>JAZHRO010000056.1:99712880-100930570 GCA_037157565.1 Thalassia testudinum | reverse complement strand
AACTTCCTCCTCCCACATGTGTTAAACAAATTCGATCATATCTTAGTCATGTGGGATTCTACAAGAGATTCATCAAGGACTTTTCGAAGGTTGCTCGTCCTTTGAGCAATCTTCTCGCCAAAGAAACGTTGTTTGATTTTGACGAATCATGCCGTAAGGCATTTGATTTTCTTAAAATAGTAGTCACTTGTGCTCCGGTGTTGCAACCACCGGTTTGGATAGCCCCTTTTGAGATCATGACCGACGCTTCTGATTACGCGGTTGGGGCTATTTTGGGTTAGAAAATTGATAGGAAGCCCTCTATTATCTACTATGCTAGCAAAACTCTGGATGAGGCCCAGAGGAATTACACTGTTACTGAGAAGGAATTACTAGCTGTAGTATTTGTTGGTGCTAGAGCACCATGATCGTTTGTTTTGATGATAACAAAACACGTGTCATTTTACATTTGCTCTTGGAGTCTTAGATTTTAGGCAAACTGCAAATGGAGACGTGATTAGACGGAGATCGAGCTCGCATCCAGGATGGCTTGGAGGAGCTTGATGGAAAACAGAGGAGATTCACGAGGAGCTTGATGGAGAACAGAGGAGATTCGCGAGGAGTGATAGATTGAAGATGGAAGGACAAGAAGAATAGGATAGAATTTTGTTTATTTCTTTCATGTACTTTTGTCTTTATTTCCTTGCTCTTTTTGTTCCTTAGAACATCATGTTAAAGAGCTTCAAAGTACCCTAACAGTAGTCCTAGGAACACCTGCACAACCCTAGGATATTTAGGTTTTCTGTAGAGAGCTTAGAAAACTAATATAGGGTTCAAAAAGCCTTTTTAGATGTCTAATCCTAAAATCAGACATATGATAATGAGTTTTAAGATGTCTGACTGTTGACTTAGACATCCGATAACATTTAGGCTGGACCTATTTAGTTATGTCTGATGAAATCAGACGTCCAGACCTTAGTCCAGACGTCTTAGAAGATGTCTGATGTTTTTGCTAGACATCCAATTAGTGGACCGTTGGTTGGTTTAACAAACACTGTAGGATATGACCGTTAGAGCCTTATGAGATGTCCGTAAGCATTTCCAGACGTCTGATACATGGCCGTTTTGCCTCGGCTGACCCGAAAATCTCTTCTCAGAGATTTTCCAGCCATTGCACTCTCTTGGAAATCCATTCCCGCAAAAAAGTAGGTTTCCAGACGTCTAGACATAGTGCCAGACGTCCTGTATGTCGTCTGATGGACTTGCACTAGAACCCTGTTTAGATCTGATTTAAGTCAGGAAGAAACCCACCTAAAATCAAATGTCTGACTTTGATCCTAGACGTCTTAAACTGA
Organism: Thalassia testudinum; assembly: GCA_037157565.1. Taxonomy (NCBI): domain Eukaryota; kingdom Viridiplantae; phylum Streptophyta; class Magnoliopsida; order Alismatales; family Hydrocharitaceae; genus Thalassia; species Thalassia testudinum. Next base: position 100,929,236 of record JAZHRO010000056.1, on the reverse strand, counting down.
TTTTCCAGACGTCTGATGCTAGGATCAGACGTCTGATAACCTTTTCAGTCCAATGATTGTTCCTGATTTCGGGCTGATTCTCTTGGGCTTTGCACCCAACGGCTATGGAAGCTTTCCAAAGCCTTCCTAAGGCCTCTATAAATAGAGGAGAACCTCTTGCACACAAGACACACCTAGTAATACACTTTCACACCATTTTGTGTCTCTTGATCCTAAGAAGCAAGCTCTTGCTCTCCAAGCTCAGTTCTTCATCTAGAGAGCATCAAGCATTTGCGCACCCGCTCTCCCACCGTAATTCACGAGAGCGACGTTGCGTCGTCGTGTAGCTCACGCACCTGCATCATCGATTCGACGCACTTCCATCAAAGGGGAGTTTCCTAATTCCTATAGAAGCTAGGTTTAAATCTTTGTTGGCTCTATAGGACTATATTTGTTATTTTACTTTGTTATTTGGTTGGGTATTCACTTTGCGAATTCCCATCTCCTTCGTGGGACAAAATCCTTCTTATGAAGAGAAGGGGTTTGAGGTACGCTACCCTTGTATAAAGTAGCGTGGTTGTAATTGAGGTTGAATCACCATCGTTTAAGTGATTCATTTAGTAGATTTGATCAACTTGGTTGATCGAAAAATCCTAACTCGAGAGGGTTAGGTAGTGATTTTCACCTGGTTTGGGTTTCCACCTAAAAATCTTTGTGTACTTTGTGTGATTGTTTATTTTATGAGATTGGTGTATTTTCAATTCTACATTTTTTACGTCACGCTGATCTCACCCCCTCCAAGTAGGGAATTACAATTGGTATCAGAGCGGGTTCTTGCTAATCGGAGTAACACCCGGCAAGAAGATCATGGAGGGGAGCAGTTCCGCGAGTAGGATTTTCGAGGGCCAGTCTACGACTCGTCCGCCATTCTTCGACGGGAGCAACTACCCCTACTGGAAGCTGCGGATGAAGATGTGGCTTCAAGCCACCGACTTCATGATTTAGGCTAGGTGCGTGGCCCCCTTCGACATCCCAGAAAAACCCGCCGTAGGATACTCGTAGCAGCAGATCCGGGAACTCTTACTCAATGTGAAAACAATGAACGCGTTGTATTGCGCACTCAGCCCAGAGGAGTTCAACAGAATCTCGTAGTGCGCCACCGCGTATGAGATTTGGCATACACTTGAGGTAACTTACGAAGGTTCCTTTAAGGTAAAAACTTCTAAAATAAATTTACTTTCTCAAGAATTTGAATCTTTTTCTATGAAACCTAACGAATCTTTAAGTGAGATGAACACTAGGTTCACTCTCATTGTAAATAATTTGAAAGCTTTAGGGAAGACTTTCATCAAGGGGGAGCTTCAAGGGACACTTCTTCGTTCCCTTGGATTGGAGTGGGAACAGAAAGTCACCACCATAGAGGAGGTGAATGAAGTGGAGGAGCTCAACATGGAAGATCTCCTAGGCAATCTAATGGCCTACGAGACAAAGTTGAAGTAGAAGAAGAAGGATACACCGGAGCCTAAACCGAAGAAGACTCTCCCCTTCAGAGTCACGTTGGATAGCGAGGTAAGTTCCGACGACGAAGACTTTAAAATTTTACTTAAAAAATTTTCCAAGTTTTGTAGGGAATCAAAGAAAGAGAAAAAGAGAAGAAGGAAAGCCCGAGATGTTGCTACCACTGCAACGAGAAAGGGCATCTGTGACCAAAATGCCCTCTTCACAAAAAGGAGAAGAAGAAAGAAAAGGAGAAGTCTAAGAAGAAGGCGTTCCAAGCCACTTGGGACGATTCGATCTCGGAGGAAGAGGAGGAAGAAAAGTCTATAGAAGAAGAAACCGCTTGCTTCAGTTTCATGGCCAGAGGAAGTGATAGTGACAGCGAAAGCGAAAGCGACTCAGACAATGAGGTAAATTCCGATTTACAAGATGCATTTAATGAGCTTTTTGAAGTTAATAAAGCACTTAAGATAGAAAATAAAAACATTAAAAAGAACCTTAGTTTTCTTAAAAATGAAAATGATAGGTTAGAAAAATAACTCAAGGACATAGAAACTAGTCCTAAGGATAATAACTTGTTATTAGAAAATAAAAATTTAATCAATGAAAATACTAAATTGATTGAAGGAAATGATAGTTTAAAGTTAGAAATTTCTGATTTAAAGACTAAGATGCATATTATAGAAAAAGAAATTGCATGTCTTAGGGAAAACTCTAACAAATTAATCAACAAAGTAGATAATTTTTACAGCCCTAAGGTTGAGAAAGGATCTCCGTCAAGGAGACCCGCTAACAGATCCGGATCCAAGCTCACTTGGATACCGAAGAAAGAATTGGAATCTTGTTTTGTAAATTTCAAGGATAACTACAACACGAAGGACTGGACCTACAAGCTCAAGGTTGGTCAACTCGAGTTGGGAGAACCAAGGAGTAGACCAAGGAGGAGAACAAGAAGACCAACGAGACGGCAAACAAATGATGGACCCACCGCACGTCGACCACCAGACTGGAGACCGACGCCAATGCCCAGGCCTCCAAGCTACGGATGGGAGCCCCATCTGATGTGACATCCACCACCACCATTTGGGCCATTTTATTGGCCATGGTAGGTGAGGTAAAAATTCTTGACCCTATCTTTGTTTATCATTAGCATTTAGATAGGGGGAGTTAAAAATTATGAGCTAATTGCCTATTATTAAGGGGGAGATGTAAGTTAGCTAAATTTCCTCTAGTAAGGGGGAGAAAAATAATAGCTGTCTTGTTGTTATAAAAAGGGGGAGGACATTACTCTTGTTAAAAGAAATTCATAGAAGAGTATGTTTTAAGGGGGAGTTATAGGTAATTTAAACTCAATTAAACCTTTTTGATAATGGCAAAAAGGGGGAGAATTTTTTAGTTATTATTTATGATTTTGTCATCATCAAAAAGGGGGAGATTGTTGGTGCTAGAGCACCACGATCATTTGTTTTTATGATAACAAAACACGTGTCATTTTACATTTGCTTTTGGAGTCTTAGATTTCAGGCAAACTGCAAATGGAGACGTGATTAGACGGAGATCGAGCTCGCATCCAGGATGGATTGGAGGAGCTTGATGGAAAATAGAGGAGATTCATGAGGAGCTTGATGGAGAACAGAGGAAATTCGCGAGGGGCGATAGATTGAAGATGGAAGGACAAGAAGAATATGATAGAATTCTGTTTATTTCTTTCATGTACTTTTGTCTTTATTTCCTTGCTCTTTTTGTTCCTTAGAACATCATGTTAAAGAGCTTCAAAGTACCCTAACAGTAGTTCTAGGAACACCTGCACAACCCTAGGATACTTAGGTTTTCTGTAGAGAGCTTAGAAAACCAATATAGGGTTCAAACAGCCATTTCAGACATCTAAACCTAAAATCAGACGTCTGATAATGAGTTTTAAGACGTCTGACTGTTGACTTAGATGTCTGATAACATTTAGGCTGGACCTATTTAGTTCTGTCTGATAAAATCAGACGTCCAGACCTTAGTCCAGACGTCTTAGAAGACGTCTGATGTTTTTGTCAGACGTCCAATTAGTGGACCGTTGGCTGGTTTAACAAACACTGTAGGATATAACCGTTAGAGCCTTATCAGACGTCCGTAAGCGTTTCCAGACGTTTGATACATGACCGTTTTGCCTCGGCTGACCCGAAAATCTCTTCTCAGAGATTTTCTAGCTGTTGCACTCTCTTGGAAATCCATTCCCACAAAAAAGTAGGTTTCCAGACATCCAGGCATAGTGCCAGACGTCCTGTATGTCGTCTGATGGACTTGCACTAGAACCTTGTTTAGATATGATTCAAGTCAGGAAGAAACCCGCCTAAAATCAGACGTCTGACTTTGATCCCAGACGTCTTAAACTGATCTTCGAGATGTCTGATGCCAGGATCAGACGTCTGATAACCCTGTTAGTCCAATGATTATCCTGATTTCAGGCTGATTCTCTTGGGCTTTGCACCCAACGGCTATGGAAGCTTTCCAAAGCCTTCCAAAGCCTTCCTAAGGCCTCTATAAATAGAGGAGAACCTCTTGCACACAAGACACACCTAGTAATACACTTTCACACCATTTTGTGTCTCTTGATCCTAAGAAGCAAGCTCTTGCTCTCCAAGCTCCAGTTCTTCATCTAGAGAGCATCAAGCATTTGCGCACCTACTCTCCCGCTGTAATTCACGAGAGCGACGTTGCACCATCGTGTAGCTCACGCATCGGCATCATCGATTCGACACACTTCCATCAAAGGGGAGTTTCCTAATTCCTATAGAAGCTAGGTTTAAATCTTTGTTGGCTCTATAGGACTATATTTGTTATCTTACTTTGTTATTTGGTTGGGTATTCTCTTTGCGAATTCTCGTCTCCTTCGTGGGACAAAATCCTTCTCGTGAAGAGAAGGGGTTTGAGGTACACTACCCTTGTATAAAGTTGCGTGGTTGTAATTGAGGTTGAATCACCCTCGTTTAAGTAATTCGTTTAGTGGATTTGATCAACTTGGTTGATCAGAAAATCCTAACTCGACAGGGTTAGGTAGTGGTTTTCACCCGGTTTGGGTTTCCACCTAAAAATCTTTGCGTACTTTGTGTGATTGTTTATTTTGTGAGATTGGTGTACTTTCAATTTCGCATTTTTTACGTCACGCTGATCTCACCTCCTCCAAGTAGGGAATTACAGTATTTGCTTTGGAGAAATTCAGAGCTTATCTCTTAGGGTCTCGCATCATCAAATATACCGACCACTCGACCTTGAGACATCTCTTGGACAAAAAGGATGCCAAACCCTGGCTTATTCGTTGGATTCTTCTACTTCAAGAATTTGATCTTGAAATCAAGGATAAATCCAGGGTACAGAATGTGGTGGCAGATCATCTGTTGAGACTTCTGAGTGATTCTTCTCATCTGGACATTCCGATTGCTGATACTTTTTCGGATGAAACCATCCTTACAGCTTCAGGTGTCCAAACCGCATGGTTTGCTGACATTGTTAATTATTTGGCCGTTGGTCAAATCCCCCAGGATTGGAGCAAGAAACAATGGGATAGACTCAAATCTGTGGCCAAATATTACTTCTGGGAGGACCCTGAACTGTATCGCATCGGCTCTGATCAGATTATTTGCCGATGTGTTCCAGAGAACGAATTCAACAGTATACTCGAGTTCTGCCATGCATCTGCGTGTGGTGGACACTTCTCCGGGAAAATGGCGGCTGCAAAAATTTTGTTGTTTGGATTCTATTGATCGTCTTTATTCAAGGATGCCCATGAATTATCAAGGTCGTGTTCCCGATGCCAGGCACTCTAGAGCATAACTAAGAGAGATATGATGCCCCTAAACCCGATTCTTCCTGTTGAAATCTTCAAAGTTTGGGGCATCGATTTCATGGGACCCTTCTTCCCTTCATTTGGACATTAGTACATTCTCGTCGCTGTTGATTACGTGTCTAAATGGATCGAGGCAATTCCCACCCGAACCAATGACCACAAGGTGGTCATCGATTTTGTCAAGAAGAATATCTTCAGCAGGTTCGGGATTCCGAGGGCCATCATCAGTGATGGTGGCACTCATTTCACTAATGCCAAGTTCTGTAATTTGTTGGCAAAATACGGGGTTAATCACCGAATCTCCACACCTTACCATCCCCAGACAAATGGATAGGCCAAGACCTCCAATCGGGAGATCAAAAATATTCTACAAAAAATGGTTAGGCCTGATCGCAAAGACTGGACTCAAAAGCTTGAGGATGCTCTTTGGGACTACGGTACGGTGCATAAAATGCCCATCGGCATGTCTCCGTTTTGTCTGGTGTATGGAAAGGTGTGCCATTTACCCGTAGAAATTGAACATAGGGCATTCTGGGCAATCAAGTAGTGCAATCTAGATCTGAGTTTAGTCGGGAAGACCAGGAAACTCCAACTATTTGAGTTGGAGGAGCTTAGAAATGATGCGTATGAGAATGCCAAGATCTACAAGGCTCGAACCAAAGCTCTATATGACCAATTGATTTCCCACAAGAGCTTTGAGGTGAACCAGAAGGTCTGGCTATTCGATTCTCGACTTAAGGTCTTTCCTGGCAAACTTAGGTCGAAATGGAATGGCCCATTCATTATCGACCAGATATTTCCAAACGGAGCTGCTCAGATCTCTGAATCGAAGATGGGTAATTCATTCAAAGTCAATGGTCAACGTCTGAAGCTTGTTATTGACCGTACTATTCCAGAACCCATCTCAGACATGGTTGCTCTAGCCATGTTGTGACTTTTTTGGTTGGACTTCGCTTAGCTGACGGCATTAAACTCAGCAGTTGTATAGTCTGACTTATAGCTGACCTGAGCTTCATATTCAGGTGATATCTTTCGTACTCTACCCTTCTTTTCATGTCTTTTATTCTCAATGTGGACATTGCATCAGCTAGGCTTGGGGGGTGGATTCATTTCTGAATCATTTTGTCAGCTCTGTGAAATTTTTGTAAATTCCATTTCTCTTCTTATATATACTTAAAAAAAATGAATTAGGAAGGAAACTTGGACATTAGGACCTTTCAATCTTAGGAAATATTACAATAGGATCTGAACACTAAGATCCTTTAGGTCTTTAGGCTTAATCAGCCCAGGTATCCACTAAAATGTGGATTTATTTTTCGAGTCCTCACCATCCTGAATTCTATTTTAATTTGAGTAAATAAGTTTGGGTGATAAGTACACAACTTATCAACCCGCCCTCTGATTTGAGAGAACTTTAAGTCTAAGCGTCTACACACTATCTTGTCACTGACTAATTGTTCGGTATTTTTAACGAAAATTGGGTAGCTAATGAACCTTCTAGGGTGATATGGCTGGCAAGTTATCGTAGGTAACAACCCATAGGTAGGTTGTCCAGAGCCCAGTCACTGGACCATTCTCTTCTTGCTGCCTTTAAGTAAATCTTAGACCAGGGAAACCACCTACTTAAAAAGAAAAAAAAAGTCAAAAAAGAAAAAGAAAAAGAAAAAGGAGAAAAGAAAAAAAAAAGAAAAAAAAGAAATAAGCCACACTTCGCCGCACTAGTATGGTTGGCAAGTTGTCGGTGGTAACAGCTTATTGATCGGTTGTTTAGAACCCAACTCAAGAAATGCACTAAAAATATCCAAAATACTTAGGAAGAAGTGAAGTAGAATAAGCTTGGGAGATATACACTAGACTTACCCTTGTGTTGACCTCGTAAAAATAAAAGTAGGGAGAAAGCTACCGGTCGTAAAGATACACCTTTAGGTAGAACTCTCTTTTTAAGGTTACCTAAAGGTGTAGAAACCCAAAGTCCATTCTAATTGCCGATCAACGAGTCCATCACATTCACAATAAGATACTTAGAACTTAGGGTTCTCATCAAATCTTGGGTGGGTTGAGTGGTCGTAGAAAGCCACTCTTTAACCCTAAACTCAAAAATCCAAAAAAATTAGTGATGAGAGCCTCATCATGAGCCATAACTAGCTCATTTTGACCCAATAAAGAAGATAAAAGCTCCTACATAACCTAGAAGAAGGCTTAACTGAAGGAACAAGTGCTCTGAGAAGAAAACATGAAATAAAGGTTAAAACTGCAATTTTACCATTGCAGTACATAAATGGGATTTCTCAGAAGCAAAACATAGGTCAAATGGTCCAAATAAGATAAAAAGTGGGTTGAATTAATCAGAAATGGGTTTATGTGCAATCTAAGAATTAAATGACACTTGGTAACCCTAAAACAGACCCGCTTAAATTAACAAGGTTCCAGTCAGAATAAAAATCAAGCAAACCCTCTAAAAATCATAGAAAAACATCCTCTAGGGTTTAGAACACTTAATTTGGCCTTTGGAACCTAGTTTGACCTAGATTAGGGTCTTAGCTCTTCAATTAACCTAATTTGGGTTTTTACGCAAAATGTCCAGTCAAACGAGGTCAAACCTAAAATCCAACTTCACCATTGGATTCTTTAGGTCCAAATTAGGTTTGTACCAAAATTTGGACCTAAGGGGAGGTCATCTTGACCTACTTTGCAATTTAGTACACCCAAATCACAAATAGGTCCCTATCTTTTGAATATCCTTGCAGAGAGCCCCCTAGGTTCTTCGCCTTCTTTGCAAACCGGTCCTGCCGCCATTGCTAGGGCAGAACCGAGCTCTGACGAAGTTTCGAGAGAGATTGCTCTCTAATTCCTCAGAGATTCTCTCCCAGAAATGGAAGGGAGATTCTCTGAGGAATTCCCTTCCTTCTAACGCCAATCAAATTCGCTGGCGTGAACCCAATCTCTCGTGCGAACGCACGAGAGATTTGGGTATCTTTCTTCCTTCCAACTCCGGCGAGCCGGCTGACCTAATTGCGCGTTTTTCACGCACTGATAGGAGCGGCCAGCACCTATAAAACACCCCCCGGACCCGGCCGCTCATCTTAAGCTTGATTTTGACGGAGATCCCCTCCAAATTTCTTCTCTCCCATCTCCGGCCAAACGACCCACAAGCTCCGGCGACCGCCTTCCCTCCTTCTCGTCACTCTGCTGCCATACCAGCAGCAGAGTCCTCTCCGCCTCTTCCTCCCGCGGCGCGCTGTACCCTGCGCGCAAGCTCCTGACCTCATCTTCGTCGCCGCTTCCTCCCCCAGGGTCTTTCTTCCCCGACGACGGCAGTCACGAGCCGTCCTCTCCGCCGCCTCCCTTCCCTCCAGACAACCCCAGATACGTTCTCCACCCTCTCCTCTCTCTTTTCCCCCTGTTATCTCCCTTGATTGACCCTCGACAGACGCTAACCACCTCCATCATCTTCGCCTCCAACCACACTCCGGCGAGCCGCCCACACCACTCCAGCCCTCCACACGGCTCGCCAGCCACCTCGAAAGCTCCGCCTCACCTCTAGGAACACACTCCACCCTACCACTGCCACTCCAGCCCTCCACAATCACCCCCCGACCAACCCACCATCTCCGGCCACAGGTTGACCTAGGCACGCACGCCTAGGCCGACCTGCGGCCTGCAGCACTGCCCACCGCCTTCGCCGTGCCACGGCGAAGGTCTCTAGCTATTCTGATTTGGCCGAGAGGCGCGTTTTGTGTATGACAGGGTTCGAGCCGCTGCCGCCATGGACGGCCTCTGATGAAGCTCCCACGAAGCTCCAGGCACCCGGTCTTCTAGGCTACAGGTGCTGCATACTAGCGCGAGTGTCGCGAGGTGAACGAGTCCAGCCAAGGAGCGCTAGCAGAGCCAGCAGCTGCGGGGCAATCGCACGACGAGGCTTCTGCAGGCGCGCGTGAAGGCGAGACCAGATAGTCCCACATCATGGGATTGCAACCCTCAGGTACCATATAAGTTGTTTTTGTGTTTTACTCTTATCGCCTCAGTAAGCACAGGGGTGAGGTCCCTCACTGACCCCACCCGCCTCGTCCGCGGCCTTACCACGCGGACCTGGCGGATCCGACCCGACCTAGACCTACGCACTCCTCGCGCATCACACACCTGCAGGTGCGCCTGGTCCCGGGTACGATCCGACCCGATTAAGACTGTGGCTCTGGTAGAGCGGTTTGAGTGAATTGCTTGAGAGAGAGAGACGCGCGGGTAGAGGGAGAAGGGTTAGGTTTTGCTCCTGTGCAGGCAGGCTGATCGCAGGAGAAGGACTTGGCCGCTGCAGAAGAAGGAAAAGCAAGCCAAAGAAGAAGAAGAAGGCAACGAAGAAAGGAGGAGCAAGACAGAAGAAGAAGAAAGAAAGAAGTCTTCGCAGGAGAAGAAGGAAAGCAGAATGATTAGAAGTCTTCGCAGAGAAGAAGAAGAAGGACAAGGGAAGATTGCAAAGAGATCAGAAAGGCAAAGCAGAAGAAGGAAGAGAGAAAGAAAGATCACATTTAAGACGTCTGATACATAAATCAGACGTCTAATTCTATTTTTTTACATCTTTTTTAAAACTCTTTGAATCAATTATATTTGCATTTAACAGTTGTATTCTTGGGTTTTACAAAGTACTGAGTTTGCTCCCTGTGTTCGACATCGGATACTCTAGTTGTTCGAGTAATAAAATTATTTATATTTGTTTAAACGTTTTGTCGGTTCTACTGTAACGTAATACGCCTTTAAATCCGCACAAAAATGTTGACAACATTTTGGCGCCGCTGCCGGGGAGCAACGGGCACTTTTAAAGCTTTTGAGTACAACTTTTCTATCTAATATCTGACTTAACTTCTCTTTTGTTGTGTTCAATCAGGGAAAGCAAAACAAAAAGGAAAGAATAGCAACTGCACAACAGACAGGAACAGGTAATCTCCATAAGCCCTCTCCCTTAACCCTCTCACAATCTAAAAAAAAAAGAAAAAAAAAGGAGAGAAATCAACTTAGGGCTACCTGTCTTATATTTAGTAACTCATCAAGTTGCCTGATTTTCATTTCAACATATTTTTGTCTGTCATCCAACTAAGGCAACTAGGGCTAAAACTTTCTTGATTGAGCCCTAGGTGCTAATTTCTAAGGCAACTAAATTGGACCCATTAGAGCCAAGTTAGGATTGCAAAGCTAGGGTTTTTAGAGACACATCTTCTCTAAAACAAAGAAACAAACTTTCCAAAAAGAAGTGTGCCTAAACCGTGTTTGAAAAGATTTATACAAGAGGAACCCTAAGCAAATCAGGCTGATAATCCATTTGAACCATAAAAGGAAGGACCTAAAAGCTCTCAAAGGAACAAGAGGTGAAGTTGATCCCTCGAGTCAACCAACCTTAATATTAGGTCACTTTTTGCACTCAAAATACTTAAAAGTTCAAGTGGAACATTAAGCACCTTGATCTTAAAATAAAAAAGGTAGACTTAAGAGGTCAAGATCCCCATTCTGGTCTACCTGGAACCGCAGTGACAAGAGAGGTCGGGTGGGGGAAACCCTGTAACCCGTGGGGACGCTCTACCGTGTAGGGGTCTTTGCGGGACTCTCCCTCTCTGGCTGCCCAGGTATTTCTCAGGTGGACGATCTTCTGATCCAGGGGTCCATCTGCCCCAAACCTCTATAGTCACCCAACAATTCTTGGGTGTCTTGATTGGGTCCAGCACCTTCTAATCTCATCACATCTTCCGGTGCATGTTTGGTAGGAGGTCCTTAAGACCACCTTTAAGACCTCCTCTAGAAATTCATTCTCGTCGAGGCCAAGCCTCGACGCCCTTGTTTGTGCAGCAACCCCACCACATAAATCTTTCATCTGATTCAGACCCTGATTCTCCTTCTTCTCCCATCATGGCACAACCCATTGAAGAGGAGAATAACCTTGAACACCAACTTCAACGCTTGAACGATCTCTTTCAGAACTTTGTAAACCCACCACAACGACCTATGATGCGAGATCACTATAATCCCGCTGCGGTGGCAATCGAACCCCGAGTACGAATCCCCATTGGAGGACCTGATTCTGACTAAAGCCCAATATGATTCATGCCATACCAAAGTTCCATGGGCTTAACTCTGAGGATCCATTCCAACACATTAAACAACTCAAGCATCTGGCCCAGACCTTCGGGTCAGATGTACAAAACCGGGATATCCTACTCATGAAAATGTTTTCGTTCTCCCTCTTGGACAAGGCCGCGCACTGGTATCAGACTCAGACTCGCCCGATCAACACTTGGGAGGAATTACAGTCCGAATTTTTGAAAAAATTCTTCCCTGTTGGCCGGACGAATGCCTTGCGCCACCAGATCACTCATTTCACTCAACAACAGGGAGAACCTCTTCACGAAGCTTGGGATCGATTCCTAGATCTCATGCGAAAGTGTCCCCATCACGGAGTTCCTAAGTGGGAACAAGTCCAGTCTTTTTACCAGGGACTCCGTGAGGATATTCGTCTAATCGTCAATGCAACATGTGGAGGAAACATCATGGGCCAACACGAGGACACGGCGTGGGAGATTCTCGAAAACATGTGCGAGAACTCCATAAACAATGACTCCTTGGGCTTATTCGACAGGACGAATGCCCGCTCATCGACGAATCTAAGAGGGACACATGAGACGCAGGACCTGTCCACTTCTGTTGACCTGGAATTGATGGCCAGTCGGTTGGACAAGGTCTCTATCATAGAAAAGAAGGTGGACGAGCTAACTCGACATTTGCAGCAAGCCACCTCTGCACAAAACTCTTTTGCACGACCTCCTCTGGCAAGGGAAACAGTGCAAAACATCTATCACCAACCTGCCAAGGGGATGGGCCCATATCCACCCCCGTCTACCTCCCGGACCGGAGTGACCTCCGATCCCTTCTACTCGAGTTGGGGGAACTCTGAACCCTCGTATTCTGACTTTCCTGAGGTTCCTCAGAACTGCGAGGACCTCAACGCCATCCAGAATGACCCATACTCCAATACCTACAACCCTAGATGGCGAAATCATCCTAACTTTCAGTGGGCGGGAAATTCTCAAAAACCACCATATCAACCCCGTCCACAAGCTCCTCGTCCATATCAGCCGCCTCAGCCTCGGCCCAATCCCACCTACCAATCCGGGCAAAATCAGGATCAACTGACTCTTATCCTTCAAACGCTGGCTGACATTCAAAAGACGAATGCGGCAATGCAAAAACAGCACAAGGACGAGATCACAGAGGTTCGCAACCAATTGGCCCAGATGGCAAATTCTCGCCAACCTGGCACCCTTCCTTCGCAACCTCTGCCCAACCCAAATAACGTGCCGACCCAGAGGCGCATTATGAATCCAAATCCAGGCCACGCACATTTGATTTATCAGGCCCCTGCTACTCCATCACCAGACGGGATGGAGGCTTCTACATCTTATGCAGAATTTCAGCAGCAGCCACCTCTCCTACCTAACCCAAACCAAAGTCAGGCTGGATTAAACTCTGTAACAACACGTAGTGGTAAAACAACACAAGACCCACATTATCTGAACCACTCCAAGCCTGATAATCGCCAAGACCCTAGGGTAGTCATCCAAGATACTACTGTCCCAGATCAAGAACCTGGACCTATCCTAGAGGAACCAGCTAGGATCCCATTTCCTGAGGCCTTGACCAAAGGAAAAAGGACAACCAAACCTGTGGCTCCTGAGGAGGATCTGGTCAAGCTCTTTGAATAGGTCCAGATAAACATCCCGTTGATGGATGCAATCTGCCACATACCGGCTTACGCAAGATTCTTGAAAGACATATGTACACCTAAACGTAAGCCGCGAACCAAGGATGGGAATCCGATCGTACTGTCAGAGCAAGCCAGCTCTGTCATCCTGAGCAAACTCCCACCCAAGGCTAAAGACCCAGGAACTCCCTTTATTTCTTGTAAAATTGGTGAAACCCAACTTGATAGAGCCCTACTAGACCTAGGTGCCTCCATAAATTTAATACCTACATCCCTCCTTGACCACCTTGAAGAATCTGAACTTAAACCCACTGAGGTGACATTGCAGTTAGCTGATCGATCCATCAAGTCAACCAAAGGAATACTCGAGGATGTCATTGTTAGGGTACGAGATTTTTATTTCCCAGTGGACTTCATAGTACTGGACATGGATGCACCTAAGAACCCAAGGGACACACCAATCATATTAGGGAGACCCTTTTTGGCCACTGCTAGGGCCAATATAAACTGCGAAGAGGGCCAGATAGAATTAAAATTTGGGAATCAAAATCTAAAGATTGACATTTTCAAAGCCCAACAAGGGATTAATTGCGGGGTTATAGAGGAAATTTGTGATGTCAAAGCCGTGGTTGATGAACTGCATATAGAGGACAACCTGATTATTCCTGATCAACCACTAGAAAATCAAAAACCGCTAACAGAGGAGTGCGAACACGATCTAGACACACCTATGACTCCTACCATTGCTCCCGATACAAACCCTGAACCACCTGCTGCTGCTGACAATCCTGTCATGGAACTCAAGCCCCTTCCCGAACATCTAAAATATGTCTTTTTGGATTCAAATCAAACGTTTCCTGTGATTATCAATTCTCGACTCACACCTGACCAGGAACTCCGTTTGATTTCTGTTCTCCAGCAACATCGTAGAGCCATTGGATGGACTCTAGATGATTTGACTGGTATAAGCCCTTCATACTGCACGCATCGAATCTACACAGAAGAAGGCTCACGACCTTCAAGAGAAATGCAAAGATGCCTAAACCCTAACCTACAGGAGGTCGTGAAAAAGGAGATCATAAAGTGGTTAGATGCAGGAATCATCTACCCGATCTCCGACAGTCGTTGGGTGAGTCCAATACAAGTGGTGCCTAAGAAGGCAGGACTTACCATCATCACGACTGAAACCGGAGTCATTCCTACCCGAATAGCTAATTCGTGGAGAGTCTGCATTGATTACAGAAGACTAAATTCCTCCACGAAGAAGGATCATTTCCCACTACCGTTTATTGATCAGATCCTCGAGAAACTAGCGGGAAATAGATTCTTCTGCTTTCTTGACGGGTACTCCGGTTACAATCAGGTGGCAATCCATCCAGAGGACCAAGAAAAGACCACATTCACCTGCCCCTTCGGGACGTACGCGTTTCAAAGGATGTCGTTCGGTCTCTGCAATGCACCTGCAACTTTTCAGCGGTGCATGCTTGCCATATTCTCAGATATGGTAGGTGATTATCTGGAAGTCTTCATGGATGACTTTTTAGTTTTTGGACAATCATTTGACGATTGCCTCCAACACTTGGTTCATATACTCAGGCGGTGCATCGAGGTGAATCTGGTTCTTTCCTGGGAAAAGAGCCATTTCATGGTGCCTGAGGGAATTGTCCTAGGACATTTAATCTCGGAGAAAGGCATCCAAGTGGATCGGGCTAAGGTTAACCTGATTTCCAAGCTCCCTATGCCTAGCTCGATTAAGGACATCCGATCTTTTTTGGGGCACGTCGGTTTCTACCGTCGATTCATCCTTGATTTCTCCAAAATCGCGCGCCCCCTGACCAATCTGCTTTCCAAGGATGTGCCTTTCGGAATTTCCAAGGAATGCACTCAAGCATTTGAGATCCTACGTGACCGAGTCACCCAAGCCCCAATCCTACAGTCCCCTGATTGGTCTCAACCCTTTGAGATCATGTGCGATGCATCTGACTTCGCTGTAGGAGCTGTTTTGGGGCAGAAAATTGACGGGAAACCTGTGGTCATTTACTACGCCAGCAAAACACTGGATGAGGCTCAGCGTAACTATACGGTTACTGAGAAAGAGCTGCTGGCCGTAGTATTTGCCCTGGAAAAATTCAGATCATACCTTCTGGGTTCCCGTGTTATCATATACTCGGATCACACAGCTGTGAGGCATCTCCTGGCCAAGAAGGACGCGAAACCTCGATTAATCCGCTGGATCTTGCTGTTGCAAGAATTTGACCTCGAGATTCGCGACAAGGCGGGAAAGCACAATGTGGTAGCTGATCACTTATCCCACCTTCCTGCTGAAATTATTGATCCTTCCGGACCTATTACAGAACATTTCCCTGATGAGCACCTCCTGACTATCAGTACAGGTCTTCCATGGTTCGCCGATATAGTTAATTACCTGGCATCACATCAGATTCCGCCCAATTGGCCGAAGGCCAAAAAGGACAAATTGCATTCCGATGCCAAGTATTACCTATGGGAAGACCCGTATCTCTTCCGCATTGGTGATCAGATAATCCGACGATGCGTCACGGAAGTGGGAATCAAAGACATACTCTCATTCTGCCATGACCAGGCATGCGGTGGACATTTTTCGGGACATAAAACCGCATCGAAAGTCCTCCAGTGTGGTTTCTACTGGCCCACAATTTTCAAAGATGCATACGATCACTGTAAGGCATGTTCCCGTTGCCAGACTCTGGGCAACAGGAGCCATAGAGACATGATGCCTCTACAGCCGATCTTGGTATGCGAAATTTTTGATATTTGGGGGATTGATTTCATGGGACCCTTTCCTACCTCGGATGGCTTCGAATACATTTTACTCGCAGTTGATTATGTTTCCAAGTGGATAGAAGCCATTCCGACCCAAACCAACAATCATAAAGTCGTTATAAAATTCCTTCATCAAAACATTTTCTCAAGGTTCGGGATTCCGCGTGCTATAATTTCCGACGGAGGGACCCATTTTACAAACGCTCAGTTCAGGTCACTGATGACCAAATACGGGGTGTCGCACCGAATCTCTACTCCTTACCACCCCCAAACTAATGGTCTAGCTGAGCTATCTAACCGAGAGATCAAGAAGATCCTTCAGGTTACTGTTCGACCTGATAGAAAAGATTGGTCTTCTCGGCTTCCGGAAGCATTGTGGGCCTATAGGACCGCCCACAAGACCCAATTAGGAAAGTCTCCCTTCAGACTAGTGTACGGGAAGGCATGTCACCTCCCTGTCAAATTAGAGCATAAAGCCTATTGGGCAGTACGGGCCTGTAATCTCGACCTTTCTAAGGCTGGAACCCACAGAAGACTTCAAATGAGCGAGATCGATGAATTACGCCACGACGCATATGAGAACTCGCGAATTTACAAAGAACGGGTTAAAGCTTTTCACGACAAACACATTTCTAGAAAGGTCTTTCATCCTGGTCAAAAAGTTTTACTCTTTGATGCCCGACTCAAATTATTCCCAGGAAAGCTAAGATCCAAGTGGGTCGGACCCTTCCTAGTCCGACAAATCTTCGGAAATGGAGCCATTGAAATCAGCTCACTCAGCCACGATTCTGAACCCTTTGTCGTGAACGGTCAGAGGCTCAAGCCGTTCATTGACACGACCGATATAGATTTGGCTGAGTCATCCTTTACCCTCCATTCCTCTTGAGCTCATTGCGCCCAGCCGATGGCGTAAAACTCAGCGCTTGACGGGAGGCAACCCGTCATTCTTTGAAAAATCCGAAACCATTTCTGACATCTCTATGCGAAACTCATATTGCACTTAGGGTTCATCCATTAGAACAGCCGACTTCACCTCAGGTATACCTACCCGAGTTTAGAAATCGTTCGCAATAAGTCACTTCGACCCATTCACTCACCACACACCTGTCCTAATACATGAACTAAGCTGAATTCGAACCCACCTAATTTACAATGGGGACATTGCAAATCTTAGGCATGGGGGGGTATGAAAGTGCAAAATGTCAGAAAATTCATATCAAGAAAGGGTTTCACGTAAAAAAAAAAAAAAGACTTGATAGAGGGGAGGAACAATTCAGGGTCATACAAATGAGACGAGGAAAAGAAAGAAAAATGACAAAAAGGAGCAAAATGAAAATGAAAAGAAATAGTCATTAGTAAAAGGTTAAGGGGTTAACTGAAGTTCTAGACAAAAAAAAAGAAAAAAAAAAATGGGAACAGAAAAGTGCTATGGAGACATAACAAGAGATTAGCGGGAACGCTGGTCTTAGGCCTCTTGGGCTAGATTTTTAGCTTAAAAATTCACGTATCTGTTAAAATCTGGATAATCCTCAAGAGGTTGAGGAAAATGCGAAGCTTAAGTATTAGGTCTAAGGCTTAGGAAGTATTCGGCCTCGTTAACTGACCTCCGATTTGCGGGATTCGGTAACCTAAGCACCCAAATTCACACACAGTCTGGTTCAGTGCGCATAAATATTCAAAACACGCAAGAGCGTTTAATGTTCTGAAAAAGTCACCTAGATTAGGAGCGGCCAATCAACACAAGTTGATTTGGACAAGTTCCCAGCGCGGAGAGGCGGGAAATTCCCCTCGAAGATGCGTAACAACATATCGTCTCCTCGGTGCTTGTCTCTTAGGATATTTAAATATCCTACTGGGGGCATGTAAGCACTCTGCTGGTTCAGATACCATGGGTGGCATTATCACGAAATGTCGATCGCCAGGGTCTGGATTCGGCCACGGAACGCCATGGGCGGGATTATCAAGAAATCTCGAAAGCCAGGGTTCCGGGGGTTGCCATGGGCGGGATTATCACGAAATCTCGAAAGCCAGGGACCCTTGAGGATTGATGATGGGGACGAGGAATCCGATACAGACCATGTTGAGAAGCTAATCCGAAGCTAGAAATAAAAAGAAAAGAGAGAGAAAAGCTCTCCAAACAAATAAATCCTTTATCTCTCTCTTACAAAAAAAAAAAAAAAAAACGCACTGCAAACTGAACGTAGGCTAAAATTGTCTCAAGCACGGGTGCTTTAACCGCAGAGTCCAACAAACCCTAGGATAGTTTTTGTGGGCCGTAGAAACCTTTGCGAAGGACTGAGGCTAAAGCAGAACAGGTCCAGATTTTGGTTGGTACTTGAGTACCTCTAGGCCTATTGTCGGCATTCCAACCTAATCACAAAAGAAGCACTTATCATAACTAAGGACACTTTGGGTCTAGAATGGAAGTTAAAACTTTGAAATTTTGCTAAGGGACTAGCAAAAGCTAGGCATGGGGGTATGATGAGAGCCTCATCATGAGCCATAACTAGCTCATTTTGACCCAATAAAGAAGATAAAAGCTCCTACATAACCTAGAAGAAGGCTTAACTGAAGGAACAAGTGCTCTGAGAAGAAAACATGAAATAAAGGTTAAAACTGTAATTTTACCATTGCAGTACATAAACGGGATTTCTCAGAAGCAAAACATAGGTCAAATGGTCCAAATAAGATAAAAAGTGGGTTGAATTAATCAGAAATGGGTTTATGTGCAATCTAAGAATTAAATGACACTTAGTAACCCTTAAACAGACCCGCTTAAATTAACAAGGTTCCGGTCAGAATAAAAATCAAGCAAACCCTCTAAAAATCATATAAAAACATCCTCTAGGGTTTAGAACACTTAATTTGGCCTTTGGAACCTAGTTTGACCTAGATTAGGGTCTTAGCTCTTCAATTAACCTAATTTGGGTTTTTACGCAAAATGTCCAGTCAAACGAGGTCAAACCTAAAATCCAACTTCACCATTGGATTCTTTAGGTCCAAATTAGGTTTGTACCAAAATTTGGACCTAAGGGGAGGTCATCTTGACCTACTTTGCAATTTAGTACACCCAAATCACAAATAGGTCCCTATCTTTTGAATATCCTTGCAGAGAGCCCCCTAGGTTCTTCGCCTTCTTTGCAAACCGGTCCTGCCGCCATTGCTAGGGCAGAACCGAGCTCCGACGAAGTTTCGAGAGAGATTGCTCTCTAATTCCTCAGAGATTCTCTCCCAGAAATGGAAGGGAGATTCTCTGAGGAATTCCCTTCCTTCTAAAGCCAATCAAATTCGCTGGCATGAACCCAATCTCTCGTGCGAACGCATGAGAGATTTGGGTATCTTTCTTCCTTCCAACTCCGGCAAGCCGGCTGACCTAATTGCGCGTTTTTCACGCACTGATAGGAGCGGCCAGCACCTATAAAACACCCCCCGGACCCGGCCGCTCATCTTAAGCTTGATTTTGACGGAGATCCCCTCCAAATTTCTTCTCTCCCATCTCCGGCCAAACGACCCACAAGCTCCGACGACCGCCTTCCCTCCTTCTCGTCACTCTGCTGCCATACCAGCAGCAGAGTCCTCTCCGCCTCTTCCTCCCGCGGCGCGCTGTACCTTGCGCGCAAGCTCCTGACCTCATCTTCGTCGCCGCTTCCTCCCCCAGGGTCTTTCTTCCCCGACGACGGCAGTCACGAGCCGTCCTCTCTGCCGCCTCCCTTCCCTCCAGACAACCCCAGATACGTTCTCCACCCTCTCCTCTCTCTTTTCCCCCTGTTATCTCCCTTGATCGACCTTCGACAGACGCTAACCACCTCCATCATCTTCGCCTCCGACCACACTCCGGCGAGCCGCCCACACCACTCCAGCCCTCCACACGGCTCGCCAACCACCTCGAAAGCTCCGCCTCACCTCCAGGAACACACTCCACCCTACCACTGCCACTCCAGCCCTCCACAATCACCCCCCGACCAACCCACCATCTCCGGCCATAGGTTGACCTAGGCACGCACGCCTAGGCCGACCTGCGGCCTGCAGCACTGCCCACCGCCTTCGCCGTGCCACGGCGAAGGTCTCTAGCTATTCTGATTTGGCCGAGAGGAGCGTTTTGTGTATGACAGGGTTTAAGCCGCTGCCGCCATGGACGACCTCTGATGAAGCTCCCACGAAGCTCCAGGCACCCGGTCTTCCAGGCTACAGGTGCTGCATACTAGCGCGAGTGTCGCGAGGTGAACGAGTCCAGCCAAGGAGCGCTAGCAGAGCCAGCAGCTGCGGGGCAATCGCACGACGAGGCTTCTGCAGGCGCGCGTGAAGGCGAGACCAGATAGTCCCACATCGTGGGATTGCAACCCTCAGGTACCATATAAGTTGTTTTTGTGTTTTACTCTTATCGCCTCAGTAAGCACAGGGGTGAGGTCCCTCACTGACCCCACCCGCCTCGTCCGCGGCCTTACCACGCGGACCTGGCAGATCCGACCCGACCTAGACCTACGCACTCCTCGCGCATCACACACCTGCAGGTGCGCCTGGTCCCGGGTACGATCCGACCCGATTAAGACTGTGGCTCTGGTAGAGCAGTTTGAGTGAATTGCTTGAGAGAGAGAGACGTGCGGGTAGAGGGAGAAGGGTTAGGTTTTGCTCCTGTGCAGGCAGGCTGATCGCAGGAGAAGGACTTGGCCGCTGCAGAAGAAGGAAAAGCAAGCCAAAGAAGAAGAAGAAGGAACGAAGAAAGGAGGAGCAAGACAGAAGAAGAGGAAAGAAAGAAGTCTTCGCAGGAGAAGAAGGAAAGCAGAAAGATTAGAAGTCTTCGCAGAGAAGAAGAAGAAGGACAAGGGAAGATTGCAAAGAGATCAGAAAGGCAAAGCAGAAGAAGGAAGAGAGAAAGAAAGATCACATTTAAGACGTCTGATACATAAATCAGACGTCTAATTCTATTTTTTTACATCCTTTTTAAAACTCTTTGAATCAATTATATTTGCATTTAACAGTTGTATTCTTGGGTTTTACAAAGTACTGAGTTTGCTCCCTGTGTTCGACCTCGGATACTCTAGTTGTTCGAGTAATAAAATTATTTATATTTGTTTAAACGTTTTGTCGGTTCTACTGCAACGTAATACGCCTTTAAATCCGCACAAAAACGTTGACAACAATTAGAAAAGAAGAAAAAGAGAAAAAGAGATTTTTCTTTGAATAAGGCGAGGGCTTGAGGAGGTCTACATTTTGGCAGATACCTAGGCGCTGTTGTGTCTTTGAAAGTTCAGATCCTAAGTAAAAAATTTCTTAATGTTGAAAATGATTTATGCCCAAGTAATCCAACCTAATTCTTTTATAAATAACATATAGTTTTTGCTAGGGACTAGCAAAAGATAGGTATGGGGGCATGATGTGCATACATCTGATTAACCTAAAATGTTTATTAATGCATGTTCTTAGTGTTACATTAGCATCATACATTGTAAATAGTGTATAACATGCATAATCATGCATTTAGATCAAGTTGTATAAATTGTATAGTAATTGTCTCCTTTTTATGGTCAGGGACAGGGCGACTTTTTATCAAGGCCTCGGATTGAAGATCCAACCGTACAGATCTGATCAGGGCGACGATTGGAGTTCAACGATTCCAAGATCGCCTTAATCGGACATCCGTAGCACCAGATAGAGATCGAGGAACCTTAGAGAGAAAGGGCCAAGATGGTGTTAATCCGCACCTCAGATGATGAATCCAACCACACGGATGGGTTCGGATCGACAATCGTAGCCTAATGGCGCAAAAATCGATCCAATCCGACACCCATGGCACCATTTACATCACTCAGAAGATGGACGGCCTAGATGGCACCACGTGGCTCTATCATAGCCGCCCAACACCGGCTGCAACCCTCCTTCACCTGCTCAATAAATCTCAGTCATTGGATGCCCATCCAACGGTCGAGATCGTGCCACGCCACCTCTCATTCAACGACCTCCTCTTCTGAAGGCACATGCTACGTTTGATCTCGACCGTTGGATGAAGATCCAACGGCTGAGCGTGCTTGAGCCTATAACAAAACCGCAACCATCCATCAGCTTAGCGTAGCGATTGCATGCCCATGGGTGAGGTAGAGGTCGTGGGATTGATCCCCACGGTGCCTTAAGTTAATGCGCGGGTGTGGAGCAAGCGCGCGATGAGAGCCGCGTGATAAAGATCCAGCAACGGGAAGTGAGCAATAATGCCCATGTGTGATCAGACGCGCGGCTCTTACGCGTGTCGCATGCCAGCGCGCGGCGCAGGCGTAGCCACTTTAAGCCGTCCGATCTCTTGATTGGACAGCTGAGAGCGCGTGAACGTGCACGTGCGTTGAAGGGCACAGAGGCAAGGGGGTGCGCGAGCGGCACGCATGTCGGCCACGTTCAGGCCTTTAGTGACGGATAAATTCGTCACTAAAGGTCATGAATTGATGTTTTTCAAGTTGTAATGTCCAAAATGCCCCCACTCCTTGCAACTATAAAAGGAGGCCCCCTCCATATGGATTTCTCATCCCTTCCTTCTCTTCTCTCTCTCTCCAAAGCTCAAGAGAAGCTTGTCCCACACCTGGGATGCTCCTCAAGGGCTAAAATCAAGTTTTTGCCCCCGTTCCGGAAGTGGATCCAGCAACTACGACGACGTGTTGCCTCATTCCTGTTCCTCTTGCTTCGACCACCTTCTTCCCACTCCGTTCCTCGTCTTCCAGGCGTTGTCTCGTCCGGCTCGTCCTCCAAGCGATCGTCGAGGAGGATAACTTCTCTCTCCCATTACTTTTTCCTGCTTTCTAGAGTAGAATTTTCCTGCTTTCTAGTTGTAATAATTTCTCACTTTCTAGTGTAATCTTTTCTTGCTTTCTTAGTTATAAAAACATTTTGCAATATCAAGTGAATGTTTTCCCTCTCTCTCTCTTATTGTTTATATTGATTCCATTTCATTGTGATTATTCTACCCTTTAAACAAAAACACAAAAAAAATATAATTGCGAATTTTGATTGACGTAGCCTCCTTGAGTTCGACCTTGGATTTCTTTACAGAATTTTTGGTATAAATTTTATTTGTTGAACGGATTTCTTCGCTACTCGAACTACAACGACAGGTTTTCAAAACCAACTCTATTAGCGTAGTCATCCGACATTCAACAGCCACCACTGAAAAATCCTGCACTATAAAGTAAAAGTCTTTCTCCAAAGTTCCCAAATGATTTTCCAATTTGTGATATATAGTAAAAAAGAGATTCCATGAGTCATAGTAAGAAGACGAGATATGAATCTACTGGTAAGTTTCATAGAATTCCTGGTCTTAGCTATAATCCATATATATTGGAACCTATTTTGTATGAGGTTTATTGGAGTTCGCACTTTAAGACTAAGCACATTGGGACCCTATTGGGGTGCCCAGGGTGCAAGTTTGGTTTCCCTCACTCATTCAGCTTGAATTCACTCTTTCGAAGTTTAGGAGTCAAGTGAATAGGGGTTTGACTGAGATTCCCCCTAAATCTTGGTGTATCTTACCTTACTACTCGGTGGGGTGGTTGGTCTTCATCGAACGTGCAAGGTCAAAGCTTCAATCGAGGGATTGAATAAATCGAGGTGTAGGCAGGTACCCCCTGCAGTATGTCTTCATCAAAAAAGTGAAAATTTGGGCGGGCGATTCGGGAGTGATGCATGTCTTTCCTACTCAAGTGGATAAAGATGATCCACCTTATACGCTTATTTGAAGCACTCCTTGCAGCCTCCCCCAAATCCTGAGGGGGAAGTCCAATGGTTTTTTAGAAGTAAAGAGAGCACTTCTGGTGTCGAGGAGTGGGTTGGCTGTGTAAATCCCTACGGGAGGGGGTGAGATTTACGAAATATATCTAAAATGTGGAATAAAATATCACAATCTCATAAAAAGAATAATTGCACAATTTACACAAGTATTTTTAGGTGAAAATCCAAACCGAGTGAAAACCACCACCTAACCCTCTCGAGTTAGGATTTCCCAATCGACAAAGTCGATTAAATCCACTAACCTAGTCACTTAAACGAGGGTGACTGAACCTCAATACAACAACACTACTTTGAATGAGGGTAGTGTGCCTCAAACCCCTCCTCTTCATGAGGAGTATTTTGTCCCTCGATGAAGATGAGAATTAGCAATGTGAATACCCAACCAATAAACAAAGTAAAATACAAATCAAACCTATAGAGCCACATAGTATATATTTAAATCTACCTACTATAGGTAAAAGATCTTCCCTTAGGTGGAAGTGTGTTAGTTTGATGATGCGGGTGCATGAATCACTCGGCGGCACTTCGTCGCTCTCGTAACTATGGAGGGAGAGTGGGTGCGCAATAATGATGAAGCTCTCTTGAAGTGGAATACAAGCTTGGAGAGCTAGGGCTTCTTCTCAAGATCAAAAGGACACAAAAGATGTGGAAATGTGTTGCTTGGTGTGTGTTAATAAGGCAAGGGTACTCCTCTATTTATGAGGGCCTAGGAAGGCTTTGGAAGGCCTTGGAAGGCTTCCATAGCCGTTGAGAATTATCCCAAGGTAGAATAGGCAGAAATTAGAATCATTAATGATTCTAACAGGGTCATCAGACGTCTGGGAAACAGATCAGACGTCTAGAAGTCACTCTTAAGATGTCTGGGAACTAAGTCAGACGTCTAATTCTAGATGGGTTCCCTTAATGACTTTCATTAGACCTAAATAGGGTTCAGTGTAAATCAATCAGATGACGTACAAGACGTCTGGCACTAGGTCAGGATGTCTGGAAACCTATTTTACTGCGGGAATGGATTTCCCAAGGTCCAAACGGCTATATTAGTCTAGGAAAGTGATTTTGGGTCAGTCGAGGTAAAACGGTCAAATATCAGACATCTGGGGTCCTCTATGGACGTCTGATAGAAGCCTAACAGTCATTTTCCTCAACGTTTACTTTGGTAGCCAACGTTCCACTAATTGGACGTTTGGTACAACCATCAGACGTCTTCTGAGATGTCTGAACTAAAGTCTGGACGTCTGATATCAAAAGATAGAACCTACAAAGTCTACCCTAAGTTATTGCACGTCTATGTCAAAAGTTAGAAGTCTTAAAGTCCAAGATCGGACGTCTAAAAATCAGATTGGAAGTCTGATCAGGTTGTCTGAAGTCTATCTCAGATTCTAAGTTCTCTAAGAAAAGCCTAAGTATCCTAGGGTTGTGCAAGTATACCTAGGACTACTTTGAGGATACTTTGAGGCTCTTTAACATGCTACTAAGAAAGAAAATAACAAATGACAAAGAGATACAAAGTACAAGATAGAAAAGACATCTATCTTATTCTTCTTACTTCACGCTTTCGCTCCTCGCGAAACTCTTACTCCGTCAAGCTCCTCCAATCTGCCATGGACGCCAGTTCGAACTCCGTTTCTACAGTTATCTCCATTTGCAATTTGACCTGAAAGCTAGGACTCAAAAGCAAATGTTAAATAACAAGTGTTTTGTTACCACCAAAATAAACAATCGTGGTGCTCTAGCACCAACAATCTCCCCCTTTTTGATGATGATAAAATCATAAATAATACATAAAATTGTCCCCCTTTTTGACATTATCAAAAAGGTGTTATAATTTTTAATTATCCTAAACTCTCCCTTAAAACATGCTCTTCTAATTTCATCTTTTCATAAAAACAAGATAGCTATGTTATTACCTCTCCCTTTCTAATAGCTATGTTATTTTTAAAACTCCCCCTTAAAGATGGACAATTAGCTTCATTATTTTAACTCCCCCTATCTGCATGCTATATATAAAGAGATAGGGTTAAAATTTTTACCTCACCTACCATGGCCAATAGAATGGCCCAAATGGTGGTGGATGACAAATTGGATGGGGTTCCCATCCATAGCTTGGAGGTCCCGACATTGACATTGGTCTCCAATCTGGCGATCGATGAGAAATGGCTTGGTCGGTTGTTCATCGTCTCCTTGGTCCTCCTTGGTCCTCCCAACTCGAGTTGACCATTCGTGAGCTTGTAGGTCTAGTCTTGGATGTTGAAATCTTTATAACCTACCAAACAAGACTAAATCTTTCTTCGGTATCCAAGTGAGCTTGGATCCAGATTTGTCAGTTGGTTTCCTTGAAGGAGATCCTTTCTCAACCATAGGGCTAGACAAATTTTCTACCTTATTGATCAAATTATTTGATTTCTCCCTAAGACATGCAAGTTCATCTTCAATAGCATGCATCTTGATTTTTAATCTAGAAATTTCAATTTTTAAACTTGTGTTTTCCTCAATCAATTTACTATTTTCATTGATTAAGTCTTTATTTTCTAATAACAAATTATTATCCTTAGGACTAGATTCTAGATCCTTGAGTTTTATTTCTAACCTTTCATTTTCATTTTTAAGAAAACTAAGATTCTTTTTAATGTTTTTATTTTCTACCTTAAGTGATTTACTAATTTCAAACAACTCATCAAAAGCATCTTGAAGTTTAGACTTTACCTCATTGTCGAAGTCGCTTTTGCTATCGCCTGCCATGGTCATGAAACCCATGCAAGCAATTTCTTCCTTGGGATTTTCCTTTTCTTCCTCAGAGCTTGAGTCATCCCAAGTCACTTGGAATGCCTTCTTCTTGTGTTTATTTTCCTTCTCCTTCTTCTTCTCTTTCATGAGAAGAGGGCACTTGGGTCATAGATGCCCCTTTTTGCTGCAGTGGTAGCAACGTCTCGGGCTTTCCTTTTCCTTCTTCTCCTTTTCTTTCTTTGATTCCCTACAAAACTTGAAAAACTTTTTAAGTAAAAACTAAAGTCTTCGTCATCAGAACTTACCTCGTTATCCGATGTAGTTCTGAAGGCAAGGGTCTTCTTCGGCTTTGGCTCTGGTGTTTCCTTCTTCTTCTGCTTTAGCTTTGTCTCGTAGGCCATTAGATTGCCTAGGAGATCCTCCATGTTGAGCTCCTCCACCTCATTCGCCTCCTCGATGGCGGTAACCTTCTGCTCTCATTCTGGTCCAAAGGAGCGGAGAAGCTTTCCTTGAAGCTCTCCTTTGACAAAGGTCTTCCTTAATGCTTTTAACCCATTCACAATGAGAGTGAACCTAGTGTTCATCTCACTCAAAGATTCATTAGGCCTCATAGAAAAAGATTCAAAATCTTGCGATAAAATATTAATCTTAGAAGCATTTACCTTGGAGGTACCCTCGTGAGTTACCTCGAGTGTGTGCCAAATCTTGTATGCGGTGGCACATTGTAAGATTCTGTTGAACTCCTCCGGACTGAGCTCACAATATAACACATTCATCATCTTCGCTTTGAGAGACAACTCCCGAATCTGTTGCTGCGAGTAGCTTGTGGTGGGTCTCTCAGGGACGTCGAAGGGGGTCTCACATCGAGCCTAGATGGTGAAGTCATTGGCTTGAAGCCACATCTTCATCCGCAGCTTCCAGTATGGGTAGTTGTTCCCGTCAAAGAATGGCGGTCTAGTGGTAGATTGCCCCTCCGGAATCCTCATCGTAGAGCTGCTTCCCTCCATGATCTTCTTGCCTGGTTGTTACGCCAAAAAGCAAGAACCTGCTCACCAATTGTAAATCCCTACGGGAGGGGGTGAGATTTGCGAAATATATCTAAAATGCAGAATAAAATATCATAATCTCACAAAAAGAATAATCACACAATTTACACAAGTATTTTTAAGTGGAAACCCAAACTGGGTGAAAACCATCACCTTACCCTCTCGAGTTAGGATTTCCCGATTGACAAAGTCGATCAAATCCACTAACCCAATCACTTAAATGAGGGTGACTGAACCTCAATACAACAACCTACTTTGAATGAGGGTAGTGTGCCTCAAACCCCTCCTCTTCACGAGGAGTATTTTGTCCCTCGACGGAGATGAGAATTCACAATGCGAATACCCAACCAATAAACAAAGTAAAATACAAATCAAACCTATAGAGCCATAAAGTATATATTTAAATCTAGCTACTATAGGTAAAAGATCTCCCCTTAGGTGGAAGTGCGTCAGTTTGATGACGCGGGTATGTGAATCACTCGGTGGCACTTCGTCGCTCTCGTAACTATGGAGGGAGAGCGGGTGTGCAACAAAGATGAAGCTCTCTTGAAGTGGAACAAAAGCTTGGAGAGCTAGGGCTTCTTCTCAAGATCAAAAGGACACTAAAGATGTGGAAATGTGTTGCTTGGTGTGTGTTAACAAGGCAAGGGTACTTCTCTATTTATAGAGGGCCTAGGAAGGCTTTGGAAGGCTTCCATAGTCGTTGAGAATTATCTCAAGGCAGAATAGGCCGAAATCAGAATCATTGATGATTCTGACAGGGTCATCAGACATCTGGGAAACAGATTAGACATCTGGAAGTCACTCTTAAGATATCTGGGAACTAAGTCAGATGTCTAATTCTAGATAGGTTCCCTTATTGACTTTCATCAAACCTAAACAGAGTTCCAGTGTAAATCAATCAGACGATGTACAAGATGTCTAGCATTAGGTCAGGACGTTTGGAAACCTATTTTACTGCGGGAATGGATTTCCCAAGGTCCAAATAGCTATATTAGTCTAGGAAAGCGATTTTGG
The DNA here is from genome assembly GCA_037157565.1 of Thalassia testudinum. NCBI lineage: Eukaryota > Viridiplantae > Streptophyta > Magnoliopsida > Alismatales > Hydrocharitaceae > Thalassia > Thalassia testudinum. The sequence goes on along the minus strand of JAZHRO010000056.1, from coordinate 100,900,828 downwards.
GTCAGTCGAGGCAAAACAATCAATCAGATGTCTGGGATCCTCTATGGACATTTGATAAAAGCCTAATGGTCATTTTCCTTAACGTTTACTTTGGTAGCCAACGTTCCACTAATTGGACATCTGGCACAACCATCAGACGTCTTCTGAGACGTCTGAACTAAAGTCTGGACGTCTGATATCAAAAGACAGAACCTACAAAGTCTACCCTAAGTTATTGGATGTCTACGTCAACAGTCAAACATCTTAAAGTCCAATATCAGATGTCTGAAAATTAGATTGGACGTTTGATCAGGCTATTTGAAGCCTATCTTGGATTTCTAAGTTCTCTAAGAAAAGGCTAAGTATCCTAGGGTTGTGCAAGTGTACCTAAGACTACTTTGAGGATACTTTGAGGCTCTTTAACATGCTACTATGAAAGAAAATAACAAATGACAAAGAGATACAAAGTACAAGATGGAAAAGACATCTATCCTATTCTTCTGACTTCACGCTTTCGCTCATCGCGAAACTCCTACTCTATCAAGCTCCTCCAATCCGCCGTAGATGCAAGCTTGAACTCTGTCTCTACACTTGTCTCCATTTGCAATTTGACCTGAAAGCTAGGGCTCAAAAGCAAATGTTAAATAACAAGTGTTTTGTTATCATCAAAATAAAAGATCATGGTGCTCTAGCACTAACAGGCTGGCCCAACGAATCATATATGGGGTAGAGCTAGTCGGATTGTATTTCAAGGAGAAGGGTTTATTCTGAGTCTTCATCTATGGCTAGTGCGGGAGAGGATTTCATGCAGTGGATTCCAATCCAAGTAGGTTGTTGATTACTTGTAGTAGTTCGCGGGGATGAAGTGAAGGAATAAAAAGTTGACTATGTTGATTCCATGACCTGGGAAGTGTGTGATTCATTATTTCATAAGTAAGACATCCTTACCTATAATCACCATCAGGGGAGAAAGCCCCTTCAAGGCACCCCAAGAGGGAAGAAGCATAGCCATTGTGAAATAACCAGGTTTGAGCCAAGGTTTAGGCCATCCACTGATGCGTGAGGGTAAAGTGAAGTGGGGGATGCCGAAATGAGCTTTGATTCTGACCCTTCGAGTTTGGGTTCCCGGACAAGTGAGGTTCTTTTATTCAGGTTATGCAACTGCTCCTGGTGTGGTAAGTTAAGATGTTAAGAGTTCACTAGTGGAGGAAGCAAGGGTATTTCTTTCACAATGGGGTTATAAGTCCTCAATCGGGTATGCAAGCAAGGGTCACAAGCCTGGGGAGTAAAAGAGGTTTCATAAAGGTGGTTTGCAAGCAAGGGTAATGAAATGATTGCTTTACTTGACTTGAAAAAAAATGGGGTTAGCTGATCGACGGGATGACATTGAGGATCTAAGGAGGGAGTTGGAGACAAGGAGTGTCACTAGAGTGGAGATTTAGGGTTGGAATCTAGGAGTTCGCAGGGCAGGAAATGCCAGGTTAGATTTAGTGTCTAGTTTCTCGATCAGGTAATATTTAGTGTATGTTTATACAGCCTGCGGTAGTCAATGATAGTAGGAATGTGTATGTCAAAGTATATTGAGTGTCCTGACGCGGTTTGTAGTCAGGCTATGAGTAGCAGGCGATTATCCTGTAGAGTATGATCTAATGTTTGACCCAAATTCACTGACGTAGCGCAGGGGGTGTCACTAATTCCACAAGTTAGCCAAAGTCCGCAAGTAAGGTTAGCTCGGATTCCCAGGCAGAAGGTACAATTTATTATGATTCCGAGAGTTATAGTGAAGCAGTCCTGACCCGAATTGAAGCTTAAGAATAGAGGAGCTATTCTATTAAACCATTCTATGGTGAAGGGTTGATTCTGACAGCTAGGCAGTTTAGCTTTGATTCTAGTTCGCAGGTTAGGATGTGAGGAGAGAGTTGAAATAGAGTCAAATGAATCTTGTTTCGTAGGCTGGGCATAAGCATCAATGGAATCCGAATATGTTAACACCAGTCCCATGGATCCCAATTCACAACAATCCCGGGAGTAATCAGAGGAGAGCTTCAAGTAATACTGGAAGGGGAGATTCTTTCGTTCACAAGGTCAAGTCAGGGTGTTTATTTAGTTATAGATTAAGATTCCCCAGTTTACCCCAGGTCGGAAAGAGGTGATGGTAGGTCCCATACAAGAGATCGAGTGAATTTTCAAGTAGGTAGCACGGAAGAATGAATCCCATCTATGACTAGGATAGGTTTTAAGGGGAGTTGAGTGAATTCCCAAGGGTTGGGTTCTTCACGAATGGGCCTATCTGATCTTAGAGTCTTAAATCATGATGTTTCTCAACTTATCAGTCATCACACGAGGGCAAAAACCTACCCGCTAAAGAATAAAGAATGGAAGCTGACGGGAAGCAGGAATCAGCTCTATCTTTAGAAGGTAAGTTCCCGCGCAAGCAGGTGTTGACGTTTTGGCATGGTAGATTGGGTCGGCTAGGCACCGTCAGGGTATTTCTTAGTGAATTTAGTGAGTGAGATTCTTCCTCACACTTTAACCAGGCTTTAGCTCAAAGGGGTATAAGTCTGCGGGAGAAGGAGAGTATCAAGCCAAAGAACTACCCAAACAACACCTTACTAAACCTTACTGCATGTAGGATTGGATTGATCGAACAATCCGTTCGTCTTGCCGGTTCTTGGGATTGTGAATGGGACAGCTATTCAATTGACTTCCTAGCTAACTGAACACCGTGCTTGTCTATCAGTGAAGAAGGCTAGGTGGGTGGGCTTCAAATAGAGCTTTCTTGGGACTTTCCAACGATATTTTGTAGGAACTCCTGAAAATCAAGTTCTAGCGAGGTTGCTTACTGAACAGATAGTCTTCTTCTGGCTAAGGCTAACGAAAGATAAAGAAATCCCCAAGGGTTACCTTTACAGCAACTTTTGGTGAACCAACGGGCGCAATTAGAGCGGGTTGTTCACTCCAATTCAAGTTCTAGGGGTAGGGATTTGGGATGTACGTGCTTAGTCGTGTATATAGAAGTAGAATCAAGCCTGCCAAGTTTTCTAGCTGGCAGTAAGGTAGACTTCTGGGTATTTTGCGTAGTACCGGGCTAGTGGAGCAAATGGAGGAATACTGATAATGAGTTGGAAAATCAAAAGTGGCATTTGAAATAGGAGCATTAGGTAAAGCAAGTAATAACTAAGTAACAACAACCAATAAGGGGGGTTGAGCTAGAAGTCATATATGCATATATTAGGTCTAACCTAGCGGGCTAGAGGGATGAATCTCTTAGGTGAACTCCACCTTTACTTGCCTTTCAATCCAACTCGCTTGCTCTGATACCATGTGGAGATTATGATAACTTGGAGAACTTTGATTATTTAGTCTCAAATCTCAAAGAAACAAGTAGAGTAGATCCCTTAATTTCACCACAATCCATCCATGAAGTAATGTGTGTGGAAAGTGTTGTAATTGGAATTCAGAGAATGCATTTCAAAGAAAGAGAGTTCATCCCTCTTTATATAAAGAGAGGATTCATCCTAATCCTAAACAAAACTATGAACTCATGGGTTTAATCTGAGATAAGCATATGCCAGGGAATGCATGGGGTTCACTACAAATTGAAAATATAAGCTGTTCCCCTCAATCTCCCCGTTGATCTATTCCCAGAAAAATCTCTGGGTCAAGGAGGAAGTGAATGAATCCATCCCTTTTATAAACACCACTCTTCCCTATCCTAGAAAGCCCCAATTCCAATTCCAACCCCATGGGAACTCCTGAAACCCCCGTTCTTTGCTCCGACTAGAAAAACTGGCAATGAAGCTATGAATACCCACATTGATTGTACTCTAAACTTCCCCTAGGTGACAAATCAAGCACTGTGATGCATGCTTGCCTGGAACACCAACTGACTTTACTTCTAGGGAAGACTGGGAAATGAATGAATGGCCAACTACCCTAACTGAAAGAAGACCTAACCCCGGGTCAAAGAGTGAATGGTGTCAGTCTGTCTTATCTGAAGTCATGATGTTTCTCCACCTAGGTATTTCTTGACTTGGTTCATAGGGTTCATTGATTGCCTTAAAATCTGCACCTTTTAGTTCAGTCTGGGGAGTGGGGATTGAGGATTTTAGGAATGGGCAGGTAATTTTACAAATATATTCTAAGTGGAGACTGAGAGTGAAGATCACTTTTGTGTTTCACCAATGTGAGTAGTAGTCTATAAGTTGGCACTCCACCCTGGAATGTGTGAGTGAAGTGGAGGGGTAGGGGAATGGATTGATTAAGGAGGGTCATTTATGAATGGAATCCATTGCTATGCACATGGGTCACCTAGATGACGCTTGGGGCTTTGATGATTGTAGATATAGAACTCATGTTTATTACCCATCCGTAGAATGGTTATTTTATTATTCCAAGACAACTTGATTGGGGTGAATGGAACTCCTCAGGACCTCAGCCAATAAACTTCATTTGAACTTACCACACCGTGGAAATTCGCTATTTACTAAATGCTCTAGACGAAGCCTACTTGAATCGTCCTTTTCGACTAGCTCTTTGAACTTGGAACCTTCGTATCCCTAACTTGCTTACGCAGCTGCTTATTCAGATGTTTGCTCAATTACCCGTTTCGAAAAGAGAAAGCTCCTTGGTAGTAGACTCCTACTTTGATTTACTTCCTTGAATCCTAACCTGCGGATTCCCCTTCCTACGAACGAACTACTTACCACAGAATGGAACCCTCTCTCAGGGAACTCTTCACTTCGGGTCATTCCAGCCAAACCACGTGATTCACTTCGTTGGACTCTGAATTGGAATCCAAATCAAACGAATTAGATAATAACTAGACTGAACTTATAAAGTAAAGAAGTTTGACTTGCCAGCAAGTCAGGCCGGGTAAAGATCCCAAGCTTGAGGGTTGTTCAGAAGCTTATAAGAATAATGGAATGAATATGAAAATAGCACCCGGTAATATCAATTATATATTTGATTACTTCATTTCTATTTTGTAAAATAAAAACTATGAAATAGATTCTAAATATATTATTACTGAATGTACTCAGCTTATTAATTAGAAGGACCCTTAACTTTGAAGTGAAAAAATGAGGTGAAGTGAATGCTTATTGGTAGAGCTGGAATTACCCCTACGATTCAATCCAGGTTAGAATTCATAAGTAGCAAGGGAATCACGTATGATTATCGCGGCCCTATCTCATGAAGAACGCTTTTCAGCTGGGAAGTCAAGCTTGTTTCAGTTGGTCCGGTGAATAGAGTAATGGTTGGATTGGAGCTAAAGCTTGGTGAATCAATCTCTTCCAGGGAGGACTGTATTTGTCTATAATAAATAGAAATAGGCTTTCACCTCTTTTTGACAGGGTTGATTGGAGTGAACACTTTAAGACTAAGCACATTGGGGATATGACAGGGAATTGAAAAACGCTAGGAACTCCGAGTACTAAGAGCATCATTCATGGATGAGATCTGCTATAGGCTGGGGTCATAGTCACCTAATAGTCACTCAATCACACACAATGCTACTATGGAGTTAAAGTCAAGTATGAATTTCATATATATATATATATTTGAAACTATTTTTTATAATATATATCTTTGGTTTATATTTATGTTAATTATAGAACAATACCTGGACCCGAAAGATTCATCTTAATCTAAGTCTACCTCCGAAACTGCTACCTGGGAATTGGTGTTCGTACACTTTTGTGATTGGGTTTTAAAAGAATGTCACGTTGTAGTATAGCCGACAAAGCGTTCAAACAAATAGAGAATTTTATTACTCGAAAACCGGAGTATCCGAGGTCGAACACAGGGAGCAAATGGAATTTACTACTAATCAAAATGTAATTGAACACTCTAATTTATTCAAAACTAGAACTTAGAGGTATTTAAAAAAATAATTCAGGCAAAAGAGTCAAATTGGACATCTGATCCCAAGATCAGACGTCTTAAAAGTGTTTTCCCTTTTCCTTTTGATTATTCTTCTTCTTCTGATCTTGCTTTCTTTCTTCTTCTGCAGACTCTTTTTCTTCTTTGTCTTCTGTCTTGGCTTCTCTTCTTCTTTCTCTTCTCTCTTTCTGCTTTGCTTCTTTTCTTGCGAAGGCTTCTTCTTCCTTGCTCTGCCTTACTCTTCCTTCTTTCTTCTTCTGATCTTTGTAGTCTTCTTCTGCCTTTGCTTTCCTTCTTCTCCTACGAAGGCTTCTTTCCTCCTCCTTCTCTTCTCTGCCTTGCCTTCCTTCTCCTTTGGTCCTTCTATTCTTCCTGCCTTTCCTTCTTCCTTCTCGCGGCCAAGTCTTTCTTCCTCAACGTTCAGCCTGTGCCTACACAGAGCAAAACCTACCCCTTTCCCTCTACCCGCGCGTCTCTCTCTCAGCAATTCACTCAAGCACGCTCTCCCAAAGCCACACAGGTAATCGGGTCGGATTCGCACCCAGGACCAGGCGCACCTGCAGGTGGTGATGCGCGAGGAGTGTGTAGGTTTGGGTCGGGTCGGATCCCGCCAGATCCGCGAGATTAAACCGCGGACGAGGCGGGCGTGAGGGCAAGTGAGGGACCTCACCCCTGTGCTTTCGGAGGCGGTAAGCATAAAACACAAATTCAACTTATAGCATACCCGCGCCTCGCGATTCCACGATGTGGGACTAAAGGTTCTGCCCTGATTTCGCGTGCGCCCGCAGACCTGCGTGCAATCGCCATAGCTGCTGGCTCCGCAGCGCCCCTGGCTGGACTCGAGGCACTTTATGACGCTTGCCCGAATACGCAGCACCTGAAGCCTGGAGCTGTTGACGCCTGGAGCTGCTGACGCCTGGAGCTGCTGCGAAGTTGCTTCAACCTTCGTCAATGGCGGCAGGAGCTAAAATCTTGTCAGACACAAAGCGAGCCTCTCGGCTCAATTAGACCTGCTAGGGACCTTCGCCGTAGCACGGCGAAGGTGGTGAGCCATGCTGCAGGCCGTAGGATGGCCTAGGCGTGCGTGCCTAGGTCAACCTGTGGCAGGATGTGTGGGGTTGTTCGGGGGGCTACTGTGGATGTACGGAGTGGCAGTGGAGGGGTGGAATGTGTTCCTGGTGGTGAGGTAGAGCTTACGAGATGGTCGGCGAGCCGTGTGGAGGGGTGGAATGGTGGGAGCGACTCGCCGGAGGTCGGTTGGTGATGTGGAAGATGAGGGTGGTCGGCGTCGGTCGAGGGTCGATTAGATGAGATAACAGGGGGAAAAGAGAGAGGGGACTATGGGGAATAGTTCTAACCTAATTGTAGGGATGAAGGAGGACGGAGGGCGGACAGCTGTACCTGCTGTCGCCGGAGAAGATGCTGCCTAGTGGGGGAGAACGGCGGCGATGACGGGGCTGAGACGGCATGCACGGGTACTGCGCGACGCGAAGGAGAGTCAGGAAGATAACTTTGCCACTCGTTTTGTGGCAGAACGAAGAGGGAGGGGAGGGGGGCTCGCCGGAGCTTGCTGGGAACTTTGGCCGGGCAGGAGGAGATGAATTGGAGGTGGAAACTCAGCCAAATCAAGCTAAAATTGAGCGGCCGGAGGTGTAGTCTCTTTTATAGGCACTGGGCCGGTTGTTCAAGGCGTGGAGGGCACGCAATCGCCTGAGGTCAGTCGTCGGAGATGGAAAGAGATTAAGATACCCAAATCTCTCGTCCGTTCACACGAGAGATTGGGTTCACACTAGAGGTTGTGATCGGCCTTAAATGGAAGGGAATTCCTCAGAGAATCTCCCTTCCATTTCTGGGAGGAGATCTCTGAGGAATCAGAGAGTAATCCCTCTCTAAACCTCGTCGGAGCTCGGTTCTGCCCTAACAATGGCGGTAGGACCTGATTGCAAAGGTGGCGAGGAACTTAGGGGGCTTTCTACAAAGATATTCAAAAGATAAGGACCAAATTGTGATTTGGGTGTACTAAATTGCAAAGTAGGCCAGGATGACCTCCCCTTAGGTCCAAATTTTGGCAGAAACCTAATTTGGACCTAAGGAATCCAATGGTGAAGTTGGATTTTAGGTTTGACCTCGTTTGAGTAGATATTTTGCATAAAAACCTAAATTAGGTTAATTGAAGAGCTAGGACCCTAATCTAGGTCAAACTGGGTTCCAAAGGCCAAATTAAATGTTCCAAACCCTAGAGGATGTTTTTCCATGATTTTTAGAGGGTTTACTTGATTTTTATCCTGACCGAAACCTTGTTAATTTAAGTGGGTCTATTTTAGGGTTACCAAGTGTCATTTAATTCCTAGATTGCACATAAACCCATTTCTGATTGACTCAACCCACTTTTTATCTCATTTAGACTATTTGACCTATGTTTTGCCTATGAGAAATCCCATTTATGTACTGCAATGGTAAAATTGCAGTTTTAACCTTTATTTCCTATTTTCTTCTCAGAGCACTTATTCCTTCATTTAGGCCTTCTTCTAGGTTATGTAGAAGCTTTTATCTTCTTTATTGGGTCAAAATGAGCTAGTTATGGCTTATGATGAGGCTCTCATCAATTGGTTTGGTCAGACCCCTTGTGATACTTCCATTCGGAGCTAGCCAGTACATAATAGCTCTGATCCTGGGGCTGATGAGTTCATTATGTGAATTGAGCTAAAGCCTAGTGAATAAATCGATTACCAGGTAGGGTTCTTTCTAGCACAATCTCTTCTCAGTATTTTTCTATAAGAAATAGAAATCTAATTTCACCTCTTTTTTATGGGGTTGATGGGAAAAAGATGAATTCCATTCTATTTTCCCCCTATAAGTAAGCATTCACCTCTTTTTGACGGGGTTGATGGAAAAAAGACAAATTCCATTCTGTTTTCCCCTATAAGTAAGATTTCACCTCTTTTACCTTTCTAATAAGCTTATAAGAATAATGGAATGAATCTTCCTAGTTAATCTTTCCCGAATATTCCTAGGCCTGAGGATTTGGGGTATATAACTGAGATTGAGCAGAACTATTCAGTTCCACGGAGGCTAGGTATTAAGTGAGTTAGGCTGCTCTGCTTTGGACAGGAATGTATTCATAAAAATAGCTGTATAACTGACTTTGAGTGAGATGGGCAAACCACCCGTCACTCACTCTCTCTTTTGTAAGGTATTACACAATTCAAGCTCTTTTGATTCAGAACTACCCTTAGAACTCCCCAAAATCAGCCTATACTCCACTCCAGGTCAACCCTTGAACTTGACTTGATGAAAGGTACCTCAGAAAGAAGAGAAAGAAATACCCTTTCCCTTTACTTTCTAGTGAATTTGGAAATTAGATAAACAAACCCAATTTCCTTTCCTAGGGACGGGAAGATAAGAGATTGATAACCTTGATTGATCTAGGGTTGAATAGATATATATAGGTATAAGCCTAGGATTGATTGAGTTTCACCCTTGATTCTACTTTTGAGTAGTATATCAGTTTGAACGAAACCCCAGGTAAGTAAAGAGTAAGGTATTTTGAACCCTCCCACTTTGACTTCACAACCACCCTACCCAAACACCGACATGGGAGAAATCACCAAATGAGGATGAATTCATCAAGCAAATCATCTATCAAACTATGGAATAGGGCATTTATCTATAGACATACCCTCACGAAAGAAAGAAACCACATCAAATCAAAAACTCAGTTGCAACAATTGAATGAGATTGGGATTGAAAGAAGAATGACTACATTAATATTGATTCCAAAGAACCCTTCCTCACTGGTTAGATACCAAGCTTAGGGTGGGGCACCTAATGTTAGTAGTATTCAAGTGTTCACTCCACTAAACCCCATAAAAAATAGGTTCAAATAGATTGATATTGATTATAGACAAATACCGGGAATAGATAGATTGGATTACTGACTCACGCCTTACTACCCTCCGAACCTTCATACAGCAGGGATAGAAAGATCACTATTGGCCTCACTCTAATGCTTGCTTACTCGCTTCACATAAAGCACCCACCGGATGCCTTGCTTAAAGCCTACATAGTCAAAAACCCGTACCCTTCCAACTCTTTCTACTCATCCTATGCAGATTATCACTTGAGCCAATCGGGTAGTGGTAGGTTGCACGGTCAATGAAACCTACCTAGGAAATCAAACCACTAGCTGCCACCTTACTTCACTTCCCCAACTAAAGTCAAGTGAAGCTTTGAATCAATAGTGTAATTACACGAAGACCTTCCTATAGTACAGGCTTTAGCTACAATCAAATCCCCCGGTTGGTGCAGCAGGGGAGTTTGTTCAAGATTTGGTTCACACCTCGGTCAGTCAGTCAGATAAGAAGGGATTGATGAGTTGTTCTTTACTACAGATCCATAACCCTCTTTCATCAGTAATCCTAGGGGAAGAGCAGACTAAGTAATAATATAAGTAGTAATCCAAGAAGAGAAGAAAAGTAAGAACCTAGGAGAATGAATAAGGAATCTAAGAAGAGAAATTGACCTATCTATTTAGAATCGATTCCCGGTGGGGCTTTGCTTTACTTATTACTTGATTTCACCCTGGCAGAATACAATCAGTGAATGATTACTTACTCGCCCCTACTACTAGAAAGATTCCCTCTATCTATTCAAGTTCGGGAATTCAGTGTATATTATATATAGAGAGAGGATGAAGTGGCACTAAGCGGACTTCAGTATTCAAGGGTTACCCTTAATTGACACCTTCCCACCCCACAATTCTTTTCTAAGTAGACTGATTGAGTATTAGGTATTTCAAGTTAAGGGTGACCCTTGAAGTAATGTACACCTTCTCACCTTAACTTACCACACCGGTCGGGGAAATATAAGAACCACTCCTTTATATAATATATGTCATTACCCTAAGGGTCAGGAATATTACCTCTTTATAATAGATACACCCTTCCCCTATTTATTGAGTTTGTTGTATGAAATATCGTGACCCAAAAGCTTTTTTGAGCGAGGGATTGCTGAATACATTTGATTTGATGGATTGACTACCCGGAATTGGCCTACTTTCTGTAGCTGGGTGAAGTATGGGTGTTTCCAATGAGATTAGGAAGTTTACTTGCTCTTCTCCGGGGCCACTGAGAGACATAGCATATTGGTAGAATGACATTGTGTCAACTAATGACTAATTTCCTTTCCTATTGGAATGGCATGGTTGAGTAAAATAGTGCTTAACTTAGCTTTGCCGGGTTTGGAGGAAACAAGTGAATGGGAGTTCGCAGGTTAGGATTCAGGGAAGTCAAGAATATAGTAATTTCCCCGTGATTGATTGGATTCAAATAAAGCTTTATTTAACCCCTATTCAATATATTATTATTGAATTGACTTATTAATTCAAATATATAATCAATATCAATAGATTTTAACCTATTTTTTATGAAAATCAAATCCAATAATAATAGCTCCATACATTCATTCATATCTTTAATAGCTCTGTTGCTGGCTTAAAATCATATGATTAAGGCCGGTCATCGAGGGATGGAGTCAATCGAGGGGGAACCGGAGCTAGGAATATTAGATGCTTATCTCAGACTCGAGATGTCTCGAAGTGAGAAACGTTGTTAGAACTCCACAAAGTACACGAAGTGTATGTAGTTCACTACTTTGTTTCCAAGTGAGGCGTTGTTCAACGGCCCGAGATCTCATCGGCCAAACCCGAGGTTGGGGAATGGTTTGATTGGAGGCCCCCGGTTATTGTTGGTGAGTATTGGGCCGAAGTGAATTTATCTAATGATTTTCCCACGTTGGGATTCATATTATTAATGAACGGCTTCTAGTCTCTTTCTGGCTTTTCATAGTGGAGCAAGTCATAGCGGAGAGGAGAAAAGCAAAAGGCAACTTTATGGCTAGTTCTCCAGGGGATGAAGCCTAGGGTTAATAGCCTTGTTCCCTAAAGTGTGGAATTCAAAGGAGCTTTGTAGTAAAGTAAAGAAGGAAGAAGTCAGATAATCAATAATCTACTCCAACCCTCAAGGGTATTTCTGAGTGAATGGGTATGGTCCACATATATCGGTATGAATTTAGTCTTTCCAGAACAAGAGAATTCTATTGTTGCAGCCTGGGGAGTACCAATTATACTGCCCTCGAAGTTAAGAGTGTGGTTTCTTGGGATCGAGTTTTTTAGAACAAGTGTTTAGATTCTTCTTGTAGTTTCTGCCTACTTGGAGGGGGTGAGATTAGCATGACGTAAAAAATGCGGAATTAAAATAGACAATCTCACAAAAATAGCAATCACACAATTAGGCACAAGTATTTTTATGTGGAAACCCAACCCGAGTGAAAACCACCACCTAACCCTCTCGAGTTAGGATTTTCCAATCGATCTAGTCGATCAAATCCACTATACGAACTACTTCAACGAGGGTAGTTCAACCTCAAGTACAACCACGCTACAAGTGCGAGGGTAGCGTTCCTCAACCCCTCCTCTTCACAAAGAGGATTTTGTCCCTCGATGGAGACGAGAATTCGCAAAGCGAATACTCAAACCAAAGAACAATAAAAGTACAAGAATCATATAGAGCTACAAATATTGACACCTAGCTTCTATAGGAGTTAGGAAACTTCCCTTTGGTGGAAGTGCGTTGAAGTGACGACGCAGATGCATGAACCATGAGGTGGTGCTTTGTCTCTTTCGTAATCACGGAGGGAGAGCGGGTGCGCAATGGGATGAAGCACTTGAATGTGGAAACAAGCCTTTGAGAGCAAGTGCTTCTTCTACTTCAATTTGACACAAAATGAGTGGAAATATTCTTGCAAGGTGTATGTTTGAGTGGCAAGGGTTCTCCTCTATTTATAGAGGGCCTAGGAAGGCTTTGGAAGGCCTTGGAAGGCTTCCATAGCCGTTGGGTACAACCTCCAAGAGAATCAAGTAGGAATCAGGATCAATCATGACTCTGACAGGGTTATCAGACGTCTGATCCTGGCATCAGACGTCTGGAAAACCCGTTTAAGACGTTTAGGAACTAGGTCAGACATTTGATTTAAGGCAAGTTTCTTTCCTGACTTGAATCAAATCGAAATAGGGTTCTAGTGAAAGTCCATTAGACGACACACAGGACATCTGGCACAAGGTTTGGACGTCTGGAAACCTATTTGTACTGCGGGAATGGATTCCCAAGAGAGTATAATGGTTAGAAATTCTCTGAGAAGAGATTTTGGGTCAGCCGAGGCAAAACGATCATGTATCAGACGTCTGGGGTCCTCTACGGACGTTTGATATGAGGCTAATGGTCATTTTCTCAATGTTTGTTAAGGAAGCCAATGGTCCACTAATTGGACATTTGGTAAAAGCATCAGACGTCTCCTAAGACATCTGGACTAAGGTATGGACATCTGATTTCATTAGACAGAACTAAGTCTAGCCTAAATATTATCGGACGTCTGAGTCAATAGTCAGATATCTTAAAAGTCATTATGAGACGTCTGATTTTCAGATTAAACGTCTGATAAGGCTGTCTGAACCCTATTTTGCTTTTCTAAGTTCTCTATAAAAAATCTAAGTATCCTGGGGTTGTGCAAGTGTTCCTAGGACTACTGTTAGGGTTCTTTGAGGCTCTTTAACATGAATCTAGGAAATAAAATAAAGAGCAACAAAAGAAACAAAAATACATAGTACAAAGGAAAGGAAATCTATCCTATTTTTCATCTCCTTCCTTCTTCAAGCTATCACTCCTCGCGAAGCTCCTTTGTTCTCCATCAAGCTCCTCCAATCTGCCATGGATGCGAGCTCGAACTCTGTCTAACCACGTCTTCATTAGCAATTAACCTGAAATCTAAGACTTCAAGTGAAAATGTTAAATGACACGTGTTTTTTTATCATCAAAATAAACAATCGTGGTGCTCTAGCATCAACAATCTCCCCCTTCTTTATGATGACAAATCCATAAATAATGCATAAAATCCTCCCCCTTTATGACATTATTAGAAAGGTTTAATTGATTTTAAACTTCCTATAACTCCCCCATAAAATATGCTCTTCTATAAATGGGTTGAATTTCTTTTAACAAGAGTAAAGTCCTCCCCCCTTTTTGTAACAACAAGATAGCTATTATTTTTTCCCCCTTTTTTAAAAAAATATAGCTAATTTAACAAGATCTCCCCCTTAATGATTGACAAATAGCTTATAATTTTAACTCCTCCTATCTATATGCTAATGATAAAAATATAGGGTTAAGGGTTACCTCACCTACCATGGCCAATAGAATGGCCTAAATGAAGGTGGTGGATGCCACATTAGATGGGGCTCCCATCTATAGCTTGGAGGCCCGGGCATCGGCGCCGGTCTTCAATCTGGCGGTCGACGTGCGGCGAGTTCTTCGATTGTTCGTCATCTCGTCGGTCTTCTTGTCCTTCTCCTTGGTCTACTCGTTGGTCCTCCCAATTCGAGTTGACCGTTCGTGAGCTTGTAGGTCCAATCTCTTGTATTATAGTCACCCTTGAAACCTACAAAATAACATTCTAATTTTTTCTTTGGTATCCAAGTGAGCTTGGATCCGGATCTGTTAGCGGGTCTCCTTGATGGAGATCCTTTCTCAATCTTAGGGCTATGCAAATTATCTATTTTGTCGATTAATTTGTTGGAATTTTCCCTAAGACATGTTATTTCTTTTTCTATAATATTCATCTTAGTCTTTAAATAAGAAATTTCTAATTTTAGACTAGCATTTTCCTCAATCAATTTAGTATTTTCATTGATTAAATCTTTATTTTCAAATAACAAGTTATTATCCTTAGGACTAGCTTCTAGATCCTTAAGTTGTTTTTCTAACCTTTCATTTTCATTTTTAAGAAAACTAAGGTTCTTTTTAATATTTTTATTTTCTACCTTAAGTGATTTAGTAACTTCAAAAAGCTCATTACATGCATTCTGTAAATCAAAATTTACCTCGTCGTCGGAGTCATTTCCGCTTTCGCTGTCGCTTTCTCCTATGGCCATGAAACCAAAGCAAGCGGTTTCTACCTTGGGCTTTTGCTCTTCTTCCTCTGAGCTCGAGTCGTCCCAAGTTGCTTGGAACACTTTCTTCTTAGACTTCTCCTTTTCCTTCTTCTTCTCCTTTTTGAGAAGAGGGTACTCTGGTCGTAGATGCCCTTTCTAGTTGCAGTGGTAGCAACGTCTTGGACTTTCCTTCTTCTCCTTCTTTTCTTTCTTTGATTCCCTACAAAACTTTGAAAATTTCTTAAGTAAAATTTTAAAGTCTTCGTCATCGGAACTTACCTCGCTATCCAACGCAGCTTTGAAGGCGAGAGTCTTCTTAAGCTTTGGTTCTGGTGTGTCCTTCTTCTTTTGCTTTAACTTTGTCTCATAGGCCATTAGGTTGCCTAGGAGATCTTCCATGTTGAGCTCCTCCACCTCATTTGCCTCCTCAATCGCGGTGACCTTCTGCTCCCATTCGGATCCAAGGGAACGGAGTAGCTTTCCTTGAAGCTCCCTCTTGATGAAGGTCTTACCTAAAGCTTTTAAATTATTTACAATGAGAGTGAACCTAGTGTTCATCTCACTTAGAGATTCGTTAGACTTCATTGAAAAAGATTAAAATTCTTGAGAAAGTAAATTGATTTTAGAAGTCTTTACCTTAGAGGTACCCTCGTGAGTTACCTCAAGTGTGTGCTAGATCTCATATGCGGTGGTGCAATGCGAGATTCTGTTAAACTCCTCTGGGCTGAGCGCACAATACAACGTGTTCATTATTTTCGCGTTGAGCGAGAGTTCCCAGATCTGCTGCTGCGAGTATCCTGAATTGGGTTTCTCTGGGATGTCGAAAGGCATCACGCATCTGGCCCTGATGGTGAAGTCGTTGGCTTGTAGCCACGTTTTCACCCGCAGCTTCTAGTATGGGTAGTTGTTCCCATCAAAGAATGGCGGTCTAGTGGTAGATTGCCCCTCTAGAATCCTCATCGTGGAACTGCTCCTCGACATTGGATCTTCTGCGGATGTTACTCTTAGAAAGCAGAAAACTTGCTCTGATACCAAATGTAGTTTTCGCCTACTTGGAGGGGGTGAGATAAGTGTGACATAAAAAATGTGGAATTAAAATAGACAATCTCACAAAAATAGCAATCACACAATTAGGCACAAGTATTTTTAGGTGGAAACCCAACCCGGGTGAAAACCACCACCTAACCCTCTCGAGTTAGGATTTTCCGATCGATCTAATTGATCAAATCCGCTATATGAACTACTTCAAAGAGAGTAGTTCAACCTCAAGTACAACCACGCTACAAGTGAGAGGGTAGCGTTCCTCAACCCCTCCTCTTCACAAGGAGGATTTTGTCCCTCGATGGAGACAAGAATTCGCAAAGCGAATACTCAAACCAAAGAACAATAAAAGTACAAGAATCCTATAAAGCCATAAATATTGACACCTAGCTTCTATAGGAGTTAGGAAACTTCCCTTTGGTGGAAGTGCATTGAAGTGACAACGCGGATGAGTGAACCACGTGGTGGTGCTTTGTCACTCTCGTAATCACGGAGGGAGAGCGGGTGCGCAAAGGGATGGAGCACTTGAATGTGGAAACAAGCTTTTAAGAGCAAGTGCTTCTTCTACTTCAATTTGACACAAAATGAGTGGAAATATTCTTGCAAGGTGTATGTTTGAGTGGCAAGGGTTCTCCTTTATTTATAGAGGGCCTAGGAAGGCTTTGGAAGGCCTTGGAAGGCTTCCATAGTCGTTGGGTACAACCTCCAAGAGAATCAAGTAGGAATTAGGATCAATCATGACTCCGACAGGGTTATCAGACGTCTGGTCCTGGCATCAGACATATGGAAAACCCGTTTAAGATGTCTAGGAACTAGGTCAGAAGTCTGATTTAAGGCGGGTTTCCTTCCTAACTTGAATCAGATCGAAACAAAGTTCTAGTGAAAGTCCATCAGACGACACATAGAATGTCTGGCATAAGGTCTAGATGTCTAGAAACCTATTTGTACTGCTAGAATGGATTCCCAAGAGAGTACAACGGCTAGAAAATCTTTGAGAAGAGATTTTGGGTCAGCCGAGGTAAAATGATCATGTATCAGACGTCTGGGGTCCTCTACGGACGTCTGATACGAGGCTACCGGTCATTTTCTCAATGTTTGTTAAGGAAGCCAATGGTCCACTAATTGGACGTCTGGCAAAAGCATCGGATGTCTCCTAAGATGTCTGTCTAATTTCATCAGACAGAACTAACTAAGTCCAGCCTAAATATTATCGGACGTCTGAGTCAACAGTCAGACGTCTTAAATATTATCAGACGTCTGGGGTCCTCTACGGACGTTTGATATGAGGCTAATGGTCATTTTCTCAATGTTTGTTAAGGAAGCCAATGGTCCACTAATTGGACATTTGGTAAAAGCATCAGACGTCTCCTAAGACATCTGGACTAAGGTATGGACATCTGATTTCATTAGACAGAACTAAGTCTAGCCTAAATATTATCGGACGTCTGAGTCAATAGTCAGATATCTTAAAAGTCATTATGAGACGTCTGATTTTCAGATTAAACGTCTGATAAGGCTGTCTGAACCCTATTTTGCTTTTCTAAGTTCTCTATAAAAAATCTAAGTATCCTGGGGTTGTGCAAGTGTTCCTAGGACTACTGTTAGGGTTCTTTGAGGCTCTTTAACATGAATCTAGGAAATAAAATAAAGAGCAACAAAAGAAACAAAAATACATAGTACAAAGGAAAGGAAATCTATCCTATTTTTCATCTCCTTCCTTCTTCAAGCTATCACTCCTCGCGAAGCTCCTTTGTTCTCCATCAAGCTCCTCCAATCCACCATGGATGCGAGATCGAACTCCGTCTAACCACGTCTCCATTTGCAATTAACCTGAAATCTAAGACTTTCAAGTGCAATTGTTAAATGACACGTGTTTTGTTCTCATCAAAATAAACGATCGTGGTGCTCTAGCACCAACACTTCTAACTCGACATCAGCCGGATTAGAGTAAGGGTTGAGCTTGTATCAGGTTCCTGCCTAGGCTGAATGAAAGACTAGGTTTATAAACCACATAACGACTTCATACAGGTAGTTATTTAGCTCCAATCACATAATTCTTTCTATCCTCACTCCATCCCTCTATTCCAGGCTTGGAACATCAATAATACAATATTCACGCACCCAGGAACAACCATTTCTGACAAGTCAGGTTCAAGTGTAAACTCCAACTTCAATCAGATCCCCTTCCCTTAGTCACATCCCTAGTGTTGTGAAGCAGGTGTACAGATGGAAGTGAGAAGGTAGTCTTTATAGGGAATAGCTCAACCCACCTTGTATTATCTGACTAAATGCTCTGACACTTCTATAAAAACCTAGTCAGTAGTAAAGGTTTTTGATCTCGGGTAGGGGTTAAGGAAACAAGTGAATGAACGATTGATCCCTAATCGTTCTCCATTAACCCTCGCTGCCAAGCCAAGCTACTTTACCTAGCAAATCAGTCTTTTAGAAGCCTACTTCTCCTTGTATTTCACTTCCTTCTTCCCTTAAATCCTACAAACTATAGTAATTGATTATCAGTAGGTAAACTGCTAACTAGGGGAGGCCTATTCTTTCTTGTCTGTCCTAGGTAGGTTGGTGATTATGTCGGGAGGTTGAGAATAGATATTAATAATACTCATCGAAACCAATGGGAAGGTACAATTTCTTAATGTTAGTATGAGATCGCTGAACACCTCGCGGTGCTTACACCTCTCGCCTATCGAAGTTCTGTTCAAAAACCTCGTACGAGAACTTGTATAGAGAAGATTTCCTGCGGCGCAGCAGTTCTTCCATACCAACTTAGCTTCCCAGTCCTGCTATTGGCATAACAACTGGTACACAAGGGGTTGGCCTAACCCAATCCTCTCATACTAAGGTTGGCTCCTGGCAGTTCTCCCTTTAACATCAATGGTAGATAGGAACCGAATTGTCTCACGACATTCTAAATCCAACTCATGTACCTCTTTCATCGGTGAACAACCGAACCCTTGGGACCTTCTTCAACCCCAGGATGTGATGAGTCGACATCGAGGTGCCAAATGACTTCGTCGATAAGAGCTCTTGGGAGTCATCAGCCTGTTTTCCCCGACATACCTTTGATCCGTTGAGTGAGAGCCCTTCCATACAGGACTGTGGATCACTATGGTCGACTTTCACCTCTGTTCGACCTGTTGGTCTCACAGTCAGCCAGGCTTAAAGCTACCATTATGCTCATGAGCAGAATTGACTCGAGAAATACCTACCTTTGCACACCTCCATTACTCTTTAAGAGGCATCCGCTCTAGATAAACTACCCACCTCGCAGTGTCCCGCCCCCTGGAAGGAGGTTAGGCATCCATTAGATGAAAGAGTGGTATTTTAGGATTGGTCGTTGTGTGTCACCACCTCCCTCCTATCCTACACATTCAATCGACGGTTGTCATCGCGAAGCTATAGTCAAGGTGCACGGGGTCTTACCGTATAGCCATTGGTACTTCGCATCTTCATGGAGAATTCAATTTCACCAAGTCCATGTTGGAGACAGTGGGGCAGTCGTGACACCATTTGTGCAGGTCGCTACTTATGCGACAAGAAATTTCGCTACCTTAGGACAGTTAGAGTTACTATTGCTATTTACCGGGGCTTCCATTCAAAGCTTATCACACTTCTCCTTCTAGCCTTCTAGCACCGGGCAGGTGTCAGACTCTATACATCATGTTACCACCTAGTAGAGTCCTGTGTTTTTAATAAATAGTCGCTACCCCCTGACCTGTGCCGCTTTCCCCAACCTTAGAGGAGAGGAGAGCACCCCTTCTCCCGAAGTGACGGGGTCATTTTGCCAAGTTCCTTCGACATGGTTCTCTCGACATGCCCTAGTATACTCTACTTGTGAACCAGTGTTAGTTTGGGGTACAGTCAGTTCACCAGGTACCCCCCAATTTGAAGTTTTTTCCTGGAGGTGTCCACCCCCCCTCTATCATGACTATGGCAGGGTGACTCTCCTTGATTCGAGCTAACTGAGAGAGCCCTCCTCTGGGGAGTTTTTGATGACTTGTGGTGAGTTGGAATGGCTTATGGTAAAGTCGAGCACTTTTGGCTGAGCCGTGGCCCAATCATCCAATTTACTCCAATAAATAGGCATGGTTCAGTAGTCAAAGCCACTTCGTCACTTTTGTGTACCCATCGGACCCCCAATAGGGCCTTTTGCCTTAACTATCCTTAGGGACTGATTCACTCGGCGTAGATTGATTGAACGCAGAAAGCCTTCCACTGGAAGGCGATCGTGTTTTTCACAGGATCTCTTGTTGCTTATGTCAGCATTCTCACTTCTGATATCTCCAGGTCTTTTAACCAAAAACCTTCCCTGATTGACAGAATGCCTAGCTACTAACATAAATAGTTTGGCCTCATCGCTTCGGTGAATCACTTGAGCCTCAATACATTTTCGGTGCAATTGATCTCGACCAGTAAGCTATTACACTTTCTTCAAAGGATGGATGCTTCCAAGTCTACCTCCTGGTTGTCATCGATCAATCACTACTGATGGGAACACCATCATGAGCCCTAACTAGCTCATTTTGACCCAATGAAGTGAATAAATGCTCCTACATAATCAACTGAAGGTCATAACTCATTGCATAACCTTTCTGAGAGAAACACAAGAAACAAGGGGTAAAACTGTAATTTTACCAATGCAGTACAACCACGGATTTTCTCAAGTGCTAAACAAAGGTCAAATGGTCTTAATAAGATAACAAGTGGGTTGAATTAGACAGAAAAGGATTTGTGTGTGTTCTGAGAATTAAATAACATTTAAAACCCTAAAAACAGATCCACTTAATTAACCAAGGTTCTATTCAAAATAAAATTCACTTAAACCCTCTAAAATTCATTGAAAAATATTCTCTAGGGTTTATTACCTTCAAACTGGCCATTAGAACCCATCTTGACCTAAAATGGAGTCTCAGACAGATATTTACCCTAATTTAGGTTTTTACATAAATTACCCAGTCAAACGTAGTCAAAACCAAAATCCAACTTCACCATTAGATTTCTTAGTTCTAAATTAGATTTGTACCAAAATTTGGACCCAAGATGAGTTTGCCTTGACCTAGTTTGCAAAAAGGTCCTGTCTGATTACATTTCTACCCTTAACTTTCAAAAACCCTTGCAAAGGGCCCCTAACTTCTTCGTCGTCTTGACAAGTAGGTCCCTCCGCCATTATTGCAAAGGAAACCTACTCTGGCGACCTTTAACTTGGAATTTCTCCATGATTGCTCAGAGAATCTCTTCCAAAATTCGAAGGGAGATCCTCTGATAAATTTCCGCCAGTATGAACCTATCTTTGAGATCTGATTCCCTCCCAAGATTTGGGTATCCTAACAAGCTCCCATCTCTGGCGACCTTCCAAGCTTGGGAAGATTGCTTCCCAAGCCCTAATCACCCTTCAGAGCCCTATTTAAAGAAGCCCAGATCTCCTTGACTTCTTCACACTCGAATTCGGTCGCAAATATCCTCAATTCTTCTCTTCCCCTCACGGCCGAAGTCTCCTCGACATCCGGCGACCTTTCCTACCCTTTCTCATTGTCCAATCGCCATATCTGCGATGGATTCCTCCTCCTAGCTCTCGTTCACGTCCTGCCGCACTAGCAGATGCCACCTCCTCCTTCATCCTCGCCGTTCCCACCTCACCGAAGCCGCCTTCGTCTCCGGCGTCGGCCACACCAAACCCGACGACCTCACTGTCCCCCTGATGATAATGTTGTATAATGTGTACAATGTGTGAATGACAATGATAACAATGACACCGATGATCTACAATGTGTATATAACACAATGGTTGTATGATGATGAATGATTATTGTTATGATCATGTCGTTGTAATATAGGGCGTATAATATAACATTAAGAATGCCGTATAGTGGTGAGTATGGGTGAGTACCAGTCATTACAACCATTATTATCATTTGCTTATTTATCTAATTTTTACTGGTTTTGTTCCAAGTCGTTCACTGGGAGGCAATTTATTGAATTTAATTCGGTCACTCTTTGATCTCAAAATTATCCTCTAATTCCAAAAAGAAACTTTACATCTTATTAAAGAATGAATGAATGTGTGTTTTATTTACCTAATTACTAAGAAATGCTTGCAAAAATACTAACTATGAACAAGCATCAAACAATCTATTATTATACTCTAAACTATGTATTTACAAGTTATCCTATTAGTACTAACATAATAGTACATAATACCTTAGGATGCAATGGTGTAGAGGCTTAACTTATCAGTTTGTTATTTATAGTAACATATACAGCAATTTCAGTGACAGATATAAGCGTCGCTAAATCTCAGAAAACACTATATACAACCTAAAGAAGCAAACTGAGGTCTTTAGCGACGTTTATAGTGTCATTTTATTCTATTAGTAATTATGTGGGTTTACTTATACGAATGTATATTACTTATTCTACTGTCTTTCTGTTCTTGTTATCTTCTTGTGTTAACTTAACTCGTCTGTTCTTTTCTTCTGTCTTAAGATACTTCAGAGGCTGCGGTGGGGAGGGGGTTAGGCTAATGTCATTAGTTTAAAACGTGCTTAGTTTGCGGGCGCGCTTTTCGAGGGATACGCTACACCCAGAGGGCGGGACCAGACCTCTACTAAGCGCGCCCTAATCTCATATTAGGTGGCTTAGTTACGTTTTTAGCTCAGCGTCAGGCCTCAGCCAAACGCCACATGCTCGCACGCTCGGGCCCCCGGCCCCCACGCACATTCATCGCAAATCAGACAATACATGGTTAACGGGTAATCGGATCGCATGGAACAGGATTCTGTTTTGGGCGCCCGGCGCCGTGACGACTGGTGAAGCTGTATCATAATTAGCTTATATGTGGCTGCGCTTGACTTGCAGCACACGATGTGGTGCTATTCCAGCGCCACATCGTGCGCTGGAAATCAGGCGCAGCTGCATCTGGGCACGTTTTTGGCCCTCGATTTGGGGGCCATAAATTATTAAAAAAAATAAAATAAAATATGGTAAATAAAATATTTACATAATACTACATAATTGATTAATTAATTTTGAATTTTAAATATGTTTACTATACAAATAAATTCGCTAAACTAGGCTGATTATACAGGTTGATTTAGGTGATTAAATAGTTAATTACTTATAAAATAATTAGTAAATGATCTAATTGATCTTAAACAGTTTTAATTTACATACTTAAGTATTTAATACATATTTTTATTGTATTTTTACGAATTTATTTATGTTTTATTTAGGCTAAAATAGCAATTCTGTGTAGTTTATAATTAAAACTAAGTTACAGTAAATTGTACTAGGTATAAATACACTTTAATTCGCTTAAATTACTTACTATATATATTATCCTAAGTTTATAGATTTATTTAATTTAATTATAGCTCTAAATTATTAATTTAGCTAAGTTAATCTATAATATAGCTACTAAATATGTAAATAGGAATCTGTATCTATATATACACATAATTAAGTAGATACATACATAACAGTTTAGTATATATACATATATTTACATAGATTACATATGTACATAGATATATATATATATATATATATATATATATATATATATATATATATATATATATATATATATATATATATATATATATATATATAAGTTTGTACAGTAATTACAGTATATCTATGTATTTATACTTACATAATTAGTCTGTATATTATAGTTAGAATGATATAGATAGGTATATTTACAGTTTTAAAATAAGTATGTATAATTAGGTTTTAGTAGGAAGTTAAGAAATGAGGGAAGAAGGGTTAATTAAGTTTTGATTTCAATTTAAACAGCAGCTAAGCTACTGTCAGAGAAGATGGAGAGGGATGAGAAGGTGTGCTGTTCAGGGTGTTTTGTTTAGCATCAGCAGTGGCTTAAGCCACTGTCAAATGGGCTAACTGCTACTGCAGTTAGTTCATTTGAAGAGGGGGATGTATTCAACAGATGAGAGGAAAATTTAGAGAAGAGGAGAATTTAGAGATGGAGGGAAATGTAGCTGCTAGATGCAGCATGTTGCTGTGTAACTGGGAATAAGAGAAAATTCAAACCAAACTAAAAATTTTGAGAGTTGAAATCCAAATCTGATAAGGGTTTAAATCTCACGAAAATCTCATGTAAATTCAGCTCAAATATTCATTAGGAAAAACCTTATCAGAAGCATCATTTTAGATCAAAACAGCAAATGGCATTGAGTTAGTCTTCCTAATGCCATAGACAGCATGAAGGAAGACTTAGCTCAATCAATTAAAACCAACAACATACAATCCCAGTTTCTTGCAACCTTAAGGAGTATGGAAAACTCCTTAGGTTAGAGAATCACCATACAGAAATGATCATCAACACAAATAGTGTATGGCAGTTCTGAAATAGAAAAAAGAGACTAAGAATGCATTAAGGAAATTTAATGGAAGCTGGCGAATGCATTCAAAACAAAGTATAAACAGAATCATGAAAGGCTCTTCTGATTGGTTCTCTGTCACCAGAGAACTTCTCAGAGTCCTTGCCCACAATGAAAACCAAAAATCCCTTCAATTTGTCAGATCTGTCAAAACATTTCAGAGAGTAAAAATCCTTTAAAATCCAAATCAAAAGTGCTCTGACAAACTGAGGCAATCCATTTAAAACAGAGGGGCTTTTGTGAAACAAATGGAGTGAGTGAGAAGCCACAAATGGTGCTTGTGACGCCACTTTCAAATCTGAGGCAGTACACCATAAGATCTGAAATTGGGTCAGGATGTGTGGGTGATTGATGAAAAATTCGTCGTTAAAAGGAAAAACAAGAATCAGAATTTGGATGATGGAAAAACAAAACATGAAGAGGGAGATAAATTAAACAATGAACAGATGATTCTTCCCCTCTGATCTGGACTGATCAGAGGAGGTGAGGGAGGGGATCTAATACTAATTCTACTCCTAAGACTAATCTAACTACAGCTAACATTAAACACTAACAATTAAAACTAAATCTATTCTAAACTACTGCAAACTAAATCTAACACTACTTGTGCAGAATTAAAAACCTAAACTAAAAGGAAGAATGGGACCTATGGGTCCTTAGCCGGCGGCTAAGGAGGAAGAAAGGAGGAGGGTGACTCCAGCGGAGGGAAGAGTCTGCTAGTGAGACTCCAGGGTCGTCCTTAGGTGCTACGAGGTCCTTAGCGACGAGGAGGGTCAAGAGCAGGCGATGATTCCATAGCCGGTGGCTATGAAATCAGGGTCTAGATGAGGAGGAGAGACTGGAGTGGACGAACTGATCGCTAAGAGATGTAGGAGGGAGCGATCCTTTTGCGCACGACACCACTGAGGTGCTTAAGTAGCAGCTCAGTGATTGGAATCACCGCAAGGGTGAGGTTAATCAAAATTAAGCCGGCGGTGAGGATGAGATGGGTAGAGCGCGCGGCGAGTCAAGAGAGAGATCTGACCGTTAGATGAGATCTGGGAAGAGAGGTGAACGCACGCACCGAATCGCGCGAAGGTTCCATTTGATTCCAGCCGCAGATCGAGATCAAAAGTGCGATGGACGGTCGAGAATGGCTGTGTTCTTCGCGTGCTACAGTGCGCGTGAAGAACACCGGCTTCTCTCTGAGATGAGGGAAAACTTGCAGGAAGACCCTTGAACGAAGGGGTAGAAGAATACCGTGCAGGTCCAAAAGTGAAAAGAACTATAACTGGAAGGGCCTTGCAGTCATACAGAAGGGTCCCTGCGGCTTACAAAAGGTCCAAGAAGGAGTTTTGAAGGGTAGAAATGTAATGCATGAAAGACCTAATTGTAATCTATTTATTTCTAAGCCTAAATGATGTCCAATTGCTTTCAAATTTTTACATGTGCTTAATTGAACATTTAAGACATTGATTTTACTTCTGATTTATCTTTTCAAACTTGTTTATGTGTTCAATTGATGGATGGATCATCATTTGTTCTTTAGTTTTCAGAATATCTCATTTTTGTGACCTAATTAGGAGGTTTTAACACACATTAAAAGTTTTAGGTCTTTTCTTTAATTCCCACACTTAACCCTTTTTATATGTTAATTTGATATTGTTTTGCTTAGTGTCTAGCTTAATTTCGGCCTTTTAGCTATGATGAGTAGCCACTCATCACCCCCTTCTTCCACTAACTCCCTAGCTAAGTTCCTTATTCCCTCTACTTTCTTTTCCACCCTTTATTTTCCAAAATCAACCACTGCTGCCCCTCGCACCTTCATCTCTTTCATCTCTGACCACCACCTCCAGCCAGGTCATCCCACCTCCACAAGCCACCAAAACACTCGCCGACACTCGCAAAACCTCCGCTACACTTCACTGATCACTTCCCCTCTATTCACTCACTTCGCCACTCGCCCAAATCAACCCCCGAAACCACCCACTCACACGCACACAGTGTGACCTAGGTACGCACCCACGGGCACCCGCACACCACGCCACCACCCCCGGCACATTTGCTGTGCTTCGGCAGACCTCCCTATGCATTTTGACATGGCTGAAAGGCTGTGCTCTTCATTTCAAGTACCAGGCTGCATCCGCCATTAGCGAGCAAGCTTGAAGCTTTCTTGAGGTTGCTCCATGTGTTGCCAAGCCCAGGTTGCTGCCCCAGGATGCATGAAAGACTTGCGCACCACCTAGGACCTCAATTGAAGTAATGTGCCTCCATAGCTACTTCAATTGGAAGATCAATCTCTGCTGCAGGTGTGCGAGAAGAGGGGGAGCGGCTAATCCCACCTCGAAAATGAAGAGGCGCCTGTGCCTGAATAAATTGCAAAAGTGTTGTAAGCTCTTCGCCTTAGTTACCACAGGGTGAGGTCTCACTCATGCACACTTGATCTTGTCTGCGACACCTCACCCGCAGACCTGGCTGACTTGCCCCGACCTACACTCCTCGTTCACCATGCGCATCGGTGAGCCTGGACCTGGGTATGCGCTAGATCCGATTACTCGAATACCTGTGTGGCTCTGGGAGAGTGGATCTTAAGAGAGAAAGAAGAGAGGAGTGTCGCGCAGGTAGGGGAAGGGTTTTGCTACAGAAACCTCTAGCTGACACTTAGTGAATTCTGAAGAACAAGAGGAGGTCAGGGTTGAAGGCAGAAGCTGAAGAAGAAGGAAGAAGAGGAAGAAGATGAGGCCATAGACAGAAGCTGAAGAAGAAAAGAAGGCTCTTGTAGGGTTGAAGGCAGAGAAAGAAGAAGAAGAGGAAGCTAGAGCAGAAGAAAGCCAAGGCAAAGGAAGAAAAAGAAGAAGAAAAGAGAAGGACATCAGAGAAAGCTAAGGACAGAGAAAGTAAAGACAGAGAAGAAGAAAAGAAGACAAGGAAGAATCAGATACTTTAAGTCGTCTGATTCCTTCATCAGACGACAGATTCTAGTTCTCATTGCATATTCATACATTGAGTTATTTGGTGATATTGTAGGAGTATTTGGTGATCTACATCACCATTTTACTCCCATATTTTTGCACATTGCTATTGCTATTATTGCAAATCCTTTTAATTCTGAATTGTGATCTTGATTTCTAAATACCAATTTGCTCCCTGTGTTCGACCTCGGAAACTTATTCGAGTAATAAAAATTATACTTGTTTGAACGCTATTTCGACTATATTACAACGTGACACTTTTTAAACACTGACATAGCGATTGAACAACTGCCTTTTCCACTAAGTGATTGCTTAGGGACCTTAGCGTACGATTTGGGTTGTTTCCCTCTCAACTTTGGATCTTAGCACCCAAAAGGTCTGTCTATTCAAACGATGATGGCCTGTATTCGGAGTTTCTTCAGGGTTGGTAAAGCGAAAGCCACCCGGGACCATTGAGTGCTCTACCTCGGGCCATCAACATCATATGCTCTACTTAAATAGATTTTGCTGAAAACCAGCTATATTCGATCTTGGTTGGACTTTCACCCCTAGCCACAAGTGATGGTAACACCATCATAAGCCATAACTAGCTCAATTTTGTCTTATAAAGTCAATAAAAGCTCCTACATATCAGTTAGGTCTCTAGAGCAGGGAGAATTATTTTGAGAAGAAAAGATGAAAATAGGGTTATTTTTGTAATTTTACCATCTCATCACAAATACAAAATAACCACAGGGTATGCTAGGGGTTTATTAAAGGTCATTTAATCATAAATGTCTAATAAGTGGGTTCATACAGACAGAAATGGGTTTTCACGCATTTCAAGAATTAATGGAATCTGAAACCCTAAAAATAGACTTGCTTAATTTAGTGAGGTCCTGATCAAGATAAAATTCACATAAACCCTTTAAAATTTTTAAAGAAATATTCTCTAGGGTTTGGTACCTTCAATTTGACCATCGGAACCTGTCTTGACCTAAAACAGAGCTCAAACAGATAGTTGCCCTAATTTGGGTTTTTCCATAAATTACCCAATCAAAATTGGTCACAACCAAAATCCAACTTCACCATTGGATTTCTTATGTTCAAATTAGGTTTTACAAAAAATTTGGACCCAATCTGAAATCATCTTGACCAAGTTTGCATTTTAGTTTAGTCAGACTCTTTTTCAGACCCTTACTTTTTGAATTCCTTACAAAGAGCCCCCTAACTTCATCATCTTCTTTGCATGCAGGTCCTCGTGCCATGTTTGGAAGGTTGAACCTTCATCGTCAAATTTTGAGTGAGGATTTCTGTTACGACCCGATTCCCGAATCCCTACGAGACACGAGAATCGGACCGACTCGACTGATCTCAAGACCCAATCGTCCAATGAGTAAGTAACCAAAAGAGTAGTAAAATAAACCATATTCACCATGTATATAACTAGCAGTAACAAAAGTACAACTGTAAGGAAAGACTACTACAGTACACACCACCACAATAGTAGAACATTAAACAGGTACATAAACATGATGCTTACAAAAAAAGAGTATAGTAGTAACAGAAAATACTCACTACAACAGAAGGAAAGGTACAATAGGTACTACACAAGTAAAACTACTGGGCTCTACTAGGCCCAGCACCTCTACAGCCGTCGGCTCTGGCTGCTCAACACCTGGTCCTGAAAAGGTGACAAAGGTGACACGTCAGCGAAAGGCTGAGTAGAGTGGCAACCAAAAGCTAAGAAAAACAGTAAGGTGGACAAGTAGCTGTTATTTTTAATCTCTTTCTTTATTTTCCCATTTACTTATTCTTGGATTATTCCTCAGATCTTTCTCTTGATCTTGAATGTTCCTCGTGGGAACGATCTTGATTGCAGTCTTTTCCGAAAAGTAGAAGTAGCACTTGGTTCTCTCCAGGCCGGGAGAGTCCCCCGTGGGGGTCCTACCCTCAGTCAACCACCCCAAGGTCACTGACAGACGTAACGGTGACTACGGCACATGCGATAAACGCACGAGTAGCTACCCCACACTGGCACGCGGTCAGTCATTTCCGTTAACGGGTGTGCCCCAAAGCACAGCACGAAACCAGTATAGGGTAGAGCCCTCTCAGTAA
This sequence comes from Thalassia testudinum, assembly GCA_037157565.1. Classification (NCBI taxonomy): domain Eukaryota; kingdom Viridiplantae; phylum Streptophyta; class Magnoliopsida; order Alismatales; family Hydrocharitaceae; genus Thalassia; species Thalassia testudinum. The sequence goes on along the minus strand of JAZHRO010000056.1, from coordinate 100,871,483 downwards.
CAGGGGTCCAACCCCTCCACAGTAACCAAACAGGGGTCTTGCCCCTTCACAGCCTGCGCACCCTCGCCTGACTACCCTGGTTTGCCCAGTGAGCCTAAAAAGTCGGTGTAGGAAGGCTAGCAGAACCCCAGGGCCCGTGGGGTGGCTAGTGCTCTCCCTACACTAGTAGCTCTCCCCGGTACTGTGTACGCGAGGGCCAAAAGTCGGTACAAAGTGGCCAAACCTAACCTCGGGTCCCTGGGGTGGCTAGCTCCACTCTGCACTAAACAGGGGGACAGTCGCTCTCCTTGGTACTCTGTACTCAAGGGCCAGCTCACTTCCCCAATTCCATTCCATTCGCTTCTCAGGAGCTCTACTCCTAATTCCCCGTAGGGTTCATGCTCATTTTTCTTTAACTCAACCAATTTAGGCTTCATCATTTCATCTTTATATTCATATAGCCATGTTCTCAACAGTAATTATCCATTCATAAACAAGCAACTGTTAACCAATTATAGGCAGTTATCAGTTTCCTTTCTACTTTTCCAAGACTGCAATATATATATATTCACGACATTCGTTTTGGTGTTTCTGATCCTAGGATTCATGCCACACCCTAGGATCTATCATTCAATCTAGTTTTTCAGTCCTAGGATTCATGCCATACCCTAGGATCTATCATTCAATTTAGTTTTTCAGTCCTAGGATTCATGCCATACCCTAGGATCTATCATTCAATCTAGTTTTCCAGTCCTAGGATTCATGCCATACCCTAGGATCTATTAATTATCTCACAAGTAAATAATTGTTAATAAATAATTAGAGGGAGCCACTCTACCTGCAAAATCGGGAGTACTGGGGGCGTGATCGGCAAGCCCGCACGCCTCCGCAACCCCCAGAGCCGCAACGGAATAGGGTCCTAACACAAGAATCAAACACAAGGAACTACTCAGAACAAGATACAAATACTGTAAACAGGTAGAGGAACTAATTCTGAGAACGAAACTTGAAACGCGGAAAACATACCTCAAACGGACCCTAAATGGGTCAAAAATGACAAGTCTGCCCAAAATCAGACGTCTTAAACGATGGTTCAGGTCATACCTTGTTTCTGCGCGGTTCTTCAGACGTCCAGAATCCCACTGAACCGTCTGGACTTAGGTCCAGACGTCCGACTGTCACTTCGGACGTCTGGAGACCCTCTCTGCCGTCTGGTGCTGTGCCCAGACGTCTGATATGTGTGGGAGGGCATGCCCTTGCGCCTTCCCGAACAACCCTGCACGCGTACACAATCGACCTCAACACGCAAATGAGGTAGAACCCTTCGGCGGAACGGCCTGCATGGCCGTACACGCGAAAGGAGAAGAAAAGGAAAATATCGTACCTTTCAGACGTCTGGATCTTCCTCCATACGTCTCCCGCGTCGTCTGGACGTAGGTCCAGACGTCTGATTCTGGGAAATTTTCCCAGAATCAGGACCTTCTCGCCCTCCGCCTGCTGCACATGACCGTGCCGCGCCTGCTCACCTGCTGCCTGAGCTACAGTAGCACCTCCCCAGCGTCGCGCTCCCACTGCACACCCGCCGGCCGACCTTGGCTTCTCCGGCGAGCTCGCACTCTCACACTCTAACTCTTCTCCTTCTCACTGCAACTCCTCCCCGCACACACACGGCAGCAGCTGCTGCCCTCGCCCTCTCACTCTCATGCTAATAGGAAGAAGAAGAAGACGGTGGAGTGATGGTGAGGGAGAGGAGAGGGGGAGGTATTTGAAGGCACCGTGGGGGAGAGAGAGTGGAGAAAGCTGCTCCTGCAGGACGGGGAGGAAGAGAGAGAAGAAAAGAGGGTGGTGGTTCAGTCTGCGTGCGCATGCACGCAGGCGTGAAATCATACGTCGAAAAAATTAATTTCCAGACATCTGGGAAGGCTTCCAGACGTCTGACCAGACATCTGGACCAACTCCCAGACGTCTTAAAAGAGGTTTAATGTCGGGGTCTTAACAACATAACAAACTCAAAGGAAGTTTCGTCCCCGAAGCTTGCTCTAACTAGGGTGTGGAAAAAGAACAATATATGCATAACAAACTCAAAGAGGACCGAAACCAGTCCGAAAGGGCGTACCCTCAAAAAGCTCCGGGTACCACTCTCGCATCGCCGCCTCAGGCTCCCAGGTAGCCTCCTCGTACCGCTGGCTCCTCCACAAAACCTTCACTAGGGGTACTTGCTTCTGTCTCAGACTGCGGATGGCTTTGTCAAGAATTTGCACTGGCCGCTCGGGGTAGGTCAGGTCGTCACCCACCTCGACGCTCTCGTGACTCAGGACGTGACTGGGACCGGCGACATACTTCCTGAGGTTGGACACATGGAACACGTCGTGCACACCGGAAAGCTGGGGAGAAAGAGCAAGCCTGTAAGCAACGGGTCCAACTCGCTCCAGGACCTCAAAGGGTCCCACGAACCTTGGCGCGAGCTTCCCTCTCACACCAAACCGCTGCAGGCCCTTCATGGGCGAAACACGAAGGAAGACGTGGTCCCCAACCTCAAACTGTACCTCTCTGCGTTTCCGATTTGCATAGCTCTTCTGTCTGCTCCTGACAGTGCGGAGTCGCCTGTGAATCTGTTCGACTACCTCCTGACTCTGCCGGATCAGCCTGAGGCCAACCTCCCACTTGGTCCCCACCTCAACCCAACTCAAGGGTGCCGTACACCTTCGCCCGTACAGAGCCTCGCATGGTGCCATGCCGATGCTCGAGTGATAACTGTTATTATATGCAAACTCCACCAGGGGCAAGTGATCCTCCCAAGAGCCCCTCCAGTCCAGTACACAAGAACGCAAAAGGTCCTCAAGTGTCTGTATCGTGAGCTCAGACTGTCTGTTCGTCTGGGGGTGGTATGCTGTACTGAACCTCAGCCGCGTCCCCAAGGCCTACTGAAACTCAGCCCAAAACTGAGATGTAAAGTGGGTATCCCGGTCGAATATGATCTCCCGTGGAACTCCGTGTAGATGTACCACGTCGCGGATATACCTCTCTACCAACTGTGCTGGTCCTAAGGTGACTCGGATCGGCAAGAAACACACCGTCTTCGTCAATTTGTCAACGATTACCCAGACTGCGTCGTGTCCTCGCTGGGTAACAGGTAAGCCCACCACCAAGTCCATGGTGATGCTCTCCCACTTCCACTCTGGCACTAGAAGTGGCTGTAGCGGCCCTGCAGGCCTCTGATGCTCGACCTTCACCTGCTGGCACACTAGACACTATTGCACAAATTCACCCACATCCCGCTTCATCCCCCTCCACCAAAAGTCACGTCTTAAGTCATGGTACATCTTTGTGTTTCTGGGATGTATGGTGAATCTGGAACCGTATGCCTCAGTCAGGAGCTCTCTCATCAGCTCCTCATCTCTGGGAACGCACAAACGTCCCCTCATGCGTAGCACCTGGTCTGTAAAAAAGAAGTCCCCAGGGTCTCCTGACAGTACTCGGTCACGTAAGGACTGCAAGTACGGGTCGGCCATCTGCCCTGTGGTGATGCGATCTATCAGCTCTGGCCTCGTCTGTCGCATCACAGCCACTGCCCCACAGTGCCCCCGTAACTCTAGGGGTCACCAACTGCCCATCTCCTCCAAGAGGCTCCAACTCTGCACCTGTAAACTGGCCAACTGTGCGGGCGCCTTTTGGCTCAAGGCATCAGCCACCACGTTGGCCTTTCCCAAGTGGTAGGATATGCTGCAGTCATATTCCTTCAAGAGCTCCAACCAACGTCTCTGTCTCATGTTGAGCTCCTTCTGATCAAACAGGTATCTGAGGCTCTTGTGATGTGTGAAAATCTCAAAGGTCTCACCGTACAAGTAGTGCCTCCAGGTCTTCAGCGCGAAGATGACAGCTGACAACTCCAGGTCGTGGGTAGGATAGCTATGCTCATGGGGCTTCAGTTGCCACGACGCGTAAGCGACAACTTGACCCCTCTGCATGAGCATGCCTCCTAACCCCTGCAAAGAGGCATCCGTGTACACAAAGAACCCGCCACTACTGTCTGGGATGGTGAGCATGGGAGCCGAAGTCAGCCTCTCCTTTAGCTCCTGAAAACACGCCTCACAGGCATCTGTCCAAGTAAAGGGCACGTCTTTCCAGGTCAGCTATGTCATAGGACGTGCAATCTGTGAGAAGCCCCTGATAAACCGCCTATAGTAGCCTGCCAGTCCCAAGAAACTACGAATCTTAGTAACCGTACGCGGTCTCTCCCACCTGAGCACTTCCTCAACCTTGGCTGGGTCCACTGCCAAGCCATCCCCGGAGATCACATGACCTAAGAAGGTCACCTCCCTCAACCAGAACTCGCACTTGCTGTATTTAGCGTACAGCCTACGTCATCTTAGTGTGTCCAAAACCATCCGCAAGTGATGTCCGTGCTGTGTCTGATCTTGAGAATAGATGAGCACATCATCAATGAATACCACCATGAACTGGTCCAAGTACGGTCTAAACACTCGGTTCATCAAATCCATGAAGGCAGCGAGGGCATTGGTCAGCCCAAACGGCATGACCAGAAACTCGTAGTGTCCGTACCGAGTGCGGAAAGCTGTCTTGGAGACGTCTGCCTCCTTGATCCTCAATTGGTGGTATCCAGATCTCAAGTCGATCTTGGAGAATACCGTGGCACCTCGTAGCTGGTCAAACAAGTCATCAATCCTTAGCAGTGGATACCTGTTCTTGATGGTGACCCTATTCAGCTATCGGTAGTCCACACAAAGGCGTAGGGTACCATCCTTCTTCTTTACAAACAGTACCGGGGCTCCCCAGGGATACGTGCTGGGCCTCACAAAGCCTTTCTCCAAAAGATCCTGCAACTAATACTTGAGCTCTCGCAGCTCAAGTGGTGCCATCCTATACGGTGCTGTGGAGATGGGGCTGGTCCCCGGTATCAGTGAGATCTCAAACTCAATCTCACGCTCCGGCGGTAGTCCTGGAAACTCGTCTGGAAACACATCGGGGTACTCTCTGACCACCGGGATACTCTGAAAGTCTGCCACAGGGCTGGGCTCTACCACCACACAAGCTAGGAAGCCCTCACGCCCCTGGCTCAAAAGTCTTGCCGCCCGAAGTGCAGAAATGCACCTGAAGCCTCCGTCCACTGGCTGCCCGTGGAATTCGAAAGAAGGCAACTCCGGTTTGGAGAAGACGATCTTTCTCTCAAAGCATCCACCAAGGCGTAGTAAGAGGACAACCAGTCCATCCCCAGAATTATGCCAAAGTCCTCCATCTGTATCATAATCAGGTCAGCGGGAAGGCTGTGTCCCCCAACACTAACCTCGCAACCCGTGTATACCTCCTCAGCTACAAACAGCTGACCACTCGGACCTCTTATCACGAACGGATCCTCTAATAGCATACAGTCCGGCCCCAAACTAATCGCAAAACTGGCAGCGACAAACGAGTGTGTAGCTCCAGAATCGAAAAGCGTGTAAATGAGTCTGCTGAAATTGAAACCATACCTGCCACCATTGATCCCGAAGCTCTGGCAACCCTGTGTGTCAGGGCGTTGATACGCCCCTCAACCCTAGTTGCAGACGAAGCAGCCACACTCTGCGTCGGACAGGTAGCTGTTGGCCGGTACCCTCCCCGTGACTGCTGTCCTCCTCCTCGCGCCTAGAAACCGCAGCCTCCTGCTCGCCCTCCAGTGCTCGGCACGGGAAGCATCTGCTGACCTCCTGCCCTAGACGAGCAGTCCCTCCAGATGTGGCCCGGCTGGCCACACTGGTAGCAAAGGGGGACTCGACTCCCCCCTCAGTGGGTCCCTGCTGTTGGTTGGGCGGGGGTCTGGTGCTAGCAGTTGGCCCCTATCGAGGGCCCCCAAAGGCCACTGATGGCCCTGCAAAATGTGATGGCTCTCCTTAGGGCACCACATTTCTCCTCTCTCGTAGGCCCTGTGAGAAGTCTGGCTGATAGGGCCTCTTCCGGCCGCTGTCAGTATCTCGCGTGGATGGGTTGGTCTCTTCGTATGTCATAGCTGCCTCCACCACCCTCGAGAACGTAGGCAGCTTCAGGGGTTTGACATACCCCCGAATTGCAGGGCGGAGCCCCTCGGTGAACCTCCAAAGGCGCTCCTCCTCAGTGGCCACTGCTGTCGCTGCGAAGCGGGACAGCTCCAGGAAACGCGTGCGGTATGCGCTCACGGTCATCGTCCCCTGGCGGAGAGTGTGGAACTCCCGCCTCCTCTGGTCCTGCCACGTCTGGGGAAAGTACTGCTCACAGAAGAGGGTGACGAACAGGTCCCAGGTCGGCTCATCCCTCTCCTGTCCCCTGACCGCCCTCCACCACCTGTGTACCGCGCTCTCCAGCTGGTACGTGCCAAAGGCCACGCGGCACTCCACCGGGGGGCAAAGGGTGTCGAAAACCTTCTCGATCTGCTCGAACCAGTCCTTCGCCTCGGTCGGGTCCTCATCCCCCTTGAAGGAGGGGGGCTTCAGCTTCCGGAACTGTCTGAAAAGCTCAAAGTGGCATTGAAGTGGAGATGCTGGTGCACCTCCAGGTAAAGAAGCCTCGTGCTTGGAAGTGCCGGAGGAAGGTGGGGGTGGTGGAGGCCCATCCCCTCCCCCGCGTGGTCCCACAGAGGACTCCCCCTCCGCAGCCCCAGGGAGAGGCGCTCGTGGCAGCGGGTGGAGCTCCTCTCGCACGATGTCTCGTATCAGCTGGGCGAGGTCCTGGGCCTAAATGCCCAGGAGTAGTGGCTGGTTCACTGAGGTGTCACCTCAATGCACCCACCCCTCCGACCTCGTCCTCGGCTGCGCCTGTGGCCCGCCTTGCTACCTCCTTGTCGAGGCATCTCCTGCAAGGATACATGAACACAGAATAGGAAAAGACGTCAATATGAATCGATATCAAGCGGAGAAGTCTAAGAACAGATGTCAAAACATACGTTGTGGTGGCTACTCTAGTTACAGGCACGTGAATTAGTTGTTTTCCAGTCAGTTGGTTCACTTCTCGGGACGACCTTGCTCTGATACCATCTTGTTACGACCCGATTCCCGAATCCCTACGAGACACGAGAATCGGACCGACTCGACTGATCCCAAGACCCAGTCGTCCAACGAGTAAGTAACCAAAAGAGCAGTAAAATAAACCACATTCACCATGTATATAACTAGCAGTAACAAAAGTACAACAGTAAGGAAAGAACTACTACAGTACACACCACCACAACAGTAGAACATTAAACAGGTACATAAACATGATGCTTATAATAAAAGAGTACAGTAGTAACAGAAAATACTCACTACAACAGAAGGAAAGGTACAGTAGGTACTACACAAGTAAAACTACTAGTCTCTACTAAGCCCAGCACCCTCTGCAGCTGCCAGCTCTGGCTGCTCAACACCTGATCCTGAAAAGGTGACAAAGGTGACACGTCAACGAAACACTGAGTAGAGTGGCAACCAAAAGCTAAGAAAAATAGTAAGGTGGACAAGTAGCTGTTATTTTTAATCTCTTTCTTTATTTTCCCATTTACTTATTCTTGGATTATTCCTCAGATCTTTCTCTTGATCTTGAATGTTCCTCGTGGGAACGATCTTGATTGCAGTCTTTTCCGAAAAGTAGAAGTAGCACGTGGTGCTCTCCTGTTCGGGAGAGTCCCCCATGGGGGTCCTACCCTCAGTCAACCACCCCAAGGTCACTGACAGACGTAATGGTGACTATGGCACGCGCGATAAATGCATGGGTAGCTACCCCGCACTAGCACGCGGTCAGTCGTTTTCGTTAACGGGTGCACCCCAAAGCACAGCACGGAACCAGTATAGGGCAGAGCCCGCTCAGTAACAGGGGTCCAGCCCCTCCACAGTAACCAAACAGGGGTCTTGCCCCTTTACGGTCCACGCACCCTCGCCTGACTACCCTGGTTTGCCCAGTGGGCCTAAAATGTCGGTGTAGGAAGGCTAGCAGAACCCCGGGGCCCGTGGGGTGGCTAGTGCTCTCCCTACACTAGTATCTCTCCCCGGTACTATGTAAGCGAGGGCCAAAAGTCGGTACAAAGTGGCCAGACCTACCCTAGGTCCCTGGGGCGGCTAGCTCCTCTCTGTGCTAAACAGGGGGACAGTCGCTCTCCTTGGTACTCTGTACTCAAGGGCCAGCTCACTTCCCCAATTCCATTCCATTCACTTCTCTGGAGCTCTACTCCTAATTCCCTGTAGGGTTCATGCTCATTTTTCTTTAACTCAGCCAATTTAGGTTTCATCATTTCAGCTTTATATTCATATAGCCATGTTCTCAACAGTAATTATCCATTCATAAACAAGCAACTGTTAACCAATTACAGGCAGTTATCATTTTCCTTTCTACTTTTCCAAGACTGCAATATATATATATTCACGTCATTCGTTTTGGTGTTTCTGTTCCTAGGATTCATGCCACACCCTAGGATCTATCATTCAATCTAGTTTTTCAGTCCTAAGATTCATGCCATACCCTAGGATCTATCATTCAATCTTGTTTTCCAGTCCTAGGATTCATGCCATACCCTAGGATCTATCATTCAATCTAGTTTTCCAGTCCTAGGATTCATGCCATACCCTAGGATCTATTAATTATCTCACAAGTACATAATTGTTAATAAACAATTAGAAGGAGCCACTTTACCCGCAAAACTGGGAGTACTGGGGGCGTGATCGGCAAGCTCGCATGCCTCCGCAACCCCTAGAGCCGCAATGGAACGGGGTCTTAACACAAGGATCAAACACAAGGAACTACTCAGAACAAGATACAAATACTGTAAATAGGTAGAGGAACTAATTCTGAGAACGAAACTTGAAACGCGGAAAACAGACCTCGAACGGACCCTAAACGGGTCAAAAATGACAAGTCTACCCAAAATCAGATGTCTGGAACATGTTCCAGATGTCTTAAATGATGGTTCAAGTCATACCTTATTTCTGCACGGTTCTTCAGACGTCCAGAATCCCACTGAACCATCTGGACTTAGTTCCAGATGTCCAACTGTCACTCCGGACATCTGGAGACCCTCTCCGCCATCTGGTGCTATGCCCAGACATCCGATCTGTGTGGGAGGGCGTGCCCTTGCGCCTTTCCGAATGACCCTGCACGCGTATGCAATCGACCTCAACACACAAATGAGGCAGCACCCTTCGGCGGAACGGCTTGCATGGCCATACAAGCGAAAGGAGAAGAAAAGGAAAATATCGTACCTTTCAGACGTTTGGATCTTCCTCTAGATGTCTCCCGCGTCGTCTGGACGTAGGTCCAGACGTCTGATTCTGGGAAATTTTCCCAGAATCAGGACCTTCTCGCCCTCCACCTGCTGCGCACGGCCGTGCCGCGTCGCGCTCGCCTGCTGCCTGAGCTGCAGCAGCACCTCCCCAGCGCCGCGCTCCCGCTGCGCACTTGCCGGCCGGCCCTGGCTGCTCCGGCGAGCTCGCACTCTAATTCTTCTCCTTCTTGCTGCAACTCCTCCTCCCTGCGCACACACGGCAGCAGCTGCTGCCCTCGCCCTCTCACTCTCACGCTAACAAGTAGAAGAAGAAGAAGACGGTGGAGTGATGGTGAGGGAGAGGAGAGGGGGAGGTATTTGAAGGCGCCGTGGGGGAGAGAGAGAGGAGAAAGCTGCGCCTGCAGGACGGGGAGGAAGAGAGAGAAGAAAAGAGGGTGGCAGTTCAGTCTGCGCGTGCATGCGCGCAGGTGCGAAATCGTACGCCAAAAAAATTAATTTCCAGACGTCTAGGAAGGCTTCCAGACGTCTGACCAGACGTCTGGACCAACTCCCAAACGTCTTAAAAGACGTTTGATGCCGGGGTCTTAACAATTTCTCGCTCGACTCTTAATCAATCTCTCTCAAAATTGATATGGGGATTCCTTGTGAAATTGCCTTCCATTTGAACCGCATCTTGGGCTCTACTTCTTTCCCAAAAGGTCATGCGAACCTTTTAAAGGTTCGGGTTTCCTTTTTGCATGAACCTCCCAAGCTTGGAAGCTTCTTTCCATGCTTGGGAAGGCTTCCTACGGCCTATAAAAGAACCCTTGTTGCATTTTGCATCTTCTCAACTAGGTTTTGGCCCAAAAATCCTCTTCAAACTCCTTCCCTAGCAACAACGCCAAAATGTTAACAGGGCTATTGAGGGGATTTAAATATGCGTTCGTTGTAGTATCCTCTAAATCGTTCAATCAACAAATAAAATTTATTACTTGAATTTAAGTCCGAGGTCAAACACAGGGAGCAAGAATTGCATTCACGCGCTAATCTCAACATATAATATAAATGAGCACAAGAAATTGAGCAAAGTATAGATTTTCATTGAATAATAACCTGTCACAATGAAAAACCTGAAACCCTTTTGACACATCCTTTTGCTGAACTCATATTGCACTTTAGGGTTCGTCCATTAGAACAACCGACTCCACCTTTGTTACTCATACCAGAGCTTGAACTCATCTGCAACAATCATCCCGACCCGTCCACCCACCCTTTGACCCTGTTCTAATGTACGATCTAAGCTGAACTCGAACCCACCTAATTTACAATGAGGACATTGCAAATCTTACGCATCGAGGGTATTAAAGTGCAAAACGTCGTGAGAATCAATTCACAATAAGGGTTTCACCAAAAAAAAGGGGGGGTGGGTTAAGGAAAAAGGAAAGGCATTTTTGAAGGAGGGAAGAAAAATTGAAAAGAGACGAAAGTAGCAAAAAGATAAAAGAAAGAAATTGAGTCCCTTCAAAATAATACGGAACCTACCTAACTTCTAGGTTGGATAGAATGATGAATTAAGACCTGGAAGGCTAAAACTTAAGGGATTAGTGGCGAATACCGACCTTAGGCCTCTTGGATTTGTATTGGATTTAAACATTCACGTACTTGTCAAGATCCAGATTAATCCTCAAGAGGTTAGGGAAAATGCAAAGCTTATGTATTAGGTCTAGGGCTTAGGGAGTATTCGGCCCTGTTAACTGACCTTTGGTTTGCAGGACTTGGTAACTTAAGCACCCTCAATCACAGACAGTTTGGTTCAGTGCACTTTAAAAGATGAAATCGTGCCAAAGGGCATTTAATTTATTCTGAAAAAGGTCCTAAGATCTAGATTAGGAGCGGCTCAAAAACACAAGTTGATTTGGACGAGTTGCCCATGTAGAGAGGCGAGAAATTCTCCTTGGTGCTTGTCTCCTAGGATATCTAAATATCCTACCAGGGGCATGTAAGCACCTTGTGCTGGTTTAGATTCCATGGGCGGCATTACCACGAAATGTCGATTACCAGGGTTTGGATTTAGCTACAGAATGCCATGGGTAGGATTATCCTAAAATCTTGAAAGCCAGGGTTCTGGGGGTTGCCATGGGCGGTGCTATCTCAAAGCATCAATTGCTAGGGACCCTGTGAGGATTGATGGTGGAGACAAGGAATCTGATACAGACCGTGTTTAGGGCCAATCTGAGGATGGATCTAAGGAAAAATATAATGAAAAGAAAAGAGAGAGAAAGCTCTCCACAAATCAAATTCTCCTTCTATATCTCTCTCAAAATGCATTGGCAAACTGAACTAGACTAATCAAGTTTTAAGCACGGGTGCTTTAACTGCTGGGTTCAACAAAGCTTAGGTTAGTTCCTACGTGCCATAGAAACCTTCGCAGCAGACTGAGATGAAAGCTAGTCAGGTCTGGATCTAGGCTGGCACTTGAGTACCTTTAAGCCTATTGATGGTATTAAGATCTGATTCCTAGAGATGTGGCCTAGTAGGACATCCTGACGGTTACATCAGACCTAGATAACTTGCTTGATTCATAAAATTTTGCTAAGGGACTAGCAAAAGCTAGGCATGGGGGTATGATGGGAACACCATCATGAGCCATAACTAGCTCAATTTGGTCTTATAAAGTCAATAAAAGCTCCTACATATCAGTCAGACGGTCTCTAGAGCAGGGAGAATTGTTTTGAGAAGAAAAGATGAAAATAGGGTTATTTATGTAATTTTACCATCTCAGCACAAATACAGAATAACCGCAGGGTATTCCAGGGGTTTATTAAAGGTCATTTAGTCATTAAGGTCTAATAAGTGGGTTCATGCAGACAAAAATGGGTTTTCACGCATTTCAAGAATTAATGGACATCTGAAACCTTAAAAATAGACCTGCTTAATTTAGTGAGGTTCTGATTAAGATAAAATTCACATAAACCCTCTAAAATTCATAAAAAAATATTCTCTAGGGTTTGGTACCTTCAATTTGACCATCAGAACCTGTCTTGACCTAAAATAAAGCTCAAACAGATAGTTGCCCTAATTTAGATTTTTGCATAAATTATCCAATCAAACTTGGTCAAAACCAAAATCCAACTTTACCATTGGATTCCTTAGGTTCAAATTAGGTTTTGTACCAAAATTTGGACCCAATCTGAAGTCATCTTGACCAAGTTTGCATTTTAGTTCAGTCAGACTCTTTCTATCTCATTCAGACCCTTACCTTTTTGAATTCCTTGCAAAGAGCCCCCTAACTTCGTCATCTTCTTTGCACGCAAGTCCTCGGCCATGTTTGGAAGGTTGAACCTTCATCGTCGAGTTTTGAGTGAGGATTTCTGGCTCGACTCTTAATCAATCTCTCTTAAAATTGATATGGGGATTCCTTGTGAAATTGCCTTCCATTTGAACCGCATCTTGGGCTCTACTTCTTTCCCAAAAGGTCATGCAAACCTTTCAAAGGTTCGGGTTTCCTTTTTGCGTGAACCTCCCAAGCTTGGAAGCTTCTTTCCATGCTTGGGAAGGCTTCCTATGGCCTATAAAAGAACCCCTGTTGCATTTCGCATCTTTTCAGCTAGGCTTTGCCCCAATAACCCTCTTCAAACTCCTTCCCTAGCCATCTCCGCCCTAGCTTCGGTGAGCATCCGCCCTCGTCGTCCTACGGCCTCCCAATGGCCAAATTGGGAGTGTCTCCTTCCTCCCCGACTTCCTCCACCTCTCGACGGTCAAATCAAAAGTGCCCTAGCCCCTTCTTCCTCACCGTCCCCCTCGTCAGAGAATTCTTCGTCCTCAGCATCGGCCAACCACAGTCGACGCTGCCCTACCTCCTTCGCCCATAATTTTAGGTTCCTTCGATCCATCTTCTCCTCTACTTCCTTCCTTACTCCTTAACTTCCCAATTTTGACCACAGTTCACACTTTCCCTCACCATCTTCCCCACGAACGGCTGAGCTTCAGCAAGCCCGTGCCACCACCACAGACCACCAAACCACTCCATTCCACTTCCAAAAGCTCTGCCGTTCCACCACGACCAAAAGCCCTCTCCTATTTCTCCTTTTCACCAACCCAAACCACCCACCGAACTCACCCACCTTCATGCTCCTCCTTCGACTCCGACGCACCACCTCACGCACTCTCACGCCACCAGATCACCACCACCGCAATCCATGTGGTCTGGCCATACTCCTAGACTATTTGATTGGGGCCTTTGAGCTCATGTTACTCTTTTCAGGTTATCGCTAGAGCTCCGCCATTGTTTCTTATCTTCGACCTTGTTCTTCAAGCTCCAAGCGATGAATGCCCCAGGTGCACCCTTCAGGTGCTGTGGACTAGGCTCAAGGCCTTTCCCAGGTCTTTGATTGGGGGCGCCAACCTTTGCAGCTACCCAATTGAACGAAGCAGCAGTTGCACCTTCATGCGAGAAGGAAGGCGTGGGGATAGTCCCACATCGACGAGTGAAAGGCGCTTGATAGCGCTTATTATGTTTTTGTGCTACAGGCTTATTGCCTCAACTAACACCGGGGGTGAGGTCCCCATACACCCCACACACCTCACTCGTGACACTGTTCCATGTGGGCTTGGCTCCAAATCGATTACCCACCTAACCTAAGCACTCGGCTACTACTCCATTGCTGGTAGCCCTGGACCTGGGTGCACTCATGCCCAATTACCCGATTACGCTTGGATGTTGAGAAAGAGAGGAAGGAAAGGAGAGAGAGAGAGCGTGGGGTTAAGGGAGGTTTTTCTTCAGAGAGATTCCGACACTTAGCAAAAATTCGAAGGGTTTGTAGCCCTTGTGTGTGAAGAGGAGAGGAGAGAAAAAGAGTCGTGCTGTGAAGGAAGGTAGAAGCCAAAGAAGAAGAAAGAAGCGACTGAAAGAGAAAGGAAAAGAAGAAGGTTGCCGTGCCTTTGAGAGAAGGAAAGAAGGAGAAAAGGTTCTGAAGAAGAGAAGGGTTATGCTTGCCTTCTGTTAAGACGTCTGATTGCTAAGCCTGTCATCTGAGGCACTGTAGCATTCAAGCTATTGTTGGTTTATTTGAGATAATTGATGGTTGAATGCATGCTTAAACTTTAGAGGATATAAGTGGTGATTCAAATCACCATTGTTTTCTATTCTTTTTTCTTTTTATCCTCATATTCTTGAGATACATTGGTTTTCATTGAATAACTAATGTGACAGGTTATTATTAATTGAAAATCTATATTTTGCTTAATTTCTTGTGCTCATTTATATTATATGTTGAGATTAGTGCGTCAATGCAATACTTTCTCCCTGTGTTCGACCTATGACTTAAATTTTAGTAATAAATTTTATTTGTTGATTAAGCGATTTAGATGATACTACAACGAATGATATTTAAATCCCCTCAATAGCCCTGCCAACAACAAGTCATCCCCGTATTTTGCCACATACGTCGGTTCGGTCCTCCAAGGCCTTTCCGAGCTCTCTTCAACCTGCTCATGGCTAGATTGATCGGTTTTGGTTGGGTAAAATAGGAAGAACCCAAAGATGGAACCTTTGGAAAGCGCCTACACCTAATGGTAAGCTTAAGCCGCTATTCCCATTTCCTCGCTGAGCCATCATGCAAAAGGTACTCCGTTAGAGTGAGTGCGCCTACGCTCCACTCCTTCGACTGATTGTTTGCATCGGATTTCAAGTTCTCTATTGCACTCCTCGATGGGGGCTCTTTTCACCTTTCCGTCACGGTACTTGTACGCTATCGATCATTGAGGAATACGTCAGGTGTCAAAAAGTGGTCCCCCTTTCTTGCGTAAAAGCGATCATTATTCGAACACGCTGCGTTTGACTTGGAAGGATCAAACCATGGGAACGAATCTATAGGGCTATCACATTCTTTGGCCAGATCTTCCAACCTTTTCCAATTACAGTTCACTGCCTCGTGACACTACTTCTCTTTGAGAGATTGGTCTCTTGGCTACGCTTGCACCCTAGGTTGTTGCTGACTTTGTATGACTCCGGGTGCACTACGGCAACGGTGTTCGACAGAGGGGGCTACTTGTTGGTTTTTCCATCATCCAATCCAAATCGAATGAAATTGGAATGCCTACTCACTTTTGGCTAGGGCCAAATCTGCTCTCGCTCGCTGCTACTAATAGAGTCTTGGTTGATTTCCCTTCCTTTAGCTACTAAGGTGTTTCAATTCGCTAAGTTTGAAAAGTCCAAAGAGCACAGATGGGACATGGAGCTTGGATACGGTTTCCTGATTGAAGATCCATGGTTCACAAACGTCGATCTCCCCATGGCCTTTCACCGCTGAAAGCGTCCTTCCTTCTCAATGATTGGGCATCCATCTAATGCATGATTTTTGATAGTGCATACCAATGCTGCAGTTCACACCAACCCAATCTCGAATGACGACTACCAAGCATACCCACATACTGCTAGTATGCGACACCTCGAGTCGAGCCGGGTAGGCCAATGCCTGCCCTCCCTCGTCTGTCGCTGCGGGACGAAAGAGCACGGCCTCCTACTGGCAACCAGTAAAGAGAGGTCGACATGAGTGACTCAGAGCGGCAAAGAGGAGCTAAAAAGTGACATAGCTTGCAGAGTGAGCTATAAAGTGGAGTTGTTCCATCATAGGGTAGTGCAGACTGATCTTTCTCCCATGGATGCTTTCCATCACGTTGATCTCCTCCTCTGACTATCAGTTAAGCCTACAGAGTCTGAGGAAGGTCCCTACTCAAAGGAGTGGGTACAAGAAGAAGGGTGGCAATCAACAGAAAGGGATGTGTCATGGGACTAGGATCACTCTCTCCTCCCTGCCGATTCGGTAAATTAGTACCTTATGATCGCAAATCGAGCGAATCAATATGTAAACTACCTTGCAAAGAATAAGCAGATCGACGATCAGGAATCAAGACTTTCCCTCAGATCACATTAGCACGTCGATCTAATCACATTGTGGGGAGAAGAAAGACTCACGACGGCGAGTTTGAGTCAAAAGTGCATTGGTTATGGAAGTGCCCAATTCCAATCATTAGAAAACCCATATGAGATACGGAGGAATAGGCTATTCTCTTTTTGAAATTACGTTGACCAGGTTGAAGCTGCATAAATGATTTGTATCGTTCCCATCATCATGAACCATGGAGAAAATATAGAATGAGCATGGGGTCAAAACTAAACTACTTCCATATTGATTTGAATCAACCCATACGCTCCCATTTTTCATAAGATTCTAGCTAGAAGCATATATGTACTATAATATGCTTCTCCATGGTTTTCTGGTAACCATGTATGTAAGGGTATAATCGATGATTTGACAGCATAAGCAATGAGAAAGCCAAAATAGAATAGAATCTCCAAGGCTATGGGATAGGATTGATTCGCTAATGTTTCCCAATTCCATATTGGGTCGTCAAAACCATATAAACCTATACCCAAAAACTCCTATTAAGAGAAAAAGGGAACCCCCAGTAGTGTATAAAAGAAATTTGGTAGCCGAGTACAGATGTTTTTTACCTCCCCACATGAATCAAAGTAAGTAAGCAGGAATTCATTTGAATTCCTACATAATGAAAAAAAGCAAAAGGTCTCGAGAGGAAAATGATCTGATTTGACTGCTGTACATTGCTAACATCAGGAAATCAAACAATCATGAATCTCGAGTCACTGGCTAAGCTACTAAAGTTGCTAAAGTAGTGATCAATCCTGTTAATCAAATGGGTCCTATGGAAAGTCCATCAATTCCCAATCTCTAGTGAAAATCCAAAATCTTTATCCTAGTCCTAAAATGCTATTCACCCACCCCCCCTCACTCACTCATTCCATGTTCAGCTCTATATACACATATCTTATTACTTTTTTTCATCCTCTCCCAATTGTATTAATGGATCGTCCAATTGGAAATGATAACAAAATACATAGGTCATTAGAAGGAGTTCCAAAAGGCATATACATAGAGTATACCACCAAATTACCTTATTTCCTCTATGGGGAAAAAAAAAGGAAGGAACCTGCAAATATTGGCAAAACTACAATGATTGTTAACCAAGAAAAATCACTCATGGTACAGACAAGATACACTTTGATACTACCATAAAAACCCATACTAAAAACCAATATATTTTTCTGAGTACGGATTTTTGTTGGTAAAAAAAGAAATCAAATGATTCAAGTGGAGTTCTTTGGAACGTATCAATAAGCTAGACCCATACTACGGGTTGTCTCATTGGATAAGTAAACATGAACGCTCAACAAATCTGTTGGACAAGTGGATTCACATCTCATAAAACCTACACAGTCCTAAGTTCTCGATGCGGAAGCAATTTGGTTAGCTTTTCATTCGTCATGCTAAAAGGTATCATTTCCAACACATTCGTAGGGCAAGCTCGTACAGATTGAGTACACCCTATACATGTATCATCAATTTTGACTGAATGTGACATGGAATCTATCAATTGAAGTTTTGGAAAGAAACAATTTGGATATGGTAAAAAAGTCAGTACTCAATGAATTCTATATTATAGGTACTAGAAAAATCAGTGGTTTCCCAGAATTTTGGAGAATCTATCCATTTCTGGATATGCTCATGATAGCGATTTCACGCGGTTTGTTAAAATATGTCATTGTAACGCGTAAAATCGATCAACTCTTAAATTTATATTCCTAGATAGGGAAGTATCTAGGGTCGTCCAAGGAGGCCAAATGTTTGCAATAGTGATTCTCTTGCTTGGAATACAATCTCAACTTTCTTTTTGGTATTTTTCAATATATCATTTTTTTGTTTTAAATTAAGACAACATGCGGAATGGTGACGGGAAGGTAATTCACACTTCAATTTAACTACTACTTTCTAGTGGCAAGTAGAACCTCTCCCTAAACTCACTCTAGGCAAGTGGAGGCCTAGAATAATTAGGGAGAGGGAGTGAAAAATGCTAAAAAGCAAAGCAAGTAGAAATGCAAAATAGAAAATTGCAAAGAAGGCAACTAGATTACTGAAAAATGTTTTACAAAAAAGGCTAGTAGAGGAATGCTTCTACTACTAGAAAAATTAAAATAAAGAAAAGCAAACACAAATCCTCTAGATAGATGGTGAAGAAGAGGGCTTCTTGCTCCAAGGTTGGTGGCTCCCAAGCTTGAAAAGAATCCTTCAACTCCTTCCTTGCAGTGCTCCGCCAAGGTGATGTCCTCCAAGGCAAGCCCAAGGGGGCGTGCCCTAAGCTTCTCTCCAAGGGTGGACGTCCACCCTAGGTCCTTCTCCCTTGCCTAGCCGTCCTCCTTGAAGTGGAAGAGTCCTCCTCCTTGGCGTGGCTCAAGTTGAAGAGAGTGGGGAGAAGAAGGCACCAAAGGGGCTGGTGATGTGCCCCTTTAATCTCCTTCTCTACTCCTTCTTCTTGGCTGTAGGTATAGGTGGTTTAGGTATAAAAATATACTAAGGGAGGATGCCCCAAAATGGTGGTAGGTGGTGGCTTTTTATAGAATAGGATGGGGGGTTAAGGTGCCCCTTGAAATGGAGGGCTAGGATGGAAGGATGAGGGTGGTTGGTGATCCTATGGCTAGGGTGAGTTGGCGCCAACCCAAGGGGTGTTAAAGGGGGTGGGTATGGTGGTTTTGGTGTCTTTTGGTGGTGGAGAGACACCCCCATGTTGGCGCCAACATGGGGTCTTCTAGAAGGGGAGTTAGGTGGATGGTGGAGATGGATTCAAGGGGGATTGTGTGGTGGAGATGAGGGGGGATTTTGGAGGGAAAAGTGGCGCCATTAAGGGGTGGTTATGGGTAGTTTTTGGCGCCACTTTTAGGTGTCTTTTGGAGGTGGTGGGTAGGTTAGGTTGGTGCCAAGTAGGTTAGCTTATGTGGAGCTTAGGTGGAGCTAGTTGGGTGGAGTTGGTAGGTGGGTTTTTGGGGTGGTACAAGCCAAGGAAGTTGGAGCATAGTTAAGCTAAGCTAAGCTAAGCTAAGATAAGCTATCTTAGCTAATGGAGGAGTAGATGAGAAGGTGTTGGAGCTAGGGTTTGGAGGAAGGAGCTGAGGAGAAGAAGTCTGGAGCTGGCTGCTGCTGAAGAGGCTGGCATGGGGCTACTCTAGCTGGCTTAGCTTGCTAGTTCTTTGCTAGTTGCTAAGCCAAGCTAAAGTGAGCTAGCTTCTACCAAAATGAGCTGAGGTGAGCTAGGTCTGGTGCTCCCGGGGAGAATCAAGCTGGTTGAGGCAGCTAAGGTAGCTTATCTCAACTGAGTTGAGCTAAGCTGAGTCCCCGGGAGCTGGACTTGACCTTCCTGAGCTGGGATGAGTTCTTCTTCAGCTGGCTGGAGCTGAGTGGAGCTGGATGTAGCTGGATCTAAGCTGGGGTGAACTCCTGTCAACTTAGCTGAGCTAGCTAGAGCTCTTTGTGGACTAGTGGGAGCTGAGATGAGCTAGACTCAGCTAAGTTGAGCTGGATCTGAGCTGACTTGAGCTAGGGTGAGCTAAGGTGAACTCTCTTGAGCTGCCATCCAGCTGAGATTAGCTGAATAGAGCTAGGATGAGCTAACCCTAGTTCAAGTAAGCTAGGTTCCAGCTGCGGTGAGCTGGATCAAGCTGAGGTGAGCTGGATTAGGCTGAGTTCCAGCTAGTCTGGGCTTCTCCTTCACCATTTGCCTTCTTGAGTGCTAGGGTTTTAGGGATCTATATATCTGTACATCCCTAACACTCACAAAAACATATTAAAAAGACAATAAAAAATGCAATGCATGCCTAACCTATTTTATGCCTAAATGCAGCCCAAAAACCCATTTGCAGAGTAAAATCGTAAGAGCTAGGTTTGTTTTAATGCATAAGAATGATAATAAACTGGCGTTTATCAGTTCACAATAAATAAAGATCCAATACACTTTCATTTTGGTTTCCAAAAAGATGGTAATACTAGTCGTACATGCTAATCGGATTCCAATTCGAGAATCTTCCAATTCCTAATATTATCAAGGATTCAAACCAATAATCAAGAAAGAATCCATCATTTTCTTCTATATGAAATTCAAATAGTAGATTCTTCATTCTATATGATTCTATGAATATCTGATTCTATGATTAGGACTCTTTCTTCAACAAATTCGATTGATTGATACGAGTGGATTTTCTGTTACGATGAATTGATGAAACAATATCTAGTCCAATTGCTGCTTCTGTAGCTGCAATGGTAGTTCTATAACCCAAATTGAAAAAAGATCTACTTTTCAAAACCAAAAATTGATGACTATCAAAGAAATCCGAAAATGTGACAAGATTGATATTCATCGAATTTAGTATAAGTTCAAGACACATAAGCGCTCTAACCATGTTTCGACTTGTGATCAATCCATAGATACCGATTGAAAATCAATAGGCACTCAAAAAAGGTGCATGCTCAAACATCATTAACTAACTCCTTACCACTTAATCTCGATTCTATTCTAGAGACTCAAAGTGTTCAAACATCATTAACTAGCTCCATTAGATCCTGAGTTGATCCGATCTGTGCAATCTATAGGAATAGGAATGAGCATTCATTCAAACAATTGGATTCCAAAAAAGAATTATCGAACCAAAGAAAAAAGAAGGTATTTGTGATCTATCTAATGAAAAGCTTTGCTTCTTTTTTACTATTTTTGAGATTGGGATCTATACTATTTAGATACTACACTTCAGTATGTTATAATGAAATAGGTTTTCAGAATATGGAACGAAAATGAAAAACTACAAAAATACATCGGAATTGGAAAGAAAAAATGAGTGTGATCCAAATCATGCATGAGAAACCATTCTTTGATTTTGGATTGAGAATTCTAATAATTTGTACTTCTTATTGACGACCCAAACTAATTGCACCTATCAAGGCAACTCAAATAATTATAGAAATGAGTTCCAATGGAAGCACGAAGGAAATCCATTGATAAATGAATACCCATTTTTTGAACATTACTTATTAGATCTTGTTCTATAATTTGGTTGGATCTTGTAGTCCAAAGAATCCCATACCATGATGTTTCCAGGTTTCATAGTAGTAATTAGGGAAAAAATCAAACTTGTACAAACCAACGAAGTCACTGCATCCCCAACAGTACAAAGATGAAAATGATTAGAATATTTGGAATGATTTGTAAACATCACCGCAAATAGGATCAAAACATTGATAGTTCCCACATAAATAAGGAGCTGTGTAGCAGCTAGAAATTAGGAGTTCAATCAAATACATAAGAAAGATATACAAACAAGAACCAATCCAAAGTAAAAAGTAGAAAGAATAGGATTGGTAAATCAAACTACTCCTAGGCTTCCTAATATAAGAATGGATCCCAGAAATACTATAAGAATATCATGTATTGGTCTAGTGAAACCCATTCTGTCTAAAGTATGTCTAAAGTCAGAGATAAATAAGTCACAAGATTTCATGACTTTTCCATATGGAAGAATTCAGGAAAAAAGGAATGACCTTATTTTTGGTTCATGTATATGATATGTTTCGAATGGAATCGGAATATACTGTATATTTTTCAAGAATGAAATAGACAATTCACTCCATTCTCCATTTCCATCTTCTTCATGGAAAGGAAACAATAATTCTCAGCAAAATATAGTTATTAGTTCTAGGTATTGATGAACTAAACCCATATGAAAATCCATCAATAGGAAAAGGAAAAAAAAAGAATTTCTTAGATTCTAGAAAATGGAAGAATTCATAATGAATTTGGAATTGAAAGATTTCTCTTCTTCTATTGGAATTGGTTTTGTGTCGAATTCCGAATTGCTTGAATTGTGTAATCTCCAATTATTAACATAGGTAACCGACCCAAAGCAATTTGATTATAATTCAATTTGTGACGATCATAAGTGGAAAGTTCATATTCTTCCGTCATTGACAAATAGTTTGTTGGGCAATACTCAACACAGTTACCACAAAATCTACATACTCCAAAATCGATACAATAATTAAGAATTGTTTCTTTTTCATATTTGTTTTCAATCTCCAATCAACAATGGGTAGATCTATAGGACATACACAAACACATACTTCGCAAGCAATACATTTGTCAAGTGAAAAATGAATTCAACTGTGGATGAGTTTGTCATAAGGATATTGAATAGTTACAGGTAAACGATAAGAGTCATATATGCATTGGCACAATATACATCTAATATAGACTCATAACTCATTAATGCATGTTTAGATCTAATATACGCATGTCTTACTCCTAGATCTCACCCAATGAATAATTAGTGAGTGATTGAGCTACTAAGGGATGCGAAGTGAAACGGAGGGTTTATTAATTACGTGCAATGAGCGAACATGCTCGTCTTTGTACTACTACAAATAGATGGAATAGGACACAGCTCGTTGACTATGAATGAAGTAGAGCAATAACCCTTAACATATGACTAACTCATCACAAAGCGAAGCTCGTCTTCGTCTGCTATGACTCGCAGACTCACTCTCTCGTCTTCGTCTCCTGTGAATGAAGTAGAGCAATAACTCTTTCCACTTGTCTACTTAACAACAATGAAGCTCATCTTCATCTCTGTAGACTTGCACCCATGGGATAAGGCCATCATGAAACCTTGACCAATATATCTTGCAGCCAGTACTATTTGTTGACCATAATTCATGAATCCAGTTACTACTCCATAGGGAGAATATCATAAATATCTATGAAAGAAAGAAGTGGATGTTTCTTTCTATTGTTTCAGATAGGTTCATATGAATTTCGAAGAGTATTCTATTATTTAGAGTGAAACAAGTTGGGAAGAGGTTGCCAATAATAGATTACCTTGGCGTATAGGGTAGGGTAGTAAAGTTCATAACTCAACAACTCCCATCTATAGGGGGGTTGGGCTTATCTTAGGTGACCCATATTCCAAGGTCAAAGAAATTTCCATCCAAGATGGAATAGTTGGTCCATTCTCATCCTCGGTCAAGTCCATCTTGTTGTAATAGAAAGAAAAAGGAAAAATAAGCTTTCACTAATGTAATTAGAATCCCAAGTATCCTTCCAAAGATCCCACTCATTTGATCTATTCCAAAATTCTTGGGAATCTAGAGAATAGGTAGAATAAAGAAATTCCATCCACCTAATTAAAGAACGGTTACAAATAATGAAGAAACAAATAGATTGAGGTAAGAAGCAACATAGAATAACCATATTTGATACTTGAATATTTGGTTTGATAACCCACTACTAGTTCTTCCTCTGCTTTCGGTAAATCAAAGGGTAATCTTTCACATTCTGCTAGAGAAGAAATTAGAAAAACTAGAAATCCAATAGGTTGGCGCCAAAGAAGTATAGCACAACCCCAAAAACCATATTTTTACTGCACCTCGACTATATCGACTGTACTTGAAGTATTAGATAATCATAGTCGATGATAACATTATTGTTCTCGTTGCTACTCCAGAATCGTACGTGAGACCTCAGCTTCATATGGCTCCTCTATGGTAACAAAGAAATGTAAGGACTCGTTCCATATTAACATGAATTTGGCATCCATTTGGTAAGATAGAATCAAAACATATTGAAGAATCCAAAATGAAATCGTAGAGTAGAATTCTGTCTACTAGAATCAAAACGAAAAAGTGCTTCAGAATTGATCTCATCCCCTTTCTTTTTTTGTTTTGAAGACAAAATGTTCAATAATCTTTTGATTTATTCCTTCAATACAATTCTTGTTGTTTATTAATAATAGATATGGATTTCTACTCATCTTTTTTTATTATGAAAAGGAATTAGACACTAGTTCCTAAATCATGAGAAAAATGCTCTATGTATATGGATGTAGAAAAAAGAAAAATGATTGATCTTTCTCATTCCTTCTACACTTCTAATTTCTTTCGTTCCTATTCTACCCAAAATAGGTATTCTGAGACAGAAGGAAAAAAGAAAAAGGATTCATTCGTTCTTGATGGTAATTTCTTTCATCAGTGAATAGGAGTATACTCTAGATCAGAATTGTGGATAAGTACTGCTTGATCATTTCTACTAACTTCAAATCCTTATTATGATTCGTTTGATTTAGGTAGAAATACCTGAACTTCTTTTGATATTATCTGCATTATGAATCTTTTGTGTATCTTGGTGTTTCTCCCTGTCCACTCATTTGGGATTGATCCCGGTATGGTAATACATACAAGACAATGGTATAAACTCCATACACTTGATCTTTTGCACTTGCTTCAAGACATGATAACAAATGAAACAATCTCAGTCTTGGGGTAAACCGTTTACGCTATTTCTATGGACTTCCACTTGACTCTTGTACATGGAGAATGAGATGGAATTTGTTTACTGCAAATTTCTAAGCTATTTTGTTTCACTCATATAACTATCTTATTCCACTTATCTCCCGGAATGAGGAATACAAAAATGAAGATCTTTCTTCAATACATTCCATCTTTTTCCTAGATTCGAAAGATGGGAGGAAAGTGTCTTTTTCCATGAATCACACGTAGAGATATTGATAACACACATGGAGTTAATGGTATTGAATAATGGATTGAGCAGCAACTTGTAGACCACCTAAGAAAGAATATTGATTATTTGACCCATACCCTAAACTACCATAAGAAGTGCAATAGGAGCAATACTTGAAATGGCGATCCATAAAGAAACACCTATACTGAGATCGGAACAAACAAGATGATATCCAAAAGTGTAGAATGACTAAATCACTGAGTAGAGTTGATAGAACTGCGATAGCCGGTCCCATTTTTTATATAATCGAATATCTCCTCTATAAGGGAGGATATCCTCTTTCAAAAGTTGTTTTGTTCCACCACATCTGCTAATGCTTGAAGAATTCCTATTGAGTAGTACTGGCATATTAAGGTATTTCCCAATCCGTTGACCTACGGATATTTCTCTTTCTAACCACACAATGACTAGTATGGCTATTGTGATTCCTAATATCAGGATCCCAATGGGGACAAAGATCCATCTGAGTTCATAAATCTCTTTTAAGAATTCTGACCCAGAAAAAGAATGGATAGCTTGTACTTCCCTCGTATCAATGACCATTTCAATGATCAACCTCCCCCATAATGATATCTATACTACCTAGTATTAGTATCACATGATATTAGCCAATTTCATTCTTTGAACTAGCTGAGGAAGAATTTGCAAATTGATGAAAGCAGGTGGACGAATTTTCCATCTCCAAGGAAAAACACCCTGATCTTCCATCAAAAAAATTCCTAATTCTCCATTTGGGGCTTCTACTCTAACATAAAGTTCTTGTTTTGATAATTCCCAATTAGGTGAAGGTTTTTTACTAAGGAATCTGTATTCCAAATCATTCCATTCCGAATTCTTTCTCTTATCAAAGTGTCACCCCTATAAATTGTCATAGGGCCCCCTAGGAATTCCTTCTAGAGCCTATCAAATCATTTTGATGGATTCCGTCATTTCACCAATTCCTTCATACTAGTGAATCTCCTTACTACCCTTTTTCCATTGGACTTCCCAATTGAATTCATTGTCACGCTCATAATCATCCACTTTACGAAGATCCCATTGTATTCGAAGACTCATCACATTGGTCCTGATAAGCCCCAATTGATTGCTTCTTCCCCACCAATCACACCTATTCCTTCAACTTGTTTTAAAAAATGGGATTGCGGGTGATAAGTTTTTGATATTCGGCAACTGCTGTTAAAAAAGAATTGCAGAAATCCAAACATTTCTCTATCCATCCATAAGGTAAGGTAAGGTGCTTTAGAGCTTGCTCTCGGGGACCTCAGGTCGTCCGAGTGGAAAAGGTGAGAAATGTAGGGGACCATAATTAAGCTTAAAAGAAGGTCAAGGGTGCAGAAATCTTTCATCATTCATTCATAAGTCGAAAGAAGTGTTGACTTCATTGAACTTCACTCTCAGATAGAGCGACCAATAACGTATGTCAAGAGGCAGACGTCTATAGATGAGAGAAATTGCTAGAAGCATCCGTGCAAGACCTCCAATGGTTGGAAGGTTGCGATATTATCTAAGAAGTTCATCTCATATCCTTGACATTGCGTCAAATGGGGGGTCTGGGATGCCCCTCCTCAATCTATCGGTCTCACAGAGTACTAGTCGACGCTCCCTCCGCAGTTATCATGATCTTTCTCCAGGCTCTTTTCCCCGAACACTCTCTCTGCACTCTTCGTCTTTCCTCTATGGGGTGTGAGTTTCATCTTGAGGATGAGAAGTATGGGAAATCCACCTACCCTCATGCAACTAAAGGAATTTCGTATGGAGGGTTTGCTTCCGCAAAAGGTAATGCTAGGTGTCCCAGTTCATTCGGATTTGATCAATGGATCATAAATGAGCGTAGCTTGATTGACCTCGCACCTGCGAGTGTACGAAGTGAAGCAATAGCGGTTTCTTAACTTAGTGGAACAAGCGAACAAGTTTGTTTTTGTACTACTACAAATGGATGGAACACAACACAACTCATCGACTATGAATGAAGTAGAGCAATAACTCTTTCCACTCGTCTACTTAACAACAACGAAGCTTGTCTTTGTCTACTATGACTTGCAGACTTGCACTTCACACGTCTTTTTTCTTCGCATCCAAAGACTTGCAACAGGGCGGAGTGGAGCTAAGTGACGTCAGGTCAATCGAATCAATGATGATGGTTTGACTCTACCATTGGATTGGAGGGTCTTTCCCCCTTTATTCTCCTCTCCACTTCGCGTTGGGTTAGGAGTTCGTCGAATCTCAAAGAAAGAGTGATGGCCAACTCCATTCAAGGTTTTTTCGGATGATTGAAGCGGAGAAAGGGTGTTCTCAATGGAATTGGAGAGAAGTTGTCGAGAGGGGAGGAGGTTGTTGACCCAGGAGGCGATAACCGTATTGAGTAAGAAAAAGAAAAGGCATCCCTCCCCTCAATTTGGGGAGCTGCCCATCATGTTTTTTATTTAGAAGGGGATGGGTAGGCCTCGGTTCCTAGGGTTAGGTTATTCCCTATGTTATGTTGAGCCTACTCTACCCCACGTTGATTCTCTTTTGGAGGCTGGCTTCACCTTTGCATTTCCTGTTGAGATCCCAAGTCTCCAAGTAGGCCCTCTTGGCCAACCATGATCGTAGGCTTTTAAGAGAATCCCTCTCTTGTGTCGTAGGACTTGTAGCTCAGTAGTCCATCAGGTAGGTTTGTTGGTACTTCCAGTTTTGAGTGTCTTCTTGGATAGTTAGGGAGACCCATAGGCATGAGATGTACCTTGTGGGGGCTCGGTGGTCCCCTGGACATAGTCCTTACTTCCCCTCTCAAGCAGTGGTCGTTTAGTCCATGGTCCATTGGATGGGTAGATAGTGCAAAGCCAGAAAGTGGAAGACATTGATTCTGCTCATTCCCATCCTTCGCTTCAGGGCCTGTCCCTCAGTGTGGTCAGTATTCTATACTATCGGGCAGCAAAGCTTACACTTGTTCACTTCTCCTGACGATTCACCAGGGCCTCTTTCCTCTTCCCTTTTCTACTTACTTGTAGGGGTTTGGGGGGGAAATGTTAAGGGGAGGGAGTTGACTGAACATCTCATCAGCCATTGGGTTGTTAAGGGGAATTTTGCCTACATCCGATCCCCAATTCTTATTCACCCCGGATGATTGTGTTGGGTGAATTGTGACCTCGTACGATTGTGTCGGGTGAGCAACAGTCGCTTCGTCGCAGTACTGACTTATGGGCTAACAGGTCACAGTTTGGCCAAGTATCCTACAAAATGACTCCCGAGAGCCAGAAGTATTAAAGGAATGGCCATAGGAATGGGCGCATCATGACATCTTACGATGTCTCGCCCGAATGAATTAGTTGGTACTAAAAATGTCCAAAAAAGTAAACGAAAAGAGTAATAAGAAGTGAAAAGGACAGTGACACTTCCCAACTAGAAAGTAAAGTTCCCACTGATGGTATACTTTGTGTAAGCAAGCTCCAAGATCACATCTTTGGAATAAAATCCAGTTAGAAAAGGAAATCCAATCAGAGATAAGCTGCCTATGAGCATTATAGCATAGGTAAAAGGAAAGGAGGAGGCAAGCCTCCCCATCTTCCACATATCTTACTCATCCGACATGGCATGAATCACCGAACCTGCACTCAAGAATAAGGAGGCTTTGAAAAAGGCATGATTCATTAAGTGAAAGACTCCCACCGAATATTCCGAGATGCCGCAAGCAAAGATCATATAGCCTAATTGACTGCAAGTTGAATAAGCTATGACCCTCTTTAGATCGTTCTGTAATATTCCAGTGGTTGCCGTAAGGAATGACGTCAGGGATCCTGCAAAAGTAATAACAATCAAAGTTGTGGGTGAGTATTCAAATAAAGGGGATCACCTTGCTATCATGAAAATGACAGCTATTACCATAGTTGTTGCGTGAATCAAAGTAGATACTGGAGTGGGACCCTCTATGGCATTGGGTAACCAAGTATGCAATCCTATTTGTGCAGATTTCCCAACAGCACCAATAAAAAGTAAAATACAAATCAGACTGATGGCATTCAATCTCATATTGCAAAAAATCCAATCATTTCTGGGGTCCCCCGCACAAGCAAAAATGGTTGAAAAGTCTACTATTTGAAAGAGAGTAAAACAACCACAAATCCCAAGAGCTAATCCAAAATCACCTGCTCGATTTACAAGCATAGCTTTGATAGTTACTTTATCTACCTGAAGTCGTGTGAACCAGAAATGAATTAACAAATATGAAGCAAGATTTACTTCCTCCCATCCCAGGAATAATTGAAGAAAGTTATCTCCAATCACCAACATTAACATAAAAAAGTAAAAATCGATAAATAACACATAAATCGAGGGCCATGCGGATCCTCAGACATATATGAAATGCAATAAAGATGGAGCAAGCTACTTATGAATGTAACCACAATTAACATCACTATGGTTAGGCTATCGAACAAGAGGTCAAAAGTGAACTATGAGTCGAACCAATCTACGAATTGAGCGAGCTCCCCTTGCAATGATGTGGTGGTGAACCTCTCATTCGTTTTCAGTGCTCTCCGAACCATGCGGGAAGGTTTCCCATCACACGGCTCACCAACTTGAAAAGAAAAATAGCATTTTGTTGAAAAATGTTCCACTCAAGTATACTAGGATGCCATGCTTAGTCCCATTCTTCCCTTCACAGATCAAATCGTCCTCCGCCTGACCCCTAAAGAAATGGGTATGGTGTGCAGTCTAGACCCCCTTCTCTTTCCAGTGATGGAATATCGAAGCAAAGCAGCTGGGGGAGGCCCGACGATCCAAACAAAGTGGGGCTACTACGAGACCTCTTGCTACCCATATGCAAGGCACCGTCTTAGCCTTCCCTAACTAAACAACCCAGGATCACTCCCACACCTATAGCGTTCTTGATCAGCTTTCTCAACTGTGTATCGATAGAAAGGCAGGGCATCACAACCCCCAACTGACGGGTGTTGTCACGTCCAGTATGTCCCCCCTCGATTCTCAACATTCTGTGGTGGCCTGCCCCAGGGTGGGTAGGAGCGGGTCGGATCCATATCGCCATAGAGCAACTACAGCATCTGGATCTGATCGGTATACTCGGCAATTCATCCGATGACTTCACGGTTGCCAAAGAAGCCCTAAGAAGCATTAAACATTTCCGATGAGACCCATGGAGCAATTCTTAGATAGCAAGCACTAGCTCCCAGAGCGACTTCATAAAAAACAATAAAGATAAGATTGAAGAAAATGAAATGCATGTAGTGGTTATGAGGGCTATTCCTTCTGATCCTAGAAAATGTCCGAAAAAACCTACTACGGAACTACTAAGCAGAGGCAAAAATATAATAAGTAGATACATGACGATCGAGTGTATTCTTTGAAAGCCAAAAATCAGACAATCTTCTTTCGGCCTGTTATTGAGAAAGGGAAGTCCGAAAGGGGGGAGACCCAAGCCCCCACCATCAATTTAGGGTCCCACAAAAGTCCCCTGTGAGTCTGCGAGTCTATGAAGATGAGCTTGGAGATATGGGTAGTTGCGAATCGAAGTCTACGAAGTAAGAACGTAGACAAGCTTGTTCGCTCGTTGCACAGAGCTATATCACCCACGGCAACAAAAAAGCTAACTTTGCATCTCTGAGTAGCTTAATCACTCACTAAATCAGGGTTTCCTCTTATATACGCATATATGATTCTACCCCTTCCCTCATAACCTGATTCCAGATTCGATCTTAGATATGCATATCTGATTTAGCCCTCTGGGTTAGATATGATATACGCCTATATACTCCAACTCTACCCCGTTTATATATAATAAGCCTGATTCCGATTTTCATCTTATATAGGCATATTTGATTCAAAGGAAAACTCATGGATTGGATCTTATATAGGCATGTGTGATTCCAAGGTCATATATAAGCGTGTGTGATTCCAGGGGTGATGCCATGATCAATGCTACATACCTTACCACCTAATCGTGTGCCCTCTTCTGTTCTTGGGGGACCCTTCAGGTTACTGTTTCCTGATAAGGATTGATTTCCTCTACCTCTTCGGATCTACTACCACATTTGGTTGTGTGTGCTTTGTTCACCACTTTGGTAGCCTTTATTTCAGCTACTCAGTGTGTTTTTCTGGGTTATTCCCTCGAGGTATCGTTGTTATTTTTGAATGTGAAATGGAAGATGCTATCATATTTGTGCTGATGTGACTTTCTTTGGGAGGGTTCTGTACTTCTCTCCTGAAGGGCGAAATGCCCAGTTCCAATCACATGTTTACCAAAGATGGGAGACACAACTAAATATTCCTACTCCCATGCCCATACTTGTCTCCCCATGTGATCCAGGTACCAGTGCCACCAGCGATGAGGCCTCCCTAGTCTCTGCTTGGAATGCTCCTACCTCCTCGGTGGAGGGTCACAGTAGAGGTGATGACAGACCCATTACTCCACGGAAAGCGATGAGATCCTGTACTTGACATCTGATGCAACATTATACCTCTACTGCCAATCTGGATTCTTTTGTGCAGCAATTTTCACAGGCACTTTTGCAATACTATTGTTCCTAGATCTGATACTAAGGCATCTACTGATCCCAAGTGGGTCGCAGCTCTGGCGACTGAGATGGAGGACCTCACTTCTTTCTAGACCTGGGATATTGTACCTACTCCTGATGCCAAAGTGGTTGACTGTTAGTGGGTTTACACAGTGAAGTATCATGCAGATGGCCTGTCGACAGGTTCAAGGCACGCCTAGTGGCAAAGGGCTTTACCCAGACATACCATACTATACCATATGGTGTGGATTTCTTTGAGACATTCTCGCTAATGGCGCGTGTCAGCTCTATATGTGCCATTCTCTTAGTTGCCATGAATTAAGACTGGTCACTCTACCAGCTTGACATGACAAATGCCTTCCTCTATGGTGATCTTCATAAGGAGGTCTACATGCGCCAACCTCCTAGTTATGAGGTTTAGGGGGAGTATGTATGTAAACTGAAGAAGGTGATCTATGGCCTCAAACAGAGTCCACGCACGTGCGTGGTTTGACAAGCTGAGTACTGAGGTGATGAAGATTGGATTAAAGAGGTCTACCTCCAACCACTCCATTTTGATCAGGAGAATAGTGACTGGTACTGTGATACTGGCAGTCTATGTTGATGACATGTGTAGAAGATGATGCAGTAGGTGGAAGTGAAGGCATTTTTGAATCAATCCTTTGTTACTAAGGATCTTTGGGATCTACATTACTTTCTAGACATAGAGGCCATCAAGGGCAAGCATGGTATGTCACTTTCATAGAGGAAGTATACACTTTATATTTTGGCAGATGCAGGATATTACTTCTTGGTGCCAAGCCTTCTGTGCTACCATTCCAGTAGAGCAGAAAGGGATACATAGTTACACAGAGGGCTCTCCTTTCGAGGATGTTCACAGGTACAAAAGTATTGTTGGTAAGCTTCTCTATCTTACCATCACATGACCAGACATTAGTTTTGTAGTGAGCAGAGCCAGTCAGTTTATGGAGAAGCCACATTATAGTCACTGGAATGATCTTTGTCTGATACTGAGATATTGAAAGGGGTCTCCTGGCAGAGGCTGATTCTATAGGAAGAATGGGCATCTTGAGCTATCCTCTGACTCTGACGTTTACTATGCTGGGTCAGTAGAGGATAGGAAGTTTACTACTAGATTTGCAATTTTCCAATCTAGTATCATGGCACAATCAGAAGCAAACGGTTGTGGCCAAATCTAGTGCAGAGGCAGAATACTGAGCCATGTCTCACACTGCATGTGAAGTCATGTGGATGAGTTCCCTTTTGGCAATCTTGGCATTTCAGTGAAGAGTCCAATCAGAATGAGGAGGAACATGCCCAACACTGAAGATTGGTACTGGAAACCCAGCTATACGCTCAGTTTAGCAAGTGCGAGTTCTGGTTATCTGAGGTAGATCCACCTTTTTAGGTGCGCCATGTGATATCCGGAGTAGGAGTAGCGATAGACCCTAGTTGAAGCCGTACTAAAGTGGGAACAACCGCAACTATGAATTGCAGTTTTCTAGGTAGGTGATTATCGACGATTCATCTCAATAAGGCCTTCTCCAAGATCGCAGTCCCTCTCACTCGCTTCACTCAAAAGGATGTAAAGTATGAGAGGACGGTCGAGCAGAGCTTTCAAGAGTTGAAAAGGAGACTGACCACTACACCTATATTGACCATCCCAACCAGGACAGGAGGATATGTGGTCTATAGTGACGCCTCCCACCAAGGACTACGATGCGTGCTCATGCAGCATGGGAAAGTGATATCATATGCCTCCAGGAAATTGAGACCCCACGAGAAGAACTACCTGACTCATGACCTGGAGTTGGCTGCAATAGTCTTTGCTCTCAAAATATGGAGGCACTACCTATACGACATCAAGATTCATACAAACCATCAGAGTATAAAGTATATGTTCTCCCAGAAAGAGCTGAACTTCAAGAAAAGGAGGTGGATGGAACTACTGAATGACTATGACTGCACTAAAGTTGACCATCCTAGGAAGGAGAACGTAGTGGCAAATGCTCTGAGTAGGAAGCCACTCACCTTAGCTAAGCTGCATGTAGCAAAGTGGAAGATGATGAAGGAAATAGGGGACTGGAAACCGAGACAGACCCCCATCCAGTGCAATTATATGGTGTCAAGGCAAAGGGGCACAGACCTACTTGTAGGGAATGCTTGATCCAAGCCCAACGAGAGGACCCCAAGTGACAAGAGTTGGCAAGAAAGATGAAGGAAAAGGGGATCAAGGGCTTCAGCTAGACTATATTATGATGGGACTATCACGTTTCAAGGAAGGCTATGTGTACCCCATGATGAAGGACTAAAGGAGCTATTGATAGAGGCCCACCATACTAGACTCATGATCCATCCAGGAAGGCGCAAGTGAGGGAAATCGGCCATTCTACTACAATAGTCTTCATTCCCGGTATTACTCAATTCACTCACTTGTAACAAGCTAGAAAGGGCTACTTGGAGTAGTACATGGATAGACTGAAAGGCGAGAGAGGAGCAAGGAATAGCTACATTATTTGGCCAGTAGTCATATGCTTGTCTCAAAGATAAAGCCTAAGCCATGCATGTGCAAGTATGAACCAATTCTGCTGCTGATTGTTAGTGGCTCATGAAATCTGCTATAGTGTGTTTTATGGTACACTGACTACTCACTTGGATAACCTCATTCTAGAGCTAATACGTGCTACCCAATTCCTCTACTGCTACAACGGGATGCATTTCTTAGCTAGCCGCCCGGTGCTATTAACAACACTGGATCGCACGGCCAGCAACACATCATTCCCATTTTTGCCCTATCCACTTTCGATGGTAGGATAATAGTAGTGGCCTACCAGGGTGGTGACAGGTGATGGGCCGAAGAGAGAGGGAGCCTTAATTGGATTTCTACCACACACATCCAATCAGTGGAAGGCAACAGCGTAAATTACCCAATCCCTGCACAAGGAGGTAGTGATCTAATCCTGGCACGGGGAGGTAGTGACAATAACATTAATTATTGGGCCACTTCTTGGAGGTAGTGATCCTCCTGCCTGACACTATAAATAACATGAATTACTGGGTTGGGTTCTAGGACTCTGGTAATTGGAATGAGTACATACTACAATCTCACTAAATCCCTTCACGAGGAGGATCATCCATGGGAGGGGGTGCATGCCAGGAGCCGCGGTAATTCCAACAGCAGCTCCAATAGTGTATAAGATAATAGTCGTAGTAGTTGCAAAAAGCTCGTACCTGGACTTTGCTTTTGAAGTAGTTATTGTGATTTAGGTGAGTCTAGGTCGGCCGCCTCTAGTGTGCACCACTCCTCTCGTCCCTTTGACAGGTGACGCGCTCCTAGACACTTCTGAATAGGTTTTCCCAATCTTACTACTTCTTAGTTTCAGAAATTAGAGTGCTCAAAGCAAGCTCAAGCTCTATATACATTAGCAGCATGGGATAACATCACAGGATTTCGATCCCTCTTTATGGTGGGTGGTCGGGATTGGACTCATTCTTAAGAAGAGAGTCGTCAGCATTTATCTTTCATGGTAGAGGTGAAATTATTGCTTGGAGACGAAAAACTACGAAAGCATTTGTTTGTAGTAAGTATAAGGATGTTTTCATTAAAAAAGAATGAAAGGGTGCTTGAGATCATGTCCTAGTCTCAACCATAAATGATGCCGAACTACCTAGGGATCGATAGATCTTGCTTGTACGACCGACCAAACATTTGACCTTATGAGAAATCCAAGTGTTTGGGGGAAGTGAAACTGGAGGATGGCCTTTTCGTCTTTCTTCTACTTCTATATCTATACATATTCTAGCTAGATACGGTATGGGGTCGTAAGGTTGAAACTACTATAAGATAAGATAAGATAAGATAAGTAAAGTAGTCAAGGAATTGACAAAAGCACCAGGAGTGGGCACTTTTACTCCACATGGGGAAAGCAGGTCCAGTGATACATATTCATCAGGATTTACAAATTGAGAGCTCTTGATTGAGGGAGGGTGGTGGTGGTGCATGGCCGTGGGTGGTGGTGCATGGCAGTTGGTGGAGCGATTTGTCTGTATTGTTGAGTAAGGAAGGAGAGGCCTGATAGTAGCAGACATAGGATCGACATCGAATGCTATCCTCTTTCCCAAATGCTTTCCTTTCCCGGGATTTGTGCATGCCTCTCTTTCTTTCGCTTGAATATGCTTCTCTCTCTTGCTTGCCTCCCTGAACTTTGCTATTCCATACCTTCTTTTGCCCCTTTGAGGATGTCTTTTTCTTCAGCTACATCACTATGTAGCCTCATCATTCATTCTTCTTGACTGTACTAAAAACTTGCCGCAAAGATGTCTTTCTTTCCTGAGGGGCCGGATCAAGTTTGAGATGGAGAACTAGCGCCAGCAGGTAGGGAACCTATCTCTATGACTCCTTACTTAACTTAAAGTCCAAGGACCTACCGAGATAAAAGTGGCATAGAATGTCAAATCTCTTGCTGGGCATTAGGCCTAGTACATCACCATGGGGAGCACTAGTGTAGCTTTGTAGTAAAGTAAAGAAGAAAGATGGATCCCTATCCCTAAGAATGGGTGCATGACTACAGACAGTGGAATCGGGAGGAAAGCAAGAATAAGTAGCCCCCTCCTAACCTAAATCATCAATACCTGCTCCCCTTAACTCTGGCCCCTGAACTCAAGAAGATTAAACTGCATCCACCCTTGAAATCATCCCTCCGAACAAACTCCCCAGGAGAATCTCTAGTATTGTTGCTTGTGTTGTCAATATCATCAAACGAGCGAGCCCCAGCACTTAAATCTCACTAAATTCACATTCTTCCCTAAGCACCGGTATTACTCAATTCACTCACTGACTTGCTTTCCCTGGTTTCATGTGGTTGTTATGTGGTAGGATATTGAGAAGCCATACATATACTCAACAATATACTACTGATAGCGATTTCACACGGTTTGTTAATTAGGTTGTTGTAATGCGCAAAACCGATCAACTCTTAAATTTATATTCCTAGATAGGGGAGTATCTAGGGTCGTCCAAGGAGGCCAAATGTTTACAAAAGTGATTCTCTTGCTTGGAATACAAATCTCAACTTTCTTTTTGGTATTTTTTTCAATATATCATTTTTTTGTTTTTGAATTAAGACAGCATGCGAAATGGTGGCGGGAAGGTAATTTACACTTCAAATTTAATAAACTACTTCTAAAGTGGCAAGTAGAACCTCTCCCTAAGCTTACTCTAGGCAAGTGGAGGCCTAGAATAATTAGGGAGAGGGAGTGAAGAATGCTAAAAACAAAGCAAGTAGAAATGCAAATAAGAAATTGCAAAGAAGGCAACTAGATTAATGAAAAGTGTTTTACAAAAAGGCCTAGTAGAGGAATGCTTCTACTACTAGAAAAATTAAAATAAAGAAAAGCAAACACAAATCCTCTAGATAGATGGTGAAGAAGAGGGCTTCTTGCTCCAAGGTTGGTGGCTCCCAATCTTGAAAAGAATCATCCAACTCCTTCCTTGCTGTGCTCCGCCAAGGTGATGTCCTCCAAGGCAAGCCCTAAGGGGGCGTGCCCTAAGCTTCTCTCCAAGGGTGGACGTCCACCCTAGGTCCTTCTCCCTTGCCTGGCCATCCTCCTTGAAGTGGAAGAGTTCTCCTCCTTGGCGTGGCCCAAGTTGAAGAGAGTGGGGAGAAGAAGGCACCAAAAGGGCTGGTGATGTGCCCCTTTAATCTCCTTCTCTACTCCTTCTTCTTGGCTGTAGGTATAGGTGGTATAGGTAGCAAATTACACTAATGGAGGATGGGAATTATGTGGTGGTAGGGTAGCGTATTTATAGGATGGGAAGGGGGGTGGTTATGGTGTTTTTTTGGAGGGAAATGAAGGGGTGCTTGGATATTTTTGGAGGGAAAAATGGGAGGGAAATGAAGAGGTGCCATGGTTTTCCCTCCAAAAATGCCTTCTAGAAGGCAATTTTGCAGGGAAAAGATGGAGGGTGGAGATGGGTTTTGATGGTGGATGTAGGGTGGTGATGGAAGGGATAGTTGGCACCAAAATAAAGTAGGAGTAGGTGGTCTATTTGCTAGAGCTTAGGTAGTAGGGTAGTAGGGTAGTAGGTTTTGGTGCCATGGAGGTGGACTAGCTAAGTTAAGCAGCTTAGCTAGTAGGGAGTAGAGTTGGAGGCATTTGGAGCTAGGGTTTTCAGGGAGAAGAGCTGGAGGTAGTCATCTTGAGCTGCACTAGAGCTGGTGGTTGCTGAAGAGAGCTGCAAGGAGCTACCTTAGCTGCCTTGGCTTGCTAGTTCTTTGCTAGCTACTAAGCCAAGCTAAAGCAAGCTGGCTTCTGCTGAAAGGAGCTGAGGTGAGCTGGGTCTAATGCTCCCGAGGAGGATCAAGCTGGGTGAGGCAGCTAAGGTAGCTTAGCTCAACTGAGTTGAGCTAAGCTGAGTCCCCGAGAGCTGGACTTGAGCTTCCTAAGCTGGAATGAAGTCATCTTTAGCTGGTCAGAGTTGAGTAGAGCTGGATGTAGCTGGACCTGAGCTGGGGTGAACTCTAGTCAACTCAGCTGAGCTAGCTAGAGCTCCCTGTGGACTAATGGGAGCTGAGATGAGCTAGACTCAGCTAAGTTGAGCTGGATCTGAGCTGACCTGAGCTAGGGTGAGCTAAGATGAGCTCTCTTGAGCTGCCATTCAGCTGAGATGAGCTAAATGGGGCTAAGATGAGCTAACCCTAGTTCAAGTGAGCTGGAATCCAGCTATGGTGAGCTGGATCAAGCTGAGTTCCAGTTAGTCTGAGCTTCTTCTTCACCAGTTGCCTTCCTGAGTGCTAGGGTTTTGGAGTTCTGACAATCTGCATATCCCTAACACTCATAAAAACACATTAAAAAGATAATAAAAAGTGCAATGCATGCCTAACCTAATTGATGCCTAAATGTAGCCCAAAAACCCGTTTGCGGAGCAAAATCCTAAGAGCTAAGTTTGTTTTAATGCATAAAAATGATGATAAATTGGCATTTATCAACTACCTTACTAAAACCCTTCAATTGGTGCTCCTACGAATTCGGGAGGGGATCCATCCACTGCTGAAATGATCCCTGGGAATCGATTTGGCCTTAGATAATCCGCATAAACATAAATATGATGATATTCACTCGGAACTACCTAAGCTTCGCTAGTGAACTAGAGTAATAAATTGAAACACTTCCAAAACACTTCCTCCCACGAAGAACTACTATTTAATAAACCTTGAAATCCCCCACGACTGAAATAGGTAGTTCCTCCTCCTTTCGGATCTTAATAATCCTACTTGCATTACCTCATATACATCATACCTCATTTCCCAAACCTCGGAAACCCAATCTAGGGTTACAAAGTGAAGTTGATTATAAGAATAATGGAATGAATATGAAAATAGCACCCGATAATATCTATTATATATTTGATTGCTTCATTTCTATTTTGTAAAATAAAAACTATGAAATATCAATCAAAGCTTTCCTACCGAAGCTGAACTTCCCATAGATAAGCATAGGGGATTGAATGGCATTATTGGTAGTTTTGCCTTGATATATGATATTTGGTGTGTTGGTTGGGAAATCCCAATTATGCTGTGCCCCCTGATGCACCTGCCTTTCAATCCACCTCCTTGTCCGGGGGTTTTCTGTTAACCTAGGTTAATAAATCCACCTTTACTTGGCTTGTTTCAATCCGACTTGCTCGTCTTTGTCTGCTACGACTCGCAGACTTGCTCTATTTTGTTTACTTTAAGTTGGGAATGAACTTCCTCCTATGAAAAACCCCTACGTGAAGCCTGGGCTTTTGGTAAGGTGAAATACATCTAGAAGCCTCACTCCCTCAATTACCTACTACTCCTTATTACAATACCCTTGGCCAAATCATCAAACTCACCAACTCCCTCCTTCTGCTTGTGCACCAAGGCACTCCACTTTGTTAACCCAGTTGACACAGTAAGGAAAGTAGAATAGAATCCTCCCCTTAATATGCTGCTATGCTTCCTTCCTTACCTCAAGACACTGCTTTGTTTCATACCCCGCAACCGCCTTCTCTTCTATCGACTGGCTGGGGAGGGGAAACAGAAAGCAAGTGCCTGACCTCCCAAGCTTGCTGAAGTAGATGATTTCCTTGCCTTACTGCCTCCTAATATGCTTCTTCCCCTCCTATGGGTATGGGTCACCCAAGATAAGTTCAACCACTTCAGGGTCTACCATGGGTCACCTCTTAGTCACTCAATAACACACTACACTATAAGGGGGGTTACTACGTTAAGACCTTGCTTATACGCTTGGGGGTGGGGGGGAGGGGGGTTACGTTGATATGAGATGACTATTATGAGGCCCCATACTAAACAACTCACCATTGGTTGCTGTTACTGAGTGATTACCTGCTTTACCTATGGAGGGCCAACCACTTTGCAAGCTTTTCGAGAAAAAAGTGGTCCAAGGTAGGGGGTCAGAAGGAAGTAATTCCCGTATACTACTCCAAGGGTAGATCAGGGACTTCCTTGAGTTTCATTCAAGGATTGACCCCTCACTTCGCTCCCGCTGGGGGGCCCCAGTCCCGATTCACTCAGGAAATCGGTGGAAAAAATGACGTAGATAGGAGGGGAATTCTTAGGTACCATAAAATATGGGCGGAAAGTGAATAAGAATAACAAGGGTTTAGAAGACCTCTGTCCTAAGTGTTACAGTGGGGCGCACTTTTCATTCTGGTTTTCTTCTTTGATATTCTTGGGGTCATGGAAGAGTTGGCTCCGACTCCCGCTCCCCTCACCCGCTTTTTACTTTTTAAGCCCCTGACAAGGAGGGGCCCCTCTCTGATAAAGAAAGTCAATTCGACAAGTCTCTAATGGCAAATCTAGTCCGATGGCTCTTCTCCACTAACCACAAGGATATAGGTACTCTATATTTCATCTTCGGTGCCATTGCTGGAGTGATGGGCACATGCTTCTCAGTATTGATTCGTATGGAATTAGCATGACCCAGCGATCAAATTCTTGGTGGGAATCATCAACTTTATAATGTTTTAATTATGGCTCACACATTTTTAATGATCTTTTTCATGGTGATGCCGGTGATGATAGGTGGATTTGGTAATTGGTTTGTTCCAATTCTAATAGGTGCACCTGACATGGCATTTCCACGATTAAATAATATATCATTCTGGTTGTTGCCACCAAGTCTCTTGCTCCTATTAAGCTCAGCCTTAGTAGAACTAGGTAGCAGCATTGGATGGACGATCTATCCACCCTTAAGTGGTATTACCAACCATTCTAGAGGAGCAGTTGATTTAGCAATTTTTAGTCTTCATTTATCAGGTATTTCATCCATTTTAGGTTCTATCACTTTTATAACCACTATCTTCAATATGCATGGACTTGGAATGACTATGCATAGATTACCCCTTTTTGTGTGGTCCTTTCTAGTGACAGCATTCGTACTTTTATTATCACTTCCGATATTGGCAGGGGCAATTACAATGTTATTAACCGATCGCAACTTTAATACAACCTTTTTTTATCTTGCAGGAGGGGGAGACCCCATCTTATACCAGCATCTCTTTTGGTTCTTCAGTCATCCAGAGGTGTATATTCTCATTCTGCTTGGATTCGATATTATTATTCATATCGTATCTACCTTTTCGAGAAAATCGGTCTTCGGGTATATAGGCATGGTTTATGCCATGATCAGTATAGGTGCTCTTGGATTCTTGGTTTGGGCTCACCATATGTTTACTGTGGGCTTAGACGTTGATACACGTGCCTACTTCACCGCAGCTACCATGATCATTGCTATCCCCACTAGAATCGAAATCTTCAGTTGGATCGCTACCATGTGGGGAGGTTCAATACAATTCAAAACACCCATGTTATTTGCAGTAGGATTCATTTTTTTGTTCACCATATGGGGGCTCACAGGAATAGTTCTAGCAAATTCTGGTCTCGACATTGCTCTTCATGATATTTATTATGTGGTTGCACATTTCCATTATGTACTTTCTATGGGAGCTATTTTTGCTTTATTTACAGGATTTTACTATTGGGTGGGTAAAATCTTTGGTCGGACATACCCGGAAACTTTAGGTCAAATCCATTTTTGGATCATTTTTTTCAGGGTGAATCTGACCTTCTTTCCCATTCATTTCTTAGGAATTTCGGGTATGCCACGTCGCATTCCAGGTTATCCAGATGCTTACGCCGGATGGAATGCTGTGAGCAGTTATATATCTGTAGTTGAAATTTGTTGTTTCTTCGTGGTCATCGCAATCACTTTAAGTAGTGGAAAGGACAAAATATGTGCGACATCTCCTTGGGCTATTGAACAGAATTCAACCACACTGGAATGGATGGTACAAAGTCCTTCAGCCTTTCATACTTTTGGAGAACTTCCGGCTATCAAGGAAACGAAAATCCCTATGAAATAAAAGAATCAAGGGACTGGAAGAACCTAACAACACTTTGTTTGCCTAAAACTACTTGTGTAGGTCTGGGTTAAGAATAGGGAGGCCATCCAATCCCAATTCGATCCATACGATGACGCTGTCCTCAAATCCAATTAGTGGGGCCTTCGCTTCGGAATGGATCCCTCCTGGTGATGCAACTAGCTCTATTTGATGATTAGTTTGAGTATCGAAGAACCTGACTTCGTGGGACATTCTTTGAAGATTGTTTAGAGTTGGATGAAGCAATGACTTCTGGAGAAAGGTTGATTTTTGACCAACTTGAATTATCTAGTGAACCTGTCTCATTTGAGCTCCAATTCAAGGCTGCTGAAATTGACGTGGTTTGAATCTACCTTCCAAGGGTGATGGAAAACTCATGAATGGAAAGAGTCCCTAATGTGAGTTGCTTTGAGTCACTTTTTTTTATAGCAAAAATCCCAGTAAAAATGTGTTCAGTATTACATTCAAACTGACTAAGAGTCCTATCAAACTGGAGGCATTACACATGATCAAGGCCAGGACCATAAGTTTGACTAACACCCAGAGAGTCATTGTTTGGCTTTTTCACAGGGCCATTTTCAGAGACTTACATTTCCTCCCCCCTTTAAAGAAAGAAATTTCGTCCCTGGTTTAAGCCTGGATGTATTCCATAGCCCCCCATTTCTGTAAAGTCATCACATGATTGGGCAGCTGAGCTTGGGCTACAACCTCAGGGAGATAGAAGCGGAGCAGCAGTTTAGCAAGTGTATTGATTCCACTGGTCAAGGTATTCACCAGTTTGACCTATTTCTAACTATCCTTACTACAAGTTAAGCAGGAGATGGAACAAGAAACAAGCAACCATTTGGGGTCCACACACTCCACTCGACTTAACAAACAGTCGATCTGTTATTGTGTCCACTTACAAGCCCCCACTAAAGTGGCCCTCTTCCTTACTTTATCTACGTGCCTAGAGGAAAAGTGTGACTAGTATTATAAGTATCTTGCATTGTCTTAGCCTGTCAAAAGTGAGACGTCTATTGTATTGAGTAGGAATTTTCTTACATTGCTAAGCCGAGACCCTTCACAAAATCAGGAAGCAGTTTGGGTTTTTCACTCAGTCTCATCACCTCTTGTCTTCCTCCATTTTCTCGCCACAAAATAGCTTGATTCTACCATCCCTTGAGGGTACTGTATCCCCTGAGTAAGTAGTACACCTTTGTTTCTTTTCCCTGTATTTTCCTGAGATCAAAATGACAGTATTTTCATTAGTGACTAAACTCTTGTAGAATTTCCATCACCGACGAGCATCTTGGTATGGATGGATTCGGGCTCCTTCACCACAAGGCATGGGATGTGATCAAACAGAAGGTGCGGCTTTCCTCTCCCTCGAAACTATGGTCCTTCCACAACTCTAGCATTCCTCCATCCCAGTTCACCAAAATGAAATCAATGGAACCCAGCGAGGAACTACTTAGTTCATTAAGGACAAAGGTGAGTGAAGTGCGAGTCGTAGGAAATGAAGACGAGCTGTGTCCTGTTCCATCCTCTCATGACAAACAAAAACGGACTTGTTCACTTATTCCACTGAGTTAAGAAATTGCTATTGCTTCACTTCGCACGAAGTGGAGCTAAGAAGCGACTCGTAGCGAAGTGGAGAGGAGCAAAGAACCATTTTTAAGCAGGGAGATAGTATCAACCCAGAGTGAAGGTGCCTTTCAAAGAGGGAATCCACCGGCCCAACCAATAAGAGGTAATGCAAGATGGGGAGTGCTTAACTGAATCAGTTGGAAATGATCGACGGTTTCATTTAAGTAGAAGGCATGATCATTGGGAAC
Organism: Thalassia testudinum; assembly: GCA_037157565.1. NCBI lineage: Eukaryota > Viridiplantae > Streptophyta > Magnoliopsida > Alismatales > Hydrocharitaceae > Thalassia > Thalassia testudinum. Next base: position 100,828,085 of record JAZHRO010000056.1, on the reverse strand, counting down.
CTATGAATATTAAGAGAAGTCTAGGATGTTTGGATAACATAGGGCATCCTTGTTACTCCGCTTCCAAAGGGGAGACCACCATCCTATGTCATCAGGCAGCTAGACCTAATCCCACTAATCTGGAACTCAAAGGTAGTTCTCCTTGATTCGGGCTAACGGAGTGAGTAGTATGACCTCCTAACACAAATACTTAGGTTCTCCCAATAAATCAAAGAAATCCAAAGTGTCATGCTTGAATCTAATTGGGGTTCGCGGTGGTGGAGGAAGCGGGTTGGAAAAAAGAGGGATTCTAGTTGTAAGATATCTAAGGAAACCATAGCTGGAATTGAGATTTTATTCAGGGAAAAAGATAGTCAATGTGTGGAGTTTCTTTTTTTATCTTATACCGATGATCCGATCCGCAGCTGGGGGTGGAACGAATCGAATTTTTTGAGGAACGTATCGAGAGAGAATTGGATTTGGTTAGACAATGTGTGGTTGGTAAACAAGGATCCATTTTCTAGCAAGGTACGGAATGTATCGTCAAATATTCAATATGATTCCGCAAGATCCATTTTTGCTCAAGTCATGCATTGGGGCTGATGGAAAGGATCTTCCGATCCATCTAGAGCTCTTTTCGATTCCATTCAAAATGAGGATGAGTTAGCGGATCCTCTCACTTTCTTCCTTCCCATTCTTAGGACAATTCCATAAAGGAAAGAAATCCTTTTTCTTTTTAGCAAAGATTGCAACAAAATACAAAGAAGGTATTTGAGAATTGACGTAAGACCTGCGACCTAACCAAATTAGATATTGATATTATCTTGATGAATCAAAACTTCCAAATCAGAAAATCAGAAGTCAATAAAAAAAAGAGGTCAAAACAAAAAGAACTCTATTTTGGTTTAGTTCTATCTATCAAAGGAGAACATATGAAAAATGTAACCGATTCTTTCGCTTCCTTGGGAACTACCATTGGCCATCCACCGGCCGGGAGTTTTGGATTGAATATCGATATTTTAGCAACAAATCTAATAAATCTAAGCATAGTTCTTGGTGTGTTGATTTCTTTTGGAAAGGGAGTATGTGCGAGTTGTTTATTTCAAGAATAGGTTGGATCTAACCAACTGTACTTTCTTTTTTCTGTTCTATGTTCTTTCTTTTATTTCTCATTTGATTTAGAAATGGGATCATTTAGTTGAAAAGACAAATAGTATCTATAAATATCAAAGAAAGATGCAAATCCCAACGAATTACTTATGAAGAAATTCATAAATCACATGTAAGAACCATAGCATTTTGTGATTGATTGGTCAATTCAGTTGGATTCTCTATCAACCAATCATTTGGGACTGTGAACATGGTTAAAGCTAAATTGCTTGAAGTCCAGCCACAAGAGGGTACTCTTTCTACCACTATGTTAGTACAAAAATGGTTTCCAATTTCCATCCAATTAAACAAAATCCATAGTTAGTCATTTATCCGATATAGAACACTCATATGGATAAAATCATTTGAACCATTTCCCACAAAAAAAGGAGGAAATGAACCAAATTTTCATGATGTAGAGGCAATCAAGAAAGCTACATAAGTAAATATATAACCTACAGAAAAGTGGGCTAATCCCACCAATCTTGCTTGCACAATGGAAAGAGCTACTGGCTTATCTTTCCATCGAATGAAATTCACCAAAGGTGTGCTTTCATGAGCCCATGCTAAAGTCGAAAGAAATTCCTTGTCGAATTGAAAAACATAAATCCAGTAGCCCAAACAAGGTGTCCAAATAAGAACATCCACACCCAGACTAATAAGCTTTTGGTTATACCCATTGATCAGGTGTGAAAAGTTTCATCATAGATAATCTCTTAACCATCCCATCAAATAAGTAGAGGATTCATTCAATTGGGAAACGTTACCCTGCCATAATGTGATGTGTTTCCAATGCCAATAAAAAGTAATCCATCCAATCGTATTTAACATCCAGAAAACTACCAAATCAAATGCGTCCCAAGTCGAAATATCACAAGTATCACCTCATCCTGGATCGTCACAAGGAAAACTATAACTAAAATCCTTTTTTTCTGGCATTAGCTTGGAACCACGTGCATCTAAAGCACCTTTTACTAAAATCAATGTAGTTGTATGTAACCCTAGAGCAATAGCATGATGAACAAAGAAATCTCCAATACTTATTGTTAAGAAGAGTGAATTACTATTCTCATTAACAGCATTCAACCACCCTGGTAACCATATGCTTCAACCGCTTAATACTACTAAGAATGGAATGTGAGTTGAGTGAATTCCCAGTGAACAAGCAGTAAGGCTAGGGTGATTGGTTGAGGCAAGAAGTGAAGAACAGAGTTCAGAGTGAATTCCAAGAAATCAAACTCTGGTCAGTTAATAGCAAATGATGAGGGAAGGTCTGTTCCCAGCGATGAAGTTGACCCAAGGAGTGATTGGGAATGAGTTACATGAGGGGACCTAAAGTACAGCTTTGTTCGGTTCCCCGTGAAGGGAGCTATTCAGTGGGTTGCTTTAAGGGGATTTGTGTATCTTTCCTCCAGGTCGGATGCAACGAATGAATATACCCATAAAGTGGATCAAGATGGCTTCCCAACTTATATTTCGCATGCTGGATAAGCTTCTGACTAACCTTCGAGCAAGCTAGGCAAGGAGTGAACTGGCTTGGTTAAGTTCATTCTCAACTAGCTGAGTACTGAGCTGGGGGAAAGTAGGAGAATCCAGGAGGGAATAGCGAAATGATTGATATGATCCATCTGCAGGGGTATGCCCGACGAAGAATCTTTCTCCAGGTTTTCAGTAGTAACTACCATCATCTCGTTTGATTGATTTGATCTAAACCATCAACTGCCTCTCAGCTACCTAAGGGAGTTCATTGATTGGAGCATACGTCCGCCTAGTCCTGGTAAAGACAATTGATTAATAGCTTTGCTTGCATTTGAAACATCCCTCCCACCCAAAATATCGGGTCACACTCGAGCAAAGGTGATTAAGGCAGAGGTGGACTAAGGGTATTTTTGCTTCATCTTGGAAACTCACAAATACTGCGAGTCTACAGGGACGAAGACTCCTTTTTTGCTCGTTGCACGGTTCCTCCATTTCACTTTGCACTGAATACAGCTAATCTCAATAGCACATTCACTCATGATTGAGCTTATATATGCATATCTAACTTTTAGCTCTACCCATCACGCATGAAAAGCTTCATGTTTAGATCTAATATATGCATATTTGACTCCTAGCCCAAACCAAAATTCATGTGCTATTTAGCTTATAGTAGTGATTATTACCCTAAGATGACCCTAACCCCTAGGATTACTTCTTCATTATCCCTTTCTCTGACTGGGAATTGGTGAACTCGATGTAGTAAGGCAGCATCCCAATGCATCCCTCGATTCAAGGGATCTTCTTTCCACCATGGTTGGGTCCACTCATTACTACCCTTTGTTATGGTAATTCCCCAGAATTATACTTGGATGAAGATATACTCAGGAAACACTAACATAACAACTATCAGGCCGCTGCTCCTCCTCGCTAAGCTATCTGTTAGCGAGATGAGGTACAAGTGTGAAAAGCTTTGATTCTTCCAGGAAAGATTGGAACCTAGGAGTACGTCCATATCCATACCCACGGCTTCTTCATTCAAATCCCCGCCCGTCGTAACCACTCATGGAGGTTGAGGTTCTCCGCTCCGCTCCTTATATCCCCCATGCGAAGAAAAGAATTGTTCACCAACGATCACTTCCCCCTGTCGGAGGGGTTTAAGCAAGATTGTTGGAATTAAAGAATTCATTTATCTTCCTCCCCACTTGTTCTCGGAAGTAGAATTGCTCAGAAGGGTGGCAAAAATCAGACTCCACTAATTGGCCTAACTTTACTAATGCCCGAGCGAGCGGGAAAGCTCTTCACTAATGATTATCCCTACCTTGGAGCTGATTAAGATTGCTTGTCAGGGTCTTCTTGGCCCGAGCTCTTTACCTGATTTTGTTTGTTCCCCGCGAACTATTGAATCAACTATTGCCGTGGGAGAAACATAAACATTGTCCATCTCCTTACTATCCCTGAAGGGGCGGTGTAGTCCTACGTCCTATCTCTTACGCATATTAGACTCCTCTCAAGCCGGGGAATCATCAACCTAAGCTGTTGACTTGGATTCCCTGCTTGCTGAAACCTAACTGACTGACTTCCCGTCAGGCTTCCCTGTTGAACTCAGATCCCTGGAATTTGAATTAATAAAATACGCTGCACACTTCGGAATAGCAAATGGGGAGGCCTAACCTTAATGCTTGGACTTGGACCTGGATTGTCACGTCAACTGCCTAGTCATTTGGTGTTGATTTGAAAGTCAGAATTGTTGTGAATTTGTAAAGTCTCCACTCTTGTTTTCACAAGATGATTCTCCTTTCCGACTCGCACCCAGGACAACTAACCTAAGTATGAAAACCCGGTTGCTTGTGTTTTGAATATCATAGATTGAATTTAACTTGAAGTTCCCCGGGGGAGAGGATATTAATATAGGTTTGGGGTATATAACATGGATTGAAATAATATAAACTGAATCCATTCCCTAACCTCATGCCCTCTCTATGAAACCTAGCTTGCTCCTATCCTATGAAGTGAAGCATTTGTTTGAATAGCTCCATGAGGCTCGTCTTCGTCCTCGTAGGGATACTCTAAGACTTGCAGCTCTGACTAGCTCTTTAATCAAGCTTCCCTTGATTCAAGGGAGAAGTGGGATTGGTTTCACTAGGTTTTCAAGGGGTATTTCTCAAGGATAGCTTAGTCATTCCCGGGGATTGGGTTCTTAGCTAAGCTTGAGGGTCAGAGAAGAAATCCACTTTACTACACAAGGGGGTTCTAAGGAGAATTCAAAATAGAACAAACACCTGGATGTCCATGGCACGGAGAAAGGACTGGGAATGAAAAACATGGAATAGCTCCGATGACAAGCATTCGCATGGGAGCTAGCTAGGCTAGATACGAGGTTGAGCGAGATGGAAAGGAGTTCGTTCACGAAGGCCGGTGTAATAATACCTGATTCAGCAGAAGTGAGTGAAGTTCTTGACCCCAGTGCAATGTAGTAAAGGTATCTTTATCTGATGGCCGAAGGTGAGGAATTGTTAAAAGGATCCGAGTAGTTATAGAATCAATCTCTATTTTGCCCCTTTTTTTACGTCGAAGTAAATAGATGGAGGTGAGGGGAACTCGACACTGAATCTATTTGACCTCCCTATAGGTAGCAGTTTCAGAGGTAGACTCAGATTAAGATTCATCTTCCCGAGAAAGATTCATTCCATTATTCTTATAAGCTTCTGAACAACCCTTAACTTCATTAAACATTATGAACCCCTAGGTTTGATATGATGTCAATGAGTTTGTGCCTCCCCCTAAACTGAATGAAATGTGATTCCCCCTCCCTCTATTATTCACCCTCTAAAGACTACCTATCACTTCAATTCGTACACCTGTATTATTTGCAAAAGAGCGATCAGGTAATACAGGGGAATCTATTTGATTTCAGCAAGAGTTGCCCCAATGCATATATTACTCCAGTAATACTTGTAATACCCAAAAGAAAGCTAAGTTCAATCAAGGTATTTCTTTCTTATGGAGCTTCACACACTTCAAAGCTCGTTCTGCTATTCAAAGCTTCACTTCGTACACTCGTAGGCTCCGAAGTGTCTACATCAAAGTCAGATTCTACAAAGACGAGTCTCATTCTTCTGATTATGATTCCGACTGCAATTTTAAGCAACAATAGATGGCAGAAGTTTAATAAGTTTACCCGGGAGAAGATACCTGGTAAAGATATGCCGATCCCGCTTCCCGACTACCCAAAGAATCCAGCACAGATGGACAGCAGCCCCTCATTCGCAATGAAACCCCCACAAACAGAGTGATTTATTATGTGATTTTAGCGTCTGCTCGGCCACTTGGGGATTTGGTCCTAAGTCTATTTCGATTGAGTCCCTGATATAGGTGACTCACAGGGGTTAGGGTCAAGACTTTTTGAAAAGGTTCTTTTCGTAGACCGGGTACGCAGATGGAAGGACAATTTGATATTGAGATCCAAGATGAAATAATGTAGTATAGCTAAGAGGATTGCTTTCTCAGCAGACGGGGCATGCAACTAATAATTTAGCAGCAGGGTAGTCTGTCAAAAGTAGGTCCCATTACGATTACGAGTATGAGGGTAAGTGTAGCATGTGAGGAGAGGTAACCATATAGGTCCCTCCCGAGGTGGGAGAGAGCAGGTCAATAACAAAATAACAAAGAATTCACTTCCCAGCAATTTACAACAAAAATTGGGCAGATGTGTCCCAAACCGAGTTATAAGTCACTCTGGATTCAGTGAGCTCAGACTCAGATATGGAGAAGGGGAAGACTTAAAGCTATGCAAGGAGAGATACGTAGGAGCTAGCCAGTCGGAGTCAGTTTTTTAAAGTGCAGGGATTGAGCTTGGATGGTCGGTCCTGGAGTGAGTTAGGCTTCGTTCGTTGGGTAGAGTTAGTCCACAAGGCGCAGTCAAATCCAAGGTAAAGTCCAAGGTATTAACCTATAGGGGTATTACTTAACTACATGGGTGGATACCTCAAATGGTATTACTAAATCAAACCTCGCAAAAACAACAGGGAGTTGGGTAATCCAATCTCAGCTGTTCCCCCGATTCTATTTGAAGACCACCTAGCAACCTGACTCAAAATCAAATCAAAGAAGGGACTCCATGAGGAAAGAGGGCCAGTTTCTTGCCCCATCCCATTAAGCAGGTGTATGAATGGAAGTTAGCTTCTTTTCTTTGGCGGTCTCCGGGAGCAGGAGTTGGGAATTGGGTTTGTGGCAGAGGATAGGATTGAAAGTCCGCAGAGGAAATAGCTACACAAGTGAGTTCATCCTTTCTTTGCTCTGTGCCGTGAATGGATGAAGTGGGTGAGGTGATAAACAACGTAGTTTACTGATGAGTGAAGCGAAAATCAATAGGTTCAGATCAAATACCCTGGGGTCAACATCTAATAGCCTTTGAGTAGTTTATTCCCCTAGGAATTTCACATATGAATCAGAAGCTAGGGATGCATAGGTTAATTGAACAAAGTTCCAAACCACTAGAGCGAGAAGTGGGTTAATAGGGTAGAGTGCAGGGCGGGGAGATTGTAAAGGGTATTTCTAATCCTGAGAAGTGCATTCTACAACAATAGGTGTTACGTATCCGTAGATCCAGAGTTTGGGAGGAGTTAACCAAAGTTTGTTGAAGGGGAAACTTCCGAAGCAGATTCTGAGTAGGAGGGAAGAAGAGTCTAATCATTCAATCGCAAGCTACGAATCGGATGTAGGTGAAGAAGTAGCTAGGGAATTGACTTCAGATTCAGAAGTAGGGGACTACTCCAAAGAGAAAGTTTGATCATTGCAAACCTGCTTTCTCTTTTCGTCTCGAAGCTTGGGAATGACACTGGAATTCCACATCTGAAGAAGCAACCAATTATGTTGCCGGGTACGCGTAAGCGAAGGTTGATCAAATCGAGGTCCCGACTGACTTCGTGCTGGCAAAATGAAACGACAGGCTTGCTCAATTTATAAATGATGTGCATTGAGTTAGGAGTGAGTCTCAGGGGAAGACCAGAGTTTCCTTCCCACTCTGTGTATTGGATTTCTGAGGAGTGGGATGTGAGTTCCAGGGTGACCGCGAGCAGATTGGGAATCGAGGTATGTATTGAGTGAGGCAGATTTCAACAAGTAGGTTTAGGGTTCTCCTGAGGTAGGTTGAGGTTGATTTGAGAGTTCGAGAGTTCCCCAAGAGAGGAGATAGGTCATTATGTTTATATTGAGTACGGGTCCGAGGTAGTCGCAGTTGAGGAATCGGGTTTAGTAGTAAATACCAAGGTGTCATGTTCCAGTCAGAAATACCCTGGTAGCTATTGACCAGGATTAGTATGGCGCAAGAGTCAGATGTGTCCCTTCCTAAGTCCACACCTGATCGGGTAGTCGAAGTCGATTAGCCAACGGGTTTCACATCGATGAGGAAGGAAGTCCCGAAGTACCCAAGGTATAAGTAATTAGTCACTCCGTATGCTCCAGGGGCAGAGTCCCCTACTCCAGGTAAAATAGTTCCGAACCGACGCAAAAGGATGTTGCTTCCTAGTCCAAGTCCGCGTAGGGGAGTAGCTACCCAGCAGGCTATGGGTGTGTCGAGATTGAAGCAGGAGTTCCCCAGGGAATGGATGAATTGAATCAACTGTAGGGTAAGGGTGGATTGATTATGATATTGACATTTGATGCCCTGTAACAAGATATGCCTATCCCAGACCCATCAAGTGAAACTTTTCATGTTGTGGGGAGGAGGGGAATATAGGAAGCAAGCCTTCACTTAAGCAGGTAGATGATGGAAGCTGCGCCTCTCCTTCTCAACTCCATTGATGCTATGTCTTGCACCTTTCCCTTGCTCCGACTCCCAATAATAGCTACTCCAGGTTTTGTAGAAGGAAGTAGCCTATCCTTTGAGTGTGAATTTCCTCGCTCCATCCTCCCCAGGGTTTTGTAGAATGAAGGAAGAAAGCAACCTGCATAACCCCCTCTCCTTTCATCAAGCGGTTGGGTGGGCATAAGCATTCTCTCAACAATCTAACAGACCGGAGTATTGTGTGAGAGAGATCATGCTTCTGTATTTCTAGCATTGCTTTCACTAAATCCCTCCCATTTCAATGGGTTAGGGTCATCTTACATAGGCTCATCATGCCTGGGTCATAATAATCTCTAAGTAGCCCATCACTCCTATTGAGTATTTTCGGGTTCAGCTCTATATATGCATATATGACTCCTTTGCAGCATTGAATGAAGGAAATTCATTCCTTATTATCAAAGTGTCATTGGATTCCATGATTAGAGTGAAACGAGGATATATAGCTTGAAGACGTCAAAACAAAATGCATTCACTTGCATCAAACTTTCAAGGGGCTCATTCGAGACTGACTTGAACTATTACTCAACAAAAAAGGAAAGCCTTGGTTTCCACTCATAGAGATAGAGGCAGAAAAAAGAGAAATTTTTGGTTTATAATCCACTTATAAGAAAAATTGAATTCATATTCCCAGGTGCAGCAAACTACTCGTCAATAAGGAAGGCTTTTATGGCAACAGACAGATCTCTTTCCGTCTAAGTGCTCATTCCTCACCAGAGGAAGCATTGTTTAGATCCCTCGCCTATTCATCGTGTCCGAGTAACAAAGTGGTTGAAAGATAAGCTAAAATCAGCATATCACTCCAGATCAATAACATATGGTGCGAGTTGTAGGATACAGAGATGAGCTTGCCTTATCTAGCCAAGGTAATAGTCACCAATGGTAAATCCCCCTAGGGGAAGACTATTTGGATTGGGTGCTCCTTTCGGCTTCATTCAAACCCAGGTGGAAAAGCCCTGGACCATTCACTCCTTGGGCCTAGCCTACTTCTTTGGGTAGTCAGTCCATCCCATCCAAGGGTAGTTCTTAATCAAAACCACACTCAAACAGGCGAGGAGCTAGCACTGCTTGTGATTCCTTTAACAAGCTGATAAATAGGGCTTATATACGCATATATTACTTTACAGCTACACTTCGTATGGTCATTCTCCGCTATTCAAAACTTCACTCACTAGATGCGAAGGTAAGCACGGAACATGTCAGCCAGGAAGTCAAGAGATCTCTTTTTGCCCTTTATTGATCCCATAATGACGACAGAAAGCTTAGATAAAAGAAGAGACATCCTGCTACACATCATAAGTAGAAAGAAGACTGAACTGAAGGGCCTAGCACTTGACCTCATATGCGAACTCACAGGAGCTGAGGAGAGATCAGCGGGTAGAGGACCCCCCCTCCTCTACATTCTGGAGACCCTGGAATGGCTCAGAAAGAAGGACCTATCTCCCAAGCAATGAAGGATGAGACCATTAGAGAGGTATGAAGTGTACAAAGTGCAGCTCTGTGAGAAAGAAATACCTTGATTGAACTTAGCTTTCTTTTGGGTATTACAAGTATTACTGGAGTAATATACTATTGAAAAGGCTTGCGTATATCAAATCCAACCCGGAGGGTTGAATCGGATAGCGAGGTCCAGAGGAGAGCAGGAATACTAAGTACCTAGCGAGCTTGCGTACGTAATAGAGCTTAGTTTCGGGTCCTTCCTAGGAAATATATTCTGAATATATTATTACTTAATTGACTTATTAATTATAAGGAAATCCCATGTCTAAGTGGTAGAAAGAACTACCCTTCTTGGAGTTATCCATGTGGAATTGATCCAAGACCTTGGTGATGTATCCTTGCTGTGAGAGTCCTAGTACCCTCTTTTCTCTATTTATGAACATCTTCAGACCCATCAGAGGCTTCTCCAAGATCCTTCATCTTGAAGTTCTGGGATAGCCAGAGCTTCACACTGGATAGCATCCCTGCATCATTCCCGCAGCACAGTAATGAGTAGGATGTCGTCCACATATAGATAGTACCATAAATGTTATTGCACCCCCACTGGCCTTCTTGTAAACATAAAGTTCATCTGGATTCTAATGGAACCCATAACCCGATTTCATCAAAGCCCAACTACGAGAGGCCTGCTTGAGGAATACCAAAATGGATCTCTTTAGTCTGCATACCTTTCTTTCCTCACCATCTTCACGGGAGCCCTCAGGCTGTTCTACATCAAGTAGATGCCCTCCTCGAGGAAACCATTGAGGAAAGCTGTCTTGACATCCATCTGCTAGATGTCGTAGTCAAGATATGCAGCCATGGCTAGTAGTATCCGGATGGATTTAAGCATGACTATAGGAGAGAAGGTTTCCTCATAGTAAACCTTATCCTTCTGGGTGTAGCCTTTGGCCACAAGCCGTGCCTTGGAAGTAAGGTCTCTACCTTGCCCATCCGGTCCCCTCTTTCTATTGTAGATCCATTTACACCTAATGGGTTTGACCCCAATAGGAGGATCCACGAGGGTCCACACATCATTCATATGCATGGAGTATATTTTAGACTGCATTGCTAGCCTCCACCTGTCCCCGTCTTGATCCTTCATTACCTCATCATATGTAGTAGGATCAACCTCATACTCTTCTGAGATGTGAAATCCATATCTCTCAGGTGGATGCACCACTCTAGAACTCCTTCTAAGTGGTATGGAAGCATCACTTGTCTCTGGATCATCTCTTTCTTCTGGGTCAGGAACTTCATTGGTCTCGTCAGACTCTACAAGTTCCCTTACTTCATTCTTATCTTGACCTTACTACCCTACCCAGGAATTCATCTTCCAGGAATCTAGCATTCCTAGATACAAACACCCTATGGTCAAGTAGTAGTCTCAAGGTCATCAAAGAAATAGCCCTTGCTATCCTTCAAATCCCAATGAAGTAGTATAGCACTTGGTAGTGTGAGATTCAAATTGGTTTGGGTTCATGTCTTAACATGAGCCATAAAACCCTAAATGCGCAAGTGTCCCACACCAGGAACTAAACTACTTCCTGACCAACCACATCTCATGCGGAGTCTTTGGGGTAGCACGGATTTGGTTAGAGTTCTATTTAGTATGTATGTTGTTGTTTTCAGTACCCCCAGAAGTCAAGCGGCAATTTCACTTTGCTCACCATAGACCTCACCATATCTAATAGGGTGCAATTACGTCTCTTAGATACGCCATTTCACTGTGGTGTACCAGGTGGCGTGAGTTCAGAGATGATCCCCTTCTCTTTGAGGTATTCCTTGAATTCCTCTAATAGGTATTCACCTTCTCGGGTAGTTCTAGCCTCCTTTGATTCTGTTACCCATTTGGTTCTCAACCAGTGCCTAATATTCCTTGAACTTTTCTGTGGTGTGGTAACTCATATTTGTGACGCATCAGGTAAATGAATCCATACCGCGAGTAGTCATCAGAAAATGTCACAAAAGACTATTTACCACCTCTAGTTGCAGTACTAAATGGTCCACATACATCAGTATGTATGAGGTCTAGGAAGTCCTCATGTCTGACCCCCTTTCCAGAAAAGAGAGGTCTGGGCATCTTCCCACAAATACAATGCTTGCAGGTGGGCAAAGGTTGGATTTTCATACAATCCAATGGTAGAGTCGAACCATCTTTGACCAGTCTATTGATCCTATCAATAGATACATGCCCAAGTCTTTGATGCCAAATCACCATGGATTGATCTACATCATCCTTGGCACGGTTAGAGGGTGTTTGATTCTCAATCACAACATCAGAAGCATTCATAATGGACTCACATTCATCCAATTCATACAATCCACCAGAAGTCAGGGAAGCAGAAGCAATCACTTTACCATAACAACTTACTCAAGTAGTAAGTATCTACTCAAAAAGAAATTCATATCCGAATCTAACTCACTTAGAAATAAATAAAAGGTTCCTTCTTCAAACAAATTAGCTACAAGGAGACAATCTCTAAGGATGAGAATATGGCCGTTGGGCAACTTGAGTCTATAGATCCCTATGGCTTCCGCTACAACCATTGCCTCAGGCCCCATCATGATCTGCACTTCTCCTCTAAGATTTCTGGTCACCTGAAGTACATGCAACAAATTGCAAATGTGAACAGATGCACTAGAATCCACAATCCAACTTCGTACTCATCCAACAAGCAAGTTGGTTTCAATGATGAGAAGAGTTTCAATAACTTCATTAGCCTTGCCTTTGAACTACCCTTCTCTAAGGTAAGTACCTGAGGTACTCCAGGCAATTTCGTTTCCAGTGGCCTCGCTTGTTGCAATAGTGGCACGAATCTACTGCCTTGTCCTTCTTCTTGGAAGAAGTGAGATGTGTAGAAGTTGAAGACTAATTCTTCTTTTGGGAACTTTTCCTTTTGCCCTGCTTCTTCCACTTTCACCTGCAGCTGCTCTCCAGCAATACTTGACTTGCTGCCTTGTAGTAAGCTTCGTCGAGCTAGGAATTCAAGAGAAGAGCTAGGCCGAAACTAAACTCATTGACTGGCATACCACCTTTACTTCCGACTCCTACCCTATGACTCACTTCCCCACTTTGTACGATGTGGATTGAACAGGTTACCCCAAGTACGCTGTGGATTTCATCAAGGAGTATGCCAACTGGCATGAGAGACCAAGCTTGAGGGTTGTTCAGAAGCTTATAATAATAATGGAATGAATATGAAAATACCTCATTTTTTCACTTCAAAGTTAAGGGAAGGGGCTTGGAAGCTTACCTAGCTACGCTCTTTTCACTTCGTACACCTGCCAGCGAGTCAGATACGAGGTAGAGTTAAATCAAGGTATTTTGTTCTCAATCAACAATGCTCTACACTTTGATGTGAATTCAATGCTTCACTTCGTACACTCACAGGGATGGATTCTAGTTCTAAGATATCTAATGAAACTGTAGCTGGAATTGAGATCTCATTCAAAGAGAAAAATAGCAAATCTATGGAGTGTCTCTTTTTATCTTATACGGACGATCTGATCTGCAAGGACCATGATTGGGAATTGTTGGATTGTCTTTCTCCGAGGAAGAAGCGAAACATAATAAACTTGAATTCGGGATAGCCATTCGAAATCTTAGGGAAACACTTGGTTTGTTATCTCATGTCTGCTTTTTGTGAGAAAAGCCCCCCTCCACCACCCAAACCTCAATAGAGAAGAAGAACCAGAAATTAGGATTAAGTGTACCAGACCCCACACCTCCCAAACCTCAATAGAGATAAAGACCCAACCCAAATTAGGATTAAGTGTACTAGACCCCCCACTTTTTGTACCCCATTAGAGGAAGAAATTGCGAGAGAAAATAATGAATGGAGCAACACACACTCCACACCAATAAATGAACCTCCTAATCAATATAATAATTCCATTCCTCCTTGTCTCAAGCATATAATAATAATTACTCGGTCATGAAATTATTATTAATTCAAATATATAATCAATATAAATTCAGTAATATCTTATTAATATATTATTACTGAATTGACTTATTAATGAAAATATATAAGAAATATCAATATCGGGAATAGATATATTTTATTACTTACTCGCTTATACACCCACTCGCTTAAGTGCTGGAATTCACAACCATGCAGACGAATTGGTAACTGAAACACACATTTTTTCCACCATATTCTTCCTCAACCTGACTTTATCCACCGGGATCGTGTAATTAGACTTTCATTGAAAGTTGGGTGAAGTTCATTACCTGCTGAAAGAGGGTTAATAATAGATTGGTTCCTCCCAATCCTGGCTCTTATATTCACCACTTCTGAAGTTCCCTTGACTCGCCCCTTGGGATGACTTTAGTCTGCATTCTGACTTCATCCTTCTGGAGCATGGAAAACACGAGAAAACCTGCGTAGATCCCTGTCCTCTGAGAAATTAAAAAGACAACATATTTTTATTTGAAAAGGTATAAAAAGAAGCCATTGTAGTTTAATTGATATTTTTTGAAAAAAAGATTAACTAAAAAGAGGAAGTAAAATTGGTGACTTAAATCTGTTTGCAGAATGCATGCGGGTTTTTATATTGATATCGTCTGTTTCATGCTATCGCGCACACTACGCGATCACTAGAATCACACGAGTTAATTTTTCTATCTCTCCTCTTTGCACCTCTTAGGGCTTTGGCCAAAGATCAACAAGTCTATCTCACTACTAGAGCCCCGGGGAGCCAGTAGTGAGCGATCTCGATCCTAGACCTTAGACCTTTGAGCTTTATGGTACGCACCTGCGTAGTCACGAATTAGGACGCGTATTTTGATACTGTTACTCTATTTGTTTGCGTCAAATTACTATGCGTATCTTAGTAATTTCTTCTTTCCTTTGAAAGAAGAGCAAAACCCGCGTCTTTTGCGCTATTTTGCAAGTTTTTTGTGCCGTTGTTTTCTTATCGGTGGTGTGCGTGTGCCTTTGCACATTATTTTCTGTTTATGGACGGGAGGCGATCCTTACATCCGCCTCTTGCACCACCGTGACAGGTGATCCTGGGCCGGTTGCAGATAAGCAACCAATGGTTTTCCCATCTAATCCATCTACTTCTATGGATCAAATGTAGAATCCTAATCCCGAGATCCCTTCTTCTTCTGGTCAGGGGGAGATGCTGCCTTTTGATGTGCATGAGGCGCTCCTGAACCAGAACCTTAGGATGCTATAGTAAACAAGACAAATCAATTTATTAACAGCAGCCTTAAATAATCTACAAACTCTTTAAACCCGTTCTTCACCTCGACCTGAGGCGGGTTTTGAAAATCCTGATTTACCGATCAATCATCCAAGGCTTCTACTTAGAGATTATTATAACCCATCCAATGCACAAGTAGAGCCTAATGTTAGGATTCCTATTGGGGAGAATGATCCAGAATTAAAGCCAAACATTATAGGTTTAATCCCCCACTTTCACGGATTTGCATCCAAGGATCCATTTCAACACATTGAAGATCTTAAAAATTTATCTCAAACTCTTAGTCCTCGAAATCAAAATAGGGAAATCCTACTAATGAAAATGTTCTCTTTTAGCCTTAAAGATAAAGCAGCTTATTGGTATAGAACTATAGCAAGACCAATCTCAACTTGGGCTGAACTCAAATCCGCATTTTTGAAGAAATTCTTTCCAATTGGTCGAACGAATGCTTTAAGGCGAGCTATTACTACTTTCAATCAAAATCAAGGAGAACCAATTCATGAAGCGTGGGAACGTTTTCATGAATTGCAAAGGAAATGCCCACATCATGACATCCCTCGTTGGCAACTCATGCATATCTTTTATTATGGTTTACAAGAGGGCATTCGCAATCTAGTCGATGCCTCTTGTGGAGGGAATTTTCTAAATCGCGATGCAGAATCCACTTCAGAATTATTTGAAGGGATGGCGGAAAACTCGATCAACAATGCATCAATGTCGCAATTTTCGCAGGGTGCGAATACGAATCACGAAAATCTGCATAAGGGAATTCATGAGATCGGTAATCCATGCAGTTCAAAGGATTTAGAGATTATTGTAGAAAAACTGGACAAAGTAGATATCGTAGCAAAGCATCTCGACGAGGTTAGAAACACAATGAAGACTCTTATGCCTCTACTTGCTACGAATCTAGCGTATTTACCTGTTTCGCAAATTCCCGCGGGGAGGGAATTTGTGAATAATCTGGATTCTAGAGATCCATCTTCCTTGGGTTTTCTATCTACTCCTTCACCAACCCAAGGAGGGACCTTTGTCCCACAATCTTACCCACCCTTTACTGTTGCAGAAAACACGCCATATCCTCTTGATTTAAACGCCATTCAGGGATACACACCAAGATCAAACCCATATTCAAATTCCTATAATCCTGGATGGCGTAATCACCCTAATTTTTCTTGGTCTGACCATACACAAAGACCATCATATCTGACTCAGACCAGACAAAACCCACCTACATTGTCATTTCAGCAACACAATGCGAGGCCATTTTACGCGAGTTCGCAAAACCCCATAGGGCCAAATAGAGATTCACAGCTAGACCATTTTGAGAGCTGTGACAGAGAGCCAGCGACAAAATGCCGAGGTTCTTGCTGAAGTCCAACAACAATGTTCGGCAGAATTGGCCGATCTTAGGGTTCAAATCATGCAATTAGCTGAATCTCGTTAGCTAGGGACCCTTCCATCCTAGCCAATTCCAAACCCTAGGAATATCCAGCAAAGACAACACCTGGGAGTTCAAAATCCGAATCAGGGACATGTCCATCTCCTTAATCAATTACCCTTGAATCCAAATCAAAATCAAAATCTGAATCCACCTATTTCTAATCTTGATTTTGAATATCTAAATCAACAGCAATTAGTTATGAATCAACCATTAATTAATGATCTATCTTTCCAAAATTCACAAGCATCTTCTTCTTCAGCTGCTTCTTCTTCTCATGCGGGTATTAACTTTGTTACAACCCGCCGTGGAGCTTCCCCTAGGGATCCAGTTTTTCCAAGGAACCTATCCCAAGACCCTAGTACATCTAGATTAACCCCTATTTCTACATCTAGAAGAGGTGCAGAACCCGATCCTGCAATTCCCACTAATTTGCAAGATCAGGATAACACCTCAGTAGAACAGGAAACCCACGTCCCATTCCCAGAAGCTTTGAAGAAGACTAGGAAACAAAAACAACCTGTTACATTAGATGAAGATTTGATTAAGATTTTTGAATAGGTACATATTAATATCCCACTCCTAGATGCTATCAAACACATTCTGACTTACGCAAGATTTCTTAAGGAATTGTGTACTCCTAAGTGTAAGTTGAGGAAAGGAAGCACTGTTGTACTTTCAGAGCATGTGAGCTCTATTATTTCAAGTACGCTTCCTTTAAAAAAGAAAGACCCAAGATCTCCATTTATTTCTTGTATAATTGGGGGTCAGTGTTTTGATAGAGTCCTCCTAGATTTAGGAGCTTCTATTAACCTCATTCCTTTCTCTTTGGTAAAACATTTTCAAATAGAAAACCTTAAGTCTACCAATGTGACTTTACAATTAGCTGATAGATCTATTAAGTCACCAAAAGGAATGTTGGAGGATGTTATTGTAAGAGTTCGGGATTTTTACTTTCCTGTAGATTTTATTGTTCTTGATATGGAAGTACCCGAATACATTAGCCACACCCCAATTATCTTAGGGAGACCCTTTTTGGCTACTGCAAAAGCCAACATTGATTGTGAATCAGGAAATATTGAATTGAAATTTGGGGAGAAGACAATTAAGTTAGATATATTTAAAGCTTCTAGTGGATTTGATTGTGAATGGATTGAGGAAATAAAATCAATAGAAGTTTTTGAGGATGACATTAGTTCTTTAGATTTAGAAGACACATCTTTTGATATCCCATACCCTCAAAGCAATGAAACGTTATTGGAATCTCTACTCAATCCCGAATTTGACTCTGAATCTGAATCACTTTTCACAATTGAGAATCCCGCCCCAAATCCTGCTGTTGATTCAACTCTTATGCTTGAATTGAAACCATTGCCTGATAATCTTAAATATGTATATCTCGAATCTGATCAAACATATCCTGTAATAATCAATTCTCATCTCTCCGAATCACAAGAATCCAAATTGATCACAGTACTTCGAGATCACAAAAAGGCAATTGGGTGGACTTTACATGATCTCACCGGGATTAGCCCTAATTTTTGTACTCATCGCATCTATATTGAAGATGGGGCACGACCTTCAAGAGAAGCTCAAAGATGCCTAAATCCTAATCTAAGGGAGGTCATTAAGAAAGAAATAATCAAGTGGCTTGATGCTGATATTATTTATCCTATATCTGATAGCCCTTGGGTGAGTCCAATTCAAGTGGTACCCAAAAAGGCAGGACTCACCATAATCAAAACTGAATCTGGAGAAACCATTCCCACACGAATTGCTAATTCGTGGTGGGTTTGTATAGATTATCGAAAACTGAATTCTGTTACAAAGAAGGACCATTGTCCTTTACCATTCATTGATTAAATCCTTGAGAGATTAGCTGGTAATAGGTTCTTCTACTTTTTAGATGGTTACTCTGGATATAATCAAGTTGCAATTTATCCCGAAGATCAAGAGAAAATGACTTTCACTTGCCCCTTCGGAACTTTTGCTTTCCGAAGAATGCCATTTGGGCTTTGCAACACACCTGCAACTTTTCAACGTTGCATGTTAGCCATTTTTACCGAAATGGTGGGTGAATATATGGAGGTTTTTATGGATGATTTTTCAGTCTTCGGGGAGACATTTGATATTTGCTTGGATAATTTTTCGAAGGTTCTAAAAAGATGTATTGAGGTTAACCTTGTCCTTAGTTGGGAGAAGAGCCATTTTATGATTCCTGAGGGCATAGTACTTGGTCATCTCGTATCTGAGCAGGGTATCCAAGTAGATCGAGCCAAGATCAATCAAATTGCAAATCTTCCAATTCCTGACTCGATCAAAGGCATTAGATCATTTCTCGGGCATGTGGGATTTTATAAAAGATTCATCCTTGATTTTTCAAAAATTGAACGACCACTCACAAACCTCCTCACCAAGGATGCGATTTTTGAGATGGATGAGGAGTGTATTTTAGCATTTAAAACTTTGAGAGAGAGAGTTACACAGACTCCAATTTTGCAACCACCTAATTGGGATTTACCATTTGAAATCATGTGTGATGCATCAGATTATGCAATAGGAGTTGTTTTAGGACAGAAAATTGAGAAGAATCCGGTGGTAATTTATTATGCTAGTAAAACATTGAATGAGACACAAAGGAATTACACAGTTACAGAGAAAGAGTTACTAGCAATAGTATTTGGATTAGAAAATTTTAGATCTTACATACTCGGATCTCAAATCATAGTGTACTTTGATCACTCAGCTATTCGACAGCTTCTATCTAAGAAGGACACGAAACCTAGGTTAATCAGATGGATCTTGCTTTTGCAAGAATTTGACCTAGAAATTCATGATAAGGCGGGTAGGCAAAATGTTGTTGCAGATCATCTATCCCGTCTTCCTTCTGATACAATCGAATCATCTCCACCAATTATAGAACACTTCCCTGATGAACATCTTTTGACTATATCCACAAATCTTCCTTGGTATGCAGATATTGTTAATTATTTGGTTACACATCAATTCCCACCAGATTGGGACGGGAATCGCAAATCACGACTCAAAGCAGAAGCCAAATACTATTTTTGGGAAGATCCATATCTTTTTAGACTCTGTAATGATCAAATCATCAAGTGTTGTGTCACCTCTTCTGAGATTGATTCTATCCTATCTTTTTGTCACGACCAGGCATGTGGTGGTCATTTTTCTGGTAGAAAGACCGCTGCAAAAGTTTTGCAATGCGGGTTTTATTGGCCCACGTTATTTGCTGATTCTCAGACTTATTGTAAGGCATGTAGTCGCTGCCAAACACTTGGTGGCATGTCTCGAAAAGACATGATGCCTTTGAACCTGATTCTAGTTTGTGAAATCTTTGACATTTGGGGCATAGATTTTATGGGTCCATTTCCATCCTCTTTTGGCTTCCATTATATTTTACTTGCTGTCGACTATGTTTCTCGTTGGATTGAAGCCATACCCACACGCACAAACGACCATCGAGTTGTCATTCCTTTTATACAGAGTCACATTTTCGCTCGTTTTGGGGTACCTCGTGCTATTATTTCTGACGGCGGTTCCCATTTTATTAACGCCCAGTTTAAAACTTAGAAAATATGGGGTTGCACATTGTATTTCTACACCTTATCATCCCCAGACTAATGGGCAAACCGAGGTCTCTAATCGGGAGATCAAAAAGATCCTTCAAATGACAATCCGACCCAATAGGAAGGATTGGTCTTCCCATTTAGATGAGGCTTTATGGGCTTATAGGACTGCCTACAAAACACCAAAAGGCATGTCACCATACAGACTTGTTTACGGGAAACCCTATCATCTTCCCGTAGAAATTGAACACAAGGCCTATTAGGCAATTAAAGCCTGTAATTTAGACCTCTTGAAGGCTGGTGAAAATTGTAGGTTGCGGCTTAGTGAACTAGAGGAATTACATCATGATTCCTATGAAAGTTCAAAGCTGTATAAGGAGAAACTTAAAGCCTTCCACGACAAATTCATTTCCTGCAAATCCTTTGCACCTGGTTAGAAGGTGTTGTTATTTGATCCCATTTGAAGCTCTTCCTGGGTAAACTTAGGTCTAAATGGCAAGGGCCATTTATTGTAGTTAGAGTCTTCGACAACAAAGCTATCGAAATCACTGAACCCAACAAGGATCAACCCTTCAAAGTCAATGGTCAACGTCTTAAACCTTTCTTGGAATCACATCCTTTGGGTCTTGTTGGAGAATGTTACCGACTTCACTAGGGTTTTTTCTATCCATCCACCACACTTGTACATAGTTGTTTCTTGTTTTCATCCTTTTTGATTTTCTTATACACTTACTTTTAAAATTTCACTCTATATCATATTGATTACCTTCATTTAGTCCGACTGACCACTCTGACCTTTGGTCAGACTTGAAATCATCCGCACAGAGATTTTTAATCTCCTCTATTCGACTCCTTCCATCACCCTATACTGAATGAAGTGTAATATTTTTTACCCTTCTTACAATGAGGACAATGTAAAATTTTGGCTTGGGGGGGTGTTGAAGTGAAATTTTCTTAAGTATGGATTAAAAAATAAAAACACATAAAAATTAAATATCCACGAAATTTAAAAAAAATAGAAAATCTAAAAATGATTAAAATTTTAAAAAAATTCAAAATTTTCATAAAAATTTGAAAATTTAAAAAAAAATTCATAAAAATTGGAAAAATCTTTTATTCATAAAAATAAAAATATATAAATACAAAAATTTAAAAAAAAATTCATAAAAATAATAAGAGGGGAATATTCATTAATAAAAAAGAAGAAGAATATATATATATTATAATTAAGAGCTTAATTTTCTTTTAGGTCAGAAGTTTAAAATGTATATAGAATATATATAAGTATTTAAGAGCATTCAATTCTTAATTAGATTTTACCTTAAACATTTTGTAAAAACACACTTTTGTGTTTAAAATTTTTAAAACAAGATTTTATTTGAATTTAGGAATCTTGTAAATCTTTTTAAGATTTGTTTTTTCTATTCTTACTTGAATTAAGAAACTAAGTGTGTTAAGATTTTAAACTTAAGTTTTGGAATTGAATTATAACTTTTTAATCAATTAGATTAAGTAATCCTTTTGATTTTTGAAAATTTTATTTTATCATAAAGTTAAGTAAAAAGCCAAATATTCAGAGTTAATTAAATAAAGAGTTAGTAGAATTTTAGTTTACAAAACTTACAAGCTAGAGATAAATAACTAGACTTGGTAAATTTTGTCTTGACGGATCTTATAAGAGGAAACTAAAAATTTGAAGAACCTAAGAGTAAAGAGCTTTGTTATCCAAGCTCTGGTTTGAGAGCTAAGTAACCTAAAGATCTAAAATTCACTCACATAGAATTGTCTTGTTGACATCTGAGACCGCGAAAACACAGAGGTTAAGAGATCAATTCTGAATCCTCTTTAGTCCAAGGATTTTTGCAGGGTGGTTCTTGAAAGGGTGAAGGATGTGCCACTCACCTGAAAAAAGGATCTGGAGAATAATGTTAGTAAGAAAAATGAGAAGGGGGGAAAAGAAAAAGAAAAAGAAAAACTAAATAAAACACCCTGCAGTTAAGTGCCTTGTTAAAAATGGGTGCTTATGCAGTTTTTCTACAAATAAATAAAAGCACCTCAATACAAATGGATGCTACCCTTCCTTCCATCAAATAAAAAGAACACCTCGCTACAAACGGGTGTTCTAACCTATAGAAAAAAAGAAAAAAAATGGAGAAAAAAAATATTAGGAATAAGAGACCCAGTGGTCCACTGGGGAGATATACACAAAAAGTGTTAACCTCGGGATAGAAAACTGGTGAGGAGAAAGCAACCAAACCTGAGTAAGGCCAAGCCAAAGGCTTGAATTGGAATAATTGGGATTGGAAATTGATGTCTTAAGATCTGGATATTTGCAACTTTGGATGTCTTTAGTGTTGGTGCTAGAGCACCACGATCATTTATTTTGATGATAACAAAACACGTGTCGTTTAACATTTACACTTAAAGTATTAGATTTCAGGTCAATTGCAAATGGAGACATGATTAGACGGAATTCGAGCTCGCATTCAGGATGGATCGGAGGAGCTTGATGAAAAACAGAGGAGACTCGCGAGAAGCGATAGATTGAAGATGGAAGGACAAGAAGAATAAGATAGAATTCCTATTTATTTCTTTCATGTACTTTTGTCTTTATTTCCTTGCTCTTTTTGTTCCTTAGAACATTATGTTAAAGAGCCTCAAAGTACCCTAATAGTAGTCCTAGGAACACTTGCACAACCCTAGGACACTTAGGTTTTCTGTAGAATACTTAGAGAACCAATATAGGGTTCAAACAGCCTTTTCAGACGTCTAATTCCAAATTCAGACATCTGATAATGAGTTTTAAGACGTCTGATTGTTGATTCAGACGTCTGATAACAATTAGGCTGCGTTAGCCGGTTCTGTCTGATGAAATCAGACGTCCAGACCATAGTCCAGACGTCTTAGAAGACGTCTGATGGACTTGCCAGACGTCCAATTAGTGGACCTTTGGCTGGCTCAACAAACACTGAAGGATATGATCGTTAGAGCCTTATCAGACGTCCTTAAGCCTTTCCAGACGTCTGATAAATGACCGTTTTACCTCGACTAACCTGAAAATCTCTTCTCAGAGATTTTCTAGCCATTGCACTCTCTTGGAAATCCATTCCTGCATAAAAGTAGGTTTCCAGACATCCAGACATAGTGTCAGACGTCCTAGATGTCGTCTGATGGACTTGTACTAGAACCCTGTTTAGATCTGATTTAAGTCAGGAAGAAACCCGCCTAAAATCAGATGTCTGACTTTGTTCCCAGACGTCTTAAACTGGTTTCCCAGATGTCTGATGCCAGGATCAGACGTCTGATAACCCTGTCAGTGCAATCATTGTTCCTGATTTCGGCTTGATTCTCTTGGCCTTTGCACCCAACGGCTATGGAAGCTTTCCAAAGCCTTCCAAAGCTTTCCTAAGGCCTCTATAAATAGAGAGGAACCTCTTGCACACAAACATACACCAAGGAACACCTAGATACACAAGACACACCTAGTAATACACTTTCACACTCTTTTGTGTCCAAGAAAAGCTCTTGCTCTCCAAGCTCAAGTTCTACATCTTGAGAGCATCAAGCCTTTACGCACCCGCTCTCCCACCGTAATTCACGAGAGTGACGTTGCACCGTCGTGTAGCTCACGCACTCGCGCCATCGATTTGACGCACTCCTTGCAAAGGGAAGCATCTTAATTCCTATAGAAGCTTAGGTTAAATATTACTTTGTTGGCTCTATAGGATTGTTGTTATTTATCCTTATTCTTTGGTTGGGTATTCGCTTTGCGAATTCCCGTCTCCTTCGTGGGACAAAATCCTTCTCGTGAAGAGAAGGGGTTTGAGGTACGCTACCCTCGTATAAAGTAGCGTGGTTGTAATTGAGGTTGAATCACCCTCGTTTAAGTGATTCATCTAGTGGATTTGATCAACTTGGTTGATAAAAAAATCCTAACTCGAGAGGGTTAGGTAGTGATTTTTCACCCGGTTTGGGTTTCCACCTAAAAATAATTGTGTACATTGTGTGATTGAATTTTGTGAGATTGTTTTACATTATATTTCCGCAATTTATTACGTCACCCCTTCCTAGTAGGGAATCTACATTTAGGACAATTCTCTTCACTAAGCACAGATGTTTTAAAATCATAGTTACTGGACCTTGGTATTGGGTAGTGAAGCCTAAGAAATTGGGTTTTGAAGATTTTAAGTTGAGACCTAAAGGAGAAGAATTGACAGAATCCTAGGACTAGAAGTTAATCTTTAGTGTTGTAGGTTAGTAAATTAGAGTTTTACTACTCTAAGTTTGATTAATAATGAGTATCTGGTTAATTTGCTTAAACTTATATTGATAAAAGTCAAATATCATAAACAAAGGATTAACTTAAATCTATTTGATTTTTTGAGTTAAAATTTAATTCTCAATCCTTAAGTTTTGTTTTTCTTAAGACACTTTGTATTCTAATTTGAGTTAAGAATAGCTACAAAGATTAAGAGATTTTTGAAGAATTCTAATTTTGAATAAAATTCTTGTTTACAAATTGTTTTAAGTGTGTTTTGAAAATGTTATAAGTATAAGTCTAAGTAAGAAAATTTTCACACATGCTCTATACATTAATCATTTATATTTAACCTTAAAAATTTCTGACCTAAGCTTTCCTCTACATAGTTACTATTTATAATAATTTAAACCCAAGTGCTTTAAATCATCATAGTCTTAGTTAATTTTACTAGGGACTAGCAAAACTTTGGCTTGGGGGTATGATGAGACACTCATCATGATCTCTAATTACCCCTAATTAACTAGTCTTCCTAGTTAATTAGCTAAGGTTATGAACATATAAGGGTTAATTATAGAATAAGGGATATTTAGTTAAGGACCATAAAATAAGTTTAAAATGACATTTTATCATTCAATTAACATTATTAATAATTTAGATAATAATTGGACCCAAAATCCTATTAATCATTCCCTTAATTAATAAGATACGTAACTTAAATATTATGTATACCTAAGTATGTAATAACTTAAGTGATTTTACTTAATCTAATAAATTAACCTAAAAAGGTCAAAAATGTAAATTCAAGGTGTAAACATAATACTTACCTTATTTACTAACATATATAAAAAGTTGAAAAAGATCTAAATTAAAATAAACCTTCAAAACCTGGGTTTACATTTTAGTAATTACTTTTCATTACAGTCGAGTCCTTATTCTCACACAGGTCCTTAAGTTTTATTACTTTTATGTCCCTCTTCGTCTTCTTCTTCTTCAGTCGAACGAACGACTGGCGGCGGAGAGTCACCCCACCGCGCAATCACCGCCCTGCCAACATCATTCCTCTTTGTCCAAGCTCTTGTAGCTTGCACTCACCACCTCCATTTGATCCACCGATCTAGATTAACCGAGAATCCTATTTTTCAGTGGGAGATAACCTCACCATCGTCGGAGACAACGACGGAGGTTAAGCTCCTTGAGCTCCTTCTTTGGCCAGACCTCGCCACTCTCTTCGCCGCAAACTGCTATAAATACCCCCTCACACCTCTGATTTTATTCAAGTTGGCTCCCTTCCCTCTTCTAACACTGCAGCCGACACAATAGGCTATTCGTCCAAAACTCCAGCGACTTTCCATTCCATTTTCCGACTTCCTCCGTCCATCTTAAGCAGTCGAGGAGATCCGCCGTGGTCTTTCGCACCTTTGACACAGGCGCCGACCTAAGGATTCCTCCACTCCACCTCAAATCCGCCCGCCGGAGATCTTTCTTCAACCCTCTGATTTCGTCATCTGCC
The DNA here is from genome assembly GCA_037157565.1 of Thalassia testudinum. NCBI lineage: Eukaryota > Viridiplantae > Streptophyta > Magnoliopsida > Alismatales > Hydrocharitaceae > Thalassia > Thalassia testudinum. The sequence continues at coordinate 100,802,144 of JAZHRO010000056.1, read as the reverse complement.
ATGAGACTTTGGCGGAACCCTATTGACCCCTTCATCCAGGTAATGGTAGATTAAGAGTAGGAGTAAGTTAGTTTAGTTAGTTAGATTAGAGTAATGTTAGAATTTAGTTTCATCTCCTCCGACTCCGGCGAGTTCCTTGAGCTCACCAGAGCTTCAATCTTGTCTTGTAATTCACTGTCCACCTTCCTGTATCTTCCATGATCACTTCTAAATCATTTAATCCTTTAATTAAATCACCTAATCGCCTAATTCATATCTCACCTTCACCGACTACTGACACTGTCTATGGTGACAGTAATTAGCCTAATTCCACCTCCACTGGGTTCTTTCATCACTTATCACCACCTATGAACCCTAATCGACATTATAATACCTATTATTATCATCTATAATTAAACGCCCAAATCTTAATTAAGCTCCTGAGCTCGCTGTCCATGGTGGCTCAGGAACAGTTCAAACTATAAATTAAATATATATTTATGAATATTAACATCTGTTGACTTGTTTTAACCTCTCAATTGAGTGGTTAAATAAGTCCTGAGCTTTAACCACCCAGATCTTTAAGAAAACAAACTTACTGTCAAATCTTACATTTTAATGAACAAATGAGGAATTAAATGTGATACTGAGGTTCCTTGCAACCTCAGGATCCTTTTTGAATAAAAAATGGCTAGTTTTATCAATCTGTACATACAATTTTATATTTTCTGGACTCACCAGAGCTCCGACGAGCCATTCTTGAGTTTCAGCCTTTAGAACTTGCTGAGTAACTCTAGAATAGTTTAATAAGGATCACTAATTGTTTTGAAGATATTTGTTTAAGGATTTAACCACTGGAGCTATAGATTTGATTTCATCTTCCCCAACTCCGGTGGAGTTGGAGAAGTCTGTTAGGAAAGATCTGAAGAGCATTTAATGAGCTCAGAAGCTTCAGTGCGATGCACTGAAGCTATTTAAACCTTTAAAACATTGTAACAAACTCTGAATGATTTTGTCGAACACACACCTTTTTCAGTTCAGGTGGTGAGCTTGAAACCCTAGGAATCAAGGTTAGAACACAAATCTAAAGATCTGAATAAGTTCTGGATGATGAGAAGACTTTATTTGAGGCATTAATTTCATGGGAGAAGATTTTAAACAGAAAGTCAAACTTGAGGCTTCCATAGTCAAATATGAGTCTGATAATGGAGATCTGAGCTTGAATTGAGATTTTTAGGAGTGAAAACTGTTTCTAAAATCTTATTTGATGATCTGAAAGTGATTAAAGTGAGCTCAAGTTAATTAATATTTGAGGATTTAGTTTCTGCCAATTTGGGTTACTTTCGAACCCAAACCAACAGGAGTACTATTCTGATGAAATTTAAACTTAAAATCTGCCCAAATTGATCTGTTATAACCCTTATAATTAATCTAAATTGATTAGAAACACTTTTAAGTGTCTGTTGCACATATTGATGTCTGAAAAATCAAACTCTAAAGCTTTTAGAGAAGTGAAAAGCTTCTCTGGTGGTTCTGAAGGTCTTAAGAACTTAAAACCTATTCTAACAGATGCGAAATCACTTATAAAACATGTACAGACCTTTAAATAAAAGAGAGAAGTCCATCTGAGGACTCTACTGATTTAATTTCACTTCTAGGCTAGTAAAAACCCCATAGGAACCCCTGATTTCATCTTTTAAATTGAAAAGGAAAGCATCATTAAAACATTAAATTGACCCTGTAATTGTGTAGATTACCCTTAGAGCTTTCCAACAAACTTGAAATCACTCAATTTGAAGCTCTGGGTAGAAAGTTATGAACATTTGAATTTGGGTCTGGAAGAGGTAGGATAGTTCCACCTCGGTTGTTCACGAGAGCGCCTGCAGATTAAAGCGATTTGTTTCTCTGGCTATGTAGTCGTCAGCACTCGGCGCATCGATTATCGATTCCATCTGTTCTGATCTGAGCATTGCATGTGTGTGTGTGCGGGCCTATGCCTGCGGGTGTGCGCCCTTGGGGTCATGTGAATGAGATTGTGCCCTGGGAGGGCGAGAGTGGCCTGGGAGGCCGGGTTGAGCCAAAATGGATCGAGACTGTGAACCGATAAACAAATGAACCGAAAATGAACCTAATTGAGATTAGGCGAGGACCGAGTAGGGTCTGGTCCCACCCTGGTCTCAGGGTGCTGTGTATCCTCGAAAGGACCTCGTTGCAAATAAAATAACTTTTGGTTAAAAAAAGTAAAAAAAACATGGTTCAGCTAAAAGTTTAAGGAAAAGAGAAGCCGCTGAAGGATGCTAAGTGTTGAAGCTGAAAGCTAAAGAAGGGGCACAGGCGCTAAGGAGTGTTAAGGAAAAGAGACTAAGGAACAAAGGAGAAAACTAAGGGAAGAAGAGAATGCAGGAGAAGACTAAGGGAAGAGGATAAGAGACAGGAACAACACAAGAAAGGTAAGGAAAGAGAATTCGACAGAAAGAAGAAAATAAGAGAGAAGGAGATGAGAGGCTGAAGAGATAAATGAACATAAATGAATTTTTCTTGCATCATTATCTTTTTGTTCTTAATTGTAAAAAGGCATGTTTTTATAGACTAACTTTTAATTGCCTTAATTTCTTAGAATGAAATTGAATTAAAAAACTAACATGTTTACTTGTTAATAAAGTACAACATTTTGAGTAAATATGTTTTGCATATGGAATTTTGTATATCCTTTATAGTTTAAATATTTTGACAAAATTCATGTTTTTAAAATTAAACAGTTATACCTCCTAAAATTAAAGGGAAATTAAAGAGAATTGGTGAATTTGGAGAAAAATTATTATACCTCCCAGTGAACGACCTGGACTCAACCAGTAAAAATTTCTAAAATGTTAGGTTAATTCAACCCTATACTACACAACCGACACAACTTCGAGTTAACCTAAGTGATTTCTTCTACTCTTAATTAAGTGAATTTAACTTAATTACTGAGTTGAGTTGAAAGCCACGCATCAGCAGTCCACCAAACGTCAAGACAAGGCTTCAAACACCTTAACCTCAAGCCTCAGCAATGCTAAGGCACAGCAGCAGCAGAGACACAAGGGTCTCGCAAACACAAGGCACAAGGGGCCTCACAAAGCCTCAGAAGGCTAAGTGTTAAGTGTAGGAGAGGGGGCATGATTCCCGAGGCAACAGTAATGCAAAACCCCCTCCTTCCTCTCAGATTTCCTTCTCTCAAATCTAGGTATATGGGTATACAGTAATGGGTAATCGGATCCGGGTAATCGGACCAAGGACCAGACTCACTGGCGTGGTGTAGCGAGTGAGGAGTGAGAGGCACATGAGATGAGGGGACCTCATCCCCGTGTCTGAGGTGAAGAGCATATGGCACGCTTTGCTTTTATATGCTGCACGAGTTTTATCCCACATGATGTGGGACTATGATCTGCAGCTTCCTTCACGTAAATGCCTCGTGTGCTGCAGCGAAAGACCTCGAGAAATTAGGGTAGCAACTACTATTGCTTTACTTGCTTGATGACCTGGGAAGCTGTAGCAGATGAGTCTGCATCTACTGAGGGTATGTATTGGATGAATGATGGTCGGAGTGGAGCAAACAACGTCAGGTAAGGTGTGGCAGCAATGGAGCTCCGGCCAGTACCTAAAAACCAAAATACGGCCTTGCGACACTGTCAAACACGTTCAAAATCTTTGCTGGTGTCTGGCGAAGGTGCTGGTGATGGAAATTGGATGAGAGGGTGTGTGTGGTGAAGTGGAGAAGTCGGAGAAGGCGAGCAGAAGGTGTGGTGTTCGGTGGAGACTTTGGGTGGTGGTAAGGCGAAATTGGTTGAGGGCTTTTGAAGATGGAGGTGTGGCAGAGCTTTTGGGCTTGATGGCAGGTCATTTGGTGGAGTATGGTGCCAGCGCGAGCTCGTCGGAGCTCGTGTTGGATGTGAGGAAGACAGGGGTGGAATGGGGTGTGTGATGATCAATCCTAGAAACTAAGGGTGTAGAAGGAAGCAGGGGAGTGAGAGGAAGAGATAGGAGAGGCTTAGGGAGGGAGAAAGAGGGTGGAGTCATCCGATGGTGATGAGTCGAAGTTGGAGAAGATGAGGTCAACAACGAGGGTGAAGAGAACCTCTGCTTTGACTGGCGAGAGGCGGAATGAAGGGAGGAAGACAGAGAGCCATCCAATTTGATGGTTGGATGATCGAAGGAGGAGGATGGAGGAGGTCACCGGAGCTCAAAGAGACGATGGCTGGAGGAAGAAGAAGGTGTTTTTTGGCCTATTCTTAGTTGAGAAGCACACTACGATGTCGAAGAGTTTCAATAAAGGTATTTGGGCCTCTGAATTGCATGAAATCAGTGCAATTGCCTCGCAAAATTCCCAAGGAATTCACATTGAAAAACATGGATTCGCTAGGAATTTAAGAAATGAATTAGGGCTTGGGATCAGGTCCAACAGATTCTTCATGATTTGGTCATCAATCCTTCCAAATTTGGAGGGATTTGATGCTAATTTGAGAGAGAACTCTTCTCTTGAATCTCGGTATCAAGGTGTTCACACTCAACAATGGCGGTAGGGACTTGTTTGAAGAAAGTGATGAGAAGTTAGGGACCTAAATGCAGTAAATCCAAAAGTTAGGGCCTTGGATGTGAAGAATAGAGATTTTAAGAACTAATTTGCAAACTAGGTTAAAATGGACTCTGATTGGTGCCAATTTTTTGCCTTAACCTAATTTGCACCCAAGGAATCTGATGGTGAACTTGGATTTGATTTTTTACCATGTTTGACTAGGCAATTTGCACATAAGCCCAAATTAGGATAGAATTCCATCTAAAACTCTATTCTAGGTCCAAAAGGGTTCAAATTGTCAAACCAAGGTACCAAACCTCTTAGAATATTTTTCTATGAATTTTAGGAGGTTTAAATGAATTTTATCCTAACCAAAACCTCTTTAATTTAAGCAAGTTGATAATTAGGATTTTATGTGCTGTTTCGATTCTCGATATGCGTGAAACCTTATTTCTGTCAGTGTTGACCTACTTTTTGGATTTTTGAGCTAATTTGACCTTCATTTAACCCCTGAGTGACCTCATGGTTAGTCTATGTTTATAATGCGTTGTTAAAATTATAGATTTAACCCTAATTTCGCGTTCTCTAAAATCAGACTAATACAGAGTTACGACCCTCAGATGATTAGGTAGGAGCTTTTATCAATCAAACTTTACTAAATGTGGCTAGTTAGGGCCAATTTCCCCTTATGGGAACACCATCATGAGCCATAACTAGCTCAATTTAGTCATTATCAAGGAATAAATGCTCCTACATAACCGCCAAGGTTAAAATTGTAATTTTACCATCATATCTTGAATGCAGAACAACCATGGGTTTTCTCAGGGGTTAACTAAAGGTCAAATGGTCTTAAAAGTCTAACAAGTTGGTTGGAACAGTTAGAAAAGGGTTTATGCGTGTTTTGAGAATTAAATGACATCTGAAACCCTAAAAATAGATCCGCTTAATTAACTAAGGTTTTGGTCGGAATAAAATTCACCTAAACCCTCTAAAATTCATAGAAAAATATTCTCTAGGGTTTGGTATGCTTGATTTGACCATCAGAACCCATCTTGACCTAAAATAGAGCCACAGGCAGACTTTTGCCCTAATTTGGATTTTTGCATAAATTACTAAAGAAAACTCGATCAAAATCAAAATCTGACTTCACTATTGAATTTCTTAGGTCCAAGTTAGGTTTATACCAAAATTTAGGCCTAATCTGAGATCATCTTGACCAAGTTTGCATTTTGGTCCAATCAAACTCCTATCTCATTCAGACCCTTAGCTTTTTGAATTCCTTGCAAATAGCCCCCAATTTTGTCGTCATCTTCACATAAAGGTCCCTTCACCATTATCGCTCAAGAATCCTACTCCAGCAAGCTTCATTTGGAGAGATCTCCTTGATTGATTGATTAAACCTTCCCAAAATCAAACCGGAGATTCTTTAGGAAATCTTCTTTCCATTGGGACTAACCTTGGATCCCAGATCCTTCCCAAAAGCTTGTGCGAATGCTTTGGAGGAATGGGTATCCTATTTTTTTCGTAAGCTCCAAGGTTCCCAAGCTTGTTTCCAAGCTTGGAACCCCCTCCTGAGCCCTATAAAAGGATCCCCAAGGCACGACTGGTGCCGAGCCCGGATAGGTTGTTAATATGATGATTTTATCGTTGAAGTGTGTATAGTGGTTAACCTAAATCAGACCTAACCATCTCTTTACAAAATTTTTAACCTAGCCTACTTGATTTTTATCTTGTCACTTTTAGCCCCAGGGTCAAACTCAGGGAAGTGGGGTTACAAGTCGAGTTTCTACGACTTTCCTACAACGAGTCTCTTCCATTCATTTATTGTGTTTTTGGTGTTTTTCTTATTTATATTTTTTTCTAGTAATCTTTGTCCTTGAGGCACACCCTCAAAATTGGGTTCTTGGCTTTGAGCCAAAACAGGGTTCCCAAAACGGGTCTTGCTATTCGCAAGACGGAGTACCTGCAAGTCAAGGATTATCTTTTCTCTTTTATATATATTTTTTTATATTTTTAGTAACAAGAAAGCAAAATAGAAATAAAGTAAATATAGTATATATATATAGGTATATAATATGTATATAAAGGGGTGGGGGTGGAGGCGGAGATGGAGTGTAGCACGGTGTCGAGTTGGTCGTCGTCTAGAAAGATGCAACCAACAAGACGAAGTACTGCGTGTAGGATGGATGGTGGAAGATGAATGCGAACACGCTTTTTTTGTATGTGTGTATCGAGGAATATCAACAATTGGTGCAGATATTCCCGCGATACAGCGTATGGTAAATAATGTGAAAATATATATATGTATATATGTAAATATATCTATATGTATATATATATATGGTTATAAATAAATAGGTATATATATATGTATATATATAAGTGTATATGTATATATATATGTGTATGTATATATAACTATATAGAGGTATATATATATGTATGTATAAGTATATAGTAATATATGTATATATAGATATATGTAGCTAAGTATATATATATATATATGAATTTATATATAGTTATAGATATATATATGTATAGATGTATATATATATATGTATATATATATAATAATAATATATGTATATAGGTATATGTATCTAGATATGTATATATAGTTATATAGATATATATATATGTATATATGTATGTATATATAAGTAGGTGTGTATACATGTATATATATATATGTATCTATACTTAGTTATATAGGTGATATATATATATAGATATATGTATATTTATATATATATATATATATATCTGTGTGTGTATAGATATATGTACATATGTAAGTATATATGTATATTTATATAAGTATATGTATATATGTATATATATATATAAGTATATATATATAAGTATATAGATATAGATATATATATATATATGTATGTATGTATACTAATACATAAGTATATAGATACTTCTATATGTATAAATATAAGTATATATATATATGTATATAAATATATGTATATATATATCAATATATAAGTATACGTATATATATATATATGTATACAGTAGAGTATAGGTGTGTGTGTTTGTGTGGAAGTGTGAGTGTAGGTGTGTGTGACTGTCGGTGTAGAGAGTGTTGTGAGTGTTGTGAGAGAGAGAGAAGGAGAGATGGCTGGAGGTTAAGGCGTCTGCAGACCAGGGCCGTCGTCTGATCCACGCGCGCTTGCGCAGGCGCGTATGCGCAAAGACGAGCGTGCGGGAGTGGGGAGCGGAGAGGAACTCGCAGCGAACAGCACTGCATGGAGAGGAGTATAAGGGCGAGTGAAGCGGGTGACGCGGGTGCACGCGGGCGAGTGGGGTGGGCTGGCAGACGTGCGGGCGAGTGCGAGCGATGCGGGCAGAGACGTGCGCGCGGACTGCGGCCGGTTGCGGCACGCCGAGTGACCGATTAAGTGAGAAGCTCACCGGTCACCCCACTGTAGCCACAGTGTCGCGTAGACTCGTGTGAACAGTGGCTACAGTGGTCATCCGTGCCACGCAACCGGGAGCTGCAGGTGGTGTGAGTGTTGCCGGCTTGCGGCTGGCACGCGCAGGCTGGCGCACGAGGAAGACGGTCTGCGCCGGCTGGTTGCAAGCGCGGAGAAGCTCGCGACAGAGTGTGCGGAGAGGGAGGCGAGGGCGCCTGCAGCTTGCACGGAGGCTTGCAGGTGCTGGAAGGGGTGCGAGGAAGCGCTTGGTCGGCCGCTGCAGTGACGCGCGGTGGCCGATTGTGGGCATGACAGAGAGAAGAAGCGGGAGGCCTGCAGGCGTGCGTAGAAGGGGCTGGGGCGCCAGCAGGCTTGCGCGGAATGGCTGGGGCTACTGCTGCCAAGCTGCAAGCTTCAGACCTTGAAGCGTGCGGCCATGGCTGAAGGTGCTGGATTAAAAAAAAAAATGAGAGAAGAGCCACCATGCCCATCGGCTCTTTGAAGAGCTGGGCGGTGGTGGTCTCACTGTGGTGGTGTGCACCACAGTGAGGGCTCCTACCCGCCGAGTGTCTCTGAGGAGGGCCGGCGTATGGAGGGAGAGGGAGGAGAGGACGATGGCCTGGAAGAAGTGCTGGAGGTTTTTTTGACTGGGACCAGGCTGCCTTGAAGAGAAGAAGATGCCCTCCTTTTATAGAAGAAGAAAGCCATGCACAGCCATGCCCTGGCTGTGCATGGCTTATGCACGGCTCATGGCAGGGAGAGGTCTGCTGTGGCTGGCAGGGAGAGGGATGGAGAGCAGGGAATGGCGCAAGGAGAAGTTGTAGCCGCAGGAAGCATTTCAAAAATCAAGTGGAAAAAATAAAAAGATGGTGGATTTTGCAAAGATGCACTTAAGGAAAAATGTAATCGCGAGGCCATTTTATTTCATTCTCCTCTCCTCTCAATTAAATGCATGCATGTATTTTTACAAATGTGATTACGGAACCCTAATATGCATAGGTAATGCTAGGAAACAGCACAAGAAGGCACTATTGCAAGTGTATTTTTGTAATGCAATCATACCCCCATGCCTATCTTTTGCTAGTCCCTAGCAAAATAGTATTTAGAAATGATCTTAAGCTGAAGATTTTCTTCTGAGGCGATATAGGTGTGTTTATTGTTGGATATTGTGAGAACCAATTGTGGAGAAGATTACCAGTACTATAAGTCTCACATGATATAGATCATCTCTCGACTAACCAGGACTCTTGATATTTAAACCTTAAGTACGATTTCCAGGATCTAGGAGGTTTTTGCCATACTCGAGAGCTCAAGAGATTATGGCTTGTGCATAGTGAAGGATCAAGACTGACCAGATGAACATTAAGACTCAAGCCCAGGGTTTCACAAATTTTTAAGTAAAGGTTGGTCCCAATTTCAGCTCGTATCTTCGAATTGACCCTTAAGAAGATGACGGAAACTCAACTCCCATTTTCTGACATTTGTGGCTCAAGGTATTTGCGACTTTGCATACATTTGCGAGATATACTAACTTATTTGCATCTTTTTTTTCTTTTTAGAAACACGTGTCAGTATATCTCCTACAACATTATTTGGAGGAGCACACTTTTCTTTTTGGTGGGAGAGTTTCTTTTTTGGTGGAAAGAGTTACTCCTAAACACAAGACTAAAACTTGGGCTAAAAAGTCTACCTGCGCGCACAGGTAAGGACTCCATCTTCTCTCATGAACACTAGGGTTGGATCTTATGTTCACCTGGTCTTTCCTGATATGTGTAGTGTGTACCAAGTTTACTTAAGCTCTTAAGTAGAAGCAAACCAACGAATCCTGTACTGGTGTCTCAGGTACAAGAATACATCCTTAGTTAGGAGAGATTCCGATATATTTTGTCAATGCTCAAGTGAATTAAGCCCGAGCCTGAGCAAATCAAGCTTCAGTGGCCTAGAAAGTCTTCAAAATAGAGGTTGAATATCCATAAATACTTATTGTATTTTTGTTTCAGCTTTCAGATCATTACTAAACACCATTTTTTCTTTTTCTTGCATATTTATAAATAGGTGGGAACTGCATGATACCATAAAATACCCAGATCCTATGGATGCCTATCCACTCCCCCATGCCAAATAATGCTATGTCCTCATATGCATGCAGGGAAAGGTAGAGAAAGGACGAAAGATCGGGTAACAAAAGCTGAGGTGCAGGGTATACAGCAAGGTGGTAGGGTGGGTGGATGGTGGGTGGTGAAGTGAAAAGTGAAGTGATCATGATAGTGGCGTGAAAAGTGATGGTGGATGGTGAAGGGTCTAGCTTTTCATGGGACAAGAGTGTCCCAGGCAGAACAGAAAACAAGTCGGGAAGAAGTTGGCCCTTAGATTGGCCAAGAAGAGGGGCTCTTTGGATAGATGGATCCAAAAGGGAAAAGCCCCAGTGAGTAGGATATGGGCTCAAGGTCCCAGTGTGGAGTTGCAAATCCACCTGATTTGGCGGGAAAGAAAGGGCAATCTGATCTTCAAGAGTGTGGATCGATGGTGAGTAACTCGGAGATGACTCAAACCACGAGGTATGGGAAGCGGAGAAAACCTCATCAGAAGTCTGGTCAGGAGAAGGTACGGGACAAGGGAGGGATGGGGGAACGTCACAGTATGTGTTGATCAGGCAGTCGTCAGTGTTTACAGGTAATCCGCAGCAGTCTGAATAGGTCCCAATTAGTCTGATACACGCGCTAACGGTCATGTCCTCGTCAGACGTGTCATCCTTGATGCAATCTCAATCAAAGTACTTGGCTGCCTTAAAGATGTTAAGCTTGAGTTTTTTAGATCCAACGGCAATCTCAATACAGCCCGACTCGCAGTCGATAAGGGCATGGGCTATGGCCAAGAATGGCCGACCGAGGATGATCGGCCAATCAGAAAGTGAACTAGGAACTTCCATATCTAAAACAAGAAAGTCAACAGGAAAAAAAAGACTGTTGACCCTAACCACCATGTCTTCCACCACACCCTTCGGGATTTTGACAGAACGATCTGCCAACTGTAACGTGACAGGGGTGGGTTTTAGATTTCCCAAAGAAAATTTTTCCAGCATGATGGTCGGTATGAGATTTATGGAAGATCCTAGATAAAGCAAGGCACGGTTAAAATTGTAGCCTTGGATGCTACTGGAAATAAGCAGTGTGCCTGGATCTTTCTGCTTTGGTGGTAGGCTTGACAGTATAGCACAACTCGCATGAGGCGAGAGAACCACCGGATTCTTAGTTTTCTTTGACTGTCGCCTGGGTGTTGTGTAGTCTTTGAAAAATTGAGCGATAGTAAGTATGTGGTCGATAGCCTCGAGTAGGGGTACCTTGATTTCTACATCCCTGAACAAATTACACAGGTTATCAAAGGCCTGCGTATCTTTCTTTTTGCCTTTTGGCTCCCTCAGTAGAGCCTCAGGGAATGGGACTGATTCTGGCAACAATTTGGGTGTATCGTCCTCTCACGAATGCGGAGCGCATCCCGAATGAGAGGGCGATGAAGAAGAAGATGGGCCAGGATCAGGTCGAGGTGGATCGACGGTTTGCTTACCGCTCCTCATAGTGATAACATTGGACGATGCGGGTCCAGTGGGATCATACGGCAGAGGAGGGTTCGCAATAGGGACATAAGAGTGTGGTGCTGCAGCGAGATTAGCCTGAAATCCCGATGGAATGCTCGGAGCCTGCAGAATTTGATGAACCTGTCCCTGGGAAGGTTGTACCTGTGGTTGAGGACCACAGGGTACGAAGTTTCGCTGGTTAGGAACAGGTTGGGTGGGAAGAGTGCCCTGAGATCGAGTCGCCATGCGTAGTTGACTGATCTCAGCATTCTGCTGCACCAATTGGTGCTGAAGAGAGGTCATGTTCTCTTTATGGTCCTTTGACATTTCCGTCATCATTCGCATTAATTTATCAAGAGGACTTGATGCGTGTTTTGTTTGCAGTACGCAAGGGCCTGATGGCGGATTTGCCATAAGATTAGGCTGGGCCCTTGGGATGACGGGTGTGGACGGTCACATTGGTCCACTCGTAGGGTTTTGGCGCTACGGGCTGTTGGACCATGCAAAATTTAGATGATTTCTCCACCCTGGGTTATACGTGGCAGAGAACGAGTTGTTCCCCAGGGCACGAGCGTCTTCTATGCCAGAAGATGTGCCCGCATGTAAATGTGTCCGAGCACACGGAGGCTTGGTCCTCCGTGTCGAAATACTGGCTCGCAGAAGCCAGATCCACATGACTTACCGAGTCGCTCGGCGCGACACTCGGTAAGGAAGGTCTTACAGGGTTTCTAGGGATAAGCCTGGTGTTGGAAGAATTGGAATTGTGACGAAGTGGTGAGGTGGGGGTGTTTGCCATGTTTCTGGAGGAGGAGGACGATTCGGCTCCTTTTCTAAATTTATTAGGCAATTCAAACAGTTCAGGGTTTTGTGACCTCCTCCCAAACATGCACTACCGCAGGAAGAATTGGGGAGATGAGAAGGGAAAAGAGATGAGAGTAATGACGCCGCAAAGGTACACTTGATTATAAATCAACACAGTCAAGTTCCTAACCTCTACAGTGTGCCCTTAGACCTAAAGATCTAAGTTACCTACTATCACGAACTACAGAACCGAATGCGAGCACTGCGGAACCACCGGGCCAGATTTAAAGGCCGTTTGCCCCAGTCTTAGACACCCAATAGCACGCGGGAACTCTCACCAGCATGTAGCCGCTACACGCAGGTAGTTAGACCTCCAATCCTTAAGAAGGATCAAGTTACTACCAGTTTTAGTTAGAGGCTTAGGGTCAAGTGCTTTTGGAATGTGAAGGGAGTTGTTTACGGGTAATGCCCAAGTGATTGATTTTTAGAGTGTGTAAAACAAGCATGCAACGGGGAAATCTCCCCGAATTGAAGTTTTAATTGGTGAATGGCTTTTAGAGTTTCAGCTTTAAGTAGTATGAATTTTAGGATTTCACTGAATTACTAATTCAACCAATCTCTGGGTTTTTGTGAGAATACAAGTTTTCTTTCTAAGCCCAACAAACCCTTCTTCAATATCAGTTGGTTAATGCATGCTAAAATGCAATGGGCTACCCTAAATGGAGATTTCTATGTGTGGATGCACGAATTAGTTTTAAATTAGTGTGAAAGGGAGCCAAAGCACTTCAATTCAAGTGCTCCCAATCACTAGAAAGATGTCCACACAAGGCACAATCAACAGATAAAGAAACTAAAATTGTTGGTGTTGAAATACTCGGGATCGAATCTGAGGCAAGTTGAAAATTCGTGGTGAGGTTGGAATCAACTCAATTCCAAGTCTCCCCACCAAAAATGTGATCCCGAATTGTAGATAAGTGAGGCAAAAGAGGGGTGCAATCAATCTTTTTGTATTTGCCTCAAAGAATACTTCACACAGCAAAAAATTCAAGAATCAAGATTCTCGGATTTTCGCTATGCAAAGTAGGGTGGGAAATCCCGGGGCGGTGGGAGTGAAGACAATCAATCAAACAAGTGAATTTTAGTCCACTTGCCCCAAGAGATCCCAAGAAGTTTTTCTAGTTTTTAGTTTTTAGTTTTTTTTTTATTAAGGTGACAAGTTAACCCTAGTTGCTAAGAAAAGAAGACCTACTTGTTCGGCAACGTGTGCGAAGCTCCAATGCGGTGTCGGCGTCTTCACGCTCTCTTTCCCGCCTTGGATCTGCTCAAATCTTCGACTTCATCTGCCTGCCTTCTCCTTGCACCAGGTTCACCTACACACCAAAAACAAAGATACCCATGAAGAGAGAAGAGAAAAATTGAAAGGAATTGAATAGAAACTTACTTGAAGGCGCACTTCCCCGGCAACAACGCCAGAAAAGATGTGGTGTCGATCCTAGATAGGTTGTTAATATGATGATTTTATCGTTGAAGTGTGTATAGTGGTTAACCTAAATCGGACCTAACCATCTCTTTACAAAATTTGTAACTTGGCCTACTTGATTTTTATCTTGTCACTTTTAGGCCCAGGGTCGAACTCAGGGAAGTGGGGTTACAAGTCAAGTTTCTACGCCTTTCCTACAATGAGTCTCTTCCGTTCGTTTATTGTGTTTTTGGTGTTTTTCTTATTTAGAATTTTTTCTGGTAATCTTTGTCCTTGAGGCACACCCTCAAAATTGGGTTCTTGGCTTTGAGCCAAAATAGGGTTCCCAAAATGGGTCTTGCTATTCGCAAGACGGAGTACGTGCAAGTCAAGGATTATCTTTTCTCTTTTTTATATATATTTTTATCTTTTTACTAACAGGAAAGCAAAACAAAAATAAGGTAAATATAGTATATATATATAGGTATATAATATGTATATAAAGGGGTGGGGGTGGAGGCAGAGATGGAGTTTAGCATGGTGTTGAGTCAGTCGTTGTCTAGAAAGACGCAACCAATAGGATGAAGTGCCGCGTGTAGGATGGATGGTGGAAGATGAATGCGAACACACTTTTTTTGTACACGTGTATCAAGGAATATCAGCAACTGGTGCAGATATTCCTGTGATACAGCATATGGTAAATAATGTGAAAATATATATGAAAATATATATATATGTATATATGTAAATATATCTATATGTATGTATATATATGGTTATAAATATATAGGTATATATATATGCAGATATATATGTATATATATAAGTGTATATGTATATATATATATGTGTGTGTGTGTGTGTGTATGTATATATAACTATATAGAGGTATATATATATGTATGTATAAGTATATAGTAATATATGTATATATAGATATATGTAGCTAAGTATATATATATATATATATATATATTATGTATGTATATAATACTATATAGATGTATATATATATATGTATATATATATAATAATAATATATGTATATAGGTATATGTATCTAGATATGTATATATATGTATATATGTAAGTATATATGTATATATATATATATATAAGTATTTGTATATATGTATATATATATACATAAGTATATATATATATGTATATATATATATATGTATATAAATATATGTATATATATATCAATATATAAGTATACGTATATATATATGTATACAATAGAGTATAGGTGTGTGTGTTTGTGTGGAAGTGTGAGTGTAGGTGTGTGTGAGCATCGGTGTAGAGAGTGTTGTGAGTGTTGTGAGAGAGTGAGAGAGAGAGAGAGCGGGAGAGATGGCTGGAGGTTAAGGCTTTTGCAGACCAGGGCCGTCGTCTGATCCACGCGCGCTTGCGCAGGAGCGTATGCGCAGAGAGGAGCATGCGGGAGTGGGGCGTGGAGAGGAACCTGCAGCGCACAGCATTGCGCAGAGAGGAGTATGTGGGCAAGTGAAGCGGGTGACGCAGGCGCACGCGGGCGAGTGGGGCGGGCTGGTAGACGCGTGGGTGAGTGCGGGCTACGCGGGCGGAGACGCACGCGTGGGCTGCGGCCGGTTGCGGCGCGCCGGGTGACCGATTAAGTGAGAAGCTCACCAGTCACCCCACTGTAGCCACAATGTCACGCAGACTCGCGTGAATGGTGGCTACAGTGGTTGTCCGCGCAGCGCAACCAGGAGCTACAAGCGTTGTGAGTGCTGCCAGCTCGCGGCTGGCGTGCGCGGGCTGGCATGCAAGGAAGACGGTCTGCGCCGGCCAGTTGCAAGTGCGGAGAAGCTCGCGACAGAGCGCGTGAAGAGGGAGGCGAGGGCGCCTGCAGCTTGCGCGGAGGCTTGCAGGTGTTGGCAGGGGTGCGGGGAAGCACTTGGTCGGCCGCTGCAGTGACGCGTGGTGGCCGGTTGCGGTCGTGACAGAGCGAAGAAGCAGGAAGCGGAGAGGCCTACAGGTGCACGCGGAAGGGGCTGGGGTGCCTGCAGGCTTGCGCGGAATGGCTGGGGCTACTGCTGCTGCTGCTGCCAAGCTGCGAGCTTCAAACCTTGAAGCGTGCAACCATTGCTGAAGGTGCTAGATTAAAAAAAAAAATGAGAGAAGAGCCACCACACCCACCGGCTCTTTGAAGAGCTGGGCGGTGGTGGTCTCACTGTGGTGGTGTGCACCACAGTGAGGGCTCCTACCCGCCGAGTGTCTCCGAGGATGGCCGGCATATGGAGGGAGAGGGAGGAGAGGACGGTGGCCTGGAAGAAGTGCTGGAGGTTTTTTTTGGCTGGGACCAGGCTGCCTTGAAGAGAAGAAGACGCCCTCCTTTTATAGAAGAAGAAAGCCATGGCAGGGAGAGGAATGGAGAGCAGGGAATGGCGCAAGGAGAAGAAGTTGCAGCCGCGGGAAGCATTTCAAAAATCAAGTGGAAAAAATAAAAAGATGGTGGATTTTGCAAAGGTGCACTTGAGGAAAAATGTAATCGCAAGGCCATTTTATTTCATTCTCCTCTCCTCTCAATTAAATGCATGCATGCATGTATTTTTACAAATGTGATTATGGAACCCTAATATGCATAGGTAATGCTAGGAAATAGCACAAGAAGGCACTATTGCAGGTGTATTTTTGCGGTGCAATCAACGGTCGTGCTTCTCAGCAAGTTTTTGTGCGTCAACCACCTCTAATTCTCCTTCTCCGACCACCAAAACCCCTGCTCCGACGACCCTTTTCGATCCTATTTCGGTCGTCCAACGACCAAATTAGTCGGCTTACCCAACTCCTCTCTTCTTCGTGACTCTCCCCAGCCAAAGGGAGAGCGTTTCTTCGTCTACCTCGTCGTCATCGCCTCACCGTTCTATCCTCCTCCGGCATAGGTCAACCAAAATCGGCTGCCTCTGCCTTTCTTTCACCTAGCTAAGTTCCTCTACCACACTCTCTCACTCTATTTCGCTCTCTCACACTTACGACACACGCACGACCGCCAAAACACTTCCCCCACACTCCATCTTCTCCACCTCCGACGACACTCCGACGACGTCAATCAGCCGCTACACCGCTCGACTTTTTCCACCCACACCACCAAAATCTCTGTTGTGACCCCAGGAGCAAAAGCCTTAACCTAGTTAGGTCAATTACCCCTCCAAATCTTTTGCTGAACAGACCCACCTCCAGCTACCCTTCGAGAGGCCGTCAGACCTCCTTACTCCTTCAATCAGCACACAACTACCGCTGTTGACTTCACCTCATCAAGGCGAAGCTCCTGAAGGTACTGATTGGGGCACTTAGCCTGTGTTTGTCTCTTTCAGGTATCACGTCGCCACCGCCCTTGATGAAGCTTCACGCAACCTTGAAGAAGGTGTTCTTGCTCCATATGCCCAAGCATCACCTCCAGGTGGTGCAGAACCAATAGCTCCAAACACCCAAGTCCCTGATTGGGAGTATTAACCTCAGCAGCTGCTCCAATTTGGCGAAGAAACTCGCTGCAACTTACGATGGTCGTCACGAAGAATTGTAAGGGACTTAGTCCCACATCAAAAAGCTTTGAAGCCCATGAGCAGTTTAAATTGAATTTCTACTTCTTCCTCGTTGCCTCAGTAGCACGGGGTGAGGTCCCATCACACAAATCCACGCATGCTCTTGCTCGCAGCCACGCCACGTGGGTCTGAGCTCTGAATCGTTTACCTGTGTACCTGGATCCGATTAGCATATATCTGAGAGGGGGTTAAGGAGAAGAAAAGAGAGAGAGGGGAGGGGGTTTTTGCTCCTGCAGGAAGTTGTGCAACACTTGGTCACAAAAAAGGGTAAAGAGCCAAGGAAAGGAAGAAAGAAGAGAACAACAGAGAAGAAAGGAAGAAGAGACCCTTAAGTCTCTTGGAGGCACTGTAGCAACTAGCTATTGAAGACATCTGATCTACGCATCTGCCGTCAGATTTCACATATCCAAGCTTCTCAGGATCTATTGCTTACTCATCTTGCGTGAATTAATTGTGGCTGATACTGTGCAAACATTTGAAATAATTGTGGTTACATTGTAGGGTAATTTGGTGATTCAAATCACCATTTTACCCTCTCTTCTTTTTGTATTATTGACATTAGATTTCATTTATATATCATTCTTGTTTGAAATTCTTATATTGCATTTGAATTGCAATCTTGAGAAGTATTTTACTAATTGATCCCTGTGTTCGACCTCGGATTTCTTTCGAGTATAAATATTATTTGTTTTTTCATGCTGATTCGAGCTATACTACAATACGTTGATTCTAAAACCCGATTTAGAGCGATTAACATTTTGGCGCCGGTCCCGGGGAGCAACATGCAATTTAGATCTCTTGATTGCAATATCAGATTTGGTACTAACTTGCTCTATCTCTTTTGACTTTGATCTATTTCAAGGGATTCATTAAAGAATAATCAGCCACACATCAGCCACTCCAGGGGCAGGTAAACTCCATCCACTCTCTTTTAAGCCCCTGAATCTGAAAAAGCTAAAAAGGATAAAATCAATTAGGGCTACTTGCATTATATTCTTAGATTAATCATCAAGTTGCCTGATTTGATACAGTCTACTTAGACAACATCCAAACCCTGATTTGTGCACCTACTTAGAGCTTAAGGTATCTCGGGCTATCACCTTCTTGCTTGAGCCCTAGGTACCACATTTGGATGAATTAAATTGGACCAATCAAAGCCAATTAGGGTTTCCAATTTAAGGATTTAGAGACACACCTGCTTAAACAAGAATTAACATTCCCAAACAGTGTGTGCCTAAACCTTGGTTGAATTGATCTATTTAAACAAAACCCTAAAATCAGGCTCTTAATCTCATTTGAACACTAAAAGAGGGATGTAAATTTCTCAAAGGACAAAACAGGTGAAGTTGACCCACCTTGTTGGGTTAACCAATCTTCAAATTAGGTCACTTCGTACAAAAACATCTTATAGTTCAAGTGAAATCATAAGCACCTTGCTCTTAATTTAAAATTGGTAGACTTAAGAGGTCAAGTCCCCATTCTGGTCTACCTGGATCATCAGTGATAAGAGAGGTCGGGTGGAGGAAACCCTGTAACTCATGGGGGCACTCTACCATGTAAGGGTCTTCGTAGGACTCCCTCTCTGGATGCCTAGGTAATTCTTACGTGGATGGCTTTCTGACTAAAGGGTATCATCTGCCCCGAACCTCTATAGTCATCCAAATTTTTTTTGGGTGTCTTGATTGGGTCCATCACATTCTATCCCTCATCTTATCCATCGGTGCATGTTCAGGAGGATGTCTCTATGACCACCCTTGAGGCCTCCATTAGCTATTCATTCCCGTCAAGGCCAAGCCTTGACCTCCTTGTTTGTGCAACAACCCAACTAGATCGATATCTCCTCTGATTCATCTGAACCTAACTCTCCTTCATCCATCATCAGGGAGCAACCAGCAAAAGAAAATAATCTTGAGAATCAGCTTCAATGCCTCAATGATCTATTCCAGGCCTTTATGAACCCACCGCAACGTCCTATGATGCGAGATCATTACAATCCCGCTGCGGTGGTGGTTGAACCTCGAGTCCAAATCACCGTTGGAGGTCCTGATACTGAACTCAAGCCCAACATGATTCATGCTATTCCCAAATTCCATGGGCGTAATTCCGAGGACCCTTTCTAGCATATCAAGCAACTCAAGCATCTAGCCCAGACCTTTAGGTTAGAAGCTCAAAATAGGGATGTCCTACTCATGAAAATGTTCTCCTTCTCTCTCATGGACAAGGCTGCTCACTGGTACCAAACCCAAACACGTCCAATTAACACCTGGGTGGAACTACAATCTGAGTTTCTAAAAAGTTCTTCCCTGTTGGTCGAATAAATGCTCTAGGCACCAGATCATGCATTTCATGTAGCAAGTAGGAGAACCACTTCACGAGGCATGAGATCATTTTCTGGATCTCATGCGAAAGTGCCCCCACCATGGAGTTCCTAAATGGGAACAAGTCCAGTCTTTTTACCAGAGACTCCGTGAGGATATTCGATTATTCGTCAATGTGACCTGTGGAAGAAACATCATGGGTCAACACGAAGACATCGTGTGGGAGATTCTCGAGAACATATGCGAGAACTCCATCAATAATGAATCCATGGGCAAGTTTGACTGGACGAATGCCTGTGCATTGACAAATTCAAAGGGAGCACATGAGATGCAGGGCCTGTCCTCTTCTGTCGACTTGGAACTGATGGCTAGTCACCTGGACAAGGTCTCTATTATTGAGAAGAAGGTGGACGAGCTAATTTAACACTTGCAGCGAGCCACCTCTGTGCAAAACCTGTTCACGCAACCGCCCTCTGGCAGGGAGGCTGTGTATAACATCTACCATTGATCTTCCAAGGGGATAGATCCGTATCCGCCCCCGTCTGATTCAGGGTTCGGAGGAAACTCTAGACCTTCCCATCCTAGTTGGGGGAACTCTGAACCCTCATATTTTGACTTTTCCGAGGCTCCTCAGACCTGCGAGGACCTCAACGCCATCCAGAAAGATCCATTCTCAAACACCTATAACCCTGGATAGTGTAATCATCCTAATTTCACGTGGTTAGGGAACAATCAAAATAAGAAACCTCAATATCAACCCTGACCACAAGCTCCTCGTCCATATCAGCCGCCTCAGCCTTGGCCCAACCCAACTTATCAATCCAGGCCAACTCATGAAGATCAGATGACTCTTATCCTTCAGACTCTGACTAACATTCAGAAAAAGAATGTGGCTATGCAAAATAGCACAAAGACGAGATCACAGAGGTTCATAATCAACTCGCCTAGATGGCAAATCCTCGCCAACCTGGTACACTTCCGTTACAACCTCTGCCTAACCCGAACCCGAATAACATGCCGAACCAGAGGCGCTTTATGAACCCAAATCAGGGCCAAGCTCACTTTGTTTATCAGGCCCCTTCTACTCCATCACCTGACGGGATGGAGGCTTTGACATCATACACGTGTTATCAGCAGTAATCACCTCTTTTTCCCACACCAACCCAGAACCAGGCAGGACTAAATACCATTACTACCCGTAATGGCAAAGCAACACAAG
Source organism: Thalassia testudinum (assembly GCA_037157565.1). NCBI lineage: Eukaryota > Viridiplantae > Streptophyta > Magnoliopsida > Alismatales > Hydrocharitaceae > Thalassia > Thalassia testudinum. The sequence goes on along the minus strand of JAZHRO010000056.1, from coordinate 100,781,245 downwards.
ACCCAACTTATCCAAGCCACTTTCAGCCTGGTAATGTAACCCCAAACCCTAGGATAGTCATCCAGGATACCCCTGTCCCAGATCAAGAACCTGGACCCATTCTAGAGGAACCTGCAAAGGTTCCATTTCCGGAGGCCTTGACCAAAGGAAAAAGGAAACCCCATCCCGTGGCACTTCAGGAGGACCTGGTCAAGCTCTTTGAACAGGTCCAAATAAACATCCCCTTGATGGATGCTATATACCACGTACTGGCTTATGCACGATTCTTGAAAGACGTGTACACCCAACCGTAAGCTGCGAACCAAAGGCGGGAACCCGATCGTACTGTCGAAGCAAGCCAGCTCTATCATTTTGAGCAAACTCCCACCTAAGGAAAAAGACCTAGGCACCCCTCTGATCTCTTGTGCAATCGGTGATATACAGTTTGACTGACCCTTACTAGACCAAGGAGCTTCCATAAATTTGATACCTACTTCCCTACTAGACTACTTTGAGGAATCCGAGCTTAAACCGACATAGATGACTTTGCAGTTATTCAATCGATCTATTAAGTCACTAAAAAGAGTATTCGAGGATGTCATAGTTAGGGTACACGATTTCTACTTCCCTGTAGATTTCATAGTATTAGACATGGATGCTCTTGAGAACTTGAAGAATACACCGATCATATTAGGGAGACCCTTTTCTACCACAGCTAGGGATGATATTAATTGTGAGGAGGGCCAAATTGAATTAAAATTTGAGAGCAAGATGCTGAAGATCGGGATCTTTAAGGCCCAACAAGGAATTAATTGTGGGGTTATAGACAAATTTGTGATATCGAGGCCATGGTTAACGACCTATGTATCGAGGAAAACTCGAATATTTTTTATTAACCACAAGAAGATAAAAACCCACAATTTGAGGAGCCTGAACCTAACCTTGACACACCCATAGTTCCTTCCTTTGCTCCCAACACCCACCCTGAACCACCTACTGCTGCTGATAACCCTATTATGTAATTGAAGCCTCTTCCCGATCATCTGAAATACATCATTTTGGGTTCCAATCAAACGTTTCCTGTGATTTTCAACTCCCGACTCACACTTGATCAGGAAGCACACCTGATTTCTATTCTCCTGCAACATCGAAGAGCCACTGGATGGACTCTCGATGATCTGACTGGCATCAGCCCCTCATACTGCACACATAACATCTATACCGAAGAGGGCTCACGATCATCCCGTGAAATGCAGAGATGCCTAAATCCAAATCTGCAGAATGTCATGAAAAAGGAGATCATCAAGTGGTTAGATGCAGGGATCATCTACCCGATCTCCGACAGTCGGTGGGTGAGTCCAATACAAGTTGTTTCTAAGAAGGCAAGGCTCAACGTCATCACGACTGAAATCGGAGAAACCATACCGACCAGTATAGCAAACTCGTGGAGAGTCTACATTGATTTCAGAAGACTTAATTCCTCCATGAAGAAGGATCATTTCCCACTATCGTTCATTGATCAGATCCTCGAGAAACTAGCGGGAAATCAATTCTTCTGCTTCTTGGATAGGTACTCTGGTTATAGCTAGGTCGCAATCCATCCTAAGGACCAAGAGAAGACTACCTTCACCTACCCCTTCGGGACGTACGCATTCCGAAGGATGTCGTTCGGTCTCTACAATGCATCCGCTACTTTTTAGCGATGCATGCTTGCCATATTCTCAGATATGGTAGGTGAATACCTTGAGGTCTTCATGGATGACTTCTCGGTATTTGGAGAATCTTTTGATGATTGCCTCCTGCACTTGGTCCAAATCCTTAGGCGGTGCATCGATGTGAACTTGGTTCTTTCCTGGGAAAAGAGTCACTTCATGGTACCTGAAGGAATTGTCCTGGGACATCTCGTCTCTAAAAAAGGCATCCAGGTTGATCGAGCCAAGGTGAATCTGATTTCCAAACTCCCTATGCCTAGCTCGGTCAAGGACATCCGATCATTTCTGGGGCATGTCGATTTTTACCATCGATTCATTCTTGATTTTTTGAAAATCGTGCACCCCCTGACTAATCTTCTATCTAAGGATGTCACCTTTGAAATCACCGAGGAATGCACTCATGCGTTTGAGATCCTATGTGATCGAGTTACCCAAGCACGTATCCTACAGTCCCCTGATTGGTCTCAACCCTTTGAGATCATATGCAATGCATTGGATTATGCTGTGGATGGGGTACTTGGGCAGAAAATAGGCGAGAAACCCATGGTCATCTACTACGCTATCAAGACACTTGACAAGGCTCAGCATAACTACATAGTTACTGAGAAAGAGCTACTAGCTGTAGTATTTGGCCTGGAAAAATTCAGATCTTATCTTTCGGGTTCCCATGTTATCATATACTCAAATCACACAGCAGTGAGGCACCTTCTCGTGAAGAAGGATGTGAAACCTGGACTAATCCACTGGATCTTGCTATTGCAAGAATTCAATCTTGAGATTCACGACAAAGCGAGAAAGCAGAACGTGGTAGCTGACCATTTGTCCCATCTTCCTTCTTCAGTCATCGACCTGTCTGGTCCGATCACCAAGAATTTTCCAGATGCGCACCTACTAGACATTCATAGTCTCCCATGGGTTGATGATATTGTAAACTACTTGGTTATGGGGAAAGTTCCGCTAAATTGGGCGACTTCCAGGCAGGACAAATTGATTGTCGAGGCCAAGTACTATATTTGGGAGGAACCATACCTCTTTCACATTGGCAATGATCAGGTGATCCGGAGATGCATTCCTGACGACGAGGTCAATGATGTTATCTCATTTTGTCATGACCAGGCCTGCGGTGGTCATTTCTCTTAGCATAAAACCGCAGCGAAAATTCTCCAGTGTGGGTTCTTTTGGCCCACTTTGTCCAAAGATGCACAAATGTATTGTAGGGAATGTGCTCATTGTCAGACCCTCGGCAACATGGGCCCGCAAGATATGATGCCCTTGAACCTGATTATTATGTGCAGAGTCTTTGACATTTGGGGAATTGATTTTATGGAACCCTTTCTCGGATTTAATGGCTCAGAGTACATTCTACTCGCTGTTGATTATGTCTCTAAATGGATCGAAGCTGTCCCCACTGAATTTGCACTAGAGGGGGGTGAATAGTGAAATTATAAAAAATTGTAATACAAAAAATTCAATCACAAAAGGTGGCACCAGATTTTTAGGTGGAAACCCAAGATGGGTGAAAACCACCACCTAAGCCAATTCCTTGACTTAGGATTTTCAATCACAAGGTGATCAATCCACTAACCACACTACTTAAACGAGGGTAGTGTACCTCAATTATAAATCCCACCTCCGATCCCTAAACGGAGGTTTCTCCCTTCAAAATGAAGAGACGGGGACCCGACAGGCCGGATACCCAAAGTAAAAAATAAGAAGTAAAACAACACCTATAGAGCACCCCAATACTTTAATTACTTTCTTATCTACTAAGCATAAAAAGAACTCCCTGAGGATTTGCAGAATGGAGTGAGCCGGGAGTATGGATTTACCCTTTGATCAGAGTGTTGGCACAGCACAAGTGCAAGATGAAGCTTAGAGTAGTAAGCAAGTGATTTTTCTAAGGAAATTGTATCTCAAGAGGTGTGTGTTCCTAAGAGGAGTTGTAGTCTGTTTATAGGCAAGTTTGGAACCTTCAAGAACATTTGGGAGAGTTCTCCTAGCCGTTGGAGACAAATCCCAAGAGATTAGGATGAAATCCACCACAAATCAAGGTCATGATGAGTCTGACAATAATATCAGATATCTAATTTTAGGATCAAACGTCTTATAGGACGTCTGATTATAATTTTGGTCATCTAATACTGTAGGCCATCCTGAACTGACTCCATTGGATCAAAAGAAGGACGTCTGATATTTTCACATAAGACGTTTGATTAGGTTATTGGACGTCTAATAAAGGGTGGATTCGTTCCTGTTTTCATTAGATCCAAACAGGGTTCTAGATTTAAAGGATCAAACATCGTTATGGATGTCTGAAGGAATCACCAGACGTCTGGAAACCAAAAAAGACTTCGCTATGATTTCTGACAAAACATTTTATGCCGTAATGAGATACGTACAGAAATACATGGACAACGGTCCAAAGGTGGACTTCTGGAAGAGTGTCCAGACGTCTGGAAATACATTTTTGCCTACGAAGATAGGTGCTTAGTCTAACGGTTAGTCTGAGGACGTCCAGGTAAAGTATCAGACATCTAGATGAGGTTATGGACGTCTGATAGAGGAGTTCTTCGACTGATGTTCATGAAGACAGAAGCTGAAGGCTGAACTATAGGAAGTTAGAAGTCTGAGACACTTGTCAGACGTCTTAAAGTGGAAAATCAGACGTCTTACCATTGTTCTAGACGTCTAATAAGAGTCTAAGTGTTAGGTTTTTGTTTCTAATTTATCCTAAGTGTAGAGAGCCTAAGTTAGCTATTTATAGGTTATGTTTGGGGGCTTTTTACAACATTTCTAGACTCAAATAAAATGAAAATTATAACCTTTGAAAGTTTACATGAAAAAGCCTTTGACGGTGGCGGCGAACAGGTTCGTGTCCCATCTGCAAATTTTGAACGTCTGATCTAAGTTCGTCAATGTCGCGGCACATGCTTCCCATGTAGGTGTACATCTTGTCGGTTCGACGCAGTAGGAGGGAGATGCCAGAGGAGAGGGAATCTATGGCCAGATCCCATGCTTCTTCAAAGCTCGAGCGGGGAGCTTCTATTTGAAGGGGTCGTGGTTCATGGAAGTCTGAAAAGGGTGGAAGGGGCTCTTCTTCAATGGGCTCGTCGGTGGGCTCAAGATGCTCCCTAAGTATATGCATCTTGGCGGCTGTGGCCCGGTTGTAAGGCTCAATCTTCTTGTCAACAACCTGGTCGTTATGGAAATCCGATGGGTTGAAAAAATTTTGGATAGAATTGACCCAAATGGAAGTGATACCCCATGGTCTTCATTCATAACGCAAATAATGAGGCGGCAATAATTGAAAGGAATATGACAGATGGCCGCAAAAAGGAGCACCTTGTGTTGGCGCAAGATGTAATCAAAACCTCCTGATTTGTTTAGGAGGTCCCACCCAAAAATGCGAGAGAGTAGACGTGGAAGGGGTTTGAGATTTTTGCAAGGTATGGTGCCAAGATTTTCAACATATTTTTCAAGGAGGACTAACTCTTAATTGATGACTTCTGAGTCGTATTACCTTAGAATGTCATTGAAGTCATTTCCGTCATTGGGGATGGCTAGAAGGTTGGAAATAGTTTCGGATGTGATGTGGATTTCGCAACCAAATAGGCGGGTATGGAGTTCAAGTTCATCGTTGCTGTTGTCCTCAACGATATTGGAATAAAAGAGATGGCAAAGATCAGAGAACACGCCAAGAGTTCCAATGCCAGAGTGGAACTCACGGTCAAATATTGGAAGAGATGGAGAGTTTTGAAGTGTTCACGAAGGTTTAAATGAGAAAAATCATTCCAAACAATAAAATGAGGGCATTTAACTTTGGCATTCATGAAACGACGAAATCACTACCTAGCAATGTCGCCCCGCAGCTGATCTGCCAAATAGGTGGAAGAGGAGGTGGAAGAGCCCTCAGCTTGCTTCCTACGGGGAGGCATATTCGGTGGAATGGGGGGTTAGGTTTGGAAGAAAAGGGTGGTGTTTTGAGGACAGAATACCTGCAAAAACATCCATACAAAAACATTCAACCAAACAACATTCAACCAATAGACTTTAACAACACAGATTCAATCAATAGATATGCAATCATGATTGATAAAAACATGTGGCAGTATGCCTTGAGACAATACAACCTGCCATGTAGTTGTGGCAATATACCTTTGGATTCAAGCCACTAAAATGTCAGCTTGAATCTCGTGAGGTAATACCCTTGCCATAGAAGATGCAGCTAGGGCTAACAATGTCGGCTTGACCGAGGGTTTAGGTTCTAGGGCTAACAATGCCATGAAATATGCAAGTAAGCCGAGTGGATCAAGAAGGAGAACAAGATGCAGCTAGGGCAAAGGTGATCGTGGGCAAAAAAAAATGTGGAGATGCCCTAAAAGTTGAGAGAGTATACCCACGGGACGAGGGAGGCCTCCAAATGCGCGGTTGAGAGGCAGGGAAGACGCGCACAGAGGAGCAGCAGCTCCGCCAGTCGTCGAGGAGGAGCAACGGTCATCCAACAATGAGAGGAAGTTCGCCAATGCAGCTGTGGGCCATCAGGTGGGAGGGAGAGCGGTAGGGATTTGAGAGAGGGGAGTGGGTCCTTGTGAAGGGGATGTTATATCCCAAGGTCATGGAGCAGTCTCCCCCTGAAGTTTGGGAGATTTGCATTTCAAACCATCCAGAGAACAAACGCGAACTGCAAATTTTTCCCGGATCAGACGTCTGGAGACGATGTCAGAAGTCGGGATTGGACTTTTGGGATTTTAGCCCTTTTGATGGCATCGTCTATTTTAACCATCATACAATATATCAGACAACTAATTTAAAAATTAGACGTCTGATTTCTGCAGGCATCCCTCCCTGGAAAATGATTTATTCTCCAGGTTGTCGTCTGATTTCTGTATCAGACGACATACAAGACGTTTAAATCTAAAATCAGACATCTAATTTCTACAGACAGACCTTCCTGTATTTTACTCTAAAGTTACAGGGTCGTCCAATTTCATTATCAGACGACCTATACAACGTATAACCACAGCATCAGACGTCCGACTCATAATACATGTTCTGACTCACAGATAGACATCTGTCAACACATCTGGACGACGGTCCAGACGTCTGTGAATGATGACGGACGTCTGAAATAGCTCTTTTATCAGCTCTTTGGATAGATAAAATCATCATCTGTCCCAGATCTTCAAACGATGAATTTTTATGTATAAGACGTCTGATAGTTTAATTAGACGTCTGATATTGCATAGAATGTACATTTTGATGTTTGAACTGAGAATGAAGGCTTTTAACTTAGTAAAGTTAAGGCTCCATCTATGCTCATGACAAAGGAAGTTCCATTAAGTCACTAAATTCTTCAAATATCACTTATCTTACATATGCCTAGTTTCCTATGTATATAATTAAAATGATCATAATTCAAAGGTTTAGTGAAAATATCAACCAATTGCAATTCAGTACAAATAAATTCAACCTCGATTTCTCCCTTAAGTACATTATCTCTCAAAAAGTGATGTCGAACATCAATATGTTTTGTGCGAGAGTGATGTACGGGATTTTTCGAGAGGTTGATAGTACTAGTATTGTCACATAATATTTTTATCTTATTAAATATCAAGTTGAAATCCTTCAAAGTATTTTTCATCCAAAGCACTTGGGAACATGCTAGTGCGGCGGCTATGTATTCAACTTCCATAGTTGATAGGGCTACACTAGATTATTTTTTTGAGAACCAAGAGACTGGTGATTCACCCAAGAATTGGCATGTCCCACTAGTACTCTTCCTATCGGTGCGGCTACCTGCGTAGTCCACATTGCTATATGTAACTAAGTTGAATTGTGGACTCCTATGGTAGAATAAGCCATAATCAGATGTGTCAACTAAATATCTAAATATTCATTTTACAGCATTTAGGTGTGATTGTTTAGGGTTTGATTGAAACCTAGCGCATAAGCATGTACTAGACAAAATATCAAGTCTATTGGAAGTTAAATACAGTAAAGATCCAATCATGCTACGATAGAGCTTTTGATCTATGGGCGTACCTGATTTGTCCAAGTCTAGGGAACTTGTGACACTCATAGGAGTGTTCTTCCCTTTACTTTTGATCATTTCAAATTTTTTCAGCATCTCCTTTGTGTATTTTGATTGACACACAAAGGTTCCAATTTTGAGTTGAGTGATTTGCAAACCCAAGAAAAACTTGAGTTCACCTATCAAGCTCATTTCGAATTCTTCCTGCATAATTTCTGAAAACTTTCTACACATAGATTCATTAGTAGCACCAAATATAATATCATCTACATATATTTGAACTAATAAAATATCTTTTCCTTTTCTTTTAATGAATAATGTGGAATCAGCTTCCCCTATAGAGAATTTTGCATTTAACTAGTCTTTGAGCCTTTCATACCAAGCTCTAGGAGCTTGCTTTAGACCATATAGTGCCTTGTTTAATTTATAGACAAAATGAGGCTTATCATGAGACTCAAAACTAGGAGGTTGTTTTACAAAAACTTCCTCCTTAATGAATACATTAAGAAATGCGCTCTTAACATCCATTTGAAAGAGTTTAAAGCTAAGAAAGGCGGCATAAGCAAGAAGCATGAGAATTGATTCGAGTCGAGCTAAGGGAGCGTAGGTCTCATCAAAATCAATTCCTTCTTCTTGGTTGTACCCTTGTGCTACCAGCCGAGCCTTGTTCCGAATGTCCCTACCAGATTCATTCAACTTGTTCTGGAATACCCATTGGTACCTATTACCGTTTGCCCTTCAGACTTAGGTACTAGATCCCAGACTTCATTCCTTTGGAATTGGTTGAGTTCCTCCTGCATGGCCATCATCCAAGGTTCTTCGAAGCACACTTCCTCGACACTCTTGGGTTCAACTTGAGATACAAAGGCGGAGAGAACAAAAGAGCAACTAAAACAAGATCGGGTTTTAACGCCATCAGAAACACTTCCAATGACTTGGCTTTCGGGATGATCCCTTTGATATATCCAATCTTTTGGAAGATTATGGATATTGGAGTTTGGAATGTTAAACACATCAATAGTAGAATCATCTACATCATCCATATTGACTCGGTCAATGGAGGAGGAGTGAGGAGATTCATCGAAGGAAACATGGAGGGTTTCCTCCACTGTTAATGTGGTCTTGTTAAAAACATGATATGCCTTACTACGTAAGGAATAACCAATAAAGATGGCTTCTTCACCTTTAGCATCAAATTTATCTAAATTAGAGCAAGTATTCAAAATAAAGCATCGACATCCAAAAACTTTAAAATAACTAATTTTGGGTATTTTCCCATAGTATAGTTCAAAATAAGTTTTTCGCAATCCGAATCGAATTAAGGTGCAATTTAACACATAACAAGCCGTGTTAACCGCCTCAGCCCAAAAGTACTTCAGTAACCTCGAGTCTATGAGCAATGTTCGAGCACACTCTTGAAGAGTATGATTTTTTTCTCAGCCACCCCATTTTGTTGAAGTGTTCGGAGAAAAGAAAACTCATGAGCAATACCATGCTCTTGACAAGAATCATCAAACAAGGAATTTTCAAACTCGTCCCCATGATCACTACGGATACGAGTGATTTGGTAGCCTTTTTCAGTTTTAACTTTCCTACAAAAAATAGAAAAGACGGAAAACGCTCCTTTGGATCTCAAGAAGGAGACCCATAAAAACCTTGAAAAATCATCTACAATTATAAGGTAATATTTACATCCATTAAGGATCTCATATTTTGTAGGTCCAAACAGATCTAGGTGAAATAGTTCTAAAGGTCTTGATGTGGATATAACTTCTTTGCTTTTAAAATTAGATTTCATAATTTTACCTAATTTACATCAATCACAGATAAGCTCATTTAAAAATTTTCCTTTAGGAAGACCTTGAACTAGTTCATGTTTAGCTAATTTTTGAACCAACTTCATATGAACATGTCCTAGTCTTCTATGCCATATACTTAACACATCATTTGCTATAAGACATTCATAAGTGCCATTTTTATCAAATTCTACGACATAAATGTCTTTAAATCTAGTTCCCTTAAGAAGGGTTTCATTGGTTAATGCATGCATAATTTCAAACATTTTTGAAGTAAACACTACTTTAAAGCCTTTATCACATATTTGACTGACACTTAAAAGATTATGTTTTAGTCCTTTAACTAAAGAAACATTTGAGATGGGAGAGAGAGGGTTACCTATTTTACCAAGGTCAATAATATGACCCATGTGGTTGTTGCCAAATGTAACCGTTCCTCCATCCGTAGGTTGGAGGTCCAAAAATAGGTGCTTGTCTCCCGTCATATGTTTGGAGCATCCAGTGTCCATCACCCATCGTCCTCCTTGGTGGCGGTGGTCTCCTTGTCTTTTTTCTTATAGACCTCCTTCCTCCTACAAAAGATCTTTGTTGGTGACTTGGTGTTTCTATAGGTCTTTCTAATTTGAGTCGTCCATCCTTTATTTTGTATATCCAATTTTTGACATTATGATGTCCTTCCATTCCTACAAAACAAAGTGAGAGTTGTCTTTTTGGTATCCATTGTAATGTGGATCCGTATTTGTTAGTGGTCTCCTTTAGAGGAGGGTCCTTTTTCGACTCACTTTGACTAGGTTCATAAAAGCCTAGTCCAAATTTACTTGAGGAAGGTTTTTGATGGGCAATGAGCTTGTCCAAGTTATCTTTCCCCTTTGTAAATTGGGCTAGGTCCTCAAGAAGTTGATTTGATTTTTCTTTGAGGTGATTTATCTCTATTTTCATTATGTCTAGTTTATCTTCTAGTGCCTTAATCTCTACTCTAAGTAAGCTATTTTCATCCTTTTTAAAAGAGTTTGATTTTTCAAGCACATGGATTTTGTCGAACAATTCTTCTCTATCTAGAAATTTTTGTTTACTCATTGCCATATACAAATCATTTGTTAATGACTCCTTCTCAATCATTATATTTCTTATTTGCATATTTAAGGCAGTGGTTTCTTTTGTAAGAATTAGATTCTTGTCTTCAAGATCATTGATTAATTTCTTATTTTCTAAGTTTTCTTCTTTTAAAACCTTGCTTTGGGTTTTTTTTTTCTTAAGATCTGCATATAGTGAATCAAAAGCATCTTGTAATTCATCTAAAGAATAGGAGTTTACCTCAGATTCCTCAGATTCAGACTCAAAAGCATCATTTGTTTCCATTAATCCCAAGCATGCCATTTCTTCATTTGTTTCCTCCTCCTCTTCTTCTTCGGAGGTGGAGTCATCCCATGTTGCTTGAAACACCTTCATCTTGAATCCCTTCAGCTTGGAGATCTTCTTGTAGTCGGAAGGCTTCTTGGGTTTCTTTTCATCATCCCTTTTGAGTAAGGGACAATCTTTCCTTATGTGACTTCTCTTTTTGCAATTATAGCAAATTAGAGGTTCTTCCTCTATTTTCCTTCCCTTGATCTCTTTTCTATTTCTGAGAAACATTTTAAACTTTTTAGCTAATAAAATGAATTCTTCGTCATCGGTACTTACCTCATCATCTGAAGTAGCTTTGAAGGCTAAGGTCTTCTTCTTTGGCTCCGATGAGATTGATTTCTTCTTTTGCTCCATTTTCTATTCATAAGCTATGAGATTCCCAAGTAGATTTTCCATGTCTAGATCTTCTACTTGGTTGGCTTCTTCTATTGCCGTTCCATGTCTAGATTTTCTATTGCCGTTACCAAAAAAGACTTCGCTATGATTTCTAACAAAAGATTTTATGGCTGTAATGAGATACGCACAGAAATACATAGACAATGGTCCAAAGGTAGACGTCTGGAAGAGTATCCAGATGTCTGGAAATACATTTTTGCCTACAAAGATACGGTTAGTCTGAATACATCCAGGTAAAGTATCAGATGTCTAGATGAGGTTATGGACGTCTGATAGAGGAGTTCTTCGACTGATGTTCATGAAGACAGAAGCTGAAGGCTGAACTATAGGAAGTTAGATGTCTGAGACACTTGTCAGACATCTTAAAGTGGAAAATCAGATGTCTGACCATTGTTATAGATGTCTGATAAGAGTCTAAGTGTTAGGTTTTTATTTCTAATTTATCCTAAGTGCAGAGAGCCTAAGTTAGCTATTTATAGGTTATGTTTTGGGACTCTTTACAACATTTCTAGACTCAAATAAAATGAAAATTACAACCTTTGAAAGTTTACATGAAAAAGCCTATGACCTAATACTTATGCTACTTGTCTTCATGTTTTTAATCTCCTGTCTTGGAAAAGTTTATGAAACCTGCAAATATGTTATTACAGAGAGAAACAATATGCTATGCTTATTTTTTATTTCATTTTCTTCATTTTGTAAAATCATCAAAATATTATATATGAGTAGTTGAACTAACACCCACGAGAACGAGTGATCATAAAGTTGTCCTCCGATTTATCTAGGAGAACATCTTTACCAGATTTGGGGTTCCTAAGGCCATCATCAGCGATGGCGGGTCTCATTTTAACAATGTGCACTTCCAGTCCCTGATGAAAAAGTACGGGGTGTCGCATTGTATCTCGACTCCTTACCACCCTTAAACTAATGGACTAGCTGAACTGTCGAATCGAGATCAAGAAGATCCTTCAGGTCACTGTTTGGCCTGATAGGAAGGATTGGTCTACTCGCCTTTTAAAAGCCTTGTGGGCCTATAGGACTGCCCACAAGACCCAATTAGGCATGTCTCCCTTCATATTAGTGTACAGAAAGGCATGTCACCTTCCCGTCGAGATGGAGCACAAGGCCTATTGGGCAGTACGAAAGTGCATTCTGGATCTGATGAAGGCTGGAATACACCACCGGTTGCAATTGAGCGAGATTGAGGAACTACACAATGATGCATATGAGAACTCTTGTATCTACAAAGAGTGGGTTAAGGCCTTTCATGACAGGCACATTGTACGAAAATCTTTCCACCCTGGTCAAAAGTTCTACTCTTTGATGCCAAACTCAAACTATTCCCAGGAAAACTCAGATCAAAATGGATTGGACCATTCTTGGTGAGATGAATCTTTGGAAAAGGAGCCATTGAAATCAGTGAACTCAGCCCTGATTCTGAAACTTTTGTCGTGAACAGTCAGAGACTCAAACCGTTCATCAAACTCACTGACTCAAACCTGGCTAAGGTATCTTTTGCCCTCCATTCTCCCTGAGCCCATTGCACCCAGCAGATGGTGTTAAACTCAACGCTTAATGGGAGGCAACCCATCATCTTGTTGAAAAACCTGAAACCCTTCTTGACACATCTCATGCTGAACTCATATTGCACTTTAGGGTTCGTCCATTAGAAAAACCGACTCCACCTCTGGTACCCGTAGCTGAGCTTGAAATCGTCCGCAACAGTCACCCCGACCCATCCACTCACCCAAAACCTATTCCAATGTACGATCTAAGTAGATTTCAAACCCACCTAATTTACAATGAGAACATTGCAAATCGTAGGCATGGGGGGTATTAAAGTGCAAAACACTATGAGAATCACTTCACAAGAAAAGGCTTCATCAAAAAAATTACATATTCCAAAAAAACCAAAATAATAAAAAACTGAAAAAGAACAGAAAATGGAGAAGGGAGGAAATTTTGAGAGATCAATTTGCATATCATTTTTGAGGAGAAAAGGGGAGGTGATATAAATGTCAAAAAGGAGCATAGATTGAAACAAAAAGAGATAGTCTTTAGTAAAAGATTAAGGAATCTACTTAGTTCTAGACCAAATCAAAAGAAAGAAATAAAAGATAAAAAGTGCTAAGAGACAAAAAGATATTGGTATGAGTGCTGATCTTAGGCCTCTTGGGCTTAGGCTTAAAAATTCAAGTATTCATTAAGATCTGGATAGTCCTCAAGAGGTTAGGGAAAATGAGAAGCTTAAGTATTAAGTCTAAGGCTTAGGGATTATTCAACCTCATTAACTGACCTCTGGTTTGCGGGACTCGGTAACCAAAGTACCCCAATCCACACATAGTCTGGTTTAGTGTGCTTAACTATCAAAATCACGCAAATGCCTTAAATCTGTTCTGAAAAAGCTACCTAGATTAGGAGCGGCTGATCAACATAAGTTGATTTGGAAGAGTTCTCGACGCAAAGAGGTAGGAAATTCCCCTCAAAGATGAGCAATAACATACTGTCTCCTCGGTTCTTGTCTCTTAGGATATCTAAATATCCTACCAGGGGCATGTAAGCACCTTGTGCTGCTTCAGATGCCATGGGAAGCATTATCATGAAATGTCGATTTCCAGGGTCTGAATTTTAGTTACAGAATGCCATGGGTAGGATTATCCTGAAATCTCGAAAGCAGGGGTTCTAGGGATTGCTATGGGCAGTGCTATTTTGAAGCATCGATTGCTAGGGACCTTAAGAGGATTGATGGTGGGAGCTAGGAATCTAATACAAATCGTGTTGTAAAGCCAATTCGAACCTAGAAATAAAGAAAAGAGTGAAAAGTCTCCAAATACAAAAAAATCTTTTATTTCTCTCTTACAAAAATGCACTGCAAACTAAACCTAAATTAAACATGTTTTAAGCATGGGTGCTTTAACCGTGGAGTTCAACAAACCTTAGGTTAGTTCCTGTGGGCCTTAGAAACCTTCGCGGCAGGCTGAGGCTAGAGCTAGTCAGGTCCAGATCTTAGTTGGTACTTGAGTACCTCTAGGCCTACTATTGTCATTCTGATCTAATCCACAAAGGAAAGCACACAGCAGAAGTCTGAGAATAAAAAAGGTATGGTCTAAAATCTAAGTTAATTCCATGAGATTTTGCTAAGGGACAAGCAAAAGCTAGACATAAGGGTATGATGGGAACACCATCATGAGCCATAACTAGCTCAATTTAGTCATTATCAAGGAATAAATACTCCTACATAACCACCAGAGGACTGTAATGCATTGCATAATCATTCTGAGAGAATGACAAGAAACCAGGGTTAAAACTATAATTTTACCACCATATCTTGAATGCAGAACAACCATAGGTTTTCTCAGGTGTTAAATAAAGGTCAAATGGTCTTAAAAGTCTAACAAGTGGGTTAGAACAGTCAGAAAAGGGTTTGCACATGTTTTAAGAATTAAATGAATCTGAAACCTTAAAAATAGACCCGCTTAATTAACTAAGGTTTTGGTCAGGATAAAATTCACCTAAACCCTCTAAAATTCATATAAAAGTATTCTCTAGGGTTTGGTATGCTTGATTTGACCATCAAAACCCATCTTGACCTAAAATAGAGCCACAGGCAAACTTTTGCCCTAATTTAGGTTTTTGCATAAATTACCCAATCAAAATAGGTCAAAACCAAATTCCAACTTCACTATTGAATTTTTTAGGTCCAAATTAGGTTTTTACCAAAATTTGGGCCCAATTTGAGATCATCTTGATCAAGTTTGCATTTTGGTCCAGTCAGACTCTTTCTATCTCATTCAGACCCTTAGCTTTTTGAATTCCTTGCAAATAGCCCCCCAATTTTGTCGTTGCCTTGACAAAAAGGTCCCTCCACCATTATCGCTCAAGAATCCTACTCTGACGAGCTTCATTTGAAGAGATCTCCTTGATTGATTGATTAAACCTTCCTAAAATCAAACCGGATATTCTTTAGGAAATCTTCTTTCCATTGGGACCAACCTTGGATCCCAACTCCTTCCCAAAAGCTCATGCGAATGCTTTGAAGGAATGGGTATCCTATTTTTTTCGTAAGCTCTAAGGTTCCCAAGCTTGTTTCCAAGCTTGGAACCCCCTCCTGAACCCTATAAAAGGATCCCCAAGGCACGACTGTGCTTCTCAGCAAGTTTTGGTGCATCAACCACCTCTAATTCTCCTTCTCTGGCCACCAAAACCCCTGCTCCGGCAACCCTCTTCGATCCTCCTCCTCCAGCCATCTAACGACCAAATTGGTCGGCTTACCCGATTCCTCTCTTCTTCGGGACTCTCCCCAGCTAAAGGGAGAGCGTTTCTCCGTCTGCCTCGTCGTCGCCGCCTCGCCGTTCTATAATCCTCCGGTACCGGTCGACCAAAACTGGCTGCCTCCGTCTCTCTTTCACCTAGCTAAGTTCCTCTGTCACACTCTCACTCACTCTATTTCGCTCTCTCACACACGCACGACTGCCAAACCACTTCCCCCACAATCCATCTTCTCTGTCACCGGCGACACTCCGACGATGCCAATCAGCGCTACACCGCTCGACCTTTGCTGCCAACCCCACCAAAACCTCCACCGTGACCCTACGAGCAAAGGCTCTAACCTAGTTAGGTCGATTGCCCCTCCAAATCTTCCACCGAACAGACCCACCTCTGGCCACCCTTTGAGAGGTCATCAAACCTCCTCACTTCGCCAATCACTATGCAACTACCACCGTTGACTTTTCCTAATCAAGGCGAAGCTCCTAAAGGTACTGATTGGGGCACTTAGCTTGTGTTCGTCTCTTTCATGTATCACGTCGCCACCGCCATTGATGAAGCTTCACACAACCTTGAAGAAGGTGTTCATGCTCCACACGCCCAGGCATCACCTCCAGGTGCTGCGGAACCAATAGCTCCAGACTCCTAGGTCCCTGATTGGGAGTGTGAACCTCAGTAGCTACTCCAATTTGGCGAAGAAACTCGCTGCAGCTCACAATGGTCATCGCGAAGAATTGCAGGGGACTTAGTCCCACATCGGAAAGCACGAAAGCCCACAAGCGGTTTAAATTGAATTTATGCTTCTGCCTCGTTGCCTCAGTAGCACAGGGTGAGGTCCCATCACACAAATCCACGCATGCTCTCACCTGCAGCCACGCCACGCGGGTCTGAGCTCTAAACCATTTATCCGTGTACTTGGATCCGATTAGCATATATCTGAGAGGGGGTTAAGGAGAAGAAAAGAGAGAGAGGGGAGGGGGGTTTTGCTCTTGCGGGAAGTTGTGCAATACTTAGTTGCAAAAAGAGGAAAAGAGCCAAGGAAAGGAAGAAAGAAGAGAACAACAGAGAAGAAAGGAAGAAGAGACCCTTGAGTCTCTTGAAGGCACTGTAGCAACTGGCTGTTTAAGACGTCTGATCTACGCATCTGCCGTCTGATTTCACATATCCAAGATTCTCAGGATCTATTGCTTACTTATCTTGCATGAATTAATTGTGGTTGATACTATGCAAACATTTGAAATAATTGTGGTTACATTGTAGGGTAATTTGGTGATTCAAATTATCATTTTACCCTCTTTTCTATTTGCATTATTGACTTCAGATTTCATTTATATATCATTGTTGTTTGAAATTCTTATATTGCATTTGAATTTCGATCTTGAGAAGTATTTTGCCAATTGCTCCCTGTGTTCGACCTCGGATTTCTTTAGAGTATAAATATTATTTATTTTTTCGTGCTGATTCAAACTATACTACAACGCGACGATTCTGAAACTCAATTCAGAGCGACTAACAACCCCCATGCCTAGTTTTTGCTAGTCCGTAGCAAACTCAAGCAATAACCTAGCTCTCCAAGTAGTCTAGCCAACCCAATTGGTCTTCCCCTAGAAACATGTTAAGTTATAGACTTTAGACCTAAGGTTCCCAAGTAATTCTAAGTTATAGACTAGGTCAGCTAAGAACAAGTTGCAGGGACAGGTTTCCTTGATTTCTAGCTCTACCCTAGGGTTTATTGATCCTAGAAATTAAAGCATCTGTGTATGTGCGTTGGTCTTATTTATTTGAGGTTGGTATGATTGCCAACCTATAAGAGAGTAAGAAAGACTTTTTCTTTTTAATAAGATATATATATATATTTTGTATGATTCCTCTAAGGCTAACCTTGGATCAACTTTCAACACGATCTGTATCGGATTCATTGTCCCCATCACCAACCTCGAAGAGTGCTTGGCTTTCGATGCTTCGAGATAGTACCACCCATAGCGATCCCAAGAACCCCTAGCAATCAACACTTCTAGATAGTATCGCCCATGGATTTCTTAAGCAAATTCAGGCCTATGGCAATTGGCACTTCAAGATAGGGCCACCCATGGTACCTGAATCGTACAATGTGCTTACATGCCCCCAGTATGATGGATATCCTTAGAGACAACCACAGAGGAGGTGACATGTTATCATCGTGTCATCAAGGTGAGTTACACTCACCTCTCATGTGGTAGGAACTCATCTAATCAAGTTGTGTTTTTAAGCTTCTCCTAAGTTAGAATCGACAGAGGCAAATTTTCTTTAAGGAAGGAATTAAGGTGATCATTATTTACACAAGCACAAGTGTGTGTGAAATGTGGATGCTTAGGTTGTGATGAGAACCTCATCATGAGCCATAACTAGCTCATTTTGACCTAATACAAAGGATAAAAGCTCCTACATAACTCAAGGAAAGGCTTAACTCAGAGAATTCTGAGTTTAAGAAGAAAACAGAAACTAAGGGGTAAAAATGCAATTTTACCAACACAATCTGCAAGCAGGGTAATTCAGGGTCCAAACACAGGTCAAACAAACCTAATAAGAAGGGAAGTGGGATGATCTGATCTGATAAGGGCTACAGCAACTCCAAGGAATTAAATGACAATTTGTAACCCTAAAACAAACCCACTTCAATTCACGAGGTTCGAGGCAAAGAAAAAAATCGAATAAACCCTCTACAATTCGTAGAAAAATAATCTCTAAGGTTTAGAACCTTTAATTTGGCCTTAGGAACCCATTTTGACCTACATTGAGAACCATGCCCAATTAATGACTTAATTTAGGTTTTTACGTAAATTGACCAGTCAAACAAGGTCTGATCTAGAAATAAAATTCACCATTAGAATCCTTAGGCCCCATTTATTCATGCATAAAAACTTGAGCCTAAGAAGAGACCTTCTTGACTGACTTTGCATTTTGGTCCTCATTCATTACTTTTTGACCATCAACTTTTGAAATCCTCGCATTTTGGCCCCTAACTCTTCTTCGTTCTTTGCATTTGGGTCCTCCCTGCAAAACCCTGAGCAGCGCCATGCTCTGGCGACCTTGCGCGAGGCATGGCGTCGCGCAGGGTGAGGGGGACCCCCTGCCAAGTCAACCAGGGGTTCCCTGCGACGTCAGCCGTCGCAGGAACACCCCCCTAATCGCTGCAATCGCCCATACCGCCCGTGCGAACGCACGGACGGTATGGGTCTCCATCTCTGGTGTCCTCCGGCGAGGGAGGCACGTCGTCTCCCTCCGCCCTCCTCTCTGTTTCTGCCTCTATAAAAACCCCCGACGCTCAGCCGCTCTCGGCAGCTCGGTTCTGACGGAGAAATCCCCCCCCTTTCCTCTCTTCCCACTCTGACAGAGGCCCCCTTGCTCCGGCGGTTCCTCCTCCTCCTCCTCATCGCTCTGCCGCACTACCAGCAGCAGAGCTGCCTTCACCTCCTCTTCCCGCGTCGCGCCGTACCCAGCGCGTGCTTTCCCGCTATCTCCTCGCCGCCGCCCTCTCTCTCTGGGCACCTTCTTCTTCGGCGACAGTCGATACGACTGTCGCCCTGCTCCGGCCCCCCCTCGTCCCTCCGAGTAGGTACAATCTTTCCTCTTCCTCCCCTCTTTCTTTTCCTTACTGTAATTTGCATAACCACCCCTCGACCGCGCCTAATCGCCCTCACCTTCCCCATCTCCGGCCAAACTCCGGCAACTCGCTCCCGTCATTCCACCACCCCACACGACTCGCCGACCCTCACAGAACCTCCGCCTCCTCACCCTGATCAACTTCTGCCCTACCATTTCCCGCCACTCGCCACCTGCAGACCCCCCGAACAAACCCATTTCCCGCGCTACAGTTTGACCTAGGGCAGCCCCTATGCTCCGCCCCACGGCTTGCCAGACCCCACACCGCCTTCGCCGTGCCACGGCGAAGGTTCTCCGCTTGTCTGATTAGGCCGAGAGGCCGTTCTTCTGTGGACAGGTTGCTCGCCCTCCGTCGCCATTGCTGAGCCGATGAAGCTCTTTCTCACCTGCAGCTGCAGGCGTGCTTCGCCCAGGTTCGACTCGCCAGGACGCGCGGTTCGTAGCCACGCAGTCGCCCAGGCCTGTGCAGTTGGGGAGAAAGCCCCGCAGCTGCTGCATCTGCCTGCAGCTCCCTCAGCGGCGGGTGCCCAATTCGGGTGGGACATTTAGTCCCACCTCAAAACTTTTGAGAGGTCCACACCCACATAAAGGAAAAAAGTGCCTTAGGCTCTTTGCCTCCTGAGCACGGGGTGAGGTCCCTCTCACCCGCTCGAGCCGGCCTCGTCAGCGACCACGCCCCGCGGACCTGGCCCGACCCGTTTGCCCGTCCTGCACTCCTCGCCCACCATCGCACGCCGGTGGGCCTGGACCCGGGCACGACCCGCGTACCCGACTACCCGACAGCTCTGGGAGAGCTATCCTATGAGTGGATTCTGAGAGAGAGAGACGCGGGGGAGGGTAGAGTAGGTTTTGCCCTCTGATCGAAATTGAGTGTGCAGGCACAGGTGAAGAAGAAGAGAAGGCAGGAAGAAGAAGGACTGCGAGAAGAAGAAGGAGAAGAAAAGAAGAACAGGACCACAAGGGAGAAGAAAAAGAAAGAGACGGACAGAAAGAAGAACGAGAAGAAAAAGAAAGAGAAGAAGAAGAAGAACAGAAGAGAAGGCAAGTTGAAAACAAGAAGAGAAGAACAGAGAAAGAATAAGAAGAAGGAAGAAAACTGAAGACTCAAAGAGAAGAGAAAAGAAGACAGACGAGAAAGAAGAGAAGAAGAAGAAGCCAACAAGACAAATCTCTCTCTCTCTTTATTTTTTTGTAATAGAAACTTCATACCTCTAGAATACAACTTGCTCCCTGAGTTCGACCTCGGGAGAACTTTCATTTCCGAGTAAAAATTGTAATAATGGCAATGACTATCTGTACTACAACGTAATTTCTATAACAAAACAACAAAACCTAGTCACAATGCCGTTATCAGGTTGCGAGGACCCGTAAACTAAAAGGTAGAAAAAGACACCAGGTACTACCCAGCATTTAACTCAATCCCCAACTTTCCTTCTTTAACCTCTTAAGGAATGGTTCGCAACTTAACTCCTACTTAAGTTTTAAGTCCACAAAGGACCCTATGGGTCAAAAGCTAGTAGATCAACTTAGCCTCTAAAGTAAGACACCTAGAGTCTACTTTAGTCTAACCTAACATTCTAGTCTTATGCCTAAGAATGTAGGGCCAGCCAGTTAAGCTCAATGCATTATTTTTTTTTTTAATAAATGCAAATGTATGCAATGCAAAATGTTTTAACTAAATGCATGAATGCACTATGTATAAATGCTATTTATATCCCCTAAGTACACCCCCCCATGCCTAAAATCTGCAATGTCCCCATTGCATAGAAGGGTATTACCTAGGTCAGAGTTGGGCTATCGTTATTTTGTTGGCAGCCAAGCAGCCAAAGAATCTACAAGTCAAGTTCCAAAACCAAAAAAATAGGCTCTAAAAATGAGTAAAGTAACATAGGCCTAGAAAACAGATAACCTAGGATGTTGGCGAGCTGATGATGAATTCAGATAGAAAATGCTCGCCCAACCAAGATGAGAATGTCTTCCTAGGTCACCGATTGAGGTTCTAATGGATATACAGAAATAGCCGCCTTTAAAGGGGTAGGAGGATGACAAGGACCCTCCAAAAGAGATGGGGAAGGAATAATGCAGAGATAAACCCCTAGGGTGATGGATGACCATAGAAAGCATCAATCCATACCCGATACCCCAATACAGGAAATCTTGGTCTGTAAGACCCCCGGTCAAAATAGTAGTGAGCATGCCTTTAAGCCAAGGATTGTCTAGGGTGTCCAAGTTGTGTGGCTACTGAATGGCCATAAGATCAAGATTGGGTCTAATCGTCTTAGTGTCCATTCCTAGCAGCCTTTCCAGCTCTTCAACCACATCCCTAGCATCTCTGGTAATATCACAAGTATCTACCTGCTCTTCATTAGTGATCAGTTCAAGGTATGGGTCAAAATTTCGCTTTCAAACATAGGCGAATTAGAGGGTGACTCCCAGTCAAATGAAGGCAGGTTAGAAGCAACAGAATTAGGGATTACCCTATCAATCTCATCCCCAGGTTCTTGTTCTTTACTCAAGTCCTCCCTGGAGTCTATATGTGAATCCACATAAATCTCAGAAGTTGCTTCCACATTTTCCATTATTTCATCATGAGAAGGGATATCATCAATAGGAGCATAGAGGAAACCTAAGTTGATCAAATCTATGACATCCTCAAGGGTTAATTCTTCAAAGATGACATATTTACCCTCAGAGTCACTCCAAATCCTAAGTACAGGTTCCTCAAGTAATTCGTCCTCCTCAACAATCAATTCATCATTCACCCAAGGTTTAAATTCATCTAACATGTCCGCAGATCCCTTGGGGCACTCTATTTGGGATAAAATGTTCCTAATTGTATCATCAGACTCCTCAGATAAGTGAATTTCAGGGTCAAGTTCCCTAAGGGTGGGTTTGAGTTCCATCTCATGATCAAAAGGGAGGGTGGGATTAACAACTTGACTTCGACCTACTTCATCAAATGTCACAAAAATACTATCATCTGGATCAAGATCTTCCAATGGTACCATCGTTCCCTTCTTTTGACTCCAATATAATTCAGGTAGATGCTCAATTTGATCATCATCTTCCTCAGGTTGCCACCTTTCTAAATCCAAATGTTAGCTACTTTGATCCATATTATCATCCTTCCACTTAATGCATGGACTTTTCAAGGAAGGATCATCTAGCAAGGAGGGTTCAAAATCAATCCCACAGAAGGAGCTATTCTTCCTTTCAGGATCCCCAAAATTCCCCTCCAACTTAGGGTATGGCTCCGCTACGGGAGATGCATCTAGCGTAGACTAGGTAGCTAATATCTTCGTGTTAACTTAGGGTGCTCGTCATCCTCAATGGGGTAGGCTGGGTAGCTTATATCTTCTTTTTCTTTTTGGTCTGCTCTTGATGATTCTCCTAAGAATTTCATCATTTGTATTTACATTTTCTGTATTTCTCTCTTCAAGGTGGAGAGGTCATCATTACTATCAGGGGAGAAGTCAAGCTCACGGCTATAGTATCTAGGAGTTTCTATCCAACCATTACAATCATTCAGGGGGGTGGGTTGGGTATTCCTATGGTGTGTGGGATATTGGGCAAGGCAAATCCCACTCCTAGGTTCTGCTCACTGATTTAGGGCTTAACCAGGCCAATACTTTTATAGTAGGAGTAAAAAGGATCCCAATGACTGTCATTATGTCCCTTAAAGAATGGACCATCTAAGCATATGGGATCAAAGACTGCAAAATGGGGGTAAGGGTGTGGATAAGAAGTGAAAGAGTGGTGGTCAAAGTGGTCCATTCTTACTCACATCATGTCAGATTTCCCCAAGCAAACACAAATGAAAGGACTTTTTAGGTCTTTAATCAGTTAAGGTTTTTGAGATTTAAGTCAAGTTGTAGGTGACAAATCAAGTTATCTAAACAGTTACGTGCCTCATTGTCGACCTATGATACGCCTAAGAAGACCTAATTGAGACTTAGGTGATCCTGCCTAAAGCCCAAAAAGTTTAGTCACCACCAAACACGGCAAAGAGGGATGTAAGTAGGGTTATGCCCTTCCTTTGAAGCGTTGCTTTTGCGGTGCTTCTTAACTACCCTCAATCCGCAAGGTTTGGAGGCAACTTCACCTCTGAGCTAAAGTTTGGGTCACTTCAGACCCTAGTAATAGGAGGCTCTAGTCCTAGTGGTTCCAAACCTAAGGAGTGTCTAAATGCATGCCATGGTGCAAGAGCATACACGTGTGCATATACCGTAAAAGGATTTTGAATTTTGAATTGCATGCCAAGTTTGAAAATCAAGTCCTTGGCTTTTAAATGTTCCTCCTTTAATTAGTCCTTTTTCAGAAAATATGACCACTTTATTAAATCGCTTCAAGACAGATTATGTGATCTTGAAATTAATCCAAATGCATTTGCATGACAGGTAGAAATGCAAAGTTAGACGTGCATACCTGATTCTAGCATTCTTCATGCAATATGCAAGATAGGAAACTAGATCTAGAGCTGCCCATTCAATCCTAAATGATTCGACCTAGGGGTAGGCAGCTTCTAGCAGACAACTCGTGTATTTTTATTTATTTATTTTTACCTACTTATGCACAAACAAGAAAGGATAAACTCCACAAAAGAAAAACAAAAACCTAAAGCTAAAGAAATAGGAACAAATTCCCAAAAAATTAGCCGTGTAGGGGCCTAAAATAATGGCGGGGAACTGTTGAAGCGAGTTTTTGAGGGTTTATATTATCGTCATCGTAGTTCAAATCCTCAATCGATCGATCAACAAATACAATTTATAAACTTGAATATCTAAAAATGAAGTCCGAGGTCAAACACAGGGAGCAAGTATTGCATTCACACACTAATCTCAATTAAAATATAAATGAGCATAGAAATAAGCCAAGAATAATGATATTCAATGAATAACTACTCAAAATTGATATTCAATGCATAACATGAGTAATTCAAAGAGTTAAAGAGGACAGAAAGATATCTAAGACAAAATAATGGTGATTTAGATCACCAATTATCAGTCTTAACTAAGCACATATCAATTACTCAAATGAATCAAATAAATAAACAGTGATCAAACGTCTGCTTTGGTAATCAAACGACTTAAATGTCGCCTGCTACAATGTTTCTTCTTCTTTAGTTCTTCTTCTCTTCAACTTTTTCCTCTTGCTCTCTTCTTCTTCTATCTTAGCCTACTCTTCTCTTTTCTTCTTCTTCTTCAAGCACAACCTTCCCTCAGGGCCTTAGCCTTCTTCCTTTCTTCTTCTCATCCTTCTCTTCTTTCCTTTAGGGTCTTCTCCTTCTTAGTGACTAAGTGTCGCACAAAGCCTGCAGGAGCAAAACCCTCCCCTCCCTCACTCTCTTTCTCTTTCCTTCCTTTCCTCTCCTCTTCTCTTAAATAGCCGGTCCTAATCAAGTATTCGAGTATGAATAGTAACCGGGTCTAGGGCTGCATGCGTGGGGTCACAGCTGAGGAGTGTATAAGTTAGGAGGGTCGGGTCATGTGTGGGTGTAAGCGAGGACCTCACCCCCAAGTGTCTTGAGGCGATAAGGCCACTTGACAAAATCACTTTATTTGGCTACAACGACTCCTGTGTTTCCAAGGTGGGACTAACCCCACACCTTCTTGCTCACATGTGTCTGTCGAAGGCTTACTCGTTTAATTGACGCAGCTGTAGAAGGCGTGGCTCTCAATTGAAGACCTGGGCCCATACTTGAGATGAATCTGCATTGCTTGGAGGTCTCACCTAGAGTTGCTATGGTAAGAACATAGCTCCAAGCTTGCATGAAGCTTCTACATTAATGGCAGCAAAGGGTAAACACCTGAAACACAAAAGAAGGCCTCATGGCCATGTCAAACTTGCTTAGGAGCTTCGCCGAACACTGTCAAATGTAATGGGGGTGGTCTCGTGGCGTGTGAAGGCGTATGGTGGTCGGACGAAGTTGGAAAGTGAATGCGAAGGTGGGTTTGTTCGGTGGCAGTTGTGGGAGCATGAACGGTGAAATAAAGAGAGGGATTTTGTTCATGGTGATGTGGTAGAGGTTGTGGAGTAGGTGGCAAGGCGGTTGGATGTGTGAAGTGACAGGTAGACCTTGTTAGAGGTGTGGCTGGAGAGGAGGAAGAAGGTGGCATGCGGTTAGGTCAAGGGGTTATTTTTGGTTTTTGGATAAAGGGAATTAACCTAATAATCTAAAGGAACCTAACTAACCCTAAATCTAACGGATGAAAGGTAGGATTCCCATGTCGGTGGTGTGCCGGACATGGCGAAGACTAACTCTCCAATGATAGGAGTGACGATAACGAGAGGGTGTAGGCAGCAGCCACTGGTATTGCGACGCGTGGAGGAAGTCGAGAAAGGAGAATCCACCCGCGATGGTCTGTGAGGGTGGACGAAGATGGTGGTCAGAGAAGGTTTCCAGAGCTTGTGGAGCATTCAGCTGGAGAGGAGGGAAGAAGGAGGTTTTCTGGCCAAAAACAAGCTAAGGATGTAAGGTTGTGCTCAAGGGTCTTTTATAGGCCATTGGGTCGAGCTTTAAGCTTGGAAACAAAGCTTGAGAACTTCACAAATCAGGAAATAGGTTTAGGATTTTCAAGAGTTCGTATAAACTCTTGGACAAATTAGGAAGGTCATAGAAGAGCTCAGATGGAAGGGGATCTCCTCAGGAGTCTCCCTTCTAATTTTGAAAGGGTTTCTCCGTGAAATCAGGGAGATCTTCCTAATTGAAGATCATCTCTTGATGGGTTCACATGGCCATGGAAACAAGTACCTATGTGTGAAGAAGACAACAAAGTTAAGGGGGTCCTTGCAAGGATTTCAAAAGTTAGGGGCATATGTGTAAGGAAAAGAGTCAGAATAGGACTGGAATGCAAACTAGGTCAAGATGATCTCTGATTGGGCCCAAATTTTGGTACAAACCTAATTTGGACCCAAGGAATCTAATGGTGAAGTCTTATTTAGGTTTTTACCAAGTTTTACTAGGTAATTTGCGTAGAAACTCAAATTAGGGTAATTATCTGTCTAAGACTCTATTTTAGGTCAAAATGGATTCCAATGGTTAAATCAAAGGTACCAAACCTTAGGAAATATTTTTCTATGATTTTGAGAAGGCTTAGGTGAATTTTATCCCAACCAAAACCTCAGTTAATTAAGTGAGTCTATTTTTAGGGTTTCAAATGTCCATTAATTCTTGAAATGCATGAAAGCCCATTTCTTTCTGCACAAACCCACTTATTAGACATTTATGATCATTTGAACTTTATTAACCCCTAGGAAATGTCGTATTTGCTATACATTTAGGATATACTGTTAAAACTACATATTTACCCCTATTTTAATGCATTTCTCTCAGAATGACTATGCAATGAGTTATAGTCTTCCGACGGTTATGTTGGAGCATTTATCAATGGATTATGACTAAATAAAGCTAGATATGGTTGATGATGGCGTTATCATCAGGAACAAATCCCTCAAAATGTACCCCAAAACAAAGGTCTCAAATCAAATGAATATGCAAGAAGAAAAACAAAATCAAGTCTAAAGTCTAAATCATACACTACTCAGTTCAACAGAGGTGATAATCACTCCAAGTGTCCTCCAGCGGTGAATCAAGGTCCACCTCAATCGTTCGTCGAGCTCCTACCTTCAGAAATGGAGCTCCCCATATCCTTCAAATGGTGGAAACCGTAAGGACATCTATTTTGATGTGCCAAAATTATGATTATTGCTAGACTAACATTTTCATGACTACCTTGGAATAAAGCATCTTTCAAGACAAGTGTAGATAGTTGCAGATGTGTGTCCTTTTATCTTTATTTTAGTCTAGGATATTATTGTAAGGAACCTTAAATAAAACTCAAAAATAGATTTTTCATGTACCTTTTCAAAACCAAGTTTTTAGAGCTATTGATCGACCAAATTAGTAAATTGATCAATCAAATCACCTTGATCGACCAACCAACTTCATTAACCGATCAAATCATCCCATTTTAGGAAGTTGAGAAATATCCTTTTGATCGACCAACCAAGTAAATTGACCGATCAATTAGTGATCGACCAAATTGCCTTT
The DNA here is from genome assembly GCA_037157565.1 of Thalassia testudinum. Taxonomy (NCBI): domain Eukaryota; kingdom Viridiplantae; phylum Streptophyta; class Magnoliopsida; order Alismatales; family Hydrocharitaceae; genus Thalassia; species Thalassia testudinum. The sequence goes on along the minus strand of JAZHRO010000056.1, from coordinate 100,753,969 downwards.
TGATCGACCAATTAACCTTAATTGATTGACCAATTTAATTTCCTATTCAGGCAAAACTTTTAGTATAAATAGAGGTCGTACGTAGCCCATCTTTTCATAACTTTCAAATAGGAATACCATTCAAAAAGTAGAGCTTCTCATGCTTATTCTAAAGGCTTTTGCACCCCATTCTTCACGTTTTTCAAAGCATGACACCTCGAACCTCTACGGAAAAATTCAGTTTGATCTTTTATTAAGGTTCTATGGAAGTTATTTCTGTTATTCTATTTTGTTGCTTTGATTTATGGATCTCAAGTTTGTTGGGAAGGTCCGTGGTTGTTGTTTTTGCTTCTCTTTAGGATAAAAAGAGAAGTGGTTGTAAGAGGTTGTGGTGCGATTAGTAGATTGACTAGCTTGGACTAGTTGAAAAAATCCTAAGCTGGGAGGCTTAAGTAGTGATTTTCACCTGATTTAGGTTTCCACTATAAATCAGGTGTACTTTGTGCTTGAATCTTTTGTGATTTATTTGTACCTGTGCATATAATTTTTTAAGGAGATACTATTCACCCCTCCCCTCTAGTATACGTTACGATTCCCAGGATATCCTCCTACTTTCAGAAAGAAGGTCCACCAAGGTGTAGCTAAGGCTGATGCGATAACTCATCAAGCAGATATGTGTACCTTGCACCAAAAAGAAAATCAGAGTTAAATGTGCCTCAAATAAAATTGAAAGTGAACAAATGATTAGATATGAGTTTAACAAGCCTGTTGCCTCCCCAGCAATGGTGCCATTTGATGATTTTCACTTAACAAGATGATAAGTAAAAAGATTTGTCATTTGTATTTCTAAGTGGTGAAAAATTGACTAATCAAAGTATTGAATTAAAATTAACCACTCAATGAAGAGTGGGTTGTATCCATAGGGAGGCAATGGTCTATTAAAATTCATACATGTTGAAAATAAATATTCATTGAAATTTTTGCATGAAAACAAAGCTGAAACCCCTTTCAGATTAAGCTAATAGGGCTTACATATGCTGATAAAGCAATTAAGGAAAGGAGGGATGTTCTCTTCACAAAATGACCATCATATAATATATTAATATCTTAAATCTTAAAATCCCACAAGGCATCTAAATGTAAAAACAAATGTAAACCAAAATAGGGGAAATCTTCCCCTTATGCATGCACGTCGAGGAGCTGATGGCGAGGGTAGAGGAGCTCAAGGAAGATTGTTGTCATTGATAGCTACGCGTAAGCGGTGACGGTGTCGACGATCGTGGTTGGAGGTGCCAGCTGGGGTTAAGGTGGTCACCGACAGTGAGGCTCTTCGGCCAATGAGACAGTGGCTGATTGGTGTGGTTGAAGGGGTGGTTGTGCTTGGGGGGTCGAGACGAGTCCGTTAAAGGTGACGGTGCGAAGCTTCATGGTCAGAGTTGATGGCTGTGAGGAGGTGGACTGGTAGTGGTGTTGGGTTTCTTCTGTTGATGGAAGAGGAGAAGACGAAGAAGAAGAAGAGGAAGAAGAAGCCGAAGTTGGGGGTGATTGGTTGCTGTGTGTAGTGGGTGGCACAGATGGCACATGCAAGGGTGTGCGAGGGCATGCACAAGGCCATAGTGCATGGCTAATGGTGGGTGTGATGCGGACGGCTGCATGGTGAGCTGGTGAGAGGGCGAGGTGCTACACACAAAGGGGGCAATGAGGCGGCCTGTTCATGCAGGCTATGCATGGGAGGCACGCTAGTTGCATGGGCTAGAGGTGGTGCAAGGAGGTGTGGGTGGTGGGTGGCGGTGCGTGGTTCTGTTGGCATTGGAAGATCGGGCGATTTGATGGCAAGGAGGAGATGGGTAGTGGCCTGAGGTGATGATGATGGTGGGTTTGGTTTTCACATGAAACAGGGGAAGATGAAGAATAGCAAGTCATGCATCAATGATGCACTCATGGTAGGCGAGATGCAAGGAGCTCGTGCATGGTGGCGATCAAGTCTGCCCTCTTGACGCGGCGGTCTGTCACCCCGTCGGCCCACGGTGTGGCAGAGCTTGGCCATGGAGGCCCACGGTGGTGGAATGGATGAGCTCGAAGCTCTGCACGGTGATGGAGTGGGATGATGCCTCCCTGAGCACTGCTGCCTCCCGCTTCTTCTTATCGTAGTCAAGGAGACCAGATCCACTTCTCCCGCTCCTCCTTGAATGCAGGTCTTCAATGGTGCGCAATTGGTGTGAAGGGGCAGCAGTCGTTGAAGAAGAAAAGTGGATAAAATAAGAAAAGAAATGAAGCTTATTTATCTACAAACCCTCACATAAAATGTTAATTCTAATACATGCATGTAATGCAACCTAAAAGACTAATTATTTCAATGCATGCTATGTATAGGAAACCTTAAATGCATGAACTACTTAAATACATGAAATATGCATGAAAGAAAATCTATAAATTAATCTATTTACGTACTAATGTATGCTATGTATATGTTACTATTAAGCAAATATCTAGGCATTTATATAATTCATTAGCCCACAAATATAGGCTCATCACCCATGATGGTGTTCCCATCACTCATCCCCACCGTTAGATCTAATCTAGCCTAATCACACCCCATGGTGCTCAGATCACTTGGTGCTGCTACTTAAGCACTTGCTCAGACCCCCTACGTGTGCCTATCAGTTCCCTAATACACCTCTTGAGCTGGTCGTTCACTCCCTCCAGTTTCCTCTTCATACCCTGCCTTAGCATGATTGCTGACGCGATGGAGCTCTACTTCTTTGACTCTCCTCGCCACTGTGGATCACATAACACCTGAGGGCAACTTAGAGCTTTATTAGTAGGCTTTCCCTTCACTGGAGTTCCTCCCTCATTCCTCGTTGCAACCACCAGCTGTTGTTCTTCTCACAAGTTCCATTCTTCCACTTAGTTAGAATTTACTATTTCTTTTTAGGATAGTTGTTAGTGTAGTGTAGATTAAATATAGTAGAATTAGATATACAATCCATGGATTTGGTAATTAGATAGGAGTAGATTAGGGTAGTACTTCCTCAACTCCTCTGATCAATTCAAATCAGAGAAGACAAATTCATTTTCATATGCGTGTTCATATATCTTCCCCATCACCTCACTATTGCCTTCACTCGAATTTGTCACTATTTTAATACACTGGTCACCTCCCCCATGAGAGAAGCAAGAAGGTCTGGAGCTCTGAAGTTCCCAGATCTCCTTGCATGCTAATCCATCAGAGGACCCTCTCATTCACTCCATTGATTACAGGGGCCCTCATCGTGATGTTAATTGCTTTGAATTTGCTCTATTGATGTCAATTTGGTTTTTATGCATGAAGATTAGAGTTCAATTGGGTTTTAATTGATTTTAATCGAGCGAATGAACACTTTAAGATTTTTTTTAGGCGCATTGCGATGGTTATGAGATGTTTTCTTCATAGTCTCATAATTAGATGAGATCGTGCCTATTTGTAACCTGATTTCCTGTTATCTTCCATTACTTGGGTAGTGAGGGCCAATGAGATTCAATGCACTAAATCGAGGCCCTTATAATGACTTAATCAAATCTTAGGCTTCGTCCAAGGACCCTAATTACCAATCAAGGGTATGCAGGGAATCTAGATGACCAAGTCATCATGGTGGATCCATATCAAAAGCCCACTTAGGCAACAGTTCAATTCGATTCAAACATGTTTTAATCTGTTGATGAGGGTTGTTTGAATTAGGTTTGAAGAGTTTTGAGGAAGATCTAAGGTTGAATCTTGAGTGTAAGAAAGCTTGATTTGGTGTTTTGATCTTTACACTGTCTATAGTGTAAGAGTGAAATCCAATTAGGGTTTCTTAGGCTCTTTGATTTCTGATTTGATTTGTGTTAAGTTTAGAAACATTCAAAGAAAATTTGCAACACTTTAGGATCTTAATGCCTATTTTAATCTATTCTCTTCATGTTGTCTATGGCACAAGAGAGTGATTAATTAGTTGTTTAGATTATCTAGGAGTGAGGATTTTGATTCCTGATCTGATTGATTTTTGGGAGATAGGGTTTTCCTGATGTGAAGTTACTTTGCTTTAATTCAAATCAGACCTGTGAAAGTTTGATTATTGAATCATACTGAGAAATTAAACAAATTTTGTTGGTTTTGAGTTGAAACACTTGTGGCAGCTGATGATTCACAGCATCAGTTGCTGTTTGATCTCACACAGTAGCAACTGAGCTTGAGCTGCTACCCTGAAAGTTAAATGAAACAATAGTTTGATTAGCTGCCAATGCAACAGCAGGAGCAGTAGTTGAATCAGCTACTAGATTGAGCAGTAGCAGTTTGAGTTATGGGTTGAATTTTGAGTGGATCTAAAGTAATTTTGAGGATTCCAAGGAGCTAACATGTGTATAGTGTTAGGATTTCATGAAACAAGCATTCATGTATAAGAATGGAGTCTAATTTGATGTAAAATGCTTGCAATGTCTATTTTTAAATTCTTTGTCAGCTATACTTGAATGTATCTAACTGTCCAATATGAAGATTGAATGAAATTTGGTGTTAAATTCATGATTAATGGATCAAATACCTTTCAGCTATCATAACGTAAATTGAGGTGTTTGGTTTCATGTTTTCAATTCATTTTAGGTCTCATTTGGGTTAGATTTGTGAATAAATAAAAGTCATTAAAAAATCATTAAAAAATTAGAATAAACCTGTCTTGAGTAAGATCAGGTATTTCCTTAAGTGTATAAAGAGTTTCAAAGTAATCCGTGTTGGTGCAAGGGTACCACGATCGTTAATTTTGATGATAAAAAAATACTTATTATTTAACATTTGCATTGAGTTTTAGATTTCAGGATAAATGCAAATGATTACAAGTGTGGTGGAGGAGCTCAAGCTCGCATCCATGACAGATTGGAGGAGCTTGATGGAGAAGATGGAGCTTCGTGTGGAGGGAGAGCTTGAAGACAAGAAAATGAAGAATAGGATAGATATTTATCTATCTTGTATTTTGTATTTGTATTTTTTTGTTCTTTACTCTTTTCTTATTTAGATTAAGTACCCTACAGTAGTCCTAGGATCACATACACAACCCTAAGATACTTAGACATCTCATAGAGGACTTAGAAAACCAAATTAGGCATTAGATACCCTGATCTAACGTTTGATCTTAGACTTTAAGATGTCTGACTATTAGATCAGACGTCCAAAACACTTAAACTGGAAACTACTCTCTATCTGCCATGTTTAGATGTCCAGCCCTTAGTTCAAACGTCTTAAAGATGTCTAATGACCTTGCCAAACATCCAACTAGAGGACTATTGGCTTTGTCAGACTTAATCGTTGAAGATTAACCTTTAATATGATTTACATATACTTTCGGATGTTAATAGAGTATCCCAGACATCTGATAAATAGACGTTAGGATAAGATTTGACCCAAATCACTTTTGTCAGTGATTATAGCCATTTGAGCCTCAGGAAATCCATCCCGTAGAGATTTTTGTTTCCAGACGTCAGACATATTGCCAGATGTCCGAGCTGTCGTCTGGGCAACTTTTCCTAGAACCCTGTTTAGGTCTGGACAAAATAGGAAGGAAAACTATCTTAAATTAGACATCTGATTAGATTTCCAGACATCTTAAAACACCTCATTAGACGTCCGTCTTGATCCAACCGTAATCACATCTTCCACCCTTCTAGATCAGATAACTGATCCTTAGATAAGACGATGGCCCAGATGTCTGACCTTAGAACCAGACATCTGATAACCCCATTAGAATCATAAATGATCCTGATTTTAGCCTGATTTGCCTTAGGTTTATTCCCAATGGCTATGGAAGCCTTCCAAGACCTTCCTAAGGCTTCCTAAGCCATCTATAATAGAGGAGCACCCTTCCTAAGCTACGCACACCTAAAGCAATACTTCCTCCACTCATATTGTGTCAAAGAGAAGAGAGAATCAAGAAGGAAAGACACCCTTCTCTCCAAGCTTCTAAGCATACATTCGAGAGCACCCTTTTAGCTGCACAACCGCTCTCCCATCTCTGCAAATTCGAGAGCATCTTCGTGCCTTGCATGGTTCACGCACTCCCACTCCCATCTTAGGGAAGTCTCTTTTTCCTATAGTAGCTAGATTTATATTAGTACTTTGTGGCTCTATAGGACTGTTGTAATTGTCTTTGTTTGGGTATTCGCCTTGAGAATTCCTGTCTCCCTCATGAGAGAAAATACTCCTTGTGAAGAGGAGGGGTTTTAAGAAATGCTACCCTCGTACATAGTAGTGTGGTTGTATTGAGGTTGAGTCACCCTCATTTTAAGTGACTCAGTTAGTGGATTTGATCACTAGGTCCATCGGAAAATCCTAAGTCAAGACAATTAGGTGGTGGTTTTTACCTGAGTTTGAATTTTCACCTAAAAATATTTGTGTACTTCTGTGATTGCTCTATTTTTGTGGTTGTATTATTTTCCGCATCTTATTTTGTATCGCGCATACCTCACCCCCCCTCCATCAGAACCTTCAATTGGTATCAGAGCAGGTCTTGTAAATCGATGTAACAACCCGGCGAGGATCAAAGCATGGAGGGAAGCATCACCTCGACGAGACTCGTTGAGGGTCAGTCCACTACCCGTCCTCCCTACTTTGACAAGAGCAACTATAGGCATTGGAAGCTTAGGATGAAGACGTGGCTTCAAGCCAATAACTTTACTATTTGAGCTATGTGCGAGACCCCATTCGACATCTCGGAGAAACTCACGGGAGGATACTCGTAGCAACAAGTTCGGGAGCTATCCCTTAACACCAAGATAATGAATTCTCTCTATTGTGCATTGAGCTCGAAAGAATATATGTTAAGGTTCAAACTGTCCAATATGAAATTTGAGTGAAATTCAAGGTGTAAATCATGTTTAAAAGCTCATATATCTTCCATGTGTCATGTTGAACATTTTTTAGTGCTTAAATACCTTTTCGAGCACTTAAAATTCTTTCTGATGCATTAGGTTCTTTGTTGAATTCCCTTCAAGGCCTCTTGTGTGTAAACTTTGTTTATAAATAAAATACATAAAAATAAATAAACTTGTCTTAAGTAAGATCAGGTATTTCTCTAGGTGTGTACCAAGTTTCAAGGTAATCTAAACTCTCAGTTTGGTAGAACATATCAGCCGATGATTCAGTATCCCTTAAAATTTAATAAAAGACCTAAGATCAAAAATCACAAAAAGAAACTTCTTTTTCTCATCTCACTATTTCTCTCTCATCACCTACCTCTCCTATACTTATAAAAGCTATAAAAATCAGAAAACCCCCAAAAATACCTAAAAATACTCTATATACTATGTAAATATTTGTATAATATAAGTTAAACCTAAGCTAAATGTAGATATTGTATAATATGTGTAAAATGTATAAAAATAACTTATATATGTATTCTATATATTAAATTAAGTATTTAGAATGACTTATTGTATAGATAACTTTATTGTATAATTATCTATTAATTTATATTAATTAAATGTACAATAAATTAAGTAGTTATATAAACCTATCTATATGTACATAATTGTACCTAATACTATACATACGTATTTAACTATATAATAAGAATTGTATAATACCTATATTTTAATTTAATTAAGTTATTAAGTTAATTAAGTAATTTACTAACTTAAAATAAAATAAATTAGTAATTTAAGTTAATACTGAAGTAAGTTATAATGTACACTTGTATAATATTATATTAAGTATTTTCAGTCTATTTATATTGTACTTATACTGTATTATAGTATTTATAAATTATTTATGTGAAGAACTAACTTAAACAAGTATTTGAATGTAAATAAATTAAAATAAAGTTTCTAAAATACAATAAAAATGTGTAATAAATAATTTATTATATAAATTAACTTTGTATAAAGTCAATTTGGTAATTAAGTCACTAATTTATATGTTAATTAACAAATAGCTTTAACTTAATGTGATAAAGAACATATTTACCTAATTTTATTACATATTTAAATAAATTATTTTTGTAAACTAATTGTACAATTAGGTAGCCCTATATAAGGGCTTTGTAAGTATAAAATTTATATACTAATTTATGGCCCTCAAATAGAGGGCCAAAAACCTCGAATCCAATTGCTGTCCAACACATGGCAGCGCACATTTGGGTGCTCCAAATAGCGCCACATCGTGTGGCGAAAGAGTGATGCAGCAATATTTAAGCCTTTTGCATTGTCGACTCCTCGGTCGTCAACATAGAGTGCAAATGTAATCAATTGAACATGTATACTAGTCCTCGATTCGCATGCTACATGCAGTTGCGGGCATGCCCGGGTGAGTGCGTGTGCACGCGGGTGTGTAGGCACGTGAGTGCGTGTGGGCCTGGAATTGAAACAAAAATACACCTAATTTGAACTAGGGTTGGCCCACCAGTAGGAGTCTCATCCCGCCCTATTAGGCACTGTGTATCCTCCGAACATTGGTCGGCCTGCCATTAAACCAATTTTTTGTCTTTGTGAACAGTGTGTGTGTTGAGAGGGATTGAAACTTGAAAACGACTTAGTGTCGTGAGAGAAGAAAGAAGAAGAATGAAGAGAAGAGAAGAGAGTGAGAGTGCTTGTGTGCTTATGCGTGTGTGTGTGTAAATATGTATATATGTATACATACATGCATATATACATACATATATATATACGTATAGTATAAATATAAGTATATGTATACAAGTAGTTAATATGTATACAAGTATGGTAGAATAGTATAAGTGTTATTTGAGCTCCTAGATGTATATAAATAACATTAAAGCTTTAATAATGAATATATCTGTCACTGTATATATATATGTTAGTATAAGTAGTAACTTATACCTTATGTTATGTAAATGTTTTATTAAGGCTATAGTAACGTATGTAAATGTCACTGTTTACATAATATATGTTACTAAAGATATTAGTATGTAAATATAACTTAGTATAATATATATTATTAGCTATTTTTGTACCTATACTTAGGTATTACTTATATTAGTTGTATATAATTAACATAGTAAATGATTAGCTGGTTTTTGATGCATGTTAGTTGTATATATATTTTAAGCATTGTAAGTAGAAATAGTTGATTCTTTTGTAAATAATTAATCAATTTTTTCATTTATTGATTCATTCAATTATTTTGTAAATAAAATTAACATTTTTTTCAATAAAAGAATATTTTTGGATTTAGAGAGTTATATGTATCAATAACGGCCTTCTAGTGAACGAAATGGTAATAAATAAGTAAAAATTATGATTAGATAAAAATTGATATGACATCGGTTTGTATTTGTGTCATCTATATTATAGTAATGACATTTAATTAAACGCTTTTAATGCAACCCGGTAGTCTGTACGTCATTGTGGCGTTTCGCATTGGTGGTGGACGCAGCTGGTGGCGATCGTGTCATTCAGAAGCTCGACGATAACGCAGGTGGTTTTGGTTGATCTTCTGTTGGGTTGGTTCATGCTGTTGGAGTGTTTAGATCCTTATTCATTTTTTATAGTGTAATTTAAATTTTGTTAAGGATCACGTGTGATCCCGAGATTCTTACAGCCGAGATTCTGACGTGGATATTTTTCTCGTTAATGCTTTACCGTATCTATAAGTGTAGGGTTGCTCTCCTTTTAAGAGGTCATCTGATTTTTTCTCGGGATATTTTCTTTTTCTTTCTTCTATTTTTCTTCTCTATTATTTTCTGAGTTTTAGCCTCCCCTTATTCTATGAGGTGCAACCTCTCCCTCTTGAAGGTGTAAGGCTTTTTGTAACGACCCGATTCCCGAGTCCCTACGAGACACGAGAACCGGACCGACTCGACTAATCCCAAGACCCAGTCGTCCAACGAGGAAGTAACCAAAAGACAGTAAAATAAACCACATTAAGCATGAATATAACTAACAGTAAGAAAGTACAGCAGTAAGGAAAGAAACTACTACAGTAGGCACCACCACAACAGTAAAACAACATTTATCATATAACAAAAACTGCAGGTAAAGAAGGTACAGCGGAAACAAAAACTACTCACTAGAACAGAAACAAAAAGGGGTACAAAGCTGTGGTAACTCTACTGGACCCTACTCGGCCCAGCGTCCTCTGCAGCCGCCGACCCTGGCTGCTCAACACCTGGTCCTGAAAAAGGTAACGAGTGTAACACGTCAGCAAAACGCTGAGTAGAGTGGCAAACTAACTAAAGGCAACAGTAGAGTGTACAGTAGCTGTTATGTTCTATTACTTCCTTTATTTACATCTTTCAATTTTTCTCACTATTTCATTTATTTCTCAGATCCTTTACTTGATCTCGAATGTCCTCGTGGGACGATCTTGATTGCAGTCTTTTCCAAAAGTAGAAGTAGCACGTGGTGCTCTCCTGGCCGGGAGAGTCCCCCGTGGTGATCCTACCCTCAGTCAACCACCCCAAGGTCACTGACAGACGTAACGGTGACTACGGCACGCGCGATAAACGCACAGGTAGCTAGCTCGCACTGGCACGCGGTCAGTCGTTTCCGTTAACGGGTGCGCCCAAAGCACAGCACGGAACCAGGGCAGAGCCCTCTCAGTAATAGGGGTCCAACCCCTCCACAGTAACCAAACCGGGGCCTTGCCCCTCCACAGTCCGCGCACCCTCGCCTGACTACCCTGGTTTGCCCTAGTGGGCCTAACAAGTCGGTGAAGGAGGCTAGCAGAACCCCGGGGCCCGTGGGGTAGCTAGTACTCTCCTAACACTACTAGCTCTCCTCGGTACTACGTACACGAGGGCCAACAAGTCGGTACAGAGCGGCCAATCCTAACCCCGGGTCCCTGGGGCAGCTGGCCCCACTCTGCACTAAACAGGTACAGGTACTTCCCTTGGTACTACGTACCCAAGAGACAGTACAAACTACATCTCAGTTCCATTCCTTTTTCTTTCCAGGAGTTCCACTCCTAATTTCCCGTAGGGTTCCAGCTCTTTATTTCAGAACATCATATGTTTCACTTTCCAGATTCACGTTCTCAAATTCCATGATCTCAAACATGTTTCTTTGTTCATAACAGGTAGCTGTTAATTAAATTTACAGGCAGCTTAATATATTCCTTTCCATTTTTCCAAGACTGCAGTGATATACATTCCACTAGTTTTTCCATCCTAGGATTCATGCCATATCCTAGGATCTATCATACAATCTAGTTTCCGGCCCTAGGATTCATGCAACACCTAGGAGCTATCATTCCATATATTTCTCATTCCTAGGATTCATGCAATGCCCTAGGTTCTAGTTATGGTTCCATACTTTAACAGATTTTATTAATACTTAAAGCCACTCTACCAGGTACAACGGGAGTAATGGGGGCGTGATCGGGAATCCCGCGCGCCTCCGCGACTCTCAAGACTGCAACCGAACGAGGTCCTATCACAAGGATCAAACACAAGGAGTGTCTCAAAACAGTGTATAGCTACTGTAGGCGGGTAGAGGAATAAATTCTGAAACGAACGCAACTCGAATCGCGGAAAACGGAGCCCAAACGGGTCGAGAAAGACAATACTGTGCAAAATCAGACGTCTAGAACTCCTTCCAGACGTCTTAAACGGTGGATCAGAGAATTACCTGTTCGGCTTGGTTCCCCGGACGTCCAGAAGTCTGTGGGGACGTCTGCCTAGATCCCAGACGTCCGATGGTCCCTCCGGACGTCTGGGGGTCACTCCCGCCGTCTGGTACAACTTCCAGACGTCTGATTCGCAAGGGATGGCGAATCAGCGAACCTGCGCACAGCCAACCCCCCCCTCCCTCAGTACGGTCAGTCGACAAGAAGGAAGAAGAAAGCGGAACTCACCTTTCAGACGTCTGTATGATCTTACAGACGTCGACCTTGCCGTCTGGATATCAACCCAGACGTCTGATTCTGGAAATTTTTCCAGAATCAGAACCCTGCTCGGCCTCCGCTCGCGACGCCGCCCGCGTCGCACCTCGCGCGTCCGCTGCTCCGCCCGCAGCAGGTCCCTCTCCGCGACGCTCTGCGCCCCCTGCGCCCTCCGCCGGCCGGCCAAGCCGCTCCTGGCGAGCTCGCCCTCACGGCAGAGCCCCGCCCTCGCACGCCGCAGCTCCTCCGCGCTCACTGCGGCTGCCGCTGCCGCTGCGCCCTCGCGTCCGCTCGCTCTCGCGCACAGGCAGGAGAAGAAGGAAGAAGATGGTGGAGACGGGAGGGGAGGCGCGCCCCCCCTTTTAACGCCGCGCGGAGAGGAGAGAGAAGGCGGTCGCAGCCGCCTGCAGCCGCAGAGAAAGAGGGCAGAAACGCAGGTCTGCGCGCACAGGCGCGCAGACGAATATCCCGTGCGAGCATAACTGTTCGCCAGACGTCTGTAAACTATCCCGGACGTCTGGTCAGACGTCTGGATGTGATCCCAGACGTCTTGACAGACGTCTGGGCCACCTCCCAGACGTCTTAAGAGGCGTCTGGGGCACGCGCTCGTTACACTTTTCCCTTCTTCTTCCTCATTAGGGTACGTCTTTTTATAGTGGATACTTCCCCTTTTTAGTAAAATTACTCTTTTTCATAAGAAAAAACAATATAATTCGACCTTACCGTTCACAACATTCTTTTATTTGTTTCCGATTCTGTTTATTTTTTTTTTAACTTCTGTCTACCGTCTCCCTCCCTGTCACGTCTCTGGCCTGTCTTTCTTGCAAAAAGCAAAAAAAATCAAAATAAAAATAGAAACCAAATAACGTAGGGGAAACTCATAGTCAAGCAGCATATTACTCGTCACTTTTTTTTCGAAGTAACATGTATCATGAATATATATTAATTATTTTAATATTTATATTATAGTAAAATTATATAAGCACCAAATATATTTATATATATTTTTTATAAGAATGAGATAAATTTATCTACATTATTTATATTATTTTAATTTTTAATTTTTTATTTTATATTTGACTTGCATATGATAATAAATTAAAAAAATTCATGTTAATTTATTATTACTGTTTACATTCTCAAAAATTCTAAATTCATTTGTAAGAACGTCTGTTTATAAAAATCCAATGAATTCATGATGTCTTCGACGATGATCTAATTTTAACTATTAATGAGAATAAGTTTATACTCGAGAGGTCTAGGATCAGTGATGCTTACCTTTTTAGATCGGGACTTGAGATTTTGTTCTTTGTTACAATAGTTACACTAAGATATAAGTTAAAAAGTAGGAGAGTGTAGATTATGATGTAAAAAGTTAATGCAATATATTATTTTTGTACTTTACATAGGATTAAAAATATTGATTCATTTGATAATTGATATTTAATGTAAAGAAATAAAAGAATCTGTGACTTGTTACATGGTAGTTCTCGTCACATTTAAAAAAATCACCACATCACTTTAACCTAAAAATATATAAATGATAAAAAAATTTACATCAGTGATAAACTACTTTACACCGGTGATAAATTATTTAAAGAGTAGTTTCACCTGTCCAAAGTGATTTTACATCTGTGTAAAGTAATTTTGACATATGAGTTTAGAATTTAGGATTTATGTTTATAAAAAGTGATTTCACGTATGAGAAGTGATTTTGCACTTAAAAGATAATTTTTCACCTTAAGTGTAGGGCTCAAATCTTAAACACTACATACTAAACCCTAAATCTTAAGGTGAAAAATCACCTTTCAAGTGTAAAGTCACTTGCATATGAGCTACGTCTCTCTCCCTTTAGCAATTTTTTTTTTAAATTTTCGATCATTAATTTCTTTTCTACTTTATGTAATTGATTTTTCTTGTATATTATTTATAATGTATGTGAATTTCATTTTCACCATCTTATTTTCTCGTGTTAGATATTAATATTAAATATATTTTTATAAGAATATAAAATAATATATAATTACATTGAATCTACCATTTATTTTAATTTTTAATTGATATTCCTTTTATATGTGAAAAATTAAAATACATAGGTGATGTATTTTAATTTTCAATTAAGGCATCTTTATTTTCTATGGGTAATATTTTTTATGATGCACGTCGATATTTTATTTCTTTCTCACTTGTGTTACTTTACTTTAATTTATTTAATAATAATGTTTTAATATAATTTTAATGTTTTTACTTCTGCGGACAAAAATTTAGTTTGATATGAAAGAGAATCGATCACCACCGACGTCATAGGCCATAAATTAATTTATGTCATCTAAATTCAAGCAGATTTTCCATATACTTATTTTACCTTTTCTCAAAAGATAACTTGATACACAGATAAAGTACCATCAAAGAATTTGCAAAGAAAATCACATGCTTAAAGAGTTCTGCAGCTAATAACATAAGGAAAAGAATCTATAAATATATATATGTATATTTTACATGTGAAAAATAATTGTCTGTGTGTTGTTTATCATACTATAATATTATTATTATTTTATTTTATTACGATACACTCTTGGTGTCTCTCAACGTTTCTCTTTCTCTCATCTTTTTCTATATTTTTTTAATTTTATTTACATGATTTAACATGTAGTTTTATTTTAAATTTTATTTTTATTATTGACCTTTTTATTTAATTAATATTAAATATATTTTTATGAGAATATAAAATAATATATACATAAAATCAGGTAATATAAATTTAATTTAAGATATCGATTGAAAATTAAAATATATTGAGTAATATATTTTATAACATGTGATGTATTTTAATTTTTTATTGTTATTTCTTTTTTATCGATTGAAAATTAAGATATATAAAAAAATATATTTTTATAATATATAATTTATTGATTTTTAATTAATTGAAAATTAATATGTATCAATTGAAAATTATTTAAAATTTGTAACTTTTATATTTAGGTAATAATTAACTTTTACGTTTTCCATTAATGTGTCATTTAAAAATCAGTGAAGAAATCAATTAAATAGTCACCAAGGGTCGAGGCACGTGGCGATGAACCAAAGCAAATATAATTTTTACGTAAGTTCTTGGAAGTTAGTTTAGTGCTTTAGGGGACCCTTCGATGGAAATTGAAAAGGACAGGAGGAAAATTGATGTCAGGAAGGGACAAATTGATTTGGCGTTATTGTAGGAGGTATAAAAGATTTTTCCTCTCTTTTGCTAATATTAGGTGGGTTAATTCTCGGATCCAACACTAATAAAACTTCGATATCAAATCCATCCTATCGAATAAAACCTATTTCGTGAGATCAGAGACAAGGATGTGACGGGTCATTGCTCGGCTTAAATTAATATTATCATTAAAGATATAGGTATATAAATGTAAAAGTTAACACATTCTATAATATATTAACGTACAAAATTATCAAGAGATGTAAAATTATTAAGAAAAATTAGTTAAAATTAGTTTACATTGATATAAAATAAAATATATTTTATAATCAGTTAATAATAATATAAAATCATCTAAAATTATTTTGTAGAATCATTTTTTATTGATGTTATAAAATACATAACATCATAGTATGTTTATATATGTTTGCTATCTTTAAAACCTTATCATTGCTGTTTTAATCCATCGCATTATCTGTTCTCGAGATTTCATCAGGGGGAACCCCTTTTCTAACCACCCCAGCAGTGGGGGTTCCATCATACGATACCTTACAATGCCAATCTGTTCGCTGAGATCCGGCAGGGGCCCGCCACGCGTACGGCTGAGATACGCTGCTCCCTCCCCAGCAGGAGCGGAGCAAAATTGTCGGCAACGGGAAGGGAGAGGGGAACTTCCGGCGATTCATGCGGTAATCCCCCGAAATATGCCGATGTGAAAGGGGGTTGTTTTGACATTTCGCTTCCGAACGTGGAGGACCAATTGACATGTGATGCTTTTGGTCTCCCCTCACACCGTCTCCATCCGACGGTCACCGTCCACACGATTCCAAAACGTGGAACGAGTTGTGACTTTGATTTTTTGGGGTTTATATATATATATATTGTGTGTGTAGATTATGTTGGTCAGCTGCAGCCTAGTCAGGGGCAGGTGTATCTCTCTCCACGGTTAGAATTGATGAATGGTTGAGATGAAATTCTCACCTTCCCTCATTTTTTCCCTTCCTCCTCTCCTTACTTTCCCTCTACATCGAGCCCGCAGGCGATAGTTTTGTTAACTCCCCCGATCCCTACTTTTTGTTGGTCGATTCGACGACCTCATCATCATAGCCGCAGCCACTCCCCCTCACTTGAAGCGGTGGTCTGCATCCCCACCCTTGTTGTGGCGGTCAGCATCCCCGCCCTTGCAGCGACGCTTGCTCATACCGGTGGCCTCATCACCACAGCGACAATGTTCTTCTTCACCTTCCCTCCCTCCTCTTGTCACCTTCCCTCAACACCGAAGGCCTCTTGACTCCCCTGATCTCCTCTCCTCCCACTCCCCTGATAACTGTCTCCTCTCTTTCCTATGCAGCTCCTCCCTCTCCCGAACACTAAATCCTCCTCTCCTCCCTCTCCCCTGATAGCGGCCCCCTCCATCCCCCCTAGCCATCACACTCCCCCATCCCTCGGTGTTTGTCGAGCGAAATTGATGTTATAAAAGCTACATCGTAGTATAAGTCGAAATTGCTTGAAAACAAATAATATTTATACTTAAAAGAAATCCGAGGTCGAACACAGGGAACAAGTGGCAAATATGAATCTCAAGATCACAATTTCAATCAAATATATGAGTAATTTCAACCCAAAACTTAATTAAAAATGATATAGAGATGAAGCTCGGTAATAAAGTGCAAAAAGATTAGGGTAAAATGTTGATTTGAATCACTAATTACCCTAATTACAATAATATCAAATATGTCAACAGTATCAATCAACTTAAATCCACGTAGGATAAGTGCATAGTGCACTCCCTTCAGAGATCAGATGATGGAATTCTCAACCAGACGGCTTAACCGTCCAACTGCTACAGTGCCAAGAGAGCACCCTTCCCCTTCCTTCCCTTTTTCTCTTCTTCTGCCTCCTTAAGCTCAAGAGAAGGCATAACACACAGCTTAGCACCAACACCAGCAGAGGCAAAGGCCTCCCTCAGAAATCACTAAGTGTTGAGAGGAGGGCAGCAGAGCAAAACCCCCCTCTCCTCTCTCTCTTTTCTTCTTCCTTTCCCTTTCTTTCTCTTCTCTCAGTGACGATCAGATCCGGGTATACGGGTAGACGATTCAAAGCCCAGACCCGCATGGCATGGCCGCGGGCGAGGGTGTGCGTGGGCACATGAGAGGGGACCTCACCTCATGCTACTGAGGTGAACAACTGAGGAGTGAAATTCAATTTATGCCGCGCGAGCGCTCCAGCAGTTTCCGAGGTGGGATTATCCCACCTGCTTCCTTCGTTTAAAGCTGCGGAGGAGACTTCCTTCCAATTGGTGAGGGCGCTGCAGCTGAGGCTTCTAATTGAGATTCTGGAAGGAGTCTTGGGATGCGTCCACGTCTCTTGATGCCGAGACCTGGAGCTACAGACGAAGAACAAGCTTTGAAGCTTGCTTCGAAGAAGGTTCTTCAATGGCGATGGAGGCTGGCACCTAAAAGTCACAAAAAGGGCCTCACGGCCACGTTAGAGGATTTCAAAAGCATCGCCGGGTGACGACGAGTGTAGTGGAGGTGTTTAGGTGTGATGGCGTGGTCAGAAATCTTCAGGCGAAGGCCGTGAGTGCAAGTGAAAATGTGTGTGCTCGGTGGCATGATAGGGCAAGCAAACCCCTCAATTTCTTGAGGGGTTTTGCTCGTAAGGATGAGATGGAGCTTTTGGGATAGGTGGTGAGGCTTATGGAGTGGTGTAGCAGACGAAGAGCCTCGCTGGAGTGGTTGTCAGAGGTGGAGAAGACGAAGATGGATATGAGCAATTGGCAGTTGCGTATGTGTTGTCAGTGTGGGAGAGAGAAGTAGAGTGAGAGAGAGCGATAGAAGGACTTAGCTAGGTGGGAGAGAGGTGGAGGCAGCTGGTTTTGGTCGACTGGTGTCGGAGAAGATGGAGAGGTCAGTGAAGTGACGACGACGATTGAGGCAGAGAAATGACCTCCCTTTGGCTGGGGGGGTGCACGAGGAAGAGAGGAAGACGGTGTCACCACCAATTTGATGGTTGGAGGTGCGGAGGAGCAAGACGGAGAGAGGTCGCCGGAGCAAGGGTTTTGGTGGCTGGAGGAGGAGAATTAGAGGTGGTTGACTCACCAAAATTTGTTGAGAAGATGCACAAGGCCACGAAGGTCCTTTTATAGGGCTCTAGATGGAGTTTCAAGCTTGGAAACAAGCTTAGAAACTCTAAGATCCTTGCCAGTGTAGGATACGCATTCAATCAAATTGTTCGCACGAGGATTCTAGAGATGTTTAGGATTCCTGGATGGGCTCATTTGGAAGGCAATTACTTGACGAGTTTCCCTTTTAATTTTGAGAGGGATTCGTCAAGAAATCACAAAAATCTTGCCAAATTAAGGTTGCTGGAGCTTTAAGATTAGGATTTCATGGAGGTAGGGACCTATTTGAAGGAGACGATAAAGTTAGGGACCTGTTTGTAAAGGATTCAAAAGTTAGGGGCATGTGTGTGAGATAAAAGAGTCAAACAGGATGAAATTGCAAACTAGGTTAAGATCATCTCAGATTGGGCCCAAATTTTGGTATAAATCTAATTTCGACCTAAGAAATTCAATGGTGAAGTTGGATTTTAGTTTTTACCTAGTTTGATTGGGTAATTTGCATAATTACCCAAATTAGGGAAAATGTCTGTCTGAGACTCTATTTTGGGTCAGGAACAGGTCTTGATGGTCAAATTAAAGATACCAAATCCTAGAGAATATTTTTCTATGAATTTTGGAGAATTTAGGTGAATTTTATTCTGATCAGAACCTTAATTAATTAAGAAGGTCTATTTTTAGGATTTCAGATGTCTATTAATTCCTGTAACGCATGAAAAGCCGTTTCATTCTGTATAAACCCTCTTAATAGACTCTAAAGCACATATGACCTTTGTTCAACCCCTGAGAAAACCCGCGGTTATTCTATTTTTGTGATAGAATGGTATATTTGCATAAATAACCCTATTTTTTTATTTTCTTCTCTGAAAAGGATTTACAATGAATTATGGCCTTCTGATGGTTATGTAGAAGCATTTAATGACTTAATTAGATTAAATTGAGCTAGTTATGGCTCATGATAGTGTTCCCATCATACCCCCATGCCTAACTTTTGCTAGTTCCTTAGCAAAACCAACTGAATTGAAATAGTTATCTACGCTGGATTTTACCGTCAAGATGCCTTACTAAGTCATGTCTCTAAGAATCAGATCTTAATACCAACAGTAGGCCTAGAGGTGCTCAAGTACCAGCCCAGATCTAGACCTGACTAGCTTTCACCTCACTTTGCTGTGAAGGTTTCTAAGGCTCGTAGGAACTATCCTAACGTTCGTTGGACCCAATAGTTAAAGCACCCGTGCTTAAAACATGGTTAGTCTGGTTCAGTTTGCCAGTGCATTTTGAGAGAGACATAGAAGGAGAATTTGATTTGTGGAGAGCTTTCTCTCTCTTTTCTTTTCATTATATTTTTCCTTAGATCCATCCTCGGATTGAACTTGAACACGGTCTGTATCGGATTCCTTACCCCCACCATCAATCATTGCAGGGTCCCTGGAAATTGATGCTTCGAGATAGCACCACCCATGGCAACCCCCAGAACCCTAACTTTCAAGATTTCGGGATAATCCTGCCCATGGCGTTCTGTAGCTAAATCCAGACCCTGGCAATCGAGATTTTGGGATAATCCCGCCCATGGCATCTGAACCAGCACAAGGTGCTTACATGCCCCCAATAGGATATTTAGATATCCTAGGAGACAAGCATCGAGGAGACGGTATGTTATTGCGCATCTTCGAAGGGAATTTCCTACCTCTCCGCGTCGAGAACTCATCCAAATCAACTTGTGTTTTCAAGCTGCTCCTAATCTAGATCTTATGACCTTTTTCAGAATAGATTAAATGCCTTTTGGCATGGTTTTAACTTTAGAACGCACTGAACCAGATTGTGTGTGATTTAGGGTGCTTAAGTTACCGAGTCCCGCAAACCAGAGGTTAGTTAACGAGGCCGAATAATCCCTAAGCCTTAGACCTAATACACAAGCTTTACATTTTCCCCAACCTCTTGAGGATTAATCTGGATCTTGACAAGTACATGAATGTTTAAATCCAATACAGATCCAAGAGGCCTAAGGTCGGTATTCGCCACCAATCCCTTAAGTTTTACCCTTTCAGGTCTTAGTTCATCATTCGATCAAACCTAGAAGGTGGGTAGGTTCCAAATTATTTCTAAGGGACTCAATTTTTTTTTCCCTTTATGCTCCTTTCTTTTCATTTCAATCTTCTTCCCTCCTCAAAAATGGCACTTCTTTTTCCTCAAACTCCTGTTTCTTTTTTTTTTTTGCAATATGTAATTTTTTGATGAAACCCTTTCTTATGAAGTGATTCTCACAGCGTTTTGCACTTTAATACCCCTTTATGCCTACGATTTGCAATGTCTTCATTGTAAATTAGGTGGGTTCGAGTTTAGCTTAGATCGTATATTAGAACAAGTTTAGGTGGGTGGACGGGTCGGGGTGACTGTTATGGACGATTTCAAGCTCTGATATAGGTACTAGAGGTGGAGTCGGTTATTCTAATGAACGAACCCTAAAGTGCAATATGAGTTCAGCACAAGATATGTCAAGAAGGGTTTCAGATTTTTTTTCAAAAAGATGACGAGTTGGCTCCTATTAAGAGCTGACTTTAATACCATCAGCCGGGCGTAATATGCTCAGGGAGAATGGAGATAAAAAGAGATAGCAGCCAAGTTTGAGTCAGTGAATTCGACAAACAGTTTGAGTCTTTGACCGTTCACGACAAAAGGTTCAGAATCAAGGCTGAGTTCACTAATTTCGACTGTTCCATTTCTAAAGATTCGTCTCACCAAGAATGGTCTAATCCATTTCGATTTGAGTTTTTCTGGGAATAATTTAAGCTTGGCATCAAAGGGTAGAACCTTTTGACCAAGGTAGAAAGATTTTCGCACAATGTGCCTATCATGGAAGGCTTTGACCTGTTCTTTGTAGATACGTGAGTTCTCATGAACATCATTGCGTAATTCCATGATCTCGCTCAATTGCAACCAGCGGTGTATTCCAACCTTCAACAGATCCAAATTGCACATTTGTACTGCCCAATAAGCCTTGTGCTCCATCTCGACGGGACGGTAACACGCCTTTCTGTACACTAATCTGAAGGGAGACATGCTTAATTGGGTCTTGTGGGTGATCCTATAGGCACACAAAGCTTCCGAAAGGCGAGTAGACCAGTCCTTCCTATCAGGCTGAACAGTGACCTGAAGGATCTTATTGATCTCTTGATTCTACAGTTCTGTCAGTCCATTAGTCTGGGGGTGGTAAGGAGTCGAGATACGATGCGACACCCCATACTTTTTCATCAGGTACTGGAAGTGCTCATTATTGAAATGAGACCCGCCATCGCTGATGATGGCCTTAGGAACCCCAAATTTGGTAAAGACGTTCTCGTGGGGGTGGCTTCGATCCATTTGGAGGCATAATTAGCAGTGAGTAGAATGTACTCGAAGCTGTTAGATCCGGGAAAGGGTCCCATGAAATTGATTCCCCATATGTCAAAGATTTCGCACATAATTATCGGGTTCAAGGGCATCATGTCTCGTGGGCCCATGTTCCCAAGGGTCTGACAATGAGCGCATGCCCTACAATACGTTTGTGCAACTTTAAACAACGTGGGCCAGAAGAACCCACACTGGAGAATTTTCGTTGCGATTTTACGCCCAGAGAAATGGTCACTGCAGGCCTAGTCATGACAGAATGAGATCACGTCATTGACCTCATCATCAGGAATGCATCTCCGGATCACCTGATCATTGTCAATGTAGAAGAGGTATGGTTCTTCCCAAATATAGTACTTGGCCTCGGCAATCAATTTGTTTCGCCTGGAAGTTGCCCAATTTGGCAGGACTTTCCCTGTAACCAAGTAATTTACAATATCAGCAAACCATGGGAGATTGTGAATGGCTAGTAGGTGCTCATTCAGAAAATGCTCGGTGATCAGACCAGACGGGTCGATGACTGAAGAAGGACGACGGGACAAATGGTAAGCTACCACGTTCTGCTTTCTCTCCTTATCATGAATCTCGAGATCAAATTCTTGCAACAGCAAGATCCAGTGGATTAGTCGAGGTTTCGCATCCTTCTTCGCGAGGAGGTGCCTTACTACAGTGTGATCCAAGTACATGATAACACGGGAACCCAAAAGATAAGATCTGAATTTTTCCAAGCCAAATACTATAGCTAGCAGCTCTTTCTCAGTAACTGTGTAGTTATGCTGAGCCTCGTCATGTGTCTTGCTAGCGTAGTAGATGACCATGGGTTTCCTGTTTATTTTCTACCCAAGTACCGCACCCACAACATAATCAGATGCATTGCACATGATCTCAAAGGGTTGAGACTAATCAGGGGACTGTAGGATAGGTGCTTGGGTAACTCGATCACGTAGGATCTCAAATTCTTGAGTGCACTCCTTGGTAACTTCAAAGGGGACAACCTTTGAGAGAAGATTAGTCAGGGGGTGTGCGATTTTCAAAAAATCGAGAATGAATCGATGGTAAAAATTGATGTGCCCAGAAAGGATCGAATGTCCTTGACCGAGCTAAGCATAGGGAGTTTAGAAATCAAATTCACCTTGGCTCGATCAACTTGGATACCTTTTTCGAAGATGAGATGTCCTAGGACAATTCCCTCATGTACCATGAAGTGACTGTTTTCCCAGGAAAGAACCAAATTCACGTCGATGCACCACATGAGGATTTGGACCAAGTGTAGGAGGCAATCATCAAACGATTCCCCAAATACTAAGAAGTCATCCATGAAGACTTCAAGGTATTCACCTACCATATCTAAGAATATAGCAAGCATGCACCGCTGAAAAGTAGCGGGTGCATTGCAGAGACCGAACGACATCCTTTGGAATGCATACGTCTCGAAGGGGCAGGTGAAGGTGGTCTTCTCTTGGTCCTCAGGATGGATTGCAACCAGGTTATAACCGGAGTGCCCATCCAAAAAGTAGAAGAATCAATTTCCCGCTAATTTCTCAAGGATCTGATCAATGAACGGTAGTGGGAAATGATCCTTCTTCGTGGAGGTATTGAGTCTTTTGTAATCAATGCAGACTCTCCACGAGTTTGCTATACAGGTCGGTATGGTTTCTCTAGTTTCAATCATGATCACAGTGAGTCCTACCTTCTTAGGCACAACTTGGATTGGACTCATCCACCAACTATCGAAGATTGTGTAGATGATCCTTGCATCTAACCATTTGATGATCTCCTTTTTCATGACATCCAGTAGGTTCAGATTCAGGCGTCGATGAGAACCTCATCATGAACCCTAACTAGCACATTTTGACCTAAATAAGTGCACAAAAAGCTCCTACAAAATCTAAGGGAAAGCCTAAATTAAAGAACTATAAATTTGAGTATAAAGCAATGCACAAAGGGTAAAACTGTAATTTTACCAATACAGTACACAAATGGGATTTCTAAGGGTCTGAACACAGGTCAAATGGGCTTAATAAGAGAGAAAGTGGGATGATTTGATCTAAAAAGGGTTATAACAGCTTCTAGGAATTAAATGACATTCTATAACCCTAAAACAAACCTGCCCTAATTCACGAAGTTCCAGGCAAGATAAAAATCAATTAAATCCTCTAAAATTCATGAAAAAATATCCCTTAGGGTTTAGAACATTCAATTTGGCCATTGGAACCTATCTTGACCTAGATTGAGAACCATACCCAATTTTTGACCTAATTTAGGTTTTTGTGCAAATTGACCAGTCAAACTTGGTCAAATATAAAATCCAACTTCACCATTGGATTCCTTAGGTTCAAATTAGTGTTATATCAAAATTTGGACTTAAGGAAAGTTTTCCTTGACCTACTTTACAAATTGGTCCTCAAGAATTACTTTTTAACCCTTAACTTTTTGAACCCTTGCACTTAACCCCTCAACTTTCCCTTCGTTCTTTCTAAGCTGGTCCCTCTGCCACTTGCAGCAGTTGCCCATGCCTCTGGCGACTTTGCGCGGAGGATGGCGCCGCGCATGGTATGGGGACCGGCCCCAGAAACGAGAGGGGGGTCCCCTACGTTGTCTTCTTCCGCATGGACCCCGTCCCTTGCCCTGCCGACACCCATACCTCTCGTGCGAATGTGTGAGAGGCATGGGTCTCTTTTCTGGCCATTCTCCAGCGGCCTGCCCACGCTTCCTCCTCGAGTTTCCCTCCTCGCCAACACCTATTTAAGGAGCGGCAGGGGCTGCCATTTGAGACAGACTTGTTTTGGCCGCAGAATCCCCCAAATTTCATCTCCCCTCTCTCCGGCCAAGTAGCCCGCAAGCTCCGATGATTCTTCCTTCTCCCTCTCGTCGCGCTGCTACCATAACAGCAGCAGGGTTCACTCCTCCTCGTCCTTCCGCGTCGCGCCGCACCAGCGCACGCCTTCCTATCCTCCTCCTCGTCGCCGTTATCTCCCTCAAGGCCGTCTTCTCTGACGAAGGCACAAATGAGCCGTCCATCCCCGCTGCCCCCCTTCACTCCAAATAATCCAGATAAGCTCCCTATCTTCCACTCTTTCATTTCCCTCATTCTATTTCACACAACACCCCTCGACCGCCACTGTCCGCCCGCATCTTCCCCATCTCTGGCCACCCTCCGGTGAGACGCCTCCGTCACTCCGCACCCCTACATGTCTCGCCACCCACCTCACAACCTCCACTACACTCCACTGAACACCTTCCACCCATCCACAGAATGCAACATGCACTCTACGCTTCCCCCGACCTAACCCATAACTCCGGCCACAGAGCGACCTAGGCACACACGCCTAGGCCACCCCACGGCTTGCCACCGATCGCTTCATCTTTGCCGTGCCACGGCGAAGGTCCTCCTGTGGTCTGATAGAGCTGCAAGCTCCCTTTTGTGTCGTGCAGGATCTGAGCACCAGCCGCCATTAGAGACAGCTCGAGGAGGTCAAAGGCTTGCTCCAGGCTGAAACGCTTCAAGGTCTCACGTCCAGCAGGTGCAGGGAAGCCTCGCGCAGTCAGTTGTCCCAGCAATTGGCGCTGCGAGGCCTGCAGCTACTGCAATTGGAAGGAAGATCTCCTACGGGCGTGCGAGCAACAGTGGGCGGGACATTAGTCCCACCTCGTAAACGGCTAGGCGCAGCGCTTCACATAAATTGAAAAGGTGTATTGGGCTTATCACCTTCGATACACAGGGGTCAGGTCCCTCACCTACGCATGCAACGCGCCACGTGCTCGCACCACCATCGCCTGCGCTCACGCCCCACGGGTCTGGGCCGAACCCGACTACCTGACCAAGCACTCCTCACCCACCACCGCACGCTGGTGGGCCTGGTCCCGGGCGCGTTACCCGACCCATATACCCGTGAATGCTTTGGGAGCAAACCTTTGAGAGAGAAATAGAGAGAGAGACATGGGGCGGGTAGGGGTTAGGTTTTGCCTAACTGTGTAACGTGCAGGTAAGCAGGAGAAGGAGAAAGGAGGAACGGCTGAAGACTTAGCCGCACAGGGCAGCTGTTGAAGAAAGAGGAAGGAAGAACTCAAGGCAGAGAAGCAGCTGAAGAAAGAAGAAGACAGGAAGGAGGAAGCTGCAAAGAAAAGAAAGAGAAGAAGCAGCCAAGAGCTGCAACAGAAGAAGAAAGAAGAAAGAGGAAGAAGACAGGAAGGAAGAGAAGCCAACTGAAGAAGAAGAATGAAGCCGAACAGAGAAGAGAAGAAAAAGAAGCCAAGAGGAGAAGATCCTGCAAGGCACTGTAGCAAAGGGGTAGATAAGACGTCTGATTCAAAGAATCAGACGTCCGAAAAAGGAAAGGCAGAGGAGGAAGAGAGAAGAGAAGAAAGAAAGAAAAGAAGAAAAGGATTTTTTTTTTGTTCACTCTCTCTCTTTAATTTTTGTAAAATAGTATATAGTTAATTGTGAATTTATATGCTTCTAGAATCAAAGTTAGCTCCCTGAGTTCGACCTCGGGATATTCTAAATTTTGAGTAATAAATTAAAATAAACTGATAATCGCTTTTCATGATAATTCTACAACAAAGATATCTTTAAAACATTGAGAAAGGCCTCTGTTAGTTCTTGGCACCGTTACTGGGGAGCAACAGGCATTCTAGAAGCTATTAATTCACAATTTCTGATTTACTGCTGACTTAATATCTTCTCTTTTGTTGTGCAGGCACAGGAAAACAAGAAGGAACAAGCTGCCGCACAACAACCACACCAAGGGACAGGTATTTTTCTATCCTCTCTTTTAAGCCCTTAAAATTCTAAAGAGGAAGAAAAAGAAAAACAATCTAGGGGTTACCTATCTTTCATACATAGTAAATCACAAGAGTTTCCTATTTTTTAATTTTCAACACATTCTATCTGTATATCCACTAAAGGTAATTAGGACTAAAACCTTCTTGCTTGAGCCCTAGTTACCTAATCTTGAGGCAACTAACTGGACCAATTAGAGCCAACCTAAGACTCAAAGCTAGGGTTTTAGAGACACACCTTCTAATCAAGAATTGAAAACCCCAAAAGAAGTGTGCCTAAGTCATTGCTTGAAAAGATCTATGAAGAGAAACCCTAAGTAATCCGGCTCTTAAGTCACTTAAACCTCAAAAGACAGGACCTAATAAGCTCTCACAGGAACTAATAGGTGAAGTTGATCCCTTGTATCAACCAACCTTGAAATTAGGTCACTTTTTGCACATAAAAGGATAAAGTTCAAGTGAAACCCTAAGCACCTTGATCCTAATTAAAAGTGGTAGACTTAAGAGGTCAAGGTCCCCATTCTGGTCTACCTGGAATCTTAGTGACAAGAGAGGTTGGGTGGGGGAAACCCTGTAACCCATGGGGGTGCTCTACCGTGTAGGGGTCTTCGTGGGACTCACCCTCTCTGGCTACCTAGGTAATTCTCAGGTGGACGACCTTCTGATTAAGGGTATCATCCTCCCCGAACCTTTATAGTCACCCAACATTTTGGGTGTATTGATTGGGTCTAGCACCTGCTAACATCGTCCAATCCATCAGTGTATGTTTGGTAGGAGGTCCTTGAACCTCCTCTAGAAATTCACTCTCCCCGAGGCTAAGCCTCGGTACCCTTGTTTGTACAACAATCTCTTCACATAGACATCTCTTCTGATTCTGAACCCAATTCCCCTTCTTCCACAATGGCTTAGCCCATTGAAGAAGAGAATAATCTTAAGCACCAGCTCCAGCAACTCAATGATCTCTTCCAAAACTTCATGAACCCACCACAGCGCCCCATGATGCGGGATCATTATAATCTCGCTGCGGTGGCAATTGAGCCTCAAGTCAGAATCCCGATTAGAGGACCGGATTCCGAACTAAAGCCCAACATGAATCATGCCATATCCAAATTCTATGGGCTTAATTCTGAAGACCCCTTCCAGCACATCAAACAACTTAAGCATCTGGCCCAGACCTTCGGGTCAGATGCGCTGAATCAGGATATTCTACTTATGAAGATGTTCTCTTTCTCCCTTATGGACAAAGCAGCCCATTGGTATCAAACACAGACCCGCCCGATCAACACTTGGGAGGAACTTCAGTCCGAGTTCCTGAAGAAATTCTTTCCTGTTGGTCGGACCAATGCCTTGCGCCATCAGATTACTCACTTCACGCAACAGACGGGAGAACCTCTTCATGAGGCATGGGATCGTTTTTAGGATCTCATGAGAAAGTGCCCCCATCACAGAGTTCCTAAATGGGAACAAGTCCAATCTTTTTACTAGGGACTCCGTGAGGATATTAGACTGTTCGTCAATGCAACTTGTGGAGGAAATATCATGGGTCAACATGAGGACACCGTGTGGGAGATTCTCGAGAATATGTGTGAGAACTCCATCAACAATGACTCCATGGGATTATTCAACCGGACGAATACTTGCGTAGTGACGAACCTTAGGGGAGCGCACGAGACGCAGGGCCTGTCAGCATCAGTTGACCTGGAATTAATGGCCAGTCGATTGGACAAGGTCTCTATCATTGAGAAGAAGGTGGATGAGCTCACTCAGTACTTGCAACGAGCCACCTCTATGCAGAACTCCTTCGCACAGCCCCCTCTCGCATGGGAAATTGTGCAGCACATTTTCCATCGACCTTCTTTTGGGATGGACTCGTATCCACCCCCATCTGACTCCAGGACCGGAGAGACCTCCGATCCTTTCTATTCTTGCCAGGGGAGCCCTACTCCCCCATTCTCCGACTTTTCTGAGGCTCCTCAGACCTGCGAGGACCTTAACACCATCCAGAATGACCCATTTTCCAACGCCTACAATCCTGGATGGCGAAACCATCCCAATTTCCAGTGGACGGGAAATTCTCAGAATTCGAGATCACCTTTTCAGCCCTATCCACAAGCCCCTCGTCCTTATCAGCCGCCTTACCCTCGGCCTAACCCCACCTATTCATCCGGGCCCAACCAAGATCAAATGTCCCTCATCCTCCAGACTCTGGCTGACATTCAGAAAATGAATGCGGCTATCCAAAAGCAACATAAGGATGAAATCACAGAGGTCTGCAACCAACTTGCCCAGTTGGCAAATTCTCACCAACCAGGCACACTTCCTTCTCAGCCTCTTCCTAACCCGAATAACATGCCGACCCAGCGGCGCGTTATGAACCCAAACCCGGGCCAAGTACACTTGGTCTATCAGGTCCCTTCTATTCCTTCACCTGACGAGATGGAAGCTTCAACCTCCTATGCGGGTTACCAACAGCAGCAGCCCATCCTACCAACCCCTAACCAGAACCAGGCGGGAATAAATTCTGTAACAACCCGTAGTGGTAAGTGATTGCACCTCAAATCACGCCTGTAATAATGCCTTCTTGTGCTATTTTCTAGCATTAGCTATGCATATTAGGATTCTATAGTTGCATTTGTAAAAACACTTGCATTCATGCATTTTATTGAGAGGAGAAGAGAATAAAACAATGGTTTGCATATTTACATTTTGTCTCAAGTGCCTCTTTGCAAAAAGTCCCCTCTCTATTTTTTATTTCCTCTTTCTTTCTTTTCTCTTCCCGCGGTCCTTCTTTTTCCTGCGGCTGCATGCACACCACGCTATGCTGCAGCTGCACGTCCTGCCAACGCCACTCCCTGCGCCTGCCATTCCCTCACCCTTCCCCCTGCTGCAGCCATGCTTCCCCACCATGCTCTCCTCTATAAGAAGGCACAGCTTCTTCCTCGCGAACACACACGACCCTGCTGCAGAACGCCACCCTGCAGTCCACCACCTTCCTCGCCCGTCCTCCCCTTCATACGCCGACCCTCCTTCAAGGAGACACCTGGCGAGCAGGAGAACCCACTGTGGTGCACACCACCACTGTGGGAACACCACCGCCCAGCTCTTCAACGAGCCGGTGGGCGTGGTGTTTTCTTTTCTTTCGTTTTCATCTCCACGCCATTGCTACCGCTTCAAGGTCCGAAGCTTGAAGCAGCAGTAGCAGCAGCAGACCCCCCCGCCTCCTCGGCGACCTTCCCTGTAGGCACTTAGCCCTCCGCGTGTGCCTGCAGGGACTTCTCCGCTCCGTCCTCCGCTCTGTCGCCTCCGCCCTTGCACCTGTGACCAGCCGCTGAGCGCATTGCAGCGGCCGGCTAGGCCCTCTCGCCGTCCCCTGCCAACCTCCGCACCCCTTCGCGACCGCCCGCAGACCCTCCTCCACGTTCGCTCCTCCGCGCATCGCCCGCTCGTCGTCTTCGCGTCAGCCTGCAGAAACCCTACGCGAAGGCGCGTGCCCGCACCCGCGACGTCCAGACATCCGCCGCCTTCTCCAGACGACGCGGCTCCAGACGTCTACCGCCATCCACCGATGACTTAACTCGTCCCTTCTGCGTCCTCCCCACTCCGCTCTCTCAGCTCTCTCTCCCGCCTGCTCTCTCTCTCTCTTTCTCTCTCTCTTTTTTTTACTCACAGCACACAATACACCAACACACACACACACCTTCACCAACGTACACACACCTACACTCACACTCACACTTACGCACACACACACACACTTACACTATAAGTATAGTTATATATAGTAACATATATATACATATATATATATACATACATACATATATATATATATATACACTTATATACATAGTATATCTATATAGTTATGTATACATACATATATATATAATATATATACATATATATATAATATATATATCTATATATATATATATCTACTTATATATATATCTATATACTTATACATATACTTATATATATATATATACTTATATACATAGTATATCTATATAGTTATGTATACATACATACATATATATATATATATATATATACTTATATATATCTACTTATATATATATATCTATATACTTATACATATACTTATATATATATACATCTATATAGTATTATATATATATACTTATATAAATATATAACTAGTTATATACATATAAACATACATATATATATATATACATACATCCACACCTATATATATATACATATATATCTATATATATCTATACATATATACCTATACATTTATATATATATAGATATATTTACTTATATACATACATATGTACATATATTTTCACGTTATTTACTATACGCTGTATCGCGGGAATATTTGCACCAGTTGCTGATATTCCCTGAAACACGCATACAAAAAGCGTGGACATATACATCTTCCATCATCCATCCTCACTCCACACGGCACATAGTCGTGATTGGTTGCGTCTCTCTAGACGACGACCGATCCGACACGATGCTACACTCCATCGCCACCTCCACCCCCACCCCTTTATATATATACTACATATATATATATATATATATATAGATACTATATTTACTTTCTGTCTGTTAGCTTCCTTCTTAGTAAAAAGATAAAAAAATATAAAAGAGAAAAGATAATCTTTGATTTGCAGGTACCCCGTCTTGCGAGTAGCAAGGCGTGTTTTGGAACTTCATTTTGGCTAAAAGCCAAGGACACAATTTTGAGGGTGTGCCTCAAGAACAAGGATTACCAGAAAAAACTTAAATATGAAAAACACCAAAAACATAATAAACGAACGGAAAAGACGCGTTTTAAGGAAAATGTAGAAATTCAACTTGAACCCCACTTCCCTGAGTTCGACCCTGGGCCTAAAAGTGACAAGATAAAATCAAGTAGGCCAGGTTAAAAATTTTGTAAAGAGATGGTTAGGTCCGAATTAGGTTAACCACTATACATATTTCAACGATAAAAACATCATATTAACAACCTGTCCGAGCCGACCGATCATCCTTTTCTGGCGCCGTTGCCGGGGAAGTGCACCTTCAAGTAAGTTTTTATTAAATTCCTTTCAATTTTTCTCTTCTCTCTTCATGGGTATTGTTGTTTTTGGTGTGCAGGTGAACCTGGTGGAAGGAGAAGGAAAGCAGACGAAGCCGAAGACGTGAGCAGATCCAAGGCGGGAACGAGAGCGTGAAGACGCCGACACTGCATTGGAGCTTCGCACACGTTGCCGAACAAGTAGGTTCTCTTTTTCTTAGCAAACTAGGGTTAACTTGCCACCTCAATAAAAAAAAAAAAACTAAAAACTAAAAACTAGAAAAACTTCTTGAGATTTCTTGGGGCAAGTGGATTAAAATTCACTTGTTTGATTGTTTGTCTTCACTCCCATTGCCCCGGGATTTCACACCACACTTCGCATAGTGAAAATTCGAGAATCTTAATTCTTGGATTTTTCGCCGTGGGAAGTATTATTTGAGGCAAAGAAAAAGATTGCTTGCATCCCTCTTTTGCCTCACTTATTTTCAATTCGGGATCACATTTTTGGTGGGGAGACTTGGAATTATGTTAATTCCAACCCCACCATGACTTTTCAACTTACCTGAGATTCGATCCCGAATACTTCAACACCAACAACTTTATTTTCTTTATCTGTTGGTTGAGCCTTGTGTGGACATTTTTCTTGGTGATTGGGAGTACTTGAATTGAAGTGCTTTGGCTCCCTTTCACACTGATATAAAACTGATTCGTGCATCCACACATAGAAATCTCCATTTAGGGTAGCCCATTGCATTTTAGCATGCATTAACTAACTGATAATTGAAGAAGGGTTTTTTGGGCTTAGAAAGAAAACTTGTATTTTTGCAAAAACCCGGAGATTGGTTCAATTGGTAATTCAGCAAAACCCTAAAATTCATACTACTTAAGGCTGAACTTTAAAAACCATTCACCAATAAAAACTTCAATTCGGGGAGATTTCCCCGTTGCATGCTTATTTTACACACTCTGAAAATCAATCACTTGGGCATTACCCGTAAATAACGCCCTTCACATTCCAGAAGCACTTGATCCTAAGCCTCTAAATAAAATTGGTAGTAACTTGACCCTTGCTAAGGATTGGAGGTCTAACTACTTGCGTGTAGCGGCTACGTGCTGGTGAGAGTTCCCGCGTGC
Source organism: Thalassia testudinum (assembly GCA_037157565.1). Taxonomy (NCBI): domain Eukaryota; kingdom Viridiplantae; phylum Streptophyta; class Magnoliopsida; order Alismatales; family Hydrocharitaceae; genus Thalassia; species Thalassia testudinum. Next base: position 100,721,487 of record JAZHRO010000056.1, on the reverse strand, counting down.
TATCGGGTGTCTAAGACTGGGGCAAATGGCCTTTCAATCTGGCCTGGTGGTTCCGCGGTGCTCGCATTCGGTTCCGTAGTTCGTGATAGTAGGTAACTTAGATCTTTAGGTCTAAGGGTACACTGTAGAGGTTAGGAACTTGACTGTATTGATTTGTAATCAAGTGTACCATTGCGGCGTCATTTCTCTCATCCCTTTTCCCTTCTCATCTCCCCAACTCTTCCTACGGTAGTGCATGTTTGGGAGGAGGTCACAAAACCCTGAATTGTTTGAATTAACTGATAAATCTAGAAAAGAAGCCGAATCGTCCTCCTCCTCCACAAACATGGCTGCACGCCCACCCACAAATCCCGAGGGAGGAAACCGCCCTCAGAATCCACCAGGTGGTGGAGCCGTAGATCCCATAACCCGTCTCCAAGCCCAAATGGAAATGTATAATGAGCAAATCGAAGCCATTCGGGAAACATTGGAGGAAATGCAGAATCCTCCCGAACGGGAGGAGCCTAGGTCTCTTAGCTCTTATCAGAATCCCACTGCTACAGAGACCATAGGACAAATTCGGGTCCCCATGGGCGGGGACGACTTTGAATTAAAACCAAACATAATTGGCCTAATCAATTTTCACTTTCATGGTCTTGCAAGTGAAGACCCATTTCTCCACTTGGAAGACCTAACTCGACTTGCTGAAATCGTTAAACTAAGAAATGTCGGGTTATCTATAGTCCTCATGAAGATGTTCCCGTTTTCATTGCGGGATAAAGCGTCGCAATGGTTACGCACCCTTGGGAGAACCATCCATTCTTGGGAAGAGATGCGAACAGCGTTTCTCAAGAAGTTCTTCCCAATCGGGCGAACCAATGCACTTCGCCGTGCTATCACCTCTTTTACGCAACAAAACGGTGAACAATTTCATAAGGCATGGGAGAGGTATAACGACCTCCTAAGGAAGTGTCCGCACCACGGTCTTCCTAAGTGGCATATAGCCCAGATTTTCTACTACGGGCTAAATGAGACTTTGCAGCAGATTGCAGACACTTCCTGCGGAGGGAATTTTATGAATAAAGACGAGAATGGAGCATTTGAACTATTTGAAAATATGAGTGAAAACTCAATAAACAATGCCTCCATTGTCGCCTTTAATCGTACCAGCCAGCCTCGAAATGTCCACGAAGTTGACATGGGACCCTCCCATTCATCCACTGATCTAAGCCTTATTGCACAAAAATCGGATGAAGTCTCCGTCGTGCACAAGAAGCTGGACGAGCTTCTGGCCAACCCTGCCCGATCTATGGCAAACACCACCTCTTTACCACTTCGTCACAATCCAAATTCTTCAAACACCAGGCTTATCCCGAGAAACCCTGTTAGACCTTCCTTACCGAGTGTCGCACCAAGCGACTAGGTAAGTCATGTAGAACTGGCTTTTGCGAGCCAGTATTTCGACATGGAGGACCAAGCCTCCATGTGCTTGGACGCATATTTACATGCAGACCCGTCTTCTGGCATAGAAGACGCTTGCACCCTGGGGAACAACCCGTTCTCTGCCACTTATAACCTAGGGTGGCGTAATCATCCGAACTTCGCATGGTCCAACAACCCGCAGCGCCAAAACCCCGTGGGTGGACCAGTGCGACCGTTTGCACCCGTCATCCCAAGGGCCCAATTTAATCCTTTGGCAAATCCACCATCAGGCCCTTGCGTACCATAAACTGAACACGCATCAAGCCCTCTTGACAAATTGATGCGAATGATGACGGAAATGTCAAAGAGCCATGAAGAGAACATGACCTCTCTTCAGCACCAATTGGCGCAGCAGAACGCTGAGATCAGTCAACTACGTATGGCGACTCGATCTCAGGGCACTCTTCCTGCCCAACCTGTTCCAAACCCGCGAAATTTCGTACCCCGTGGTCCTCAACCACAGGTACGACCTTCTCAGGGACAGGTTAATCAAGTTCTGCAAGCTCCGAGCATTCTGCCGGGATTTCAGGCTAATCTCGCTGCAGCACCACACTCTTATGTCCCCATTGCGAACCCTCCTCCGCCGTATGATCCCACTGGACCAGCATCGTCCAATGCTATCACTACAATGAGCGGTAAGCTGACCGTCGATCCACCTCGACCTGATCCTGGCTCGTCTTCTTCTTCACCCTCTCATTCGGGATGTATACTGCATTCGCGAGAGGACGATGCACCAAAACTTGTGCCAGAATCAGTCCCATTCCCTGAGGCTCTACTAAGGGAGCCAAAAGGCAAAAAGAAAAATACGCAGGCCTTTGACAACCTGCGTAATTTGTTCAGGGATGTAGAAATCAAGGTACCCCTGCTCGAGGCAATCGACCACATACCTATTATCGCTCGATTTTTCAAATACTATACAACACCCAGGCGATAGTCAAAGAAGACTAAGAATCCGGTGGTTCTCTCGCCTCATGCGAGTTGTGCTATACTGTCAAACTTACCACCGAAGCAAAAAGATCCGGGCACACCGCTGATTTCCTGTAGCATCCAAGGCTGCAGTTTTAACCGTGCCCTGCTTGATCTAGGATCTTCCATCAATCTCATACCGACCATCATGCTCGAAAAATTTTCCTTGGGAAATCTGAAACCCACCCTTGTCACGTTACAGTTGGCAGATCGTTCTGTCAAAATCCCGAAGGGTGTGGTGGAAGACGTGGTGGTTAGGGTCAACAGTCTCTGTTTTCCTGTTGACTTTCTTGTTTTAGATATGGAAGTTCCTAGTTCACTTTCTGATTGTCCGATCATCCTCGGTCGACCTTTCTTGGCCACAGCCCGCGCCCATATCGACTGCGAGTCTGACTGTATTGAGATTGCCGTTGGATCTGAGAAGCTCAAGCTTAACATATTCAAGGCAGCCAAGAACTTTGATTGCGATTGCATCGAGGATGACACGTCTGACGAGGACATGGCCGTCAGCGTGTGTATCGGACTAATCGGGACCTATTCGGACTGCTGCGGATTACCTATAAACACTGATGATTGCCTGACCAACACATACTGTGACGTTCCCCAATCCCTCCCTTGTCCAGTACCTTCTCCTGGCCAGACTTTTGATGAGGTTTTCTCCGCTTCCCATACCTCATGGTCTGAGTCATATCTGGGCTACTCACCGTCGGTCCACACTCATGAAGACCGAATTGCCCTTTCTTCCCCGCCAAATCAGGCGGATTTGCAAATCCACACTGGGACCTTGAGCCCATATACTTCTCACTGGGGCTATTCATTTTTGGATCCATCTATCCAAGAAGCCCCTCTTCTTGGCCAATCTGAAGGCCAGTTTCTTCCTCCTAACTTGTTCTCCTACCCGTCTGGGACACTCTCGTCCCAAGAAATGCCAGATCCTTCCCCATCCACTCCCGAGATAAAAGTGTTGCCTAATACACTCAAGTATGTTTTCCTGGGACCAAATGAAACGCTCCCTATAATCATCAGTTCAAAATTAACCAGGGAGCAGGAGTGCAAACTAACTAAGGTCCTCCTAGAACACAAGGCAGCTATTGGATGGTCTTTATCAGTCTTATCTGGCATTAGCTCCTCCTACTGCACTCACCGTATATATACGGAGGAGGAGGCTCGACCTTCCCACGAGATGCAGCGACGTCTCAACCCTAACATGCGGGAGGTCGTTAAGAAAGAAATCATTAAGTGGCTGGATGCGGGTATAATCTACCCGATCAGCGATAGCCCTTGGGTGAGTCCGATTCACGTTGTGCCCAAAAAGGCAGGACTCACCATCCGTGTCAATGACAGGGGCGAATCCATCCCTACACGCACTTCTACATCTTGGAGAGTGTGTGTAGATTATAGGAAACTCAATGCTGCAACCAAGAAAGATCACTTCCCGCTACCATTTATTGACCAAATCCTGGAGTGGTTAGCGGGAAATAAATTTTTCTGCTTCCTGGATGGATTCTCAGGATATAACCAAGTGGCAATTGACCCCCAAGACCAAGAGAAAACCACTTTTACCTGCCCTTTCGGCACCCTCGCCTTTAGAAGGATGCTGTTCGGACTTTGCAACGCGCCAACAACTTTCCAGAGATGCATGCTGGCGATATTCCATGACATGGTGGGTGACTTTCTCGAGGTCTTCATGGATGACTTTTCAGTCTTTGGACCATCTTTCGACCAATGTCTTGCCAACCTGACTCGCATCCTTCGAAGATGTATTGATGTAAACCTCGTGCTTTCCTGGGAAAAAAGTCATTTTATGGTGCACGAGGGAATTGTTCTCGGACATATCATCTCCGATAGGGGTATCGAGGTTGACAGAGCTAAGCTCGACATCATTGCTGATTTACCTGTGCCTGGTTCTGTCAAACAAATCCGCTCCTTCTTGGGACACGTCGGTTTCTATAGGAGATTCATCAAAGACTTCTCCAAAATTTCTCGACCCTTAACTCATCTCCTATCAACCGACGTGCCCTTCGACATGGGCCCCGACTGTATACAAGCATTCACGCAGCTGCGTAATGCTGGCACCAAGGCCCCTATTCTCCAGCCGCCTGATTGGTCCCTCGACTTTGAACTTATGTGTGACGCTTCAGACCTTGCAGTCGGAGCCATCTTGGGACAAAGACGCGATAGACACCCCTTCGTGGTATACTACGCCACTAAGACGTTGGACGAGGCCCAGCGTAATTATACTACCACTGAAAAGGAACTATTGGCGGTCGTCTTTGGGCTGGAGAAATTCCGCTCTTACCTTCTTGGCTCTCACGTTATTGTTTTCACTGATCACGCGGCCATTCGCCATCTCATGCATAAGAAGGATGCCAAGCCTAGACTGATTCATTGGATCCTTCTGCTCCAGGAATTTGACATTGAGATTCGCGATAAGGCCGGAGCCCAGAATGTTGTGGTTGATCACCTTTCCAGACTGGACCCTGACAATATTGGACTTACTCTGCCAATTAATGAAATTTTTCCTGATGAGCACCTATTGGCAATAAATGTGGCAAGTGGACCGTGGTATGCCGACATTGCCAATTACCTTGCTTCTGGATCTCTTCCACGTGGCTGGCCTAAAAACTAGCGCGAGCGTCTCATGGGAGAAGCAAAGTATTATTTCTGGGATAATCCACTTCTTTTTCGGATAGGTGCTGATCAAATCATCCATCGCTGTATTCCTGACAGTGAGTTCCCCAGTGTGCTATCCTTCTGCCACGATCAGGCATGTGGAGGCCATTTCTCTGGGAGGAAAACTGCAGCCAAGGTGTTGCAGTGCGGTTTCTTTTGGCCCTCCCTTCACCAGGACGCACACACTTATGCCAAGCATTGCACTAGGTGCCAGTCGTTAGGGTCAATGGCACGTCGTGACATGATGCCCTTGCAACACATCCTAGCTGAGGAAATCTTTGACATCTGGGGAATTGACTTCATGGGTCCCTTTCCTCCATCCAACGGCTTCGAATTCATCCTCGTGGCCATTGACTATGTTTCGAAATGGATCGAGGTTATTCCCGCGCGCCGTGCTGACCATGTTATCTCCACCCGATTCGTTAAGGACCACATCTTTGCGCGTTTTCGGATCCCTCGGGCCATTATCTCGGATGGAGGAAGCCACTTTACCCATGCTTCTTTTCGGACACTTCTGAGGAGGTACGGAGTCCACCATCGTATCGCATCCCTGTATCATCCTCAGACGAACGGCCAGGCGGAAGTGTCGAACCGGCAAATCAAGCAGATTCTCCAGAAAATGTTTCGGCCTGACCGTAAGGATTGGTCCGACAAGCTGACTGACGCACTTTTGGCGTATTGGACCGCCTTCAAGGCTCCCCTTGGTATGTCTCATAGAATCGTTTACGGGAAGCCTTGTCATTTGCCCGTGGAGTTGGAGCATCGCGCTTATTGGGCGGTTCGCCAATGTAACCTCGACCCAGACCTGTGTGGTCGAGAAAGGAAACTCCAACTCCAAGAGCTGGAAGAGCTCCGTCGTGAAGCTTATGATTCTGCTCTTACCTTTAAACAGCGCACTAAGGCTTTTCACGACAGCCATATTCGGCGGAAGGAATTTGAGCCATCTCAGCAAGTTTGGCTCTATAATTCCTGACTCAAATTCTTTCCTGGGAAATTGAAGTCCAAATGGACTGGTCCCTTTCTGGTCTCAAGACCATTCCCCAACGGGGCCGTTGAGATCGAAGAGCCCAAATCTGGGCGTAAATTTACGGTCAACGGGCAGCGTTTGAAACCCTTTCTGACTCATGAACCTGCCCCCGTTGGAGAAACCGTTGCCCTGCTAAAGGGTAACTAATTGTTTGCCTCATCCTGAGTCCAGCTGGGGACGTTAAATTCAGCGCTCGTTGGGAGGCACCCTAACAACACTCACCACCCCACGATCACTTCACTTTTCACTTCACCACCCACCATCCACCCTCCCTACCGCCCTGCTGTATACCCTGCACTTCAGCTCTCATTACCCGATCTGTCGTCCTTTCTCTACCCTTCCCTGCATGCATATGAGGACATAGCATTGTTTGGCATGGGGGGGTGGATAGGCATCCTTAGGATCTGGGTATTTTAGGGTATCATGCAATTTCTATAAAAAAAAAAAAAAAGAGAGAGAGAAAATGGTGTTTAGTAATGATCTAAAAGCTGAAACAAAAATATAATAAGTGTTTATGGATATTCAACCTCTGTTTTGAAGAATTTCCAGGCCACAAAAGTTTGATTCGCTTAGGCTCGGCTTAATTCACTTAAGGCATTGACAAAATAGATCAAGATCTCTCCTAACTAAGGACGTATTCTTGTACCTGAGACACCAGTACAAGATCCGTTGGTTTACTTTTACTTGAGAGCGTAAGTAAACTTGGTTCACACTACACATATCAGGAAAGACCAGGTGAACATAAGATCCAACCCTAGTGTTCATTAGGGAAGGTTGAGTCCTTACCTGTGCACGTAGGTAGACTTTTTATCCCAGGCTTTACTCTTGTGTTTAGGAGCGACTCTTTCCACCAAAAAGAAACTCTCCCACCAAAAAGAAAAAAAGTGTGCTCTTTCAAAATGTGTTGTAAGAGATATACTGACACGTGTTTCAAAAGAAAAAAAAAAGAGTTGTCAAAAAAAAAAAAAAGAGATGTTGCAAAAGAGTCAGTATATCTCATAAATGTCTGTATCCTTTGTTTTTCTGTGACCCACAAAAAATCAAGAAATGGGAGTTGAGTTTTCCGTCATCATCTTAAGGGTCAATCCGAAGACATGAGCTGAAATTGGGACCAACCTGCACTTGAAAATTCATGAAACCCTGGGATTGAGTCTTAATATTCATCTGGTCAGTCTTGATCCCTCACTATGTACAAACCATAACCTCTTAAGCTCTCGAGTACGGCAAAACCTCCTGGGTCGTGGAAATAGTACTTAAGGTTTAAATATCAAGAGTCCTGGTTAGTTGAGAGATAATCTTTGTCATGTAAGACTTAAAGTACTGGTAATATTCTCTACAATTGGTTCTCACAATATCCGATAATAAACACACCGATATCACCACAGAAGAAAATCTTCAGCTTGAGATCATTTCTAAATACTGTTTTGCTAGGGACTAGCAAAAGATAGGTATGGGGGTATATGATTGCACCTCAAATCACGCCTGTAATAATGCCTTCTTATTCTATTTTCTAGCATTAGCTATGCATATTAGGATTCTATAGTTGCATTTGTAAAAACACTTGCATTCATGCATTTTATTGAGAGGAGAAGAGAATAAAACAATGGCTTGCATATTTACATTTTGTCTCAAGTGCCTCATTGAAAAAAGTCCCCTCTCTATTTTTTATTTCCTCTTTCTTTCTTTTCTCTTCCCATGGTCCTTCTTTTTCCCGCGGCTACATGCACACCACGCCATGCTGCAGCTGCACGTCCTGCCAACGCCACTCCCTGCACCTGCCATTCCCTCACCCTTCCCCCCTGTTGCGGCCATGCTTCCCCACCATGCTCTCCTCCTCTATAAGAAGTCACGGCTTCTTCCTCGCAAACACACACGACCCTGCTGCAGAACGCCACCCTACAGTCCACCACCTTCCTTGCCCATCCTCCCCTCCATACACCGGCCCTCCTTCGAGGAGACACCGGGCGAGCAGGAGAACCCACTGTGGTGCACACCACCACAGTGGGAACACCACCGCCCAGCTCTTCAACGAGCCGGTGGGCGTGGTGTTTTCTTTTCTTTCATTTTTGTCTCCATGCCATTGCTACCGCTTCAAGGTCCGAAGCTTGAAGCAGCAGCAGACCCCCCCGCCTCCTCCACGACCTTCCCTGTAGGCACTCAGCCCTCCGCGCACGCCTGCAGGGACTTCTCCGCTCCGTCCTCCGCTCTGTCGCCTCCGCCATTGCACTTGCGATCGGCCGCTGCGCACACTGCAGCGGCCGGCCAGGCCCTCTCGCCATCCCCTGCCAACCTCCGCACCCCTCTGCGACCGCCTGCAGACCCTCCTCCACGTTCGCTCCTCCGCTCATCGCCCGCTCGTCGTCTTCGCGTCGGCCTGCAGAAACCCTACGCGAAGGCACACGCCCGCACCCGCGACGTCTAGACGTCCGCCGCCTTCTCCAGATGACGTGGCTCCAGACGTCTGCCGCCATCCACCGACGACTTAACTCGTCCCTTTTGCGTCCTCCCCGCTCCGCTCTCTCAGCTCTCTCTACCGCCCGCTCTCTCTCTCTCTTTCTCTCTCTCTCTTTTTTACTCACAGCACACACTACACCAACACACACACACACCTTCACCAACGTACACACACCTACACTCACACTTACGCACACACACACACTTACACTATAAGTATAGTTATATATAGTAACATATATATACATATATATATATACATACATACATACATACATATATATATATATATATATATATATATACACACACCTATATACATAGTATATATATATAGTTATGTATACATACATATATAAATAATATATATACATATATATATAATATATATCTATATATATATATATCTACTTATATATATATCTATATACTTATACATATACTTATATATATATATATATACTTATATACATAGTATATCTATATAGTTATGTATATATATATATATATATCTACTTATATATATATCTATATACTTATACATATACTTATATATATATATACATCTATATAGTATTATATATATATACTTATATAAATATATACATAGTTATATACATATAAACATACATATATATATATGCATACATCTACACCTATATATATATACATATATATCTATATATATCTATACATATATACCTATACATTTATACATATATAGATATATTTACTTATATACATACATATGTACATATATTTTCACGTTATTTACTATACGCTGTATCGCGGGAATATCTGCACCAGTTGCTGATATTCCCCGAAACACGCGTACAAAAAGCGTGGACATATACATCTTCCATCATCCATCCTCACTCCACACGACACATAGTCGTGATTGGTTGCGTCTCTCTAGACGACGACCGATCCGACACGGTGCTACACTCCATCGCCACCTCCACCCCCACCCCTTTATATGTATACTACATATATATATATATATATATATATATACTATATTTACTTTCTGTCTGTTAGCTTCCTTCTTAGTAAAAAGATAAAAAAATATAAAAGAGAAAAGATAATATTTGATTTGCAGGTACCCCGTCTTGCGAGTAGCAAGGCGTGTTTTGGAACTTCGTTTTGGCTAAAAGCCAAGGACACAATTTTGAGGGTGTGCCTCAAGAACAAGGATTACCAGAAAAAACATAAATAAGAAAAATACCAAAAATATAATAAACGAACGGAAGAGACGCGTTTTAAGGAAAACGTAGAAATTCGACTTGAACCCCAATTCCCTGAGTTTGACCCTGGGCCTAAAAGTGACAAGATAAAATCAAGTAGGCCAGGTTAAAAAATTTGTAAAGAGATGGTTAGGTCCGAATTAGGTTAACCACTATACATATTTCAACGATAAAAACATCATATTAACAACCTGTCCGGGCCGACCGATCAGTAAGGTAACACAAGATCCACCTTATCCAAACCACTCCAAGCCTGGTAGTGACCCAAACCCTAGGATAGTCATCCAGGATGTTCCGATCCCTATCCCAGATCAAAAACCTGGACCTATCCTAGAGGAACCAACCAAGGTTCCATTTCCTGAGGCCTTGACCAAGGGAAAAAGGACAACCAAACCCATAGCTCCTGAGGAGGACCTAGTCAAGTTCTTTGAGTAGGTCCAAATAAACATCCCCTTGATGGATGCAATCCGCCACGTACCGGCTTACGCACGATTCCTCAAAAATGTGTGTACACCTCAGCGTAAGCCGTGAACCAAGAGTCGGAGTCCAATTGTACTGTCAGAGCAAGCCAGCTCTGTAATCCTGAGTAGACTCCCACCTAAGGCAAAAGACCCAGGCACTCCCCTGATTTCATGTAAGATCGGTGAAACCCAGTTTGATAGAGCATTATTGGATCGAGGTGCCTCCATAAACTTGATACCCATATCCTTACTTAACCATCTAGAAGAATCTGAGCTAAAATCGACCAAGGTGACATTGTAATTAGCAGATCGATCTATCAAGTCACCTAAGGGAATTCTTGAGGATGTTATTGTTAGGGTGCAGGATTTCTATTTCCCCGTAGATTTCATTGTCTTAGATATGGACGCACCTTAAAACCCAAGGGATACACTAATCATATTAGGGAGACCATTTCTGGCCACTGCAAGGGTCGATATAAGTTGTGAAGAGGGCCAAATAGAACTGAAATTTGGGAATCAGACTCTCAAAATTGATATCTTTAAGGCCCAACAAGGGATCAATTGCGGTGTCATTGAACAAATCTGTGATATTAGAGCTGTGGTTGATGAACCACAACTTGAGGACAATATGATTATTCCTCATCAACCACAAGAATATCTTGAACCGCAATTAGAGGAGTCAGACCTTGAGATAGAAAAACCTATAACTCCTACCCTTATACCCCACACTCACTCTGAATCACCCGCTGCTGCTGATAACCCCATTCTTGAACTCAAACTCCTTCCCGATCATTTAAAATATGTCCTTTTGGGTTCTAATCAGACATTTCCTGTGATTATAAACTCCAAACTCACACCTAATCAGGAATCCCATCTGATTACTGTTCTTCAGCAAGACTCAGTTACTGAAAAATTCCTCCACGAAGACTCAATTCCTCCACGAAGAAGGATCATTTCCCACTACCATTTATTGATCAGCGGGAAATAGATTCTTCTGCTTTCTTGACGGGTACTCCGGTTACAACCAAGTGGCGATTCATCCGAGGACCAAGAGAAGACCACATTCACCTGCCCCTTCAGGACGTACGCATTTCAAAGGATGCCTTTTGGTCTCTGCAATGCACCCGCAACTTTTCAGCGATGCATGCTTGCCATATTCTCTAATATGGTAGGTGATTATCTGGAAGTCTTCATGGATGACTTCTCAGTTTTTGGGGCATCTTTTGATGATTACCTCCAGCACTTGGTTCACATGCTTAGGCGTTGCATTGACGTAAATCTGTTCTTTCCTGGGAAAAGAGCCACTTTATGGTGCCTGAGGGGGTCGTCCTAGGACAGTTAATTTTTGAGAGAGGCATCGAGGTGGATTGAGCCAAGGTTAATATGATTTCTAGACTTCCTATGCCTAGCTCGATCAGGGACATCCGATCTTTTCTGGGGCACGTCGATTTTTACCATCGTTTCATCCCTGATTTCTCAAAAATCGTGCACCCCCTGACTATTCTTCTCTCCAAGGATGTACCCTTTGAGATTTCCAAGGAATGCACTCAAGCTTTTGAGAACCTTCGTGACCGAGTGACCCAAGCCCCGATTCTACAGTCCCCTGATTGGTCTCAACCCTTTGAGATCATGTGCGATGCATCTGACTTCGCTATAAGAGCGATTTTGGGGCAGAAGATTGACGGGAAACCCGTGGTCATCTACTACGCTAGCAAGACACTTAACGAGGCTCAGCGTAACTACACGGTTACAGAGAAAGAGCTGCTAGCAATAGTATTTGTCCTTGAAAAATTCAGGTCTTATCTCCTGGGTTCCCACGTCATAATCTACTCGGATCACACAGTTGTGAGGCATCTCCTTGCAAAGAAGGACGCGAAGCCTTGATTAATCCGATGGATCTTGCTGTTGCAAGAGTTCGACCTCGAGATTCATGACAAGGCGGGAAGATAGAATGTGGTAGTTGACCACTTGTCTCGCCTTCCTTCTGAGATCATCGACCCTTCTAGGCCCATCACGAAGCATTTTCCTGATGAGCACCTCTTGACTATTGGTACTAGGCTTCCTTGGTTTGCTGATATAGTAAACTACTTGGCATCACACCAGATCCTGTCTGATTGGCCGAAGGCCAAGAAAGACAAATTACGCTCTGATGCCAAGTACTACATCTGGGAAGACCCGTACCTATTCCGCATAGGTGCTGACCTAATCATCCGACAATGTGTCCCAGAGGGCGAAATCAATAACATTCTCTCCTTCTACCATGACCAGGCATGCAGTGGCCACTTCTCTGGGCACAAAACCGCATCAAAAATCCTCCAGTGTGACTTTTACTGGCCCACTATCTTCAAGGGCGCATACAGTCACTATAAGGCATGTAGTCATTGCCAAACTTTGGGCAACATGAGCCACCGCGACATGATGCCTTTATAGTCGATTCTTGTATGCGAGATTTTCGATATTTGGGGGATTAATTTTATGGGCCCCTTTCCTATTTCGGACGGCTTCAAGTACATTTTACTCGCTGTGGACCACGTGTCCAAATGGATCGAAGCCATTCCGACCCAAACCTGTGATCACAAGATCGTCATCAAATTCATTCATCAGAATATCTTCTCTCGGTTCGGGATTCCTCGTGCGATCATCTTTGATGGAGGGACCCATTTCACCCATGCTCAGTTCAAGTCACTGATGACCAAATACGGGGTGTCTCACCGAATTTCTACTCCTTACCACCCCCAGACTAATGGTCTAGCTGAGCTATCAAATCGGGAGATCAAGAAAATCCTACAGGTTATTGTTCGACCTGACAGAAAGGACTGGTCCTCCAGACTTCCGGAAGATTTGTGGGCCTATAGGACTGCCCACAAGACCCAATTAGGCATGTCTCCTTTTAGACTGGTGTATGGGAAGGTGCGTCACCTTCCCATCGAACTGGAGCACAAAGCCTATTGGGCAGTACGAAGCTGCAACTTAGATCTTTCTAAGGCTGGAACCCACAAAAAGCTTCAGATAAGCGAGATTGATGAATTACGCCTTGATATGTATGAGAACTCGCGAATCTACAAAGTGAGGGTTAAAGCCTTTCATGACAGGCACATATCTAGAAAGATCTTCCACCCTGGTCAGAAGATCCTACTCTTCGATGCCCGACTCAAACTCTTCCCTGGGAAACTACGATCCAAGTGGGTTGGACCGTATCTTGTCTGACAGATTTTTGGAAATGGAGCCATCGAAATCAGTCCTTTCAGCCACAATTCCGAACCTTTCATCGTGAACGGTCAGAGACTCAAATTGTTCATTGACGTAACCAGTACAGATTTGGCTGAGTCATCATTTATCCTCCATTCTCCCTGAGCTTATTGCGCCCAGCCGATGGCGTAAAACTCAGCGCTTAACGGGAGGCAGCCAGTCATTTTTTTTGAAAAACCTAAAACCTTTTCTGACATCCCTTTGCACTTTAGGTTCAATCTTTAGGACAGTCAACCTCACCTCAGGTACTTGTACCTGAGATTAGAAATCGTCCGCAACAATCACCTCGACCCATCACTCACCAAATACCTGTCCTAATGCATGAACCAAGCTAAATAAAAATCCACCTAATGTACAATGAGGACATTGCAAATCTTAGGCATGGAGGGGTATGAAAGTGCAATGAAATGACATAACAAGAAAAGATTTCAAACAAAAAAATCCGCATATACAAAAAAAAAAAACTTTGAAGGAGGAAGAAATTGCTAGAAAACTTTACAAAAAGATTAGGAGAAGAACAGAATGATAAAAAGGAGCAAAAAATGAAAGAAAAAAAGGAAATGGGATAGTCATTAGTAAGAAATTAAGGAATTAACCAAAGTTCTAGACCACATTAAGAAAAAGAAAAACAAAAGTGCACAACAAGATTAGTAAGAACGCGAACCTTAGCCATTCTTGGCTAGACTCTTAGTACCCATTAAGATCTAGATAGTCCTCAAGAAGTTGAGGAAAATGAAAGGCCTAAATATTAGGTCCAAGGCTTAGGGAGTATTCGGCCTCGTTAACTAACTTTTGGTTTACGGGACTCAGTAACCTAAGCACCCAAATTCACACACATAGTCTGGTTTAGTGAGCATAAATATCAAAATCATGCAGAAGCATTTCAAATACTCTGAAAATGTCACCTAGATTAGGAGCAGTCGATCAACACAAGTTGATTTGGATGAGTTCCCGACGCAGAGAGGTGGGAAATTCCCTTCAAAGATGCGTAACAACATATCATATCCTCGATGCTTGTCTCCTAGGATATTTACATATCCTACCGGGGGCATGTAAGTACTCTGCTGGTTCAGATAACATAGATGACATTATCATGAAGTGTCAATTGCCAGGGTCTGAATTCGGCCACGGAACACCATGGACGGGATTATCTCAAAATCTTGAAAGCCAGGGTTCTGGGGGTTACCATGGGTGGTGCTATCTCGAAGCATCGACTGCCAGGGACCCTTGAGGATTGATGATGGGGACAAGGAATCCGATACAGATTGTGTTGTGAAGCCAATCCTAAGCTAGAATTAAAAAGAAAAGAGAGAGAAAACTGAACCAGCTAGAATTAAATAAATCTTCTGTCTCTCTCTTACAAAACGCACTGCAAACTGAACTAAGGCTAAAAATATCTCAAACACGGGTGCTTTAACCACAGAGTCCAATAAACTTTAGGTTAGTTCCTGTAGGCCTTAAAAACCTTTGCTAAGGACTGAGGCTAAAGTTAGACAAATCTGGATCTTGGTTGGAACTAGAGTACCTTTTAGGCCTATGGTTGGCATTCTAACCTAATCAAGGACATAAGAAGAAAAGCACTTATCAAAATTTGATGAAAGAAATTCATGGTCTAGAACAGAGGTTAAAACCTTAAATTTTGCTAAGGGACTAGTAAAAGCTAGGCATGGGGGTATGATAAGAACTTCATCATGAATCCTAACTAGCACATTTTGACCTAAATAAGTGCACAAAAAGCTCTTACAAAACCTAAGGGAAAGCCTAAATCAAAGAACTATAAATTTGAGTATAAAGCAATGCACAAGGGGTAAAACTGTAATTTTACCAATGCAGTACACAAAATGGATTTTTGAGGGTATGAACACAGTTCAAATGGGTTTAATAAGAGAGAAAGTGGGATGATTTGATCTGAAAAGGGTTATAGCAACTTCTAGGAATTAAATGACATTCTGTAACCTTAAAACAAACCCGCCCTAATTCATGAAGATCCAGGCAAGATAAAAATCAATTAAACCCTCTAAAATTCATTAAAAAATATCCCCTAGGGTTTAGAACCTTCAATTTGGACATTGGAACCTTCTTGACCTAGATTGAGAACCATACCCAATTTTTGACCTAATTTGGGTTTTTATGAAAATTGATTGGTCAAACATGGTCAAACATAAAATCCAACTTCACCGATGGATTCCTTAGGCCCAAATTAGGGTTATATAAAAATTTGGACCTAAGGAAAGTTTGCCTTGACCTACTTTACAAATTGGTCGTCAAGAATTATTTTTTGACCCTTAACTTTTTGAACCCTTGCACTTAATCCCTCAACTTTCCCTTCGTTCTTTGCAAGCCGGTCCCTCTGCCACCCGCAGCAGCTGCCCATGCCTCCGACGACTTTGCGCGGAGGATGGCGTCGTGCAGGGTATGGGGATCGGCCCCAAAAACAAGAGGGGGGTCCCTACGTTGTCTTCTTCTGCATGGAACCCCTCCCTTGCCCTACCGACACCCATATCTCTCGTGCGATGCACGAGAGGAATGGGTCTATTTTCTGACCATTCTCCGACGGCCTGCCCACGCTTCCTCCTCGAGTTTCCCTCCTCGCCAACACCTATTTAAGGAGCGGCAGGGGCTGCCGTTTGAGATAGACTTATTTTGGTTGCAGAATCCCCCAGATTTCATCTCCCCTCTCTCCGGCCAAGTAGCCCGCAAGCTCCGACGATTCTTCCGCCTCCCTCTCGTCGCGCTACTGCCATACCAGTAGTAGGGTTCACTCCACCTCGTCCTCCCGTGTTGCGTCGCACCAGCGCACGACTTCCTACCCTCCTCCTCGTCGCCGTTATCTCCCTCAGGGCCATCTTATCCGATGATGGCACAAACGAGTCGTCCATCCCTACTGCCCCCCTTCACTCCAAATAATCCAGATAAGCTCCCCATCTTCCACTCTTTCATTTCCCTCATTCTATTTCACACAACACCCCTCGACCGCCACTGCCCGCCTGCATCTTCCCCATCTTCGGCCACCCTCCGGCAAGATGCCTCTATCACTCCCCACCCCCACACGTCTCGCCACCCACCTCACAACCTCCACCACACTCCACTGAACACCTTCCACCCATCCACAGAACGCCACATGCACTCCACGCTTCCTCTGACCTAACCCATAACTCCGGCCACAGAACGACCTAGGCACGCACGCCTAGGCCACCCCGCGGCCTGCCATCGATCGCCTCATCTTCGCCGTGACACAGTAAAGGTCCTCCTGTGGTCTGATAGAGCTGTAAGCTCCCTTTTGTGTCATGTAGGATCTGAGCACCAGCCGCCATTAGCGACAGCTCGAGGAGGTCAAAGGCTTGCTCCAGGTTGAAACACTTCAAGGTCCCACGTCTAGCAGGTGCAGGGAAGCCTCGCGCAGTCAATTGTCCCAGCAATTGGCGCTGCGAGGCCTGCAGCTGCTGCAATTGGAAGGAAGATCTCCTCCAGGCGTGCGAGCAACAACGGGCGGGACATTAGTCCCACCTTGTAAACAGCTGGGCGCAATGCTTCACATAAATTGAAAAGGTGTATTGGGCTTATCGCCTTCGATACACAGGGGTCAAGTCCCTCGCCTACGCACACAGTGTGCCACACGCTCGCACCCACCCTCGCCCGCACTCACGCCCCATGGGTCTGGGCCGAACCTGACTACCCAACCAAGCACTCCTCTCTCACCACCGCACACCGGTGGGCCTGGTCCCGAGCACGTTACCCGACCTGTATACCCGCGAATGCTCTGGGAGCGAACCTTTGAGAGAGAAATAGAGAGAGAGGCGTGGGACGAGTAGGGGTTAGGTTTTGCCTAACTATGTAACGTGCAGGGAAGAAGGAGGAGAAAGGAGGAGGAACGACTGAAGACTTAGCCGCACAGGGTAGCTGCTGAAGAAAGAGGAAGGAAGAACTCAAGGTAGAGGAGCAGTTGAAGAAAGAAGAAGAAGATAGGAAGGAGGAAGCTGCAAAGAAAATAAAAAGAAGCAGCCAAGAGCTGCAACAGAAGAAGAAAGAAGAAAGAGGAAGAAGATAGGAAGGTAGAGAAGCCAACTGAAGAAGAAGAAGGCACAATGCAAAAAGAAGAAGAAGAAGAAGGAAGCTGAACAGAGAAGAGAAGAAAAAGAAGCCAAGAGGAGAAGATCCTGCAAGGCACTGTAGCAAAGGGGCAGATAAGGTGTATGATTCAAAGAATCAGACATCCGAAAAAGGAAAGGCAGAGGAGGAAGAGAGAAGAGGAGAAGAAAGAAAGAAAAGAAGAAAAGGATTTTTTTTTTGTTTACTCTCTCTTTAATTTTTGTAAAATAGTATATAGTTAATTGTGAATTTATATGCTTCTAGAATCGAAGTTAGCTCCTTAAGTTCGACCTCGGGATATTCTAAATTTCAAGTAATGAATTAAAATAAACTGATAATCGCTTTTCATGATAATATTGCAACGAAGATATCTTTAAAAACACTGCGAAAGGCCTCTGTCAGGCATCTCTGCATTTCACCGGATGATCGTGAGCCCTCTTCAGTATAGATGTGATGTGTGCAATATGAGGGGTTGATGCCAGTCAGATCATCGAGACTCCATCCAATGGCTCTCCAATGCTACTAGAGGACAGTAATCAAGCGTGTTTCCTGATCAGATGTGAGTCAGGAGTTGATAATCACAAGGAACGTCTGATTGAAACCCAAAAAGACATATTTGAGATGGTTAGGGAGGGGTTTCAATTCCACAACTGGATTATCAGTAGTAGCAGGTGGTTTAGGGTGGGGGTTGGGAGCAAAGAAAGGAGCTATGGGTGTGTTTAGGTTAGGTTCAGGCTCCTCTAATTGTGGGTTTTGATCTTCTTGTGGTTGATAAAAAATAATCGGGTTTTCCTTGATACACGGGTCATCAACCACAGCCTCGATATCGCAAATTTGTTTGATAACTCTGCAATTAATTCCTTGTTGGGCATTAAAGATGTTGATCTTTAGTGTCTTGCTCCTAAATTTTAATTCAAGTTGGCCCTCCTCGCAATTAATATTGGCCCTAGTTGTGGCCAGAAAGGGTCTCCCTAATATGATCGGTGTATTCTTCAAGTTCTCAAAAGTATCCATGTCTAAGGCGATGAAATTCACGGGAAAGTAAAAATCGTGTACCCTAACTATGACATTCTCAAGTACTCCTTTTGGTGACTTAATAGATCGATCAGCTAATTGCAAAGTCAACTTTGTCGGTTTAAGTTTAGATTCCTCAAAGTGGTCAAGTAGGGATGTGGGTATCAAATTGATGGAAGCTCTTAGGTCCAATAAGGCTTAGTCAAACTGTATATCACCGATAGCATAGGAGATCAGAGGGGTGCCTGGGTCCTTTGCCTTAAGCCAAAGTTTGCTCAAAATGATGGAGCTAGCTTACTCCGATAGTACGATTGGGTTCCTGCCTTTGGTTCACGGCTTACACTTGGGTGTACACATGTCTTTCAAGAATTGTGCATAAGCTGGTACGTGGCGAATCGCATCCATCAAGGGGATGTTATATGGACCTACTCAAAGAGCTTGACTAGGTCCTCCTCAGGTGCCACGGGTTTGGTTGTCTTCTTTCCCTTGGTCAAGGCCTCAGGAAATGGAACCTTAGATGGTTCCTCTAGAATTGGCTCAGACTCTTTATCAGGGCTGGGCGTGTCTTGGATGACCAATCTAGGGTTAGGGTCTATAGTCTTAGGCATTTCGTGGCTAGGAAAAGGTGGGTCTTGTGTTGCTTTGCCACTACGGGTGGTGACGGAATTTAATCTTGCCTGATTTTGGTTTAGATTAGGCAAAATAGGTGTCTGCTGCTGAAATCCCGAGTATGAAGTTGAAGCATCCATCCCGTTAGGTGATGGCACAAAAGGGGCCTGATAAACAAAGTGAGCTTGTCCATGATTTGGGTTTATAACGTGCCTCTGGTTCTGCATGTTATTCGGGTTTGGAAGAGGCTGGGAAGGGAGTGCACCAGGTTGGTGAGTACTTGCCAGGTGGGCTAATTGATTATGTAGCTCAGAGATCTCTTCTTTGTGATGTTTTTGCATGTCAACCAAGGTTTGGAGAATCAAAGATGTTTGATCTTCTTTAGGTGGTCTAGATTGGAAATTTTGGTTGGGCCTTGGTTGAGTTGGTTGATATGGTCGCTGGTTTTGTGGTTGGGTTTGGAATTGGGATCAAAGATTCAGGTTATTTCCAGACCACGCAAAGTTAGGATGATTCCGCCATTCAGGGTCATAGGTGTTGGAGAAAGTATTATTCTAGATGGCTTGGAGATCCTTGCAGGATTGAGGAGCTCTGAGATAATTAGAGTACGGGGGTTCAGAGTTCCCCCAACTGTGGTGGGCTAACCCGGAGTTGCCTCCTAAGCCATAATTAGATGGGGTGGATATGCATCCATCCTCAGGGAGTGGCAGATGTTGTGCGTAGCCTCCCTTCCCGTAGGCGGGTGCACGTATGTGCTTTGAGGTGCAGACGTGGATTTGTGTAGATGATGAATGATGTTGTCCACCTTCTTTTCGATAATGAAGACTTTATCCAATTGACTAGCTACCAACTCCAAATCAACGGATGAGAAAAGGCCTCGAGATTCATGTACCCCTTGATTGTTTATCAATGCGTGGGTGGACGTCCGGTCATATGCACCCAATGACTCATTGTTCAGGGAGTTCTCGCACATGTTCTCGAGAATCTCCCAGACCGTGTCCTCATGTTGACCCATGATGCTACCACCACAGTTTGCATTGACAAAGAGCTTGATGTCTTCATGGAGTCCACGGTAAAAGGATTGTACTTGTTCTGACTTCGAAACTCCGTGATGGGGGCACTTACACATGAGATCCAGAAAACATTCCCATGCCTCGTGTAGAGATTCTCTTGCTCCTTGGGAAAAGTGCATGATTTGGTGTCGCATCGTATTTGTATGACCAATGGGGTAGAATTTTTGTAGGAAGGCGAATTGAAGTTCTCCCCATGTGTTGATCGTGTGTGGTTGAGTTTGAAACCAGTGAGCAGCTTTGTCAACTAGAGAGAATGAGAATAGTTTCAAGAGTAATCCATCCCAATTTTGTACATCTACCCCAAACGTGTGGGCCAAATGTTTTAGGTTTTTGATGTGCTAGAAAGGATCCTCGGAGTTCAAGCAATGAAATTTTGGGGTCATATGAAGCATGCTAGGCTTGAGATCCACCTTGGGTCCTCCCGCAGGAATGTTGATTCAGGGTTCAATCTCCACCGCTGCAGGATTATAGTGATCTCGCATTTGAGGATGCAGTGGTGGGTTGATGATGGCATTGATTTGATTTTATAAATCGTGAAATTGTTGCTCAAGGTTAGGTTGATCTTCTTGGTGATCCATGATTGATAAGGGGGAAGTAGGTTCTGAATCAGAAGATATGTCAATGTGATCAGGTTGTTGCACAAACACAAAAATTGAGGCTCGACCTCAATGAGAGTGAATGACTAATGGAGGCCTCAAGGGTGGCCTTAAGGACCTCCTCTCAAACATGCACCGATGGAGTAGATGAGGGATAGCAGGTGATGGACCCAATCAAGACACCTAAAAAATTTTGGATGACTATAGAGGTTCAGGGCGGATGATACCCGTAAGTCAGAAAGCCATCCACCTGAGAATTACCTGGGTAGCCAGAAAGGGAGAGTCCTACGAAGACCACTACAAAGGAGAGTACCCCCACAGGTTACAGGGTTTCCCCCACCCGACCTTTCATGTCACTGAGGATCCAGGTAGACCAGAATGGGGACTTGACCTCTTAAGTCTACTAGTTTTAGATTAAGAGCAAAGGTGCTTATGATTTCACTTGAACTTTAAGATAGTTTTGTGCAAGGTGACCTAATTTGAAGATTGGTTAACCCAATAAGGTGGGTCAACTTCACCTGTTTTGTCCTTTGAGAAATTTATGTCCCTTTTTTACTGTTCAAATGAAATTAAGAGCCTGATTTTAGGGTTTGCTTGAATAGATCAATTCAACCAAGGCTTAAGCACACACTATTTGGGAAGGTTAATTCTTGATTAAGCAAGTGTGTCTCTAAAACCCTAAACTGGAAATCCTAATTGGCTCTTGATTGGTCCAATTCAATTTTGTCCAAATGTGGTACCTAGGGCTCAAGCAAGAAGGTGATAGCCCTAGATACCTTAAAACCCTAAGTAGGTGCACAAATAAGGGTTGGGTGTTTTCTAAGAATGAACCAAATTAGGTAACTTGTTGTGATTGAATCTAAAAAATAGAATGCAAGTTGGACTTAATTGATTTCTTCCTTGTTTAGCTTTTGGGAATCAGGGGCTTAGGAGAGATTGGATTTGTGGTTTACCTGCCCTTGGAGTGGCTGATGTGCGGCTAATCTTCCCCTAATGAATCCCTGAAACAGATCACAGTCAAAAGAGATAGAGCAAGTTAGTACCAAGTCAAGAATTGTAATCAAGAGATCGAATTGCATGTTGCTTCCTGGCAACGGTGCCAAAATGTTTGTCGAGCGAATTCGATGTTATAAAAGCTGCATCGTAGTATAGGTTGAAATCTCTTGAAAACAAATAATATTTATACTCGAATGAAATCCGAGGTCGAACACAGGGAGCAAGTGGCAAATATGAATCTCAAGATCACAATTTCAATCAAATATATGAGCAATTTCAACCCAAAACTTAATTAAAAATGATATAGAGATGAAGCTAAGTAATAAAATGCAAAAAGATTAGGGTAAAATGGTCATTTGAATCACCAATTACCCTAATTACAATAATATCAAATATCTTAACAGTATCAGTCAACTTAAATCCATGTAGGATAAGTGCACAGTGCACTCCCTTCAGAGATCAGATGATGGAATTCTCAACCACATGGCTTAACTGTCCAACTGCTACAGTGCCAAGAGAGAACCCTTCCCCTTCCTTCCCTTCTTCTCTTCTTCTGCCTCCTTAAGCTCAAGAGAAGGCACAACATAGAGCTCAGCACCAACACCAGCAGAGGCAAAGGCCTCCCACATAAATCACTAAGTGTTGAGAGGAGGGTAGTAGAGCAAAACCCCCCCTCTCCTTTCTCTCTTTTATTCTTCCTTTCCCTTTCTTTCCCTTCTCTAAGCGACAATCGGATCCAGGTATACGGGTAAACGGTTAAGAGCCTAGACTTGCGTGGCATGACCGCGGGCGAGGGCATGCGTGGGCAAGTGCGAGGGGACCTTACCTCATGCTACTGAGGTGAACAGCTAAGGAGTGAAATTCAATTTATGCCGTGCGGGTGCTTTAGCAGTTTTTGAGGTGGGACTATCCCATCTGCTTCCTTCATTTAAAGCTGTGGAGGAGACTTCCTTCCAATTCTCGAGGGCACTGCAGCTAAGGCTTCCAATTGAGATTTTGGAAGGAGTCCTGGGATGCATTCGCGTCTTCTGATGCTGAGACCTAGAGCTGCAGATGAAGAACAAGCTTTGAAGCTTTCTTCGAAGAAGGTTCTTCAATGGCGATGGAGGCTGGCACTTGAAAGTCATAAAAAGGGTCTCACGGCCACGTCAGAGGATTTCAAAAGTGTCACCGGGTGACGATGAGTGTAGTGCAGGTGTTTAGGTGCGGTGGCGTGGTTGGAAACCTTCGGACGAAGGCCATGAGTGTTGGTGAAAGCATGTGTGCTCGGTGGTGTGATAGGGCAAGCAAACCCATCAATTTCTTGAGGGGTTTTGCTCATGAGGATGAGATGGAGCTTTTGGGATAGGTGGCGAGGCTTATGGTGTGGTGTAGCAGACAGAGAGCCTCGCCGGAGTGGTTGCCAGAGGCGAAGAAGACAGAGATGGATATGAGCGATTGGCGGTTGCGTATGTGTTGTGAGTGTGGGAGAGAGAAGTAGAGTGAGAGAGAGAGAGTGATAGAAGGACTTAGCTAAGTGGGAGAGAGGCGGAGGTAGCTGATTTTTGTCGACCAACGCTGGAGAAGACGGAGAGGTTGGCGAAGCAGCAACGACGATTGAGGTAGAGAAATGACCTCCCTTTGGCTAGGGAGGTGCACGAGGAAGAGAGGAAGATGGTGGCACCACCAATTTGATGGTTGGAGGTGTGGATGAGCAAGATAGAGAGAGGTCACAGGAGCAAGGGTTTTGGTGGTTGGAGGAGGAGAATTAGAGGTGGTTGACTCACCAAAATTTGCTGAGAAGATGTGCAAGGCCACGAAGGTCTTTTATAGGGCTCTAGATGGAGTTTCAAGCTTGGAAACAAGCTTAGAAACTCCGAGCTCCTCATCGGTGTAGGATACCTATTCAATCAAATCATTCGCACAAGGATTCTAGAGAGATTTAAGATCCCTGCATGAGCTCATTTGGAAGACAATTACTTGACGAGTTTCCCTTTCAATTTTGAGAGGGATTCGTCAAGAAATCACGAAGATCTTGCCAAATTAAGGTCACCAGAGCTTTAGGATTAGGATTTCATGGCGGTAGGGACCTATTTGAAGAAGGAGATGATAAAGTTAGGGACCTATTTGTAAAGGATTCAAAAGTTAGTGGCATGAGTGTGAGATAAAAGAGTCAGATAAGACCAAATTGCAAACTAGGTTAAGATCATCTCAAATTGAGCCCAAATTTTGGTACAAACCTAATTTGGACCTAAGGAATTCAATGGTGAAGTTGGATTTTGGTTTTGTGTGTACAATTACCCAAATTAGGGTAAATGTCTATCTGAGACTCTATTTTGGATTAAGATGGGTTTTGATGATCATCAGCTCTGCATTTGACAGTGTTTCCTCCCTTCCTTTCGTCTCGAACTCCTTGTGGATAGCGCTTGGTTTTCCCTCTCTCATCTATCTCCGATTCCTTGTGGAATTGGTTGCAACCTGTGGATCTGACCCACTCAAATGCCACTACACTAAGGTATGCTGTGTACGTTGTCGCCTCACATCTGTCATTGTTTTCACCCAGCCAAGGACCACCAATTTGAGGAATGTTGTTGATCATCTATACTGATTTGTAGATATTGGTTGCATAATAAATTTACATCAAAATGTAATTGCGATGTTTGATTATATTTTTAATGTTTAAGTTTTTAGAAATGATCATTTTCGTAGTGGTCACCACGTATTATGTTGTAACTTATTTTATTTGTCACTTTAAATTATAATTAGGTGAAAATGGAGAAGTATAACTTGAATGATAATCTTAAAGTCGATAAACATGCATGGAATGATGAGGTCAATGTTGGAAGAAATGATTTGGACAATGAAGTAGAAGTTGATCAAGTTCAAAATGATGATGTACTCGAAGCAGAAGGTGAATGTGAAGCATCAGTTGATGGTAATTTTGAAAATGAGAATGTTGAAGGAGATAAACCAGTAGTTGGTATGGAGTTTAAATACGAAGGAAACACATATAAATTTTATAATGCATTTACGAAATTGAAGGGTTTTTCTCTACACAAGGATTGGGTTCGTCAATCAAGAAGATCAAAGCTTATTGTTACTAGAATGATTGTATGTTCTAGTGAATGATTTAAACATTTGAGGAGAAAGGGTTCTGAAGGAAGACAAGTTAAATGCCGACAAGAAAGCCGACAAGGATGTAAAGCCCATATTTATTTATGTCGAAAGGAAGAAGGAACTTGGTTTGTGAGAAGAGTACACGATGAGAATAATCATGCTGACAAGTCCATCTAAGGTTGAGAAGTTAGATCATATAAGAGTGTACCTTCCTTTACAACGGAAATGATAAGTACCTTACATACATGTGGGTTGCCCCCATCAAAGATTTCTGTTGTCATGATTGAAATGGGTGTGAACGGTGTCAGTAGCCAGTTATGTAGAGATCAAATAAAAGTCAGTCGGAAGAATAATATTGGTCATAGATTGGTTGTCAGATCAGTTTTGGAGAAAATGGCAGTAGATCCAAATTTCTTTTTTAAACTTGAAGTTGATGACACCAGTTTTCTGAGAAGTATTTTTTGGGCTGATGTTAGATCGAGATCATCGTATGTAAAATTTAATGACATTTTGGTTTTTGACACTACTTATAGAACGAACAAATTCTCAATGCCATTTGCACCATTTACAGGTATTAATCATCATCGACAATCAACATTGTTTGGTTGTGCGTTACTTGTTGACGAAACTGCAGAAAACTTTAAGCGGTTATTTCAAACTTGTTAACTTGTATGTATGGTAAATTTCCCACAGCCATAATCACAGACCAAGATCCAGCTATTTGTGAGGCAATTGCATCAATTTTCCCCTCATCAGTTCATAGATTTTGTATGTGGCACATTAGGAAGAATGTGTTTATCCATTTGCAATAATTAAGATGTATTGATCATTTCCAAGAAAGCTACAATCGATGGATTTATACATGTGAATCAATAGAAGAATTTGAGAGACGGTGGATCGAATTAAAGGATAAATATGAAATAACAAGTGGAAGTTGGTTATGCAAGATGTATGATGTTCGGCAGCATTGGATACCTATATATCTTAGAGATACATTCTGGGCTAGAATGTCAATGAGTCAAAGAGCCGAAAGCATAAATTCTTTCTTTGATGGCTTCACAAATTCTCAAACACCATTTTCTGAGTTTGTTGGAAAATATGATAATGCATTGCATTCCCGATGGAATGACGAAGAGAGTCAGGATTTTAAAGGTTTAACGATAAAACTACCACTGACTTCAAATCATCCTATAGAGTTGCAAGTAGGTAATTTCTACAGTCCATCCAATTTTACTATATTCCAAGAGGAGTTCAGAAAGATGTTTTATTGTGAATCGAAGAAAATTTCAAGTGTTGCGGATAAGAGTTCTTATGAGGTGTATTTGCATGGGAATAGCAGGAGAATCTTCATTGTCGAGTTCCTTACTACTGAGAGAAGATGTTCATATTCGTGCAAGAAATTTGAGCAAGAAGGTATCTTGTGTTGCCATGTGTTGTTCATTTTCAGGAAGAAGGGATTTCTAGAGTTGCTTAACTGTTACCTGTTGAATCATTGGGGACTGGACAATAGGTTTATAGCTAGTAGTCAACTTGATTACAATAATGCTGCAGATGAACCAACACCACATATGTTGATGGGTTTCAGCTCCATTTTATCCAAGTTATATGATGGGGAAGAGCAAGTGTGGGAAATTTTCAGTTGGTTATGAATATGGTTGAAGAAGTTAGAAATCATATGAAAGAGCATTCTCAGTCTCATGTTCTTGTAGCTACATCCATCGGTAATTCGACAACTACTCCAAGAGGGAACTCAACTCCTCTGGATATGTTGGAGTCACAAGGAAGCTTTTTAGATATTCGGGATCCAGAGTGTGCGAAGGCAAAGGGTCGGCCAAGAAAAGAGGAATGTTACAAGTCTACCATTGAGTCATTAACATCGAAGTCTGAAGGAAAGAAAAGAACATGTTATTTCTATGGGGAGAAAGGACATTATCGCACCACATGCCTGAAGAGGCATTTTGATACTTTTTCCTTACATTAAAGTTTTAATCTCTAAGTAGATTTAATATTAAGATTTTGTTTAAATTTTCAGGATGATTGAACATGAAGATGCATAGAATGAAGAAAACTGAAGATCAACTTTTGAGTGTTTTGTGGATCACCATGTATTGGATTACTTCAATGTTATATTATTGTATATTTGGTAAAAGTACTGTATATTTTTCTGTGTTTGGTGAAAGTTCTCAATTTGGTTGATGTTGTAGTCATGTATCTTTGGAGAATGTACTAAATTTCTTTTTGTGTTGTAGTATCCATCTTTGGTGAATGTACTCAATTTTTGTTGGTGTTGTACTATTGTATATTTGGTGTTGTAGTTTTATAGAGCAGATCTCAATTTCTTTAGTGTTCAGAAAATTACTTTGGTGTTGTAATATTCTTGATATATTTGAGATGCTGTGAGGTAAGAAAATGTCAATTAGCATGATAGTAGTAATTTTGCAACTTCGTGGGAGGTGAGTCAAAGTTGCAAACATCAGTGGAAATCCAGTTTACAAAAATTTCAACAAAGGAGATAAGTCCAAAACAATTTGCAGATCTATGTCTACTTGTTTACTAGAGCTCTCAAGTATTTCAATTGAAGTGAGTGGAAGCTTAGTAGATCTCAAGGAGTCCTCTGGTTGACAATGTGTGTGTTTCAGCAAGCATTCATCAGAGAGGTTTAGAAGTCCTAAGCAGATGAATGTGAAAGCATGTATGTGTAGGGACCAAAAGGTTTCTATTCGCAAGAAAATGGTTTCTCACTGTAAGTTGTCATAGGCATTTGTATCCCTGGCATTTGTATATGCTTCGGGGTAAAAGAAACATAAATAACAATTAGATCACGGAAGATATCTTCTCAACATGGTAACATAGAATTATCAGTAATAGGGAAACAATAGTTTACAAATACGTACTCTTTATATATTGATGAGGTGTGACTCATCATAGCTAAAATGCCCAACTTAAGCTAGAAACTAGGTTAAACACTACATAATTAACACAAGAAAAGGGTTAAGTGTGAGAATTAACAGAAATGACCTAAAACAGCAAATCAGTGTTAAAAATGGATAATTAGGTCACAAAATGAGATATTCTATTCACAGATACAAGATGATGATCCAATTACAAATTGAATACATATTTTGTTCAAAAGATCAAATTGAAGTGAAATCATATTCCTACATGTTCAATTGAGCTTCAATAAAAACTTGGTTGCATTTGGACATCACTAGGACCTTGCATTGATGATATTACATATAGGTCCATCTTTACATTTTCTTAAACTCAAAAGTTCTTAAGGACCCAATTGAAAATTGTCAAGGGCCTCTTTGTAAACCACAGGGACCACTCCGTAACACTTCTTAGCCACTAATGGGTTTCTTCCTAAAATTCCTATTGCTTTGCCCTTAAGGGCTTCCTCACAATTCTTCCAAAACCACCTACAGCTGCGGTGCACCGCTGCGGTCCACTATAGCACGAAGAACACATTACATCAGAGCCATTGATCCCGTGTATCTTCAATCCACTGTCAGATCTCGCATCGAAGCTTCGCACGTAGAATCACCTCACCTCCCTGATGCCATTTGATGGTAGGATTCATCTCAAACCTTTCTCTCCCTCCTCTTAGCTCGCATCAACCATTGAAGGCCTATTTGTCTAATCTAACCACAGCAGTGCCCTGATCAGCTGGTGCACCCATGTAAGTAGCTACCTGAGCTCGCACGTGCAGTATCGACCTCCTTCCTACACTTCTCTAGCGATTTCTTCATCCCTCTGGTCTCTCCTCCTGACTCTACCTCTACTCCATTGCTACAGCAATGGAGGTCACTTTCTCTGATCCTCCTCGCTGCTAAGGACTTCATAGTGCACCAATGCGACTGAGAGCTTCCCTAGCAAGCTTTCCCCTCTGTTGGAGCTTCTCCCATCATTCTTTGCTGCAGCCATTAGTTGTAGCTTTCCTTAGGTCTCATTCCTTCACTTAGTATAGGATTTCCTGCTTTCATATGTTAGGTTTATTGCTTTCTTAGCTTAATTGGATAGTGTAGATTGTAGTATAATGTCTGGATTGTTTGGATTAGCTCTAGGATATAGTAGGACTAATGTAGCTCTGATCCGCACCTCTCTGATCAAATCATATCGGAGAGGTATTCGCACACGTTTCCATCAATTCATACAGCTTCCCAACCATTTCATGTCCACTTTCATTTAATTTCCTCATGTTTTAATCCATAATCCACCCCATTCGCTCGAGCATGTCTAGATCTAGAATTCTCGAAATTTGTCATCTAGATAACTCTCACAATCATCTAGGGGTCTCCTCATTCAATTCATATTTTCACAAGGACCCCTAACCCTGTGTTGATTTGAATTGAGCTGAACTGTAGATTTCTCAAATGTGATTTTGATTGGATGATGAGGTGAATTTTTGGTTCTTCATTAGTAGTTAGAACCAAGGAAATCAGTTTTACTGATTTGAGGTTCTAACAAGGATGAATTGTTCAATTGGATGAGATTTAGATTTTGATCTAAAGGCTTTCAAGCATGCTTATGGTTTTTGATTCATTATTTAGGGATTTGAAGATTTGGGATTCAATATTAATGGATTTTAATGTCTGATTTGGTCTCTTTCTTCATGTTGTCTATGGCATAAGATATGGTTTAGATCAGAGTATATTTCATCTTTGAGCTTCAATCTAATTTGGAATGAGTCCTAAATCTATCATGCAATGTTTTAAACACTTTTGAACCAAGCTTTAATGTGTTTGAAACTTGGACATGAATATTTACCTTACATTGTCTATACTGTAAGGTGAAGATCATATTAGGATTTCAATCAATTGTATCTGAATTTCCTTGAGTTTCAGAATGATTTAGAATAGATTTGGAAATGGTTTTTCATGATTTTGATTCATACATTTCAGATCTGGGACACTGATTTCAGCACTGATTTTTTTAAAAGTTGATGTAGCTTTGATCTCTCATTTCAATATATTAAAGAGCTACTCAGCAGCTACATTATATGGGATTGACCCTAATTTCAAGTATTGGAAGATTTGAACCTATTTCAATGGAGTTTAAGATCATATTTAGTTGGTCTGATCAGAGTTTCAGGTGCTGCACTAGCTGCATCATTGTTTTAAGACGTCTGATCTTTTGAGATAGCTATTGAGCAGCAATAGTAGCAACTGAATTCAGCTACTAATCTGACCAACAACATTGCAATAGCAAATTTGGCTTCTACATTTCAGTTTCAGCAGGTCTGAACCAAGGATCTAAGCTAGGAATTTGGAATTTTGGATGATTTAAGGAAGCCGACACTGGTTTGTAATGATAGGATCTCATGTACAAGCATTCTTGTATTTGATATGAACTTTAATTTAGTTGGAATTGCTTAATTATACTCGTTAGATTCACTTTCAGCTAATATCCATGTGTATAACTGTCCAAATTGTGATTTGATGAAAATCTTAATGAAAATTATGTTTAATTGATCCAAACATATTGCATGAGATGTGTTGGAAGTTTCTGAGTGCCAAAACCCCTCATCTAACAGCTAGAATTCAAAACTAGGCCTTAGATCCTTAGGTTTAAACTCTTTCAAGGCCTAAATTGTGCTTGACTTTTATATAAATAAAATACATAAAAAAAATCATAAAAAAATAAGATACCTTGTATACTATGCATATACTTGTATAATATAACTTAAATTTAAGCTATATGCATATAGTGTATAATATGAAAATAATGTCTATAATTAGCTTATATATGTATTCTATATATTAAATTAAATATTTAGAATGAGTTATTATATATATAACTTTATTGTATATTGTGTATAAATTAATATTAACTAAATGTATATTAACTTAAGTAATTATAAACTATATATACGTGCATAACTATATCTCATACCGTACATACATATTCAAATAATTAATATATACTATACAATACCTGTAATTTAATTTAATTATGCATTTATAGTAGGTATTTAAGTTATTAAGCTAATTAAGTAATTTATTAACTTAAAATAAAATAAATTAGTAATTTAAGTTAATAATGAATTAATTTATAATGTACACTTGTATAGTATTATATTCAGTATTTTTAAACTATTTATACTATATTTGTATAATATTATAGAATTTATAAATTATGTATGTACAAAACTAGCTTAAACGTGTAATTAAATGTAAATAAACTAAAATAAAGCTTCTAAAATTCATTAAAAATGTGTAATAAATAATTTATTATATAAATTAATTTTGTATCGAGTCAATTTTATGATTAATCAACTAATTTATACTTTAATTAAGAAATTAACCTTTAATTAACATGTATAAACCTCCAACTTTAACTAATTTTGTTATATATCTAAATAGCTTATTTCTCTAAATTAATTGTACCATTATGTAGCCCTATATAAGGGTTTTTGTAATTATATAATTTATTTTTAATTTATACTAAAATATGGCCCTCGAATTGAGGGCCAAAACCCTTAAATTCGTACGCATTGCAGCGTTGGGGCACGCTTAATTGGCGCTCAGGATTGGTGCCAGATCGTGTGATGTAATGGCCTCACATCACTATATCATGCCTTTGCACTGGCGACCCTCTCGGTTGTTAGTGCTGGGTGCAAACAAATGAGCATTCTTTGGTTCCTTGGGGCACGTGCCTGTGTGTGCTTACAAGTGTGCATGGGCATGTGCGTGAGCACGTTTAGGCGTGTGTGTGGACTTCGGTGGGCCTGTATTGGGCCTAAAATGCATGAAAAAAATACATAATTCAATCTAGGGCTGACCCACCAGTATAGGTCAGATCCTGCTTCTCTGAAATGCTGTGTATCCCTCGAAAATGGGCCAGCCCGCCTACTAATAAACCCAATTTTTGGGTTGGTGAACAGTAACTGAATTGGCCGTGTTAAGAGAAAAAAGAAGATATCCTAAAAAGGACTACGTGTGAAGAAGAACGAAGAGAAGAGAAGGAATGAGAGTTAGCTGTGAGATTGGTTAAGTGCTGTGTGCGTGTGTGTTTGTGTATATATGTATAAGTATAATATAAATGTATAAGTATATGTATATAAATAAATAATTATAAATATGTATACGTATAATATGAGTATGGTAAGTACTGTTTGCGCTCTTTTGTATATAAATAACATTGAGCTTTAGTGATAGCTATATCTGTCATTATATATATGTTAATATGTTAGTATAGATAGCTATTTTTGCCTTAGGTTATGTATATAGTTAACTAAGGCTATACCAACGTATATAAATGTCACTGTATATAGGAAATGTGTTACTAAAGATATTAGTATGTTAATATAACTTAACATAGTATATACTAATAGCTATTTTTGTACCTATCTTATGTATTATTGATATTAGTTGTATATAATTAACATAGTGTAATATTAACTGGTTTTTTATGCTTATTATTTGTGAATATGTTTAAGGCAATGTAATGCATATTAATTGATTCTTTTTGTATATAACTGACAAATTCCTTCATTATTTGATTCATTTATTCCTTTTGTAAATAAATTTAACATTTTTGGAATAAAAGAATATTTTTGGATTTAGAGAGAGATGTATATCAATAACTACCTCCCAGTGAACGATCTGAAAACTAACCAGTAACAATTGTACTTAAATAAAAATGACACGACATCTGTTTGCATTATAACAAATATACTACAACAACAATACCTAAAACAACACTTTTATTGCAACTCGGTCGTCGCTTGTCATATATGCATGCCTCCCACAAATATGACATCATTGTTCCTCCACAATCATGCTTATACACAATAAATGATGGTTTGCAAAGCACAAGGATGAGAAGAAATCAAAGAGTTTGAATGAGAAGCAGAGCTATGGAGGTTTGACCTAAAAAATGTGTCAGTCATACACACCTCAGAATGCGTGACTTAAACTATTTGTGTCGTACAGTGATCAATTATAAACGTCGGTAAAGCCTTAAGAGAATATATAAACAAAACTTAAGGCTAGAAGAAACAAACACACAACACCCAATTAAATCATGCATTGGTCACTTTTATTTTGAGTTAGTGTAAAATTTGTAAGTTTGCGAACTTGGGTCTTTCGTAGGATCAACAGTCCCCTTACGGACTGGATCGTCCTCTAATAAACCCAAGTTCTAATTATTTAAATATTGTGTTCACGTAACTATTTAGGCCTCTAAAGGCCCACACAATTCCATTCCACAGTCCTACGCGAGCACACCAGCCTGCACAAATCGCGCTTAATGGGCTACAGAATTCTAATCTCTGTGGGATCTGACCCCTTATACGTGGACAATGGGCCTACAGGCAGCAACCAATATAACAAGCTATGGTAGCTCTTCAGCAACCAATGTGGTACTTACTGCAGCACCATCTATCATGCTAATGCATGGTTTGCTACAATGTTTTTGCCTCGAATTGAGTGCTTATTACAATACAATTTGGAAATAAATTCTCTGGTTGTGAAGCCTATACATAGTGCTTGTTATTGGTACCTTTAATTGTCAAAAGTTCATTATTTTGGTATATTTAAAAATAATTTAAAATTACTAAGTTATACAAGTTAAATTAAATCTTAATTCCTTAATTAATGCATAAATGAATAATGTAATGACTCATTGA
This sequence comes from Thalassia testudinum, assembly GCA_037157565.1. Taxonomy (NCBI): domain Eukaryota; kingdom Viridiplantae; phylum Streptophyta; class Magnoliopsida; order Alismatales; family Hydrocharitaceae; genus Thalassia; species Thalassia testudinum. The sequence goes on along the minus strand of JAZHRO010000056.1, from coordinate 100,687,850 downwards.
GTTATAAATTACTTAATATACATAGTAATATATTTAACACACATTTTAAAGTAGAATTTTGGTTATATATTTTAATTTATATACATTAATTTTCATCATTCACATATATGTACGGTTACAAATATGTTTATATGTATATGCATAATTATTTAGAATTAGATAGAGATACATACATATAATGTAATTAAATAACTAGATATTACATAGATACAGAATGTAATTAAACACATCATAAATACTTCATTAAATAGGTACTTAAATTATATAAGTCATTTATGTACATTTACATTATAGAAGTTATCATTTACAAGTAGCTTACAATTAAATTATATTTACAACTCCAAATACTATATATAATGTATTTTGTCATATTTTTAGACTTCTCCATAAATATATAGCATTTTTCTGATTTATGGAGATAGGATGATCCAATCTTGTCTCCATAAATTTTATACTTCTAGTATTTACACTCCATTGCACCCGCTAATCCTCATGCCAACCCGCCCCCTCCTCCCCACCAAATGCTTCGACACCGAGCACTATCCCCCCTGTACTCCCTCCTCCCTGATAGCCCTCACCCCTCAGTGTAGCCCTCTCCCTCTCGCCTGCATTAGCGGCCCGCATCTCCTCCATCGCAGCGGCCACCCCCATCGTAGGGCTCTTCCCCATCGGGACGATCTTCTTGTTCTTCCTGCACTCTTCTTCTTCCTCTTCCTTTAAAATGGCAAACATTATCTTTTATTTGCATAGATTAAGATTTTCAATCCCTTTCTCCTATGAAGTAGTGTTCAAATGTTGGTAGCATCGCAATGATTTCTTGTTCTAGATAAGGGATTCAATAGTTTCTTCTCAAGAAATACTAGAAGTAATTCCCTCCATTGAAAGGCACTACCATTTTAGTTGTAAATTAGTTTTGTGTCTCATATGTTTTATATATGTGGTTAGTTTATGATCGTCATAGTTGGGGTTGTTGTTTATAGTTGTGAAGATTTTAGAGTTGTGTTTCTTGTTAGTAGAAGTATGGTGATGTTTGAATCCAATCTTTATAACTGTTTAAGCTAAGGATAACTCAATTTTGAGTTGTTTGCTCGAGAACTTTCATTATTAGTCATGCTTCTTCATTGTTGTAATTGTAACTTAAATGATAAACACTAAGGTAGAAAGAAGTTAGAAATGAAGAAGGAATTGAGAGCTTCAGAAGAAAGGACCAATCGAGAGAGTATGCCTAAGAAAGATATTTGTTTCGTATAAATTTTTTTATTATGTAGTTTATATGGCTTTTCTTTTTAATGATTATTATTTTAAATTGTTGTAGATCCATTAGTCTTACAACATCGATGTTACGTTGTTGATTACGTTAACACCATAAGAGATTGAATCTTAGAAATGATCATATGGAAGTGATGAAGGCCACTCCATTCCACATTCTATTAGATTTACAAGTTTTATTAGTGAATGTTAGGCTTGTACAGGACATCCTCCTTGGTTATAAAGGGAGTAACATGTTTTCACTGGGGAGGAAACAATTTGAGGTTATAGTAGATGACGTTAGTGTCATACTTGGTCTACCATCTAGTGGTGAGCAAATTATTTATAGAAGTCGTGTCAAGCCAAGTTTAACCGAAGGAGAAATATTTGGAGATAATGTTTGTTTAGGTAGAAAAGAATTGGAGAAGATGCTTCAATCGATGGTTCATAAGGAGGGTCAAAAAGTCATGGAGGACTTTTGTAAAGTGTTAATTTTATACATGTGCGCAACATTCTTGTTGTCGAATTCAGGAGGTGTGCTCCATGCACGCTACTGTGATATGTGGATGAGATATATGCATTGCATGCATATAATTGGCCATAGGCAATCCACAATCACGCCATGTTAAATTTTGCAAGCATTTCAAACGATTTGAAGTTGGTGCAGAAAGGTGAAATGCAAAGTCCAAAGAAGGTTCTACTTTGATCGACAATGTGTCTGCTGGTAATTAAATTTAAACATGCCATATATGTTCCATTCATTAATTTTATTTTAGTAGTTGTGTTAACATTCTATTTTTAGGTATGGGCATATGAGCACGTGAACCTGCTAACCCCTACTTTTCCAAATGAGTGGCCAAGAATCAAAAAATACAAAAATAGGAATGACCCTCAGAAGTCCTTAGTAGACATTCAACCAAAGGACTATAAGAATTACAATATTACAGACTAGGAGAAGTTGATCTTGAAGAATGCATTAATGGCTTTGCAATCATTGAACATATGGGTCAAGGAGATCATTGATAACTCTAATGATATTTTTGCTCATCATTTTGAGGGTCGTAGTGAGGAGTTGAAAACAAAGCTAGATGAGGGAACCAACTTTGATGTTGCAGAACTTAAGATGAAGATTAAGGAAGATTTGAGGGAAGAATTTAACTGCCGCTTCATGTCATTGGAAGCAGAAATAAAAAAATTGCGAGAGGAGAATAAGCAATGGAAGATCCAACTTAATTCCAAACATTTGGAGATGGTGGATTCCACAGCCATCCCTGTTTGTGTTGCTTCCAAGAATAAGACAACTCGACAATCAAGTTGAAAGAAGCGAAAGAGAACTCTTCGGAGCAATTGCAAGTTGAAATTTGAAGTCAAGGAAATGTTTGGGATGAAAAAAATCACAAGGAAGACAAGAGAAGCTGTAAATATAGATAGCCAAGCAGAGAGTCACCACACAAGCATGGTATGCACGTATAATTGGGCTACTTGATCCATTTTTGTTATAACCCTGGCATTAAACGTCATTTAAGACATCTGGGAGTTGGTCCAGATGTCTGGGAGTTGGTCCAGACGTCTGGTCAGATGTCTGGAAGCCCTCCCAGACGTCTGGAAATTAATTTTTTCGGCGTATGGGTTCGCGTCTGTGCGCATGCGCACGCAGACTGAACAACCGCCCTCCTTTTTCTCTTTCCTTCCTCCCTGCAAGCGCAGACACCTTTTTTTTTCTCTCTCTCTCCCCACGACAACCTTCAAATACCCCCTCTCCTCTCCCTCACCCTCACTCCACCGCATTCTTCTTCTTCTTCTTCTTCTTCCTGTCAGTGAGAGAGTGAGAGGGCGAGGGCAGCAGTAGCGGTTGCTGTGAGTGCGTGGGGAGGAGGGGCTGCTACGAGAGGGAGAGAGAGCTTGATCGCGAGGGTGAGATCTCGCTGGAGCAGTCAGGGCCGGCTGGTGGGTGAGCAGCAGGAGCGTGGTGTTGGGGAGGAGCTACTGCAGCTCAGGCAGTAGGCGAGCGCGACACGGCACGGCCGTGCGCTACGGGCGGAGGGCGAGGAGGTCCTGATAATGGGAAAATTTCCCAGAATCAGACGTTTAGACATATGTCGAGACGACGCAGGAGATGTCTGGAGAAAGGTCCAGACGTCTGAAAGGTACGATATTTTTCGATCCTGCTATTTTCGCGTGTACGGCCATGCAGCTGTCCCGCCGAGGAGTTCTGGCTCATCTTGTGTTGAGGACGATCGTGTGTGCATGTAGGTCTCGTTCGGGAAGGTGCAAGGGCATGCCCTCCCACACAGATCGGACGTCTGGGCACAGCACCAGACGGCGGAGAGGGTCTCAAGATGTCCGGAGTGACAGTCGGACGTCTGGAAACTAAGTCCAGACGGTTCAGCAGGCTTCTGGATGTCTGAAGGACCGCGCAGGATCAAGGTATGACCTGAGCCATCATTTAAGACGTTCGGAAGAAGTTCCAGACGTTTGATTTTGGGCAGACTTGTCATTTTCAACCCGTTTAGGGTCCGTTCGGAGTCTGTTTTCCTCTTTTCAAGTTTCGTTCTTCTCAGATTTAGTTCCTCTACCTGTTTACAATTATTGTATACTGTTCTGAGTAGCTCCTTGCAATTGATCCTTATGTTTGGATCCCATTCCGTTGTGGCTCTGGGGGCTGCAGAGGTGCGCGGGCTTGCCGATTTCGCCCCCAGTACACCCGATTTTGAGGGTAGAGTGGCTCCTTTAATTATTTATCCAAAATTATGCACTTGTGAAATAATTAGTAGATTCTAGGGTATTGCATGAATCCTAGGACTGAACAACTAGATTGAATGATGGATCCTAGGGTATGGCATGAATCCTAGAACTGAAAAACTAGATTGAATTATAGATCCTAGGATATGGCATGAATCGTAGGACTGGAAAACTAGATTGAATATATATATATTGCAGTCTTGGAAAAGTAGAAAGGAAAACGATAACTGCCTGTAATTGGTTAATAGTTGCCTGTTTATGAATGGATAATTATTGTTGAGAACATGGGTTGTATGAATATAAAGCTGAAATGATGAAACCTAAATTGGCTGAGTTAAAGAAAAATGAGCATGAACCCTACGTGGAATTAGGAGTAGAGCTCTTGAGAAGTGAATGGAATAGAATTGGGGAAGTGAGCTAGCCCTTGAGTACTCCGTACTCAAGGAGAGCGACTGTCCCCCTGTTTAGTGCAGAGCGGAGCTAGCCGCCCCAGGGACCCGGGGTTAGGTCTGGCCACTTTGTACCAACTTTTGGCCCTCGTGTACACAGTATCGAGGAGAGCTACTAGTGTAGGGAGAGCACTAGCCACCCCACGGGCCCCGGGGTTCTACTAGCCTCCTACACCGACTTGTTAGACCCACTGGGCAAACCAGGGTAGTCAGGCGAGGGTGCGCGGACTGTGGAGGGGCAAGACCCCTGTTTAGTTACTGTGGAGGGGTTGGACCCCTGTTACTGAGGGGGCTCTGCCCTATACTGGTTTCGTGCTGTGCTTTGGGGCGCACCCGTTAACAGAAATGACTGACCACGTGCCAGTGCGGGGTAGCTACCCGTGCTTTTATTGCGCGTGCTGTAGTCACCGTTACGTCTGTCAGTGACCTTGGGGTGGTTTACTGAGGGTAGGACCACCACGGGGGACTCTCCCGACCAGGGGAGCACCACGTGTTACTTCCACTTTTCGGAAAAGACTGCAATCAAGATCATTCCCACGAGGAACATTCAAGATCAAGAGAAAGATCTGAGAAATAATTTAATAATGAATAAATGGAAAGATAAAGAAAGAGATTAAAAATATAACAGCTGCTATCCACCTTACTATTTTTCTTAGCTTTTGATTGCCACTCTACTCAGCGTTTCGCTGATGTGTCACCTTTGTTACCTTTTCAGGACCAGGTGTTGAGCAGCTAGAGTCGGCGGCTGCAGAGGGTGCTGGGCCTTGTAGAGCCCAGTAGTTTACTTGTGTAGTACCCACTGTACTTTTCCTTCTATTATAGTGAGTATTTTTTGTTACCATTGTACTCTTTTATTGTAAGCATAGTGTTTATGTACCTATTTATTTCTTTACTGTTGTGGTGGTGTATACTGTAGTATTTCTTTTCTTTACTGCTGTATTTTGTTACTGCTAGTTATATACATGGTGAATGTGGTTTCTTTTACTGCTCTTTTGGTTACTTTCTCGTTGGACGACTGGGTCTTGGGATCAGTCGAGTCAGTCCGATTCTCGTGTCTCTTAAGGATTCGGGAATTGGGTCGTAACAAGATGGTATCAGAGCAAGGTCGTCCCGAGAAGTGAACCAACTGACTGGAAAATAACCAATTCATGTGTCTGTAACTAGAGTAGCCACCACAACGTTTCTTTTGACATAAGCTCTTAGACTTCTTCGTTATATATCGTTTCTTATTGACGTGTTTCTGTTCTGTTTTTGCGTCTCCTTGCAGGAGATGTCTCGACGCGGGACTAGCGAGGCGGGCCGCGGGCGCGGCCGAGGACGAGGTCAGAGAGGTGGGCGTGTTGAGGTTGACGTTTCATTGGACCAACCACTGCATCCGAGCATTCAGGCCTAGGACCTTGCCCAACTGATACGAGACATCGTGCGAGAGGAGCTCCACCCGCCGCCATGAGCGCCTCTCCTTGGGGCTGCAGAGGCGGAGTCCTCTGTGGGACCACGCGACGGACATGGCGCTGGACGCGGGGGAGGGGATGGGCCTCCACCGCCCCCACCTTCCTCTGACACTTCTGTGCATGAGGCTTCTTTACCTGGAGGTTCACCAGCATCTCCACTGCAGCGCCACTTCGAGCTTTTCGGACAGTTCCGGAAGCTGAAGCCCCCTCCTTCAAGGGGGATGAGGACCCGACCGAGGCAGAGGACTGGCTCGAGTAGATCGAGAAGGTATTTGACACCCTTTGCCCCCTGTGGAGTGCCGCGTGGCCTTTACCACGTACCAGCTGGAGAGCACGGCACACAGATGGTGGAGGGCAGTCAGGGGACAGGAGAGGGACGAGCCGACTTGGGACTGGTTCGTCACCCTCTTCTGCGAGCAGTACTTTCCCTAGACGTGGCAGGACCAGAGGAGGCGGGAGTTCCACACTCTCCGCCAGGGTACGATGACTGTGAGCGCGTACCGCACGCGTTTTCTGGAGCTGTCTCGCTTCGCAGCGACAGCAGTGGCCACTGAGGAGGAGTGCCTTTGGAGGTTCACCGAGGGGCTCTGGCCTACGATTCGGGGGTATGTCAAACCCCTGAAGCTGCCTACGTTCTTGAGGGTGGTGGAGGCAGCTATGACATACGAAGAGACCAACCCATCCACGCGAGATACTGACAGCGGGCAGAAGAGGCCCTATTAGCCGAGCATCAGAGGCCTGCAGGGCCGCTATAGCCACTTCCAGTGCCAGAGTGGAAGTGGGAGAGCATCACCATGGACTTGGTGGTGGGCTTACCTGTTACCCAGCGAGGACACGACGCAGTCTGGGTAATCGTTGACAGATTGACGAAGACGGCACGTTTCTTGCCGATCCGAGTCACCTAGGGACCAGCACAGTTGGCAGAGAGGTATATCCGCGACGTGGTACGTCTACACGGAGTTCCGTGGGAGATCGTATCTAATCAGGATACCGCTTTACGTCCCAGTTTTGGGCTGAGTTTCAGCAAGCCCTAGGGATGCAGTTGAGGTTCAGTACAGCTTACCACCCCCAGACGAACGGACAGTCTGAGCGCATGATACAGACACTTGAGGACCTTTTGCGTGCTTGTGTACTGGACTGGAGGGGCTCTTGGGAGGAGAACTTGCCCCTGGCGGAGTTTGCATATAATAACAGTTATCACTCGAGCATCGGCATGGCACCCTACGAGGCTCTGTACGGACGGAGGTGTACGGCACCCTTGAGTTGGGTTGAGGTGGGGACAAGTGGGAGGTTGGCCCCAAGCTGATCCGGCAGAGTCAGGAGGTGGTCGAGAAGATTCACAGGCGACTCCGCACTGTCAGGAGCAGACAGAAGAGCTATGCAGACCGGAAATGCAGAGAGGTGCAGTTTGAGGTTGGGGACCACATCTTCCTTCGCGTTTCGCCCATGAAGGGCCTGCAGCAGTTTGGGGTGAGAGGGAAGCTCGCGTCGAGGTTTGTGGGGCCCTTTGAGGTCTTGGAGCGGGTTGGACTCGTTGCTTACAGGCTTGCCCTTCCTCCCCAATTTTCTGGTGTGCACGACATGTTCCACGTGTCCAACCTTAGGAAGTACGTCGCCGATTCCAGTCACGTCCTGAGTCACGAGAGTGTCGAGGTGAGCGACGACCTGACCTACCCCGAGCGGCTAGTGCAGATTCTCGACAGAGCTGTTCGGAGTCTGAGACAGAGGCAAGTACCCCTGGTAAAGGTTTTGTGGAGGAGCCAGCGGTACGAGGAGGCTACTTGGGAGCCTGAGGCGGCAATGCGGGAGCGGTACCCGGAGCTTTTTACGGGTACGTCTTTTTAGATCGGTTTCAGTCCTCTTTGAGTTTGTTATATCGTTCTTTTCCGCACGTTAGTTAGCGCAAGTTTCGAGGATGAAACTTCCTTTGAGTTTGTTATGTTGTTATAACCATGGCATCAAAAGTCGATTAAGACGTCTGGGAGTTGGTCTAGACGTTTGGAAATTAATTTTTTCGGCATATCACCCTCCTTCTTCTCTTTCCTTCCTCCTTGCAGGCGCAGACACCTTTTTCTCTCTTTCTCTCCCCATGACAACCTTTAAATACCCCCCTCTCCTCTCCCTCACCCTTACTCCACCGCTTTCTTCTTCTTTTTCTTCTTCTTCCTGTTAGCGAGAGAGTGAGCGGGCGAGGTAGCTGCAGTGGCTGCTGTGAGTGCGTGGGGAGGAGGGGCTGCTGTGAGAGGGAGAGAGAGCTTGATCGTGAGGGTGAGAGCTCGCTGGAGCAGTCAGGGCCGGCCGACGGGTGAGCAGCAGGAGCGTGGTGTTGGGGAGGAGCTGCTGCAGCTCAAGCAGTAGGCGAACACGGCGCGGCACGGCCGTGCACTGCGGGTGGAGGGCGAGGAGGTCCTGATAATAGGAAAATTTCCCAGAATCAGACGTCTGGACATATGTCCAGACGACGCAGGAGATGTCTGGAGAAAGGTCCAGACGTCTGAAAGGTACGATATTTTTCGATCATGCTATTTTCGCGTGTACGGCCATGCAGCTGTCCTGCCGAGGAGTTCTGCCTCATCTTGTGTTGAGGACGATCGTGTGTGCGTGTAGGTCTCATTTGGGAAGGCGCAAGGGCACGCCCTCCTACACAGATCGGACGTTTGGGCACAGCACCAGACGATGGAGAGGGTCTCCAGACATCTGGAGTGACAGTCGAATGTCTGGAAACTAAGTCCAGAAGGTTCAGCGAGCTTCTGGACGTCTGAAGGACCGTGCAGGATCAAGGTATGACCTGAGCCATCATTTAAGACGTTCGGAAGAAGTTCCAGACGTCAGATTTTGGGCAGACTTGTTTTCGACCCGTTTAGGGTCTGTTTTCCGCTTTTCAAGTTTCGTTCTTCTCAGATTTAGTTCCTCTACCTGTTTACAGTAATTGTATAATGTTCGGAGTAGCTCCTTACAATTGATCCTTGTGTTAGGATCCCATTCCGTTGCGGCTCTAGGGGTTGCAGAGGTGCGCGGGCTTGCCGATTTCGCCCCCAGTGCACCCGATTTTGCAGGTAGAGTGGCCCCTTTAATTATTTATCAAAAGTATGCACTTGTGAAATAATTAGTAGATTCTAGGGTATTGCATGAATCCTAGGACTGAACAACTAGATTGAATGATGGATCCTAGGGTATGGCATGAATCCTAGGACTGAAAAACTAGATTGAATGATAGATCCTAGGATATGGCATGAATCGTAGGACTGGAAAACTAGATTGAATATATATATTGCAGTCTTGGAAACGTAGAAAGGAAAATGATAATTGCCTGTAATTGGTTAACAGTTACCTGTTTATGAATGGATAATTATTGTTGAGAACATGGGTTGTATGAATATAAAGCTGAAATGATGAAACCTAAATTGGCTGAGTTAAAGAAAAATGAGCATGAACCCTACGGGGAATTAGGAGTAGAGCTCCTGAGAAGTGAATGGAATAGAATTGGGGAAGTGAGCTAGCCCTTGAGTACGGAGTACCAAGGAGAGCGACTGTCCCCCTATTTAGTGTAGAGCGGAGCTAGCCGCCCCAGGGACCCGGGGTTAGGTCTGGCCACTTTGTACCGACTTTTGGCCCTCGTGTACACAGTACCGAGGAGAGCTACTAGTGTAGGGAGAGCACTAGCCACCCCACGGGCCCCGGGGTTCCGCTAGCCTCCTACACCGACTTGTTAGGCCCACTGGGCAAACCAAGGTAGTCAGGCGAGGGTACGCGGACTGTGGAGGGGCAAGACCCCTGTTTAGTTACTGTGGAGGGGTTGGACCCCTGTTACTGAGAGGGCTCTGCCCTATACTGGTTCCGTGCTGTGCTTTGGGGCGCACCCGTTAACGGAAACAACTGACTGCGTGCCAGTGTGGGGTAGCTACCCGCGCGTTTATCGCGCGTGCCGTAGTCACCGTTACGTCTGTCAGTGACCTTGGGGTGGTTGACTGAGGGTAGGACCACCACGGGAGACTCTCCCGGCTAGGGGAGCACCATGTGTTACTTCTACTTTTCGGAAAAGACTGCAATCAAGATCGTTCCCCTGAGGAACATTCAAGATCAAGAGAAAGATCTGAGAAATAATTCAATAATGAATAAATGGAAAGATAAAGAAATAGATTAAAAATATAATAGCTGCTGTCCACCTTACTGTTTTTCTTAGCTTTTGGTTGGCACTCTACTCAGCGTTTTGCTGATGTGTCACCTTTGTTACCTTTTCAGGACCAGGTGTTGAGTAGCCAGAGTCGGCAATTGCAGAGGGTGCTGGGCCTAGTAGAGCCCGGTAATTTACTTGTGTAGTACCCACTATACTTTTCCTTCTGTTGTAGTGAGTATTTTCTATTACCACTGTACTCTTTTATTGTAAGCATCGTGTTTATGTACCTATTTATTTCTTTACTGTTGTGGTGGTGTATACTGTAGTATTTCTTTTCTTTACTGCTATATTTTGTTACTGCTAGTTATATACATGGTGAATGTGGTTTCTTTTACTTCTCTTTTGGTTACTTTCTCGTTGGACGACTGGGTCTTGGGATCAGTCGAGTTGGTCTGATTCTCGTGTCTCGTAGGGATTCGGGAATTGGGTCGTAACATGTTTGTTTGTGGTATATGTCGTTCGAAATCATATTATGATTGACCCTTTCAGGTTGTGGTGTCATGGATATACTTAAGAAGGTTTGTGGCATTTTAAGTCTTCCTAACGAGGAGCGAGCTATTATTGAAAAATATTTTGTTGAACCTATCATAGGGTATGTTCAAACATCGTGTCTTTCAACAATGTATTCGAAATTTACAAGTCTTATTCCCGCTTTGTTACAAGGAGGTGATATGTAAAGGATTCAAAGAAAACTATGTCAGTGGGTCTTAGCTGAGGACATGTTTGGACGCATGATAGAGGTTGATGTAAGAACTGAACTTTTGACTTCCTATATTCCTACGACAAATTCATTAATCTCATAATGTATTATTATTTATTCTTGTAGATCATTGGTGTTTGCTTGTACAACATTCATGGAGATTGGTGTTGTGAGTTGCCAAATTTATGTGATCATCTCTTATTCTCGGTGCATGCGATATCGACATTTCAATGGCATAAGGAAGAAAATCAATTGGATAAATTTGTAGAAAACTTGAAGGATGGTTATTATGGGATGGGTAATCCTAAATTTGGAGTGAGGAAAATGTTCTTTGTTTTACATTGTGACATACATTGGCTCCTGCTAGTCTGTTATTGTGAAGTAAAGGTTTTTCGATCTTTGAACTCAATCAAAGGCCAAGCTTTGCAAGAGAAACTTGTGTTAGATTTGGTGAGTATGACATCTTCCAGTATACTTTCTGCTGTTTATGTTCAAGATTTAAAACCCCGTTATTTTTTTAACAAGTTTGCCACTTCGTAATAGGTGTCAACTGTAGGATATTTTCTTTAAGAGCAATTTCAATTTGCAGATGCAAACAATTGGACTCTCTTATTCGACGAGCATTGTTCGACTCAATTAGATATAAGCTTGAATTGTGGGTTATTTGTGATAAAATTTGTGGAAAGTCTTTTGGCTGGTCGGGCGATGGATTCAATGACAACAACATGACTACTTATAGAGCTGACCTCACATGTAGGTTGCTAAAATGGGGAGGACGGGCAGGATTCATTTTTATGGGTGAGGGAAATTTACCTTTTCGATAATTGTGTATGAGAAGTATTGCCTTAATTTGGATCTTTACTGGCTTAATATTTTTAATGCTCTCAATTGTGAAATTGTACTGAAATATGTTCTAATGCTCTGGTTGTAGCTTGCAAATTTCAAATACACAAAGGAGGCTGAGTTTGTTGGAGGCATAAAACATGAGGCATTCATGGCTGATTATTCAGATTTATTGAGATTGATATCACCCAACGACAGCAACTTTCATTGACTGATTGGAAACATTAGTTCCTTTTGTTGTTTACAACTCAAATATGTAGTGGTAAATATTTGGTGTACTGGTTATTTGTATGTATATATTTTTTGATAGTTTATAACTGAAATGTAAACATCAACTGAGTCAATGGTTGGACATTCATTTCTTTATGATAGTATACTTTGATACCAACCATCTATTGATATGTTTGTGATGCTGTGATGTAAAAATTCCTAACATGGTAGAAATCCCTCACATGTCAATTAGGTTGTCTAAATGCATAGATCAGTAAAATCAGCTGGTTTTGTTTTGCTTTAACTGATCAAGGTTTATTGAATGTTGATTGACTACACAATCGAACCAGAAATTACCAGCCCTGATAATTACTTCAACTGAAGAGAGTGGAACTTCAGTAGATTAGAACAACTATTTGAAGCTTCTTATGGAAGACTAAATCTTTGTGTCTAACTTGACAAACTCAATTTGCTTACAATCGTGGGTAACATGTGTACAAAACTTAAATTATTGGCTCAAAACTTAACCTATGTCTCAATGAGTTAAAACATTTGTTGTAAACTTAAATAATATGTTCCTAACTAAAATATGTGTTGCACTCATACAAATCGCAAAGTGCACATGACTTAAGATATTTGTGTGTAACTTCATAATCTCTATATTGCTTACCATCGTGGGTAACTTGTGTACAAAACTTAAATTATTTGATCAAAACTTAAACTATGTGTCATAACATAAATAGTTTGTTGCAAACTTAAATCATATATTCCTAACTGAAATAATGTGTCACACTAGCTCATACTAATCGCAAAGTGCACATGGCTTAACATATGTATGTGTAACTTCATAATCTATATATTGCTTACCATTATGGGTAACTTGTGTACAAAACTTAAATTATTTGACCAAAACTTAAACTATGTCTCACTGACTTAAATAATGTGTTGCAAACTTAAATAATATATTCCTAACTAAAATAATGTGTTGCACTCATACAAATCGCAAAGTGCACATGACTTAAGATATTTGTGTGTAACTTCATAATCTCTATATTGCTTACCATCGTGGGTAACTTGTGTACAAAACTTAAATTATTTGATCAAAACTTAAACTATGTGTCAATGACTTAAATAATTTGTTGGAAACTTAAATAACATGTTCCTAACTTAAATAAGGTGTTACACTAATACAAATCACAAAGTGCACATTAATTAACATATTTGTGTATAACTTCATAATCTTTATATTGCTGACCATCGTGGGTAACTTGTGTACAAAACTTAAATTATTTGATCAAAACTTAAACTATTTGTCACTAACTTAAATAATTTGCTACGGACTTAAATAATATGTTCCTACCATAAATAATGTGCCATACTCATACAAATTGCAAAGTGCACATGACTTAACATATTTGTGTGTAACTTCATAATCTCTATATTGCTTACCATCGTGGGTAACTTTTGTACAAAACTTAAATTATTTAATCAAAACATAAACTATGTGTCACTGACTTAAATAATTTGTTTGAAACTTAAATAACATGTTCCTAACTTAAATATTGTGTCACACTAATACAAATCGCAAAGTGCACAACTTAACATATCTGTGTAACTTCATAATCTCTATATCGCATACCCTCGTGGGTAACTTGTGTACAACACTTAAATAATTTGATAAAAACCTAAACTGTGTCATTGACTTAAATAATTTGTCACAAACTTAAATAATATGTTCCTAACTTAAATAACGTGTCACACTTATACATATCGCAAAGTACACATGACTTAACATATTTGTGTGTAACTTCATAAAATCTATATTGCTTACTAACGTGGGTAACTTGTGTATAAAACTTAAATTATTTGCTAAAAACTTAAACTATTTGTTACTAAAATAATTTGTTTCCAACTTAAATAATATATTCTTAACTTAAATAACGTGTCATACTCATACATAGCACAAAGTGCACATGACTTGGCATATTTGTGTGTAACTTCATAATCGCTATATTCTTATTATTGTGGGTAACTTGTGTACAAAACTTAAATTATTTAATAAAAACTTAAATTGTGTCACTGACTTAAATAATTTATTTCAAACTTAAATAATGTGTCACACATATACAAATCGCAAAGTGCACATGACTTAACATATTTGTGTGTAACTTAATAATCTCTATATTGCTTACCATCATGAGTAACTTGTGCACAAAACTTAATTATTTGATCAAAACTTAAACTATGTGTCACTAACTTAAATAATTTGTTCCAAACTGAAATAATAGGTTCCTAACTTAAATAATGTATCACATGCATACAAATAGCAAAGTGCACATGACTTGTCATATTTGTGTGTAACTTCATAGTCTCTATATTGCATACCATTTGGGGTAAGTTGTGGACAAAAATTAAAATATTTGATCAAAACTTAAACTATGTGACACTAAATTACATAATTTGCTGTAAACTTAAATAATATGTCTCTAGCATAAACAATATGTCACACTCATACAAATCGCAAAGTGAACATGACTTAAACATATTTGTGTGTAACATCATAATCTCTATATTGCTTACCATCTAGGATAACTTATGTACAAAACTTAAATTATTTTTTCAAAAATTAAATAACACATTCCTAACTTAGAAGAATATATAAACATATAGCATCATTTGTATAAGTACTTATACTAACATAAAACGTATGTACAGCGACAAAATAAACGTTCGTAAATGCTTAGAACATGTACACATATGGGAGGAATAATACATTTAGTAACATATATAGATACTTATAGTGACATTTATAGTTGTTGCTAAAGTACCTTAAAAATGTATCATAAGTTATGGGGCAAGTGACTCCAAGCTCTCAACACTTGGTCCTCTATCAAGCTCGGACCCTCAGCACACACTGAGCCTTAGCCAAAATTTAGGATTTTTAATGGGCGAACCAAGCTTTTTGTGAGATACACAATACCCACATGGGTGGTAGCAGACCACTACTAAGCCTGGTTCTAATTTCGATTTTAGTGTATTTTAGCACATAGTTTCAACCCAAATCCAGTTCAGTTGGACCAGGCCCACACCAAACCGAGCTCCCAGCCCACCAATCAAATGCTCATAATATGTGTTCATTGGTAATGGATATAGGGTATAAGTGTGCCTGGCATGTGATGACTGGGGGGGCATCGGAGGGAAAGCGTTATATAGTGCTGCAGCTGCCTATCCATCCCGATGTGTTGCTAAACATAGCACCCAATTAACTGCGCCAATGAGTGCGTTGGACCCATCTTTGGTTCTTCAATTGGGTGCCCTTATTAGGTCCAATTTCAAAATAAATATAGGCTTGGAAAGCCCTTACATAGGGTTACTTCATTGTATACTTAATTTATAAGATTAACTTAACTGATTGTATTTAAATATTACGTAAAGTTAGTGATTTGTACACTTTCAATTAGAGATTAAATCCTTAATTAATGTTTAAATAGATACATTAATTTCACATTTGACCTAATAATTAGTTAATTTACGCAATATAGTATTTATTACACATTTTATCTTATTTTAAAACATTTACCATCGTGGGTACCTTTTGTTTAAAACTTAAATTATTTGTTGACAACTTAAAGTATGTGTCTTTGATTTAAATAATTTATTTTAAACTTTAATAATATGTTCCTTACTTAAAAAATGTGCCACACTCATACAAATCGCCAAGTGCATGACTTAAACATATTTGTGTGTAACTTCATAAGCTTTATATTACCTACCATCATGTTTAACTTGTGAACAAAACTTAAATTATTTAATAAAAATGTAAACCATGTGTCACTGACTTAAATAATTTGTTGCAAACTTCAATAATATGCTCCTAACTTAAATAACGTGCCACACTAGCCCATACATATGGCAAAGTGCACATGACTTAACATATTTGTGTGTAACTTCATAATCTATATATTGCTTACCATCGTGGGTAACTTGTGTACAAAACTTACATTATTTTTTCGAAAATTAAATAACATATTCCTAACTTAGAAGAATATAGAAACATATAGTACCATGTTACGACCTGATTCCCGAATCCCTACGAGACACGAGAATCGGACCGACTCGACTAATCCCAAGACCCAGTCGTCCAACGAGAAAGTAACCAAAAGCAGTAAAATAACCCACATTCACCATGCAAGCAACTAACAGTAACAAAAGTACAGCAGTAAAGAAAAGAACTTAAACACTTAGACTTTTCAGGCTTTCAGGCTTAATCAGCCCTGGTGTCCGTTAAAATATGGATTTAGCGGTGAATCCTTGCAACCTTAAGCTATTCTAATCCACCTACTAAATAAGGTAATAAGTATACGACTTATTAACTCACCCTCTAACTCAGAAAAACTTTGAGTCTAAGCATCTGCACACATTTTTGCACAGACTCACTTCTCGGAGATTTTGACAGAAATTGGGTAGCTAATGAACTCTCTAGGGTGGTATGGCTGGCAAGTTGCCGTAGGTAACAACCCATTGGCAGGTTGTCCAGACCCAGCCATAGGCCATTTCTTTTTCGTTGCCTTTAGGTACATTTGAGAACAGGGAAGCCACCTACAAAAAAAAAAAGGAAGAAGAAGAAGAAAATAAAATAAACCACACTTCACCACACAAGTATGGCTGCCAAGTGATCGTGGGTAACAGCCCATTGATCGGTTGTCCAGAGCCCAGCTCAATAATTGCACAAAAAAGATCAAAACACCTAAGGAAGAAGCAGGGAAGTAGTACAAGCCGGGGAGATATACACTGGAAAATTCCTTGTGTTGACCTCAATTAAAAAAAATGTAGGGAGAAAGCTACCAATCGAACAAATACACCTTCAGGCAAATTTGTTTCCTTTTCCGGTCACCTAGAGGCGTAGAAACTCGAAGTCTGTCTCAATTACCTTTAAGTGAGTCTATCACAACATTCACACCAAGATGCTTAGCACTTAGGGTTTTGACCGAGTTTTGGGTAGGTTGGGTAGCCGTAAAAAGTTACCAACCCACATTGAATTCTGAAAAAAATTCTTAAAAAAATATATATACGTAAGTATAGTTATATATACATTAAAGTAAGGATTCGGACGATTCGTATTTTGGCAGACACCCGGGCGCTGTTTAGTCTTTGTAGATTAAGATCTGCGTATATTTCCTCTTATTGACAAGTAACGAAGTGCCTAAGCAATTACTTCTTGAATTCTGCAAGGAAATAAAGACTAGAATAAACCTTGCTAGGGACTAACAAAGAGTAAGCATGGGGGTATGATAACACCACACAAGGGGGTAATAATTATGTTGAATATGGCCCATCTTTAGAATAAAAGGCACAACATAAGTAGAATAGGAGCATTGCATGCATCATGTACCAAGATTGCTTATAAACTGTATTAATGACCATTTGTGTAAGCATTTATCAAAGCAGGCCTCAAATGAGCAATCGGACCACACGGATGGATTCAGAACGACGAACGGAGTCCGATGGAGTCAAGATTGGCCAAATCCGACATCTGGAGCTCCTACAATGGGCTCAAGAAGTTCTGACCATTGATCTGGAGATCAACGGCCCAGATTGTGCCACGTCAGCCCCACCCCCACCACACGCACGCCTTCAGCCAGCAGAGGACAAATCTCGGCCGTCGATCTTCGATTGAACGACCGAGATCCGTGCGCCCGCCCGCGGTCGCCGCAACAAAAGCGCAGGCGTGGCGCAACGGTTAGCGCACACTCCTGCATCCACGCGACGCGCGTTCGAGCCGCGCGGGGGGGGGGGGATTTGAAGGCGAGCGAAGGGTGCGGAGAAATTGGGCTGCCTGATCAGCAGCGGGTGGCCAGGATCTCGCCACGCAGCGCAACCGCAGCGCACGAGCGCCCACGCCCGCGTGCACGCTGGGCGGAGACACGATCGCACACGCGCGCCCGAGGTGCGATCTCAGCGCGGGTGAGGAAGACTCTCAGCTGTCCGATCTTCGATCGGACGGCTCTCGTTCAGCGGCCACGGATCGTGCGAGGAGAAGGAATGGGGCAGGTGGCTGACCGACGGCGAGAGGGCTACACCGACACTTTTGAAGCGATTTTAGCGACGCTCTGGATGTCGCTAAAGCCCCTTCTTCTTTTAGGAAGCCCTTAACTCTATTTAAACCCCCTCCAACCACCATTCAAGGCATTCACTCCCCCTTGCAACTACTCCACTCCTCTCTTAGCTAGCTTTAGGCACTCTTGTAATCGCTGGAGATGACGAGCCGCCGACGGAGCCTCCTCCACCGCCGTGGCTGCCTCGTCTCTCTCCACTCTCTCTCTCTCTTAAGCTTTCCATTACTTTTGTTGAAGCATGTATTTAATGTTGTAAGTTATGAACTACGAATGCATGTTTAATAAAGTCATTTTCCGTTCAATTGTCATTTTTAATTTCTGTTCAAGTTGCATGATCAAAACCAAGAGCTTTCTAACCCTAAACTCTCTCTATCTCTCTCTCGCTTTTCAAAAACCGCATCTTTCGCAAGCAAAACTCCTCCTTTTCCGTGAAACAAGTGATAAACAAAAATCCGATTTCCATGCCTCCCTGAGACCGACACTCGGACTCACCTTCGTTTACTTCTTTTAAAATCGACGTATCAAGTGTGACTATAACGACACCTCTTTACACACACGCACAAAGACACGTCACCTCCCTGACACACACTCCGCCTCGCGCACCCCGGCCAGCCTTGAGCTGCTCCGACGAGCTCTCTCTTTCTCACGGCTTGTGCGCTCTCTTCTCTTCCCTCTCGCTGCTCTTCCCCTCTCCACCGCTGCACTCGGCTGCAGTTGTCGCGCTCGCTCTCACTCTCGCTCTCGCACTGGAGGAAGGAGAAGACGGATGGTGTGGGGTGGCGAACAAGGGAGAGGGGAAGGGATATATGTAGGCACAGGGGTAGCTCTGCAAGTCGGCGAGGGGAGGAAGAAAGAGAAGAGGGCGGTTGGGGATCAGTCTGCGTGCAGCACGCACGCAGACTCGCGGTCGTATGCACGCAAAAATTTATTTCCAAACGTCTGACCAGACGTCTGGACCAACTCCCAGACATCTTAAAAGGGGTTTTGGTGGCATGGGTCTTAACATACCATCTGTATAAGTACTTATACTAACATTAAACGTTTATACAGTAACAGATATAAACGTCCATAAATGCTTAGAGCATATATAGACATAAGGGAGGTATAATACATTTAGTAACATATATAGATACCTAGAGTGACGTTTACAGTTGTTGCTAAAGCACCTTAAAAATGTACCATAAGTTATGGGTCAAGTGACACCAAGCTCTGAACAGTTGGTCCCTTTTTAAGCTCAGACCCTTAGCACACAGTGAGACTTCACTTAGACAAAATTTAAGATTTTTAATGGGAAAACTAGTCTTTTTGTGGGATACATAGTACCCACACGGGTGGGACTAGACCACTACTAAGCCTGATTCTAATTTCAATTTTAGTGTATTTCAGCACATAGTTTCGACCCAAACCCGGCCAGTTGTACCAGGCCTAGACCAGACCGAGCTCCCAGCCCACCAATCAAATTCTCATAATATATGCTCTTTGGTAATGGATATAGAGTATAAGTGCGGCTAGTGCATGATGACTGGGGTGGCATCGGAGGGAAAGCATTATATAGTGTTGCAGCTGCCTATCCATGCTCGATGTGGCGCTAAACATAACGCCCAGTTAACTGTGTCAATGCATGCGCTGGACCCATCTTTGGCCCTCCAATTGGATGTCCTTATTAGGTCCAATTTCAAAATAAATTATAGACTTGGAAAGCCCTTACATAGGGCTACTTCATTGTATACTTAATTTATAAGATTAACTTAATTGATTGTATTTAAGTATTATGTAAAGTTAGTGATTTGTACACTTTCAATTAGAGATTAAATCCTTAATTAATGTTAAAATAGATAAATTAATTACTCATTTGACCTAGTAATTAGTTAATTTACACAATATACTATTATTGCACATTTTTTATCTTATTTTAAAACATATACCATCATGCATACCTTCTGTTTAAAACTTAAATTATATGTTGACAACTTAAAGTATTTGTCACTGATTTAAATAATTTATTTTAAACTTAAATAATATGTTCTTAATTAACTTAAATAATGTCACACAGTCATACAAATCGCAAAGTGCACATGACTTAAACATAGTGTGTAACCTCATAATCTCTATATCGCATACCATCATGGGTAACTTGTTTACAAAACTAAAATTATTTGATAAAAGCTTAAACTGTCATTGAATTAAATACTTTGTTACAAACTTAAATAATATGTTCCCAACTTAAATAATGTATCACACTCACACATATCTTAAAGTGCACATGACTTAAACATATTTGTGTGTAACTTCATAAAATCTATATCGCATACCAGCATGGGTAACTTGTGTATAAAACTTAAATTATTTGATACAAACTTAAACTACGTGTCCCTGCTTAAAGATTTTGTTGCAAACTTAAATAATATGTTCTTAACTTAAATAATGTGTCACACTCATAGAAATCTCAACGTGCACACAACTTAACATATTTGTGTGTAACTTCGTAATCTCTATATTGCCAATCATCGTGGGTAAGTTGTATACACAACTTAAGTTATCTTTTTGAAACTTAAACTATGTGACACTAACATAAATAATTTGTTTCAAACTTAAATAATATCTTACTAAGTTAAATAATGTGTTACACTCATACAAGTTGCAAAGTGCACATGATTTAGCATATTTGTGCGTAATTTCCTAAACTCTATGTTGCTTACGATCGTGGTTAACCTGTGTACAAAACTTAAATTATTTGATCAAAACTTAAACTATGTGTCACTGACTTAAACAATTTGTTGGAAACTTAAATAATATATCATACTCATACAAATCACAAAGTGCACACGACTTAACATATTTGTGTAAAAGTTCATAATCTCTAAATTATTTACCATCATGGGTACCTTATGTGCAAAACTTAAATTCTTTGCTAAAAACTAAAACTATGTGACACTGACTGAAATCGTTTCTTGTAAACTTAAACAATATGTCGATAACTTAAATAATGTGTCATGCTAGCTCATACAAATTAATCGCAAAATGCACAAGACTTAACATATTTATGTGTAACTTCATAATCTTTATATATTGCTTACCATCGTGGATAAGTTGCGTACAAAACTGAAATTATTGGTTCAATCTTGGGTAAGTTACCAGCATGGAGGGTGAAGAAAGAAGCCCGACCGCCGCTGCCGCCAGTTTTGGGTAGGCATTCAATCGAAGTTGAGATCCCGACTTCTGAAGAAATCTCGTCTGTAGAGATCACGCTGAGGGGTGCTTTGATTGGCGAGATCATGGCAAGCAAACCATCGATAGATAGGCTTCAAAACCTGGTATGCTCCTTAAATCTCTTATCTGCGGGCTGGAAGGTAGCCATGATATCCCATTCTCGATTCCTGGTTTATGGTTTGGATATGATGGATGTTGAACGACTGAGATTTCATTCGAGCTCTTTTGAAGAATTTATTGTGATTTGGAGAATGGTGTCTCCCTTTGATGGGGCTCTCCTTGATCGGCCTCCGCAAAGAGTGGGCTCTAGGAGGATTCTTCTTGAGATTTCTGGCCTGCCACTACATCTGAGATCAAAGGGAGTTATTTCTAAGATGCTAGCAGGCTTTGCATCCGTCTGTGATGGGTCTGAAATTTTAATTGGAGAGGGAGACATCAGATCTCTTAGAATTGAGGCTGATGTCTTCAGTGCTGGCTCAATTCTTGATTTGGTTACAATCAGATGTGGGGGCACCTCTTGGCTTACTCGGCTAGCAGTACTTGGACAGGTGCTTGGGCAGGTTGAACAAGGGCAGGATAAGACGTCTGGAGTCAGCACTGAGGTGAGGAAACAAAATGAAAGCCATGGCCGCATTCCTCCTGTTGATGCTCCTAAGTCTAAAAAGAGGAAGGATTGCCACCAGGTCTATGATGAGGAGGACCAGATGGAAGAGGTTGATACAGCTGGTGATTGCAGACAAGCCATGGTAGTCAAAGAGGACGGATATCTGGAGGTTGCTGAGAATTTAGTGACAGATTCAGAGATGCTTAGCAGTAATGAGGAGGGCAGGATAGGAAGGGAATTGGTGCTCAGAAATGATAGCAGTGTGCTCAAAGAAGCAAACCAGATGCAGCTCTCAATTCCTACTGATCTAAAATATGGCAGTGGTTCCAATCAGAAAAGAGGTGTGGGTAGCTCTCCCTACATGCTGAGGAGAAGGAAGGAGAACTTGCCTCCTATTGAGGAGCAAAATATTGCTAATTCTATTATGGTTGAATTTGTGGGTGGTATGGCCCAAGGGAGCCACTCCAATAAGGAATGAGAGTGATGACTTGGAATGTGCGTGGGTTGCGCAATAAGATGAGAAGGACTTCCTTGTGTAGATATCTCTCTGAGTGGGAGATTGATTGTTTTCTCATTCAAGAGACACATTTGGAGATGGAGGATGGTCAAGAATGGGATTGCTTTAAGTAATCTGGTTTCAGTGATGTTGTGGTTAAGGGTGCTTCTGGAAGGTCTGGTGGAATGGCCTTTTGGTGGAGAAAGTCTTGCCTCTCAGTAACTGAAGTTATTCATGACAGGTACATGCTTTCTTGCAGATGTCAGTCTCCCCAAGGAGATATGGAATGGTTTATATCTTGCATTTATGGTCCTTGTGTGGCTGCAGATAGGGTTGGCTTGTGAGAGGAGCTCTATGCAATGCATCAAAGAGTGCAAGAGGTCCCATGGTTGCTAGGGGGTGATTTCAACTGTTATCTCTCAGGTGATGACAACCCAGATGGGAGAGCGGATAGCTCAATGGCAGGCTTTCAAATGGCTGTGCAGAACATGGGACTGACGGAATACCCCATCAGTGGTGTGGAGTTTACTTGGAGAAATGGCAGTGGACAGGTTTCCAAATTGGATAGGTTTTTTGGCAGTCCTAGCTTGCTAGAGAGGCATCAATTATCACCAGTTATGAGCCTTGATAGGCCTTTCTCTGATCATACTCTGCTTGTATGGGACAATGGGGTGAGTTCAAACATTGGATCATACTTCAAACTCAAGAGATCTTGGTTTAGGGAAGAAGGTTTTGTGCAAATGGTGTCCCAGTGGTGGCTGAACAAGGCTGTGCATGGTACAGCAACCTAGCAGCTGGCTGCAAAATTGTCAGGCCTACGTGATGTGCTTAAAGAATATGGGCAGGTCGTGGCTCTGATCAAAGAACAGAAGAGGAGGGAGGCTCTGGCAATAATCAGGGACTTGGATCTGAAACAGTGCAGGCAATCCTTGAACCATCAGGAACAGCAGCTGAGGCAGCAGATGCAAGCTGCAGTGGGGGAAGAGGATCTGAAAATAGAAATGGATTAGTGTGAAAGATCAAGACAGCTATGGCTCAAAGAGGGTGATGCGAACACGAAGTTTTTCCATCTTGCGGCCAGTGCTAGGAGGAGATTCAATCTTATCTCATCTGTTAAAGTGGAAGAGAAAACTGTTACATCGGTTGGTGAAATCCGAACTGAAGCAAGTAAATATTTTAAAGAAATATCCAAGGCTACTCCAAGAGGTTCTTGGAGGATGGCATCGGTGGATTTCCCTTGTGTTAGTGATGATCAGAGAGACATGCTGTCACCCCTATATCTGAACAAGAAGTACTAAAAGCTATTAAAGATTTAAATAATGAAGGTGCGCCTGGTCCGGATGGATTTCAGGTTTTCTTTTACAGACAACTGTGGAATGTTGTTAAGGTGGATGTTTTAAAGGTTATTCATGAATTTGAACTGGGAAACTCTGGTTTTGAGAGATTGAACAAATCATATCTGTTTCTACTTCCTAAGAAATCAGGTGCGGAGAGATTTTCTGATTACAGACCCATTGCACTATCTAATTCCATTTATCTTATTATTAGTAAGGTTATAGCCAACAGATTGCGGGAGGTTTAAAAGGACTTGATATTGCCTGTTCAGTCAGCTTTTCTTCTTGGGTGATCATTACAAGAGTCATTCATTGTTGCACAGGAGATGGTAATGGGTTGGCATAGGAGAAAGACCAAGGCCTTTTTATGGAAAGTAGATTTTCCCAAGGCCTATGATTCAATCTCCTGGTCATACTTGTGGGAGATTCTTAAAAGAAGGAAGTTTCCATCTTTATTGATACAATGGGTTAAGAGGTGCATTACGACAGCCTCTTTTTCCCCATTGATAAATGGGAAACCATGTCGCTCTTGGATTCAGTCCCAGTGTGGAGTTAGGCAAGGCTACCCAATTGCTCCTCTGATTTTCAACCTTGCTGTGGATACTTTGGCAAGATACACCTGCAAACTGGCAGCGGATGGTTTTATAAAGGGATATTCAATGTCTAATCACAGGGCTCTAGATCCTATACTCCAATATGCAAATGATACTTTTTTTTTGTGGAAGGGGGGAAGAGGGTGTTGGTGCTAGAGCACCATGATCATTTGTTTTGATGATAACAAAACACGTGTTATTTAACATTTGCACTTGGAGTCTTAGATTTCAGGTCAATTGCAAATGTAGACGTGATTAGACGGAATTTGAGCTCGCATCCAGGATGGATTGGAGGAGCTTGATGGAGAACAGATGGGATTTGTGAGGAGCGATAGATTGAACATGGAAGGACAAGAAGAATAGGATAGAATTCCATTTTATTCCTTTCATGTACTTTTGTCGTTATTTTGTTGCTCTTTATTTTTTTACTTAGATTCATGTTAAAGAGCCTCAAAGTACCCTAATAGTAGTCCTAGGAACACCGACACAACCCTAGGATACTTAGGTTTTCTTTAGAGAACTTAGAAAACCAATATAGGGTTCAAACAGCATTTCCAGATGTCTAATTCCAAAATCAGACGTCTGATAATGTGTTTTAAGACGTCTGACTGTTGATTCAGACATCTGATAACATTTAGGCTGGACATAGTTAGTTCTGTCTGATGAAATTAGACGTCTAGACCTTAGACCAAACATCTTAGGAGACGTCTGATGACTTTGCCAGATGTCCAATTAGTGGACCGTTGGCTCTCTTAGCATACACTCAAGGATATGACCGTTAGAGCCTTATTAGATGTCCTTAAGCCCTTCCAGACGTCTGATAATTGACCGTTTTTCCTCGACTGACCCAAAAATCTCTTCTCAGAGATTTTCTAGTCGTTGCAAATCCATTCCCACGAAAAAGTAGGTTTCCAGACGTCCAGACATAGTGCCAGACGTCCTGTATGTCGTCTGATGGACTTGCACAAGAACCCTGTTTAGATCTGATTCAAGTCAGGAAGGAACTCGCACGAAATCAGACGTCTGACCTTGAAATTAGACGTCTTAAAGTGGTCTTCTAGACGTTTGATTACCCTGTCAGTGCAATGATTGTTCCTGATTTCGGGTTGATTCACTTGGGCTTTGCACCCAACGGCTATGGAGCCTTTCCTAAGCCATCCAAAGCCTTCCTAAGGCCTCTATAAATAGAGGGGAACCTCTTGCACACCATCATACACCCAAGAAACACAAGGCACACCTTGCAATACACTTTCAAACCATTTTGTGTCTCTCTTGCTCTCCAAGCTCTAATTCTTCATCTAGAGAGCATCAAGCCTTTGCGCACCAGCTCTCCCGCCATAGTTCACGAGAGCAACGTTGCACCGTCGCGTGGCTCACGCACCCGCGTCATCGATCCAATGCACTCCTTGCAAATGGGAGTTTCCTAATTCCTATAGAAGCTAGGTTTAAATTACTTTGTTGGCTCTATAGGATTGTTGTCATTTATCTTTGTTATTTTATCTTTGTTATTTGGTTGGGTATTCGCTTTGCAAATTCCCGTCTCCTTCGTGGGACAAAATCCTTCTCATGAAGAGAAGGGGTTGAGGAACGCTACCCTCACACTTGTAGCGTGGTTGTAATTGAGGTTGAATCACCCTCGTTTAAAGTGATTCGTTTAGTAGATTTTGATCAACTTGGTTGATCGGAAATTCCTAACTCGAGAGGATTAGGTGGTGGTTTTCACCCGGTTTGGGTTTCCACCTATAAATCTTTGTGTACTTTGTGTGATTGTATTTTGTGAGATTGTTTATATTTTATTTCCGCAATTATTACGTCACCCCCTCCTGGTAGGGAAGAATCTACAGGGGGGAGCGTAAGCACTTATACATATGGTAAAGATTTTTGGAGAGATTTTCGATCTCAGATTGAATGGAAATAAATCCTCCCTGGTCTTCTTTGGGATGAATAGTGTGTTACAGAATGACATCTCTACCATTCTAGGTACACCTGTGGTTTCATTTCCTATTAAATATCTGGGTCTGCCTTTAAAATGTTCTAAGATGAAGAAAGTAGATTGGTCTATCCTTTATGAAAAGGTAGCCACGAAATTGGAGGGTTGGAGCAGTAGATACCTATCTAAAGGGGAGAGGTATATATTACTAAATTCTGTCATCACTTTGATTCCAGTATTCTTCTTCTCTGTCCTTAAAGCTCCGAACTCAATCTGGAAAAAACTAGATGTGATGCGCAAAATATTCTTCTGGAAAGGGGCCTCTCATCAAGGGGCTTTTTTTCAACCTTTGAAGTGGGACTCAATTTGCAAGCCAAAAATGATGGGAGGTATGGGTGTTAGATCCCTTAAGGAATTCAATGAAGCTTTGCTATTGAAGTGGGCTGTTCGGTTGCTGCAGGGAGAAAAAAAAATCTGGACAGAAATTATTCAGGACAGCTATGAGACTGCCGATGATGAGAATAATTGTCTAAACCCTCGTAAACCTTCACCCTTTTGGTCTTCAGTGGTGCGCGCCCTGAGGGACAAGTGGAATTTTTTCAAATCTGTATTAGGTGATGGGAAAAGCTTCAAGTTTTGGCTAGAAAGTTGGGTACATGGGGGGGGGGGTATTTAAAGACAGGTTCCCCGTTGCTTATGCAGCGGCGTCGGATAAAAATGCTGTGGTTCTGATTATTGGGTAGCGGAATCTGAGCAATGGTCTTTCAATAATGTTGGGTGGAATAATCATGAAACAAGAACACGAGTAGAGAATGAACGTCTCATGCAAGAACTTGCTGCCTTCAAATCCTTGCCTCATGAATATGACACATATAAATGGGATGGTAAATTTTCTACTGCGGCTGCTTATGACAGATTGATAATGTCCTCCAAGATGGCGGAATTTGATGAGATGGGGAAGAAGCTATGGAATTTAAAAATACCATTGAAGATACAAATTTTTTTGTGGCTTTGCAGAAGGGACGGCTTGATTACTGGAGATCTAAGGCACAGGAGGATGGGTACCCCCACCCAATTTTGCCACCTATGTGGGATGCATAATGATTCTAGAATTCATATCTTTTCTTCATGTACGATCACTGATTATGTATGGAGGAGAGTATGTACTGAGCCTCTACCCACATGGGAGAATCTGTGGTGTTGTCTTGTGGATGGGAACAAGCCATGCTGACATATGGTGGCTGTGGTATGGGTTGTATGGAGGGTTAGAAATGAGTGTGTTTTTTAGGAGACCCCAGTGTGTGTGGATAATGTTGTAAATTTTTGCTGGAGTCTCATACAGCATTGGGGTTCGATCATGTAATTATTTCATTCTTATTAATAATAGCTCTCCTGGTTTGCTATCGGTGATTCGATAGCATTCCTTTCTTTCTCAAAAGAAAATTATTGGTTCAACACTTAAACTAAGTGACACTGAATTAAATAATTTGTTGTAAACTTAAATAATATCTCTAATAACTTATGCCATTTAACATATTAATTAAGTTTACAACAAATTATTTAAGTTAATAGCTAGGAACATCAACCACGGTATGAAGACAGTTGAGAAAATAAATAGATGGGAACTCAATCATACTTTATTAGAAAATTTTGGTATAATAACAATCATCCATGACAAAGCATCAAGTACAATGCGTGTATTAACGTTGGTATACAATGATAAGAAGTTCTATTACAAAATGCTAAAACATAAACATTTCAAACAACGCAGCACTAAGCAGCATCATATTTATGTCATTTGAAATCCAACTCCATGAAACCTTTACAACTCAGTTAAAAAATTATAACTCCTCAGATTGTAGCTCGTCAATCCCAGACATCTTTAAACCTGATGAAGTTGTACATCTCCAACACCCATTGCAATCTATCAAGTGCAGGATCTTCACAATTCATTGTTGGTGGGTCCGACAATGGAGGCAGGTCTTCTATTGGTGGTAATGCTTGGAGCACCAAATGATGGGAAGTAATCAATCCTCAATGTAAGCTTCCAAAAGCCATGATGATGGTGTGAGTTGACATCTCTTTTGCTATGCTCATTTCGAATTCCCAACGTTGACCACTGAAAATTATAACAGTACTCCATGTCATCAATGTCAAGTACGTAAAGTAAAATGGATTACATAAAGAATCCGAAGGCTACCTACTAAACAGAAGTAAAACAGAATGTATGGAACGTGAAATTAGTGTGTAGACGGATGAAGGTTTAAAAATAGGCTTTTTTATAACGGTTAAAAAGGGTAGTTTCCATTCCAACAAAATTGATTTCTATAATTGAGATAACTTATTTTTAACAACATGAAGGAATTGATAGAGATGACAAGCAGAAAATCAATGCAGGTTGAGTTTCAGGTGTCCTATGTGGTGACAAGAATCCTTTTCATCTTGAGGTAGAAACTACAAATTAAAACTTAAATCGATCATGACATACAAACTTGAAAATGAAACTACCAATTGCAAGCATGTGTAGGGGAAATGAAGAATAGTAGCTGTAGCTGCTAATTTTTAGTAATAGGTCTTGCTGTAAACTTTCTTACTTTATGCACAACCTAACTTATATTCATAAAAGGCTTGTGTCAGAGTTGATGTACCTGCAGCTTCCACTTTAGCTGACTGTAACTTCAAAAACTTTCATAGGATAAAAGCATATGACAAGACAGATGACTATCAGAAATATAAGCAATGCAAAAGTATAAAAAACTATAGTAACTAATATGCAATTGATGGCATAATCAGTTCAAAGTGTTCGATTTCATTAGATTTAAAGCAATGTTACTGTTCAAGCAAACATATTACAATGAAATAAGCATATTACTCAAAATCAATTAACTATTAGATATGCAATCGAAATTGCACAAATTAATGTTAGATTGAGGAGAAATGTAGATGATAGGATGGGTCAAGTATGAAATGCTTACTTCTGGGTGAGACAGTAACAAAAACTAACTTCTATCAATAGAATCCAAATAAAAAAGCTAGGATTAATGAGTGAACGACTTATCTTCCATGCACACAGCAATATATGGTGTGTGCACTTCCCATATATGGAGGGAAAGGCAAAACCTAGAAGTAACAGCTCATGAGATGACATTATCTTCAACCAATACTCCCATATTCCCTGAAAAGAAAAGAGCAAATCCCAAGCAACATCGCCAACTTAAAATATAACAATGTCACCCAGAAGTTAACTGCACAGAAGTTAAAATATGACACTATCACATAGAAAGGCATAGAAATAGCAGTGGAAGATGCAAGGATAATCATAATAGTACAACCTAGTAGAAATGAGAAAATGGATTATATCATGGGAATTATGTTCTTCGAATGTCATTCTTTCACTTCACAAATCCCCTGCAATGGATAGTAGTTAGGGATTGTGGGCTTAGGTAACATAGGTAATTTTAGCTCAACTCATCAGATACACAGGCCACTAGGCACATGATGTAAACACATTTACACTACTTAAGATGTCTATTATGCATGTTCTTAAGCATAGGATTGCATTTCATGATATAAATATTGCATTACAAGCATCATCTTGCATTTAGAATACTTTGAATAAAATGGAGGTTAATTGTCTCCTTTTATGTGCTTGGACAGGGCAAATATTTTATCAGGGCCTCGGATCAAAGATCCAACCGTATAGATGTGATCAGGGCGACGATTGGAGTTCAACGACTCCAAGATCGCCCTAATCAGGCATCCGTAGCATCCAATAGTGACCCGAGAACCCTAGAAGATCAAGGGCCAGGATGGTGTAAATCCACACTTCAGATGATAAATCCGATCGCACGGATGAATTCGGATCGATGATCGCAGCCCAACGACACAAAAATCAAGTCAATCCGACATCCGTGGCACCATCTACAACTTCCAGAAGATGGACGGCCAAGATAGCACCACGTGGCGCCATCCCAGCTGCCCAAACGGCCACTTCATCTTGTGAAGGCTCCGTGCCCGATCTCTCTCCGCCATTGGATCTTAATCCAACGGCTGAGGGCGCTCGCATTTTAAAACATGCGCCCGACCATCCGCGCCCCATAGCGCAGCGGTCGAGCGCACTATCGCGAGCGCGGGGCACGGGTTCGATCCGTGGCAAAGCGCTGGAGGGCGCGATCGATTGAGGCGCGTGGAGCGTCAGATGAAGATTGGATGGCCGTGCGCGCCTGATAGCGTCGATGCGCGATTGGACGCGCAATCGAACGCGCAATCAGACGAGCGGGGGGCGCACTACGCAGCGGGCGCGGACGCGATTTAAGCCGTCCGATCTCGCGATCAGACGGTTGAAAAGCGAAGAACGTGCGTGGCCGTTGAGCGTGCGAGCAGGCGAGGAGGCACGCGCGAGCCGGCCACTACACCCACGTTGGGGCTTTAGTGACGGATTTATCCGTCACTAAAGACCCCTTATTTATTATTTTGAAGTTGTAGTGTCCATTTTGCCCCCACTCCTTGCAACTATAAAAGGAGACCCCCTCCATACGAAATTCTCATCCCTTCTTTCTCCTCTCTACCCCTCCAAAGCTCAAAAGAAGCTTGTCCCACACCCGGGATGCTTCTTGCGAGATAAAGTCCAATTTTCGTTCCCCTTCGGAAGTGGATCCCGCGACGACGACGGCGTGCTGCTCCGTTCCCGTTCTTCTGCTTCGTCCTCCTTCATCCTGCTTCGTTCCCCTTCATCCAAGTGTTGTCCCGTCCAGCTCGTCCTCCAAGCAATCGTCGAGGTGGATAACTTCTCTCTCCCATTCTTATTTACAGCTTTTCTAGTGTAGAATTTTCCTGCTTTATAGTGTAATTGATTTTCCGCTTTCTAGTGTAACTTTTATAAACTATTTGAAATATTGAATGCATGTTCTCTTTCTCTCTCTCTCTCTCTCTCAGTTTGATAGCCCCATTGTAATTATATCGCCTTGCTTATAAAGAAAATCCTAAAAAAATATAATTACGAAAATAGATCAACGTAGCCTCCCTGTGTTCGACTCAGAATTATTTTCGGTATAAATTTTATTTGTTGAACACGAATTCTTCGCTTCCAAACTACAACGACAGGTTTTCTGAAACCAAACACGTAAGCATAGCGATTCGCGAAAAATACCGTTCAACAGCACACTATTGCAACAGGTGTTTAGGGATAACCCAATAACACTAGTTGCAAATCATGATAGCACTCAATTTGGGTTGCTTACATAATTTGTAGCCATCCAACAAAATTGAGGTACATATCTTGTAATAGCGATATTTAAATGTATGCATGTCATCCTTGTTGAAATATGTGTATGTATATGCTATCATCATTGCCAAAGATATGTTAAGGGGGGACCCAGCAAGATTAAAAGGTAGAAAATACAATTTACTCAAAATAACTTAAACATAATTAAATGAGGCATACTTGGCAGTTGATGGTTGATGTGCACACATCTAATTGGCCTAAAATGTCTATTTATGCATGTTCCTAGTGTCATAGAAGCATTATACATTATAAATATTGAATAACATGCATCATCATGTATTTAGGTTAGTTTGTACAAATTATAGATTAATTTACCCTTTTTGTGATCAGGGGACAGGGTGATATTTATCAAGGCCTCGGATTGAAGATTCAATCGTACAGATTTGATCAGGGCGACGATTGGAGTCTAATGCCTCCGAGATTGCCTCAATTGAACATCCGTAGCATCAGATGCAGTCCGAGGAAGATCAGAAGTCAAGGGACAAGGTAGTGGAAATCTGAATCTCAGATGAAGAATCCAACCACAAGGATGGGTTCAGATCGATGATCGCAACCTAATGGTGCAAGAATCGGTTCAATCCGACATCCGTGGCACCATTACAAGCTAAAAAGTTGGATAGTCACGATGGCGCCATGTGGCACCATTACAGCCTCTCATAGCCATCCAAGAATGCTATCACTCCTCTGAAGGCTCGTTCAACAAGCACTCTCAACCGTTAGATGAAAATCCAATGGCAAAGATCGCTCCACATCGTCTGATCTACAATTTCTATGAAAAAGTGATCTCGATTGTTGGATGAAAATCCAACGGCCGAGATGTGGCCACGTTGCCCTCTCTAACTTCCAATCTCTAAAGGGTGCACCTCCATGAAATCATGGTCATCGGATCATCCATCAATAGCCATGATCACACGAAGGTCATGCTCGTAAATTCTTATTTGAGACGTAAAAGGCTTTGTAGTGAATCGATCTTCGTTAGCGCTCTTAAAGCACTGGTGAGGGATCGAATCGTGATGCGTAGATTTAATCTGCTGAAGAGGAGGCGCGACGAAATTGCATTGTTCAATTGGCTATGAGTAGACATGGAGGAGGCTACATGGAGGCGCTGGGTGAGAGTGTGGGCAGACACGCGTGATCACGTGAGATTGCACGTGCGATCACACATGGGCTCTGCGTGTGAAGAAGTTGAAGGCCGCTCATGGATCCTAAGTCGTTCGATCGTGCGATCGGACGACTGATATTGATTGGGCACGATTACATGTGCGAACGCTTGAAGATCAGGAGTCAGATGATGTGGCTGCACAAGAGTGGTCAGATTGGCATCGTGCGACCTTCGTTCAATGTGCACCTTCAGCAACGCTTGCCTTCAGTCACGTGCTTAAACGTCACTAAAGGCCTGAATTAATCTTAGCCCTTGGAAAAGACCTTTCTACCCCTTTCTCCTCACCTATAAAAGGGCCGCCCCTACCACATATTTCATCATCCCTTTCTCTCTTCTCTCACCTTCTCCAAAGCTTTATGAGCTGGTCTCATACCCGGGATGCTCCACTAGAGCTAGAGTAAAATAATTTTGTTCATCTTCTTACTCCCTTCATGGAGCATCTTGTGGTTGTTTTCTCACCACCATTTAGGAAGCGGATCTTGTTGCGACATCGCCTTGCTTTGTCCTCCATTGTTTAGCCCTGTTCTCCTTCATCCAGCATCTTACCACCCTCTTTCAGGCGCTCTATCAATGCAACTCGTCCTCCAAGTGGCTATCGAGGAAGATTTTCTCACCCCTAACTTTTTACTGCTTTCTAGTGAAGTTTAGTTTTCTCTAAGTAATTGTAATAGACTCTAGAATATTTAAATGTAATATTTGTTCATTCTCTCTCTAGTTTTCTCTTTCTTTGTTTATTCTCTCTATCTTCTATTGTTTATTCTTCAAATAGTTTAGCTCGCATAGATTAAATTCAACCAGTTTTATGAAAATAATTCCAAATGCGATTTTTAATCAAACATTCGCCTCCTTGTGTTCGACCTGGGACTCACCAGAGTTTCGGTTATAAATTTTATTTGGTAGCAGATTTTCTTACGAATTTTACGACTCAGGCTTTCCAAATTCAAACTTTTCACAACAAAATCTCACTTATCATTTTGGCATTGTTGCCGGGGAGGCAATGTTCTTTGATTTCCCATGTTTTCCACCTTACTTATCTTTTACCTCATTTCTCTCCTTTCTTATTGTGATTGTTGGTACTCTATTGAGGTGGGAAAAAGCAATAGATTGGAGCAAAATGCAGTTGAAGGGTTTGTAAGTTTATCCCACCTCCAACCCACTAGTTTTCATTCCACCATGTAATAACACAAAGGAAAATCAACTTAGGTGCCCTTATAAACCCTAAGGTAGATTGCTTGTTTGTTTGTCACTCCTACCCACATCACCCCCACACACACATATATATACATATATAATTTGATTGTGGGATTTAGTTAAATTTACACACCTTATACACCCACACACACCAAAGTGCACCACTCTTGTCTGATTCAATCACTTAACCAGGGAGCCGACCTAAGGACCCGGTACACCTCAACGTATTATACGAATAAATGATTAGGCATCAGAATAGGCTAGAATTGATTAGGGCCTTAATTAGTGGTGCATCAGGCCACTTGTCTAACTTGTCCAGGCTGCACCACTTAACATAAAATTGATTCATTGAGTAGCTGTCCCTTAGGATTCAACTTTTTGGAATTAATTAGGCACTCCACTTTCTTCTAAGTTTTAAAGGAATATACCTCCACCTGTGCTCTCAAAGCCTGGTGTGCCAACTAAACCTCGATTGAATAAACCTAAAGTTGAACCCTAAAAGCTACTAAGCAAGATTCAAATCCTAAAATTTACTACATCAAAAAATAATCTTACTTGAAAACCATTAGTTGTGCACGCACACACATCGAAACTAATCTTTAAAGGCACAACCTATCTAAAGGGCCCATCACATTCCCAAGTGCATTCAAACCTAAGCCTAACTAAAATCAAGTAGACGTTGGCCTTAAGGATTTGACTCACTGTTCGGGACCCAAATTGAGATTATTTTTTATTAATCTACTTCTACCGATTCATTTGATGTCTACCTAGGGGAGCAGTGTCAAACGACCCTGGTTGGGGGGTATCAAAGGAACTTGAGGTGAAGGCTAAGGGAAGAACCTTCTCCCCAATCCCTCCCTCTAATTGGTTGGATTGACCGAAAAGTAGACCAAATCATTTCTTTCATCTCAAGATGGGTCTTGAGAGTTTGTAGGTCTTTAGGCTACCCTACCTAAGGACATGTTTGATTGTTTGTACTACAGGGCACCATTCTTTTCCTCTCATTTCGTCATGGATCCTTCCACATCCTAAACACATTTCCACTCCTACCCTCCTGACACATTTTGTCCCAAATATGATAATTATTATCAGACCCGTGTTGTAATCAATCATCTACTAGTTGGGATAACTTGGATTGTGAATACAATTCTGTACCTCTGTGTTCAGTGTCTAACCCTGGACACCATGATTTTGATTTTTATCCTTTTCTGAGTTGCACCGATTATAGATCACTGCCCTCATATGGACAACCTAATACGATCTACAATCAAGAAGGATATGATGATTACAACCCATACCCTCCCCAGGATTACACTACATATAGGTTTTCTTTGAACAATCATAAAAAACCTATTACCAGGGAGGCCCCTAGGAACCTCAATTTCTTAACTCCCCTGGTCTGAACCCAAACCCATCCAACACTGAATCAAACCATTTGGTTCAGGTGAACCAGGTCCAAGATAGGGTGTTGGCTAACTTAAGGAACACCATTCAACCTTTAGAAGCTCATCCAACACCTGCACTGAAGAATTTGAGCCTCTAATTCAAATGATTGATGATCTTAACAAGTATTTCTTGGATTGGCTCTAAGATATTAAGGATAAGGACTCGTGTGAGTTTTTACGTGGGAAATTGTCAAAATTAAGGATGAGATTTGTGATTACTCTAGTCCAATCTTGGGATGATTCCTAGGATGAACCCCTTCAAGAGAGCCAATGTTAGAACCGGTTCAACCACCTATAGGGGGGGACACATTTTAATAGACCGAGGATGACCAGGTTGGTCTAAAGCAACCAATTAAGGATGAATTGATTTCTTCACCCGAGATCCCTGAACTGGGGTACGAGGAAAAGTATGTCTCCATGGACCAGGAAATGATCGATGATTTTGAGACATATATAAATGCAGATCCAGAATTCTTTGATTCTGAAGGTGAAGAATCATTATGTGAAGTCTCACTTGAGTTTGAGGAAGATAATTTTAGTGAGACATATGGGCTTGAGGAGTATGATGAATCATTTGATTGCTCGATAATTGAGGATTTTGATCTAACTAGGGCTAGCATGGAGGATTCAGATCCTGATTTCATAAATGATTCAATTCATAGCCCCATTCCTCAGTCACACCCTATTGAGGATAATGATGATTATCTTCTTGAGATTACCAAACCCAAGTCAATTCTGATTAAGCTACAAATTTTTAACTTGGATATTTGAGACGGGGTTGATAACACTTTCGAAGTCTCAGAAGCTTTGATTATGGAGGATAGGAATCTGGAAATGAAGATCTGGGAAGCCAATTTTGGGGGAAGCAGAAGTCAGAGTCTAAGGGTTCCTATTTTCCTAAAAGGACCAACCTTCTATCAGGGCCCTTATGACATTTTCAACTCTGAGGATATCCAACCCAAGCACAAATTAATTGATTATCTTTTTGATACAAATTTTCCTATTGTATGACTTTTTGGACTTGGGTTGCATCCTCACAAACCGTAGGCCCAACCCTACTTGCATAATTATCTCCGGTTCTGGGTAATTTTCATCGAGAACCTTAAAACCACTCGACCTTGGGGCATGGGTCTGCATCACAATCTCGTTTACATCTACGGACATCTTCTCCTTGCGGGTCATAAAATCGATCTTCTTATTTTGATCTTGACTCGCACCTGTGAGTTCTTGATTTCTTCTTTGTTTGTATAGTGTGCCTAGCTGAAGGCATTAATATTAACATGTATACAGTTCGTTTTCATCTTGGAGCTAATTTAGTGATCACAAAATTCAGGTGATTTCTCTACTCCGCTCTTTTTCATGTCTTTTTAATACAATATGGACATTGCATTAAATAGGCATGGGGGGTGGATATCCTTATCTGAATTATTTTTTTAGCTCTGTAGATTCTTTTTATTTTCTCTTTATTTATAGAAAAAAAATTGAATTAGGAAAACAGAACTTGGGCATTGGAGTTTTTCAACTTCAGGGAATGATACGATAGGACCTGAACACTTAAACCTTTCAGGTCTTCAGACTTAACTAACCTGGGTGTTCACTAAAATGTAGACTTGGTTCTTGAGTCCTCACCATTCAAAAAATTCATTTCTAATTAGTTAAATAAGTTGGGGTAATAAGTACACAACTTATCAACCTGCCATCTGATTTGAGTTGAGGGGACTTATAGTCTAAGCATCTTCACACTATTTGCACTGACTCACTTTTCGACGATTTTAATGAAAATTGGGTAGCTAATGAACCTTCTAGAGTGGTATGGTTGGTAAGTTATCGTGGGTAACAACCCATTGACAGGTTGTCCAAAGCCCAGCCACACGACCATTCCCTTTCTGCTGCCTTTAGGTAAATCTAAATTAGGAAAGCCACCTAGTCAGAAAAAAGGAAAAAAAAGGAAAAAAAATGATGAGAAATAGAAAAGAGAAAAAAAACCACACTTCACTGCATGAGTATGGCTGGTAAGTTGTCGTGGGTAACAACCCATTTACTAGTTGCCCAGACCCTAGCTCACAAAATGCACATTTAATTCCAAACACTTAGGAAGGAGTGGGGAAGTAGAATAAGCCTGGGAGATATACACTGGGTTTGCCCTTGTGTTGACCCCATCAAATAAAAAGTAGGGAGAAAGCTATCGGTTGGATAGATCCATCTTTAGGTAGAATTCTTTTCAAGGTCACCAAGGGGTGTAGAAATCTGAAGTTCATTTTGATTGTCGATTAGTGAGTTTATTACATTCACACAGAAAGATGCTTAGAACTTAGAGTTCTTTTCGAGTCTTGGGTGGGTTGGATAGCTGTAAAAAACTACCCCAAAACTCTAAATTCAAAAATCCAAAAAAATTAGAAAAGAAGAGAAAGAAAATATATATATATGCTTTTGAATAAGGCGAGGGCTTGGGTAGTTTGCATTTTGACAGACACCTAGGAGCTGCTGAGTCTCTGTAGTTCAAGTTTTTAGTAGAAGTTTCTTAGTGTTGAGAAATAACTATTGCCCAAGTAATTTGACTTTAATTCTTTTATAAGTAGCATATAGTTTTGCTAAGGACTAGCAAAAGATAAGCATGGGGGTGTGATGTGCATGCATCTAATTGTCCTAAAATGTCTATTTATGCATGTTCCTAGTGGCATAGAAGCATTATGCATTATAAATATTGTATAGCATGCATTATCATACATTTAGATTAGTTTGTACAAATTATAGGTTAATTTCCCTTTTTGTGATAAGAGGACAAGATGATATTTATCGGGGCCTCGGATTGAAGATCCAACCATATGGATTTGATCAGGGTGACGATCGAGTTTAATGCCTCTAAGATCACCTCGATTGGACAATTGCAGCATCAGATGTAGTCCTAGGAAGATTAGAAGTCAAGGGGAAAGGTGGTGGAAATTCAAACCTTAGATGAAGAATTCGACCACACGGATGGGTTTGAATCGATGATCGCAACCTAATGGCGTAAGAATCGGTCCAATCTGACATCCGTGGCACCATCTACAAGCTAAAGAAGTTTTCTTTTTTTTTTTGAGAAGATGAGGAGTGCTATCGAAAATGATAGTAGACTGAGGTTCATTTATTCATATGTAAAAAGGGCCATTACATAGAGTTACACCACTCTTTAACATGCACCCAACACTCCCTTGCAATAGCTCCTACATTAATAGAGCCCCCCCTAAAAAGAAGCTCATTACGAGTACACCAAACACACCACATAACAGATCTTCATCTGTTAGCTCCTCGTCACCAAAATTTTCCTCCAAAGGTCATCCCACATGGGTAGAGGCTCCCCACATACTCCTCTCCAAATCTGGTCCGTCACCAAGCAAGAAGTGAAGAGGTGCATCCTGTTGTCCGTGTCAAAATCACACAGTGGACAGTTCTGCTGTGGAGCACCCATCCTCCTACTTCTTAGTTCACCAGTTATAAGCTCATCCCTCCTACAAAGCCAGAGGAAGATTTTAAGCTTGAGTGGGATTTTTCATTTTCCACATCTTGGCATAATCAAGGTCAGCAGAAGTGGGGGCATTAGTTGTGACCTCCATTAGCCTCCTATAAGACTTGGTAGAGTTCAACAAACCATGTTTCCAGCAATAACCATCCTCCCCTTCAGCCGGCTGGAAAGCAATCAGATCAGCAAGCAGTCGTGCCTGCTCAGTCTGGGTTCTTCCCCCCACACACGCGTTAGCTGCATTAAGAACCCACCTACCATTCACCTCATCCCAATATTCTTTGACCGACGCCCTGCTATCGGCTGCTGCAGCGAAGACCCTTGGATATGCCTCACTCAGCTTGCCCAGATCAGACCACACATCATCCCAGAATGCAAAGCTTTTGCCATCACCCAATTTAGGCATAAACTCTGACCAGTGGTCTTGGATTGCCCTCCTCACTGACTGCCAAAAGGGAGAGGGTCGGCTAAGGGATTTACTCCACATTTGCACCTGTGTAGGACCATACAAGCCTTTGATTAACTGGGACCACATCTTGCCATCTTCCATCATTAACTTAACTACCCACTTCAGGAGCAAAGCATCGTTGAACTCTTTCAAAGATCGAATGCCCATTCCTCCCTTTGACCGAGGTCTACATAGGTGTTGCCACTTCACTGATGTAGGAACCTACCTACTGACTTTGCCCCCTTCCAGAAGAAGCACTTTCTCATCATATCTAGCCTCTTCCAAACAGATTTTGGTGGTTTGAATACCGAGAAAAAAAAATCAGAATCGATGAGATGACCGAGTTTAGAAAGATCAGCTGCCTACCCTTAGATGAAAACTTGCTACTCCATGATTCCAGTTTGGCAATTACCTTCTCAAAAAGAGATGCCCAATCACTCTTCGTCATCTTCTTATCTGTCAAAGGTAAGCTCAAGTATCTCACCGGGAGTGTAGTAGATGACGTGTGCAAGGTGGTTGAAATTGCTTCATGCTCCCTATTAGTCATACCAAAGCAAATCAAAGATGATTTAGGCCCATTCAGTCGCAAACCCAAAATCTCTCCAAATATATTAATCATAGTAGATAGCGACACCACCTCACTGAGCCCACCTTCCACAAAAAAAACCGTGTTATCGGTGTATTGTAGTACCAGTGCAAGAGCTCTAGAATTTGATAGCGAATATCCCCTGCCTCTACCATCTCGAAACTGAACTGTGTAATGGTATCCACTACCAAATTAAAGATAAGCGAGGCCAGCGAGTAGCCTTGCCACACCCCACACCGGGGCTGGATCCACTCTCCATAAGGCTTCCCATTTACAAGAGGAGAAAAGGAGGATGTGACAATACAGCTCTTCATCCATTGAATCCACTGGGGAGGGAATCCCCTCTTCTTAATAATGTCCCACAGATATGGCCACTTTACCGAATCGTATGCTCTACTAAAATCAACCTTCCACATGAATGCTCTGCTCTTTCTCCTCTTCCAACCAGAGACAACCTCTTGCGCCATAATGAAAGAGTCTTTTAAGGATCTATTAGGGAGAAAATCCGCTTGCACCGGACTAATTAGGTCGGCCAGGACACACTTCAATCTGTTTGCCAGTATTTTACCAATGATGAGGTAGATTGAGTTTGAAAGTGCAATGGGCCTGAAGTCAGCCAGTGTCTCTGGCCCAATGCACTTTGGTAATAGAAACAAATAAGATTTGTTTATTCTCTCCATACCTGAGTTGCCCCTTTGGAACTCTTTAATAACCTCCATCACATCCCCTTTGACCACTGGCCAAAATTCCTTGTAAAAAAATACCTGGAATCCATCTGGACCTGGAGAACCCTCTACATTCAACCCATCCATGGCCTCCACCACCTCCTGCTCTGAAATGTTCTCAATCAGCTTTGCAACTGCCATGCTTCCGCCTAGGGGAAGTCTGAAGCTATCATTCTCCAACCCCCTCTCCCTCTTGATCTCGATGCTTCCTTGAAATACCTAGTCGTCTCCCTTCTAATCTCATCAGAGGATGTAAGCACCGAGTCCCCTCTCTTCAAAGAAGAGATAAAATTCACTCTGCGTGGCACCACGATGGCGCCACGATGGACGGCCATCAGAGGATACAAGCTAAAGAAGTTGGACGACTACGATGGTTTCACGTGGCACCATCACAGCCGCCCATAGCCATCCAAGGACGCCATCACTCATCTAAAGGCACGTTCAATGAGCACTCTTGACCGTTGGATGAAAATACAATGGCAAAGAGCGCTCCACATCCTCTGA
The DNA here is from genome assembly GCA_037157565.1 of Thalassia testudinum. Taxonomy (NCBI): domain Eukaryota; kingdom Viridiplantae; phylum Streptophyta; class Magnoliopsida; order Alismatales; family Hydrocharitaceae; genus Thalassia; species Thalassia testudinum. The sequence continues at coordinate 100,646,903 of JAZHRO010000056.1, read as the reverse complement.
TTTACATTATCTACGAAGGAGTGATCTCGACTGTTGGATGAAAATCCAACGGCTGAGATGTGCCCACGTTGCCCACTCTGACTTCTTCCAATCTCTGAAGGGCACACCTCTATGCAATCATGGTCGTCAGATCATCCATCAACAGCCACGATCACACGAAAGTCACGCTCGCAAATTCTTATTTGAGACACAAACAACTGTTGGTGCTAGAGCACCACGATCGTTTGTTTTGGTGATAACAAAACACGTGTCATTTAACATTTGCACTTGAAGTCTTAGATTTTAGGTCAATTGCAAATGGAGACGTGATTAGACGGAGTTCGAGCTCGCATCTAGGATGGATTGGAGGAGCTTGATGGAGAACAGAGGAGATTCACGAGGAGCGATAGATTGAAGATGGAAGGACAGGAAGAATAGGATAGAATTATATTTATTTCTTTCATGTACTTTTATCTTTATTTCCTTGCTCTTTTTGTTCCTTAGAAAATCATGTTAAAGAGCCTCAAAGTAACCTAATAGTAGTCCTAGGAACACCAGCACAACCCTAGGATACTTAGGTTTTCTGTAGAAAACTTAGAAAACCAATATAGGGTTCAAACAGCTGTTCCAGATGTCTAATTCCAAAATCAGACGTCTGATAATGTATTTTAAGACGTCTGACTGTTGATTCAGACGTCTGATAACATTTAGGCTGGACATAGTTGGCTCTGTCTGATGAAATCAGACGTTCAGACCTTAGTCCAGACGTCTTATAAGATGTCTGATGACTTTGCCAGACGTCCAAATAGTGGACCGTTGGCTGGCTTAACAAACACTGAATGATATGACCGTTAAAGCCTTATCAGACGTCCTTAAGCCTTTCCAGACGTCTGATATATAACCATTTCGCCTCAGCTGACCCAAAATCTCTTCTCAGAGATTTTCTAGCCGTTGCACTCTCTTGGAAATCCATTCCCACGAAAAAGTAGGTTTTCAGACGTCCAGACATAGTGCCAGACGTCCTGTATGTCGTTTGATGGACTTGCACTAGAACCCTGTTTAGATCTGATCCAAGTCAGGAAGAAACCTACCTAAAATCAGACGTTTGATGTTTTTCCCAGACGTCTGATGTTTTTCCTAGACGTCTTAAAGTGATCTTCTAAACGTCTGATGCCAGGATCAGACGTCAGATAACCCTATCAGTGCAATCATTGTTCCTGATTTCGGCCTGATTCTCTTGGGCTTTGCTCCCAACGGCTATGGAAGCTTTCCAAAGCCTTCCTAAGGCCTCTATAAATAGAGAGGAACCTCTTGCACACCCAAAAACACACAAGACACACCTAGTAATACACTTTCACACTCTTTTGCGTCCAAGAAAAGCTCTTGCTCTCCAAGCTCAAGTTCTACATCTTGAGAGCATCAAGCCTTCGCGCACCCGCTCTCCTGCCGTAGTTCACGAGAGCGATGTTGCGCCGTCGCGTGGCTCACGCACCCGCGTCATCAATTCGACGCATTCCTTGCAAAGGGGAGTTTCGTAATTCCTATAGAAGCTAGGTTTAAATATTTGTTGTCTCTATAGGACTATATTTGTTATTTTACTTTGTTATTAGGTTGGGTATTCGCTTTACGAATTCCCATCTCCTTCATGAGACAAAATCCTTCTTGTGAAGAGAAGGAGTTGAGGAACGCTACCCTTGCACTTGTAGCGTGGTTGTAATTGAGGTTGAATCACCCTTGTTTAGGTGATTCGTTTAGTGGATTTGATCAACTTGGTTGATCGGAAAATCCGAACTCGAGAGGGTTAGGTGGTGGTTTTCACCCGATTTGGGTTTCCACCTAAAAATAATTGTGTACCTTGTGCGATTGAATTTTTGTGAAGTTTTTTATATTATATTTTCCTCAATTTATTATGTCACCCCCTCCTGGTAGCGAATCTACAATTGGTATCAGAGCAGGTTCTTGCGAGATCGGAGTAACACCCGGCAAGAAGATCATAGAGGGGAGCAGTTCCGCAATCCGAATCTCCGAGGGGCAGTCTACGTCCCGTCCGCCATTCTTCGACGGGAGCAACTACCCCTACTGGAAGCTGCGGATGAAGACTTGGCTTCAAGCCAATGACTTCAAGATTTGGGCCAGGTGCGAGACGCCATTTGAGATCCCAGAGAAACCCGCGGGAGGCTACTCACAACAACAAATTCGTGAACTCTCTTTGAACGCGAAGACCATGAATGCCCTCTACTGTGCGCTCAGCCCGAAGGAGTTCAATAGAATCTCACAATGCGCCACCAGATATGAGATTTGGCACACACTTGAGGTAACTCATGAAGGTACCTCTAAGGTAAAGTCTTCTAAAATTAATTTACTTTCACAAGAATTTGAATCATTTTCTATGAAGACTGACGAAACTTTAAGTGAGATGAACACTAGGTTCACTCTCATAGTAAATAATTTGAAAGCTTTAGGAAAGACCTTCATCAAGGAGGAGCTTCAAGGAAAGCTTCTTCGTTCCCTTAGACTAGAATGGGAGCAGAAGGTCACCACGATTGAGGAGGCAAACGAGGTGGAGGAGCTCAACATGGAAGATCTCTTAGGCAATCTATTGGCCTACAAGACTAAGTTGAAGCAGAAGAAGAAGGATACACCGGAGCCTAAACTGAAGAAGACTCTCGCCTTCAAAGCTGCGTCGGATAGCGAGGTAAGTTCCGACGACGAAGACTTTAAAATTTCACTTAAAAAGTTTTCCAAGTTGTGTAGGGAATTAAAGAAGGAGAAGAAGGAAAACCCGAGACGTTGCTATCACTGTAACGAAAAAGGGCACCTACGACCAGAATGCCCTCTTCTCAAAAAGGAGAAGAAGGAAAAGGAGAAGAAATCTAAGAAGAAGGCATTCCAAGCCACTTGGGACGATTCGAGCTCGGAGGAAGAGGAAGAAGAAAAGTCTATAGAAGAAGAAACCGCTTTCTTTGGTTTCATGGCCAGAGGAAGTGATGGCGACAGCGAAAGCGGAAGCGACTCTGACAATGAGGTAAATTTTGATTTACAAGAAGCTTTTAATGAACTATTTGATGTTAGTAAATCATTAAGAATAGAAAACAAAAGTATTAAAAAGAACCTTAGTTTTCTTAAAAATGAAAATGATAGGTTAGAAAAATAACTTAAGGACATAGAAGCTAGTCCTAAAAATGATAACCTATTATTAGAAAATCATAACCTCATCAATGAAAATAATAAATTGATTGAGGAAAATGTTAGTTTAAAATTAGAAATTTCTGATTTAAAGACTAAGATGCATATTATAGAAAAAGAAATTACATGTCTTAGGGAAAACTCCAACAAATTAATCAACAAAGTAAATAATTTATATAGCCCTAAGGTTGAGAAAGGATCTCCGTCAAGGAGACCCGCTAACAGATCTGGATCCAAGCTTACTTGGATACCAAAGAAAGAATTGGAATCTTGTTTTGTAGGTTTCGGGGATGACTACAACACAAAGGACTGGACCTACAAGCTCAAGGCTGGTCAACTCGAGTTGGGAGAACCAAAGAGTAGACCAACGAGGAGAACAAGAAGACTGATGAGGCGGCGAACAAACGATGGACCTGCCGCATGTCGACCACCAGACTGGAGACCGGTGCTAATGCCCGGGCCTCCAAGCTACGGATGGGAGCCCCATCCGATGTGGCATCCACCACCACCATTTGGGCCATTTTATTGGCCATGGTAGGTGAGGTAAAAATTCTTTACCCTATCTTTTTATTAGCATTTAGATAGGAGGAGTTAAAAAAAAAAATTGTGAGCTAATTGTCAATTTTTAAGGGGGAGTTGCAAGTTAGCAAAATTTCCTTTAGTAAGGGGGAGAAAAATAATAGCTATCTTGTTGTTACAAAAAGAGGGAGGACATTACTTTTAAAAAGAAATTCATAGAAGAGCATGTTTTAAGGGGGAGTTATAGGAAATTTAAAATCAATCAAACCTTTTTGATAAAGTCAAAAAGGAGGAGGATTTTTTTGCATTATTATTTATGATTTTGTCATCATCAAAAATGGGGAGATTGTTGGTGCTAGAGCACCACGATCGTTTATTTTGATGATAACAAAACACGTGTCATTTAACATTTGCACTTGAAGTCTTAGATTTCTGGTCAATTGCAAATGGAGACGTGATTAGACAGAGTTCAAGCTCGCATCCAGGATGGATTGGAGGAGCTTGATGGAGAACAGAGGAGATTCGCGAGGAGCGATAAATTGAAGATGGAAGGACAAGAAGAATAGGATAGAATTATGTTTATTTCTTTCATGTACTTTTATCTTTATTTCCTTGCTCTTTTTGTTCCTTAGAAAATCATGTTAAAGAGCCTCAAAGTTCCCTAACAGTAGTCCTAGGAACACCAGCACAACCCTAGGATACTTAGGTTTTCTGTAGAAAACTTAGAAAACCAATATAGGGTTCAAACAGCTGTTCCAGACGTCTAATTCCAAAATCAGACGTCTGATAATGTGTTTTAAGACGTCTGACTGTTGATTCAGACGTCTGATAACATTTAGGCTGGACATAGTTGGCTCTGTCTGATGCAATCAGATGTCCAGACCTTAGTCCAGACATCTTATAAGACGTTTGATGAGTTTGCCAGATGTCCAAATAGTGGACCGTTGGCTGGCTTAACAAACACTGAAGGATATGACCGTTAAAGCCTTATCAGACGTCCTTAAGCCTTCCCAGACGTCTGATATATGACCATTTCGCCTCAGCTGACCCAAAATCTCTTCTCAGAGATTTTCTAGCCGTTGCACTCTCTTGGAAATCCATTCCCACGAAAAAGTAGGTTTCCAGACGTCCAGACATAGTGCCAGACGTCCTGTATGTCGTCTGATGGACTTGCACTAGAACCCTATTTAGATCTGATCCAAGTCAGGAAGAAACCCGCCTAAAATCAGACATCTGATGTTTTTCCCAGACGTCTTAAAGTGATCTTTCAAACGTCTGATGCCAGGATCAGACGTCTGATAATCCTGTCAGTGCAATCATTATTCCTGATTTCGGCCTGATTCTCTTGGGCTTTGCTCCCAACGACTATGGAAGCTTTCCAAAGCCTTCCTAAGGCCTCTATAAATAGAGAGGAACCTCTTGCACACCCAAAAACACACAAGACACACCTAGTAATACACTTTCACACTCTTTTGTGTCCAAGAAAAGTGCTTGCTCTCCAAGCTCAAGTTCTACATGTTGAGAGCATCAAGCCTTCGCGCACCCGCTCTCCCCTCGTAGTTCACGAGAGCGACGTTACGCCATCGCGTGGCTCACGCACCCACGTCATCGATTTGACGCAGTCCTTGCAAAGGTGAGTTTCATAATTCCTATAGAAGCTAGGTTTAAATCTTTGTTGGCTCTATAGGACTATATTTGTTATTTTACTTTGTTATTTGGTTGGGTATTTGCTTTGCGAATTCCTGTCTCCTTCGTGAGACAAAATCCTTCTCGTGAAGGGAAGGGGTTGAGGAACGCTACCCTCGCACTTGTAGCATTGTTGTAATTGAGGTTGAATCACCCTCGTTTAAGTGATTCGTGTAGTGGATTTGATCAACTTCGTTGATCGGAAAATCCTATTTCGAGAGGGTTAGGTGGTGGTTTTCACCCGGTTTGGGTTTCCACCTAAAAATAATTTTGTACCTTATGCGATTGAATTTTTGTGAGGTTGTTTATATTATATTTTCCGCAATTTATTACGTCACCCCCTCCTGGTAGCGAATCTACAACAACTTTATAGCGCATCGGTCTTCGTTAGCACTCTCAAAGTGCTGGCGAGGGATCGAATTGCGGCATGTGGGTTTAATCCATTGAAGAGGAGGCACAGCAAAATTGCACCATTCGATCAGCGATAGAGGAGGCTACGTGGAGGCACTGGATGCGAGCGTGGGCGAACGTGCGCGATTACGTGAGATTGCATGCACGATCGCATGCAAGCATTGCATGTGAAGAAGTTGAAGTGCACTCGTGGATCCTAAGTTGTCTAATCGTGCCATCGGACGACTAAGGTTGGTTGGGCGCGATTGCATGTGAGAACGCTTGAAGATCAGGTGTCGGATGACATGGATTCATAAGAGCGATCGGATTAGCATCGCACGACCCTCGTTCAACGCATGCCTTTAGCAATGCTTGCTTTCAATGACGCACATAAATGTCACTAAAGGCCCTGAATTAATTTTAGCCCTTGGAAAAGGCCTTTCTACTCTTTTCTCCTCACCTTTAAAAGGGCCACCCCTACCACATATTTCATCATCCCTTTCTCTCTTCTCTTACCTCCTCCAAAGCTCTATGAGCTGGTCCCATACCTAGGATGCTCCACTAGAGCCAGAGTAAAATAATCTTGTCCATCTTCTCACCCCTTTCGTTGAGCATTCCGTGGTTATCTTCTCACCAACATTCAGGAAGCGGATCCTGCTGCGATGCCGCCTTGCTTCGTTCTCCGTCCTCCAGCCCCATTCTCCCTCATCCAGAATCTCACCACCCTCTTCCGGGTGCTTCGTTAATGCGACTCGTCTTCTAAGCGACCATTGAGGAGGATTTTCTCACCCCTATCTTTTTATTGCTTTCTAGTGTAGTTTTGTTTTCTCTAAGTAGTTGTAATAGACTCTAGAATATTTAAATGCAATATTTTTTCATTCTCTCTATTTTTCTCTTTCTTTGAATATTCTCTATCTATCTTCTATTGTTTATTCTTTAAGTAGTTTAGCTTGCATGGATTAAATTCAACCAGTCAACTGATGAGGTGTGGCTCATCATAACTAAAATACCCAAGTTAAGCTAGAAACCCCAACCCACCCAAGTTCGCCCAATACTCTCAACCTGGGCCTACACGAGATGATTAGTTGGGGAATATCATGAAAACTTTTGCTAATATGCAGCAACAGAACATTGTTATGTAGTAGAGACAGAAAGCGGCACTAGCTGAGATGAGAGCCCAGCTTTCACACTTGACGGAATCCCATCAAACACATTCACTTCCATCTCAAGAGGAGCCCAACCCTAAGAATATCCTACCCAGAGGTACATTCAACTTAATCCTCCCTAAGGCCAAGTACATGGCATTTCACAAGCCTTGCACAACCTTGAACCTTCAGCATCTCTCTCAGATCAGCAACCACCTCTTCTTCCCAACCCTAATTCATCTTCATCATCTTGATTCTGCATTCATTAATTGAAGAGGCGGAAGCTGTAGATTTTTCTGGATATTCTATTTATGTACTTGGACCTTGAGCCAAGTCTCTTTGATTCTAATTCATATTGACTTTGGAGTTATTCTTCACCTTTTCTACATCATGATCTTTATCTTCATTGAGCCTCATCAGACCTGTCAATTCTCTACCCATCCTTTTGGCTCCTACATTTTTGACACTTCTATTGGGTTTGTGCCTAGTTGAAGGTGTAAAACTTAGCATCCTATCTTTTGTATATAGCTATTTCACCTTTCTTATTTTCCATTTTCTTCGTACGTGTCTACCCTTGTATTTTTAGCATACATTCATAGTCATATATGTCATGCATTTCACTACTTAGCCCAATTTCCCACTCTGATCTTGTATCTGACTTGAAATCGTCCACACAGAGACTTTATGTCCTCATTCCGACTTCCTTCTGTCACCCAGTCTAAGTTAGCGAAAAGTAGAGCATGCATTTGCATCCATCCTATTCATACAATGAGGACATTGCATCATTTAAGCATGGGGGGTGTAAATGGTGAAATCATTTTCTGAAATGCAATTATAGAGACACCCGTAGTGTATATAGTATTGTATTATCAAAAATACCAAAAAAATTTGAAAAATTTTAAAAAATTTGAAAAAAATTACAAAGACAAAAATACAAAAAAAATGTCAAAAAACAAAAATTCTAAAAATATAATACGAGACCTACCGATACTTATTGTTGAGGGAGAACTCCACAAAACTAAAATTGAGAGAGAAAAAGCATTGAAAGAATTATAAGCATTTAATTATGATCTTCTAGTTGAAAACAAAAATAGAATAAGTATTACGAACATTCAACCTTTGCTAGTTAGACTTTCTAGGTCACTGTAGCTTGATTTTCCCAAGCTTTGGCTTAACACACTTCAAGCTTTGACAAGATAGACTAGGATCTCTCCTAACTTAGGACATAATCTTGTATTTGAGTCACCAGTACATGATTCGCTGGTTTGCTTTGGCTTAGGAGTCTAAGTAACCTTGGTTTACACTACATAGTGTCAAGAAAGACCTTGTGAATTTGAAGTTCAACCCTAGTATTCATTAGGGAAGGTGGAGTCCTTACTTATGTGTGTAGGTAGACTCTTTGTCCTAGTTTTTAGTCTTGTGTTTAGGAGAAGTTCTTTCCACCAAAGTAGTCACCCACCAAATAAGTATGCTCTACCAAATAAAGTTGTTAGAGACATATTGACATTTATTTACAAAAAAAAAATCAGAAAAAGTCAAAAGGAATCTTCAGAAAAAACATTTTTTTGAATAAGTCAAGTATGCTCTCTAAGTCCTATAAATATTTTCCATCAAAAATATTTTTTAAGGTGCATTACAAATACCCTATTTCCACCAAATATTCTTTGAGCCACAACACAATAAGAGTTGGGTTTGAGTTTTCCTCATTTTTTGAGAGTTGATTCGAAGACATGAGTTGAAGATAGGACAAACCTGGACTTAAAAAGATGTGAAACCCCGGGATTGAGTTTTAAAGTTCACTTGGTTTGTCCTGACCTTTCATTGAGCACAACCATGACCTCTTAGCTTTTGAGCCCTGTAAAACCCTATGAATCCTGGAAATTGCACTTAACGTTTAAATATCAAGATTCCTTGTTGGTCAAGAGATGGTTTCTATCATATCAGTCATAAGTTCTGGTCAGTCTTCCTAAGTAACTGGTTCTCACAATGCCCAAACATAAACATAGTTGGGTTATCAGAAAAAATTTTTCAACTAAGGGACTAGCAAAACCTAAGCATAGACATATGATAAGGTGTGACTCATCATAGCTAAAATGCCCAAGTTAAGCTAGAAACTAGGTTAAACATTACATAATTAACACAAGAAATGGGTTAAGTATGAGAAGTAAGGAAAATGACCTAAAACATCCAATTTGTGTTAAAAACGCATAATTAGGTCAAAAAATGAGATATTCTATTATTAAGTGTAAAATGGTGATACAATTACAAATTGAACACATCTTTGGGCTTAAAAGTTTAAATTGAAAGTGAAATCATATTTCTAAATGTTCAATTAAGCTTTAATAGAAACTTGGTTGCATTTAGACATCATTAGGACCCTACATTTTTTATTTTACATATAGGTCCTTCATCCTTCACATTCCATTCACCTAAAAAATCTTGAGGACCTTTCTGCAAGTCGCCAAGGACCTTTTAGCAAGATTCTAAGTGCCACACCACATTACTTCTTGCCACTTATGGGCTTGAGAGCAAAATTTCTACTGTTTCGCCCTTAAGGGCTTCCATGCAAAAATCCCCTTAGACATGATGTAGCAGTTCACTGTAGCTCGTGATGAACTCGTGCTGCCACAACTATTGATTGTGTGAACCTTCAATCTTGCGGTAGATCCTTCACCAAGCTTCGCGTGCCTTTGCACGTAGCTTCACCCCCCATTCTAGATCCTATCTAGTGGCTAAAAATTGATTTGAACTTCCTGCGCATACATCTCTTGCAAATCCACCATCGAAACCTTTTATGCTTAATTTCACCTCTCTGGTCACCATAATCACCCCTTCAGCTACTTAAGAACCTCCTTGGGGTCGCACGCAAAGCATCAGACCCCCCTTCTACTCTCTTGGGCTAATCCCTTCATTATTACGACCCGATTCCCGAATCCCTACAGGACACAAGATCGGCTCGACTCGACTAATCCCAAGACCCATTCGTCCAACAAGAAATAACCAAACAACAGGAAAGTAAACCACATTCACTATGCTAAGTAACTAACAGTAAAAGAATACAACAGTAAGGAAGTAAAAGCTACTAACAATACATGTCACCACCACAACAGTAAAATGGAAACAAAGTACAGAATGTAAATGGTAACAAGAGTCCGAACTCACAAACGAAAGAAAGTACTACAACAGGAAGACTACTGCTGGGCTCGACTGGGCCCAGCACCCTCTGCAGCCAGTGACTCGGGCTACTCAATTCCTGGACCTAAAAAGGGTTATGAGTAAACGAAGTCAACGAATGCTGAGTAGAGTGGTAACCAACAACTAAAGCAATAAAAGCTAACAGGTAGTTTATTTTTTCCAATTACTTTATTTTTTTACAAGTCATTCCTTTTACCCATTGGTTTACTTTTTAGATCTCTTCCTTGATCTCACATGTTCCTCGTGGGAACGATCTTGACTGTAGTCTTTTCCGGAGAGTAGAAGGCACACGTGGTGCTCTTCTGGCTGGGAGAGCCCCCGTGATAATCCTATACCCAGTCAACCACCTCGGGGTCACTGTCTAGACGTAGCGGTGACTACAGCATGTGCGATAAATGCAAGGGTAGCTACCCCGCACTGGCACGCGGTCAGTCGTTTCCGCTAGCGGGTAAGCCCAAAGTACAGCACGGAACAGTATAGGGCCTAGCCCTCTCAGTAATAGGGGTCTGGCCCCTCAGAACCAAACAGGGGTCTCACCCCTCCATAGTCTGTGCACCCTTGTCTTACTGCCCCAGTTTGCCTTGAGGGCCAAAGAAAAGGTCAGTGTAGGTTGGCTAGCTTAACCCCGGGCCTCGTGGGGTGGCTAGCTTAACCCCGGGCCTCGTGGGGTGGCTAGCTCTCTCCCTACACTAATAGCTCTCCCCGGTACTATGTACGCGAGGGCCAACAAGAGTCAGTGTAGAGTGGCCATTCGTAACCCCGGGTCCCAACCCAAGGGCGACTAGCTCCGCTCTACACTAAAAAGGGGACAGTTGCTCCCTCTTGGTACCACGTACTCAAGGGCTAGCACACTTCCCATTCACATTTCTAGACCTTTCCATTCACCCACAGGAGCTCTACTCCTAACTCCCCATAGGGTTCATTCTCATATTCACATACTATTCCATACCAGGTTTCATCATTCATAATTCATTCTTGTACTAAACACATGTAGCTCATATTTCCAAAATTTAACAGATACAACAAGTAATGTCACAGGTAACAAGTTAACTAGCATAGGCATTTCATAGTTCACAAGGCAGCTCTTATTTCCACAATTTAACGTATAGAACAAGTAACGTCACAGATATCTGTCTAACTAGCACAGGCATTTCATATTTCACAGGCAGCTCTTCTTTATTAACCGGCAGATATTCATATTTCTATTCATTCATTTAAGACTGCAATCTCAAACACGCATACAATAGTGCAAGTACTTCTCGTCCTAGGATTCATGCCACATCCTAGCTTTCTAGTTATCCAATTCAACATAAGCATTTAGGTCGTATAATTAATTTAAGGGGGAAACCACTCTACCAGACGACTCGGGAGTATTGGGGGCACGAACGGCAAGCTCACGTGCCTCAGCAAGCCCTGAGCCTGCAACCGATAGAAGTCCTATACCAAGGAACATGCCACAATGGAACATTCATAATAGTATAAAAGGTCTTCTAACAAGTAGAGGAACTCACAAGGAAAACATCGATATCTTGTTTGCATAAAACGAACCTCAAATGGACCCTAAACGGGTCAAAAATAAGGCTACAGGCCCAAATCAGATGTCTAGCACAAGGTCCAGACATCTTAAAAGTAACAAAAAACTCACCTCAGGTTCTGCGTTGAGCTCAGACATCCAGAACCTCTTCTCGACTGTCTGGACCTAGCTCCAGACGTCTGACCTCTCCTCCGGATGTCTGGGAGTGCTTCCGGTCGTCTGGTAAGCTGTCCAGATGTCTGAAACACGTGGGAGGGCGTGTCTCGCACCTTCCCGAAGCAATCCCTGCACGTGACAGTCGAATGGCCTATATGTAGCCACACAAATCATAGCTGCAGTGCAGCCTGCATGGCCGTAACCGTAAGAGAAACGTACCTTCGCGAAGATCTGCTTTCAGTCATCATGTATCGTCACTAGATGTCCAATATGTCATCTGGGCGGCACGTCAGACGTCCGATTCTGGGAAAATCCCAGAACCAGAACCACTTCCTACTCTCCCTCGCTACGTGTAGCCATGGCCCTGCCTCCTCGCCTGCAACTCCGATTACAGCAAGTGTCGGGGATGGCTCCCCTGACGCACTCCTCCAGCATGCGCCACTTCGGCCGTGCGCCCTACGGCAAGCTCCCACGAGCTCGCAAGCTCAAGCTCTTCCTCCTCTCTTCATGCCGCCTCTCCTCCTCATCACTTGCTCTCGTGCTCTCTCTCACCCTCGCACCTCTCGCTGCAGTGGAAAGGAAAGGGGGAAGGTGGCTGGCTATGGTGAAGTGGGGAAGAAAGGAAGAGGGGGAGAGGGGTTTTATAAGGGTGTGATGTAAACATGTTTACATTGCATAAGATGTCTATTTATGCATGTTCTTAAGCATAGAATTGCATTGCATACTATAAATATTGCATAGCATGCATCATCTTGCGTTTAGATTAGTTTGAATAAAATGGAGGTTAATTGTCTCCTTTTATGTTCAGGGACAGGGCAAAATTTTTATCGGGGCCTCGGATTGAAGATCCAATCATACAGATGTGATTAGGGCGACGATTGGAGTTCAACGACTCCAAGATCGCCCTAATCAGACACTTGTAGCATCAGATAGAGACCAAGGAACCCTAGGAGATTAAGGGCCAAGATGGTGTGAATCCGCACTTCAAACGACAAATCCGACCACACGAATGGATTCAGATCGACGATCGCAGCCTAATGGCGTGAAAATCGACTCAATCCGACAACCGTGGCACCATCTACATCAAACAGAAGATGGACGACAAAGATGGCACCACGTGGTGCCATCTCGGCTGCCCAATCATCCGCATGAACCCACTGAAGGCATTCGCATCAACGTTTCCCCACCATTGGATCAAGATCCAATGGCTGGGATGCACCCGCGTTTAAGTTAAGCACCCGCCCATCCGCACGCATAGCGCAGTGGGCAAGAGCGCTTAAGCGAGGCACAAGCATGTGTTCGAATCACAGGAGGCAGGCGCGGGCGAGCGGGCGAGCGGGCGTGGTGACTGTCTGATTGCGATCGAGTGGCTACGGGTGCTCGATAGTACCCATGCGTTATTGCATGCTCGTGCCTCACGCGATATCAGACGCGGAGCGCACGAAGAGAAGGTGTTGCGAGGGGCGAGTTAAGCTGTCCGATCTCATGATTGGACGACTAAGATCTGCAGATCGTGAACATGCATTTTACGCATGGGAGGCGAGCGGGCACGCGCGCTCCACCCCACTATGCCTACGATGGGGCTTTAGCGACGGTTTTATCCGTCACTAAAGACCCCTTATTTAATGTTTTGAGATTTAAAAGACCAATTTGCCCTCATTCCTTGCAACTATAAAAGGAGGCCTCCTCCATACGAAATCTTCATCCCTTCCTTCTCTTCTCTCCCTCTCCAAAGCTCATGAGAAGCTTGTCCCACCCCCGGGATGCTTCTCAAGAGATAAAGTCTAATTTTCATCCCCCTTTCGAAAGCGGATCCCGCGACTACAACGACATGCTGCCCCATTCCCATTCTTCCTCCTTCGTCCTACTTCGTTCCCTATCTTCCAGGCATCGTCCCGTCCGACTCATCCTCCAAGCGACCGTCGAGGAGGATATCTCTCTCCCCATTCTTTTTACTGCTTTCTAGTGTAATCATTTTCCTGCTTTCTAGTCATAATGAGTAGTGTAATGAACAATCTCATTGTTAATGAATTCCATGTTCATTCTACATCTCTTTTTGGTTTCTGTTTGTAATATTCTCTCTCTCTATTCTATTTATTGTAAATAGATAGATAGTTTCTAATCAATTATTCTGCTTCATGACAAATAAAACAAACGCGTATTTTTAAATAAAACGTCTGCCTCCTTGAGTTCGACCCGGGATTTCTATTCTAGTATAAATTTTATTTGTTGAACATGAGTTCTTCACTTTCATACTACAACGACAGGTTTTTCAAAATCGAACACGTTAGCGTAGCAACTCGTAGCTTCAACAAGGTGCGTTAGGGTTCAGATGGGGGGGAGAGAAGAGGGAAGAAAGAGAAGAGCGGTACTGTCTGCACGCAGCCCGTGCACAGACGCGAAGTCACGTACCAAATTTTCAATTTCCAGACGTCTGGGAAGGGGTCCAGACGTTTGACCAGACATCTGACCGACAATCCAGACGTCTTAAAGGGCTCAGAACAGAACGGGTCTTTACATTCGTCCTCTCCAGTTCCTCTTCCATTTCACTCACTCCATCAATGACAAGGGTGGAGCTCTTCTTCCTCAATTCCTCCTCGCCTCTAGGGATGATGTAGGCCTGAGGGCGACCATGGAGCTCCTCTCGTGGGTGCTTCACTCGCTGGAGACCTCCCTCCATTTTTCCTCCTCAACTGCTGGCTGTGGATCCAGGAAACCCATTCTTCTGATTAGATTTGGATTTTAAATGCTTTCTAGATTAGTTTTAGTGTTAGTTAGTGTATTGTAGATCATTAGATGTACTTTAGATGTCAAATTCAGTGATGGATTCGTGTGGATTAGAGGTAGGTTAGCCTAGACTCAATCTCACCCTCTCTGATTAATTCAGATTAGAGAGGTGTTTATCCACCTCCATTTCGATTCATTCACCTCCCTCTTCACTTCACGATTCGCATTCACTCAATGCACAATTTTGTCACCAATCACCCATTCATGAGAGCATTCAATGGATCTGAAGCACATTAGCTTTCAGATCCATTGAATCGCTCAAACATCAACTCAAGGGCATTCCATTTAGCCCATACAATCATTAATGGCCTCACCATGGATTTAATTGAGTTAGATTCACTTGAATTATATGGGTGTGTCTTTCATGCTTGATCAAAAGGTTAAGGTTCTATGTGGTTTCAATGCTTCTTAATCAAGTGAATCGAGTTTATTTTTGACTAATTGGATTGATTGTAATGGGTTTGAGCTTCAATGCTTTGATTTTTAGTTTTCATCAAGCTTTAACCCAACTTTTCAGAGTTGGCTATGTTTTTGAGGTAGTTTAGGACTAAGAATCTCAGATTCACTAAGATGAGGCCTAAATCATGACCCATTAGCTTCTACAGGATTGGTCAAGCTCTTAAACACTGATCTCTAGTGTTTAGAAGCTACTGGTGATCAGATCACCTGTGTAAATCCTAAAACAAAAGCCTACATAAGGGGCAACATAATTTCTTATCCAAGGGATTTTTTTTCTGATTTTCAAGGTTGAAATGAAGGTTTTAGAGCTTTCCATTTTGTAATTGGATTTTAAATGGATTTCAAAATCTATTTGGAGGTTTATAGTGTTTGGAAACTTGATTTTTCAGAGTTGAATCAGGTCTACTGAGGTATGAGCAGCAGATGTTTAGCTACTCTATTGCCTTGTTTGAATGGGGATTTAATCCCTGATTTCATGAGTTTTTGGATGGCTAAGTTTTTAGAGCTAAGGATGGTTTGATGGAGCTTTGATCAGACCCTAATGTTCTGATGTTGCAGCAACACAAGTTGCTGTATTAGTTGCTGAAAATGGCAGCTCTGGGCTATTGAAATGAGACATCAAATGGACTAACAAATTGCATTTTAGCTGGGATTTTGAGACTTTTATGAAGCTGACCTGTGTATAGTGTAGTGCAGTATGGAACAAGCATTCATGTACTTGGAATGAATTTTGATTTAGTTTGAAATGCTTGTTTATACTCATTGGAATCATTGTCAGCTAGTTTTCATGATGTATAACTGTTCCTATGTGAATTTAATGCAAATCATGATGAAATTCATGTTTAAATGTTTGAGAAACCTCTCTGTGCTATACTGAATGTCTGTGAATGCTTAACTGGCTGTCAAATCCCTTAGAATCTCTTTTAGAGCCTTAGGTTTCACTTAAAACATCCTTTCAAGGCCACATTTTGTGTTAACTTGTAATATAAATAAAAATGATAAAAAAATCACAAAAAAATAAAATAAACCTATTTTGAATAAGATCAGGTATTTTTCTAGGTGTAGATCAAATTTCAAAGTTATCTGAACCCCTAGCTTGGTAGAACATACCATTGGATGATTCAGTATATCTTGGAACTTAATAAGAAACCTAACTCAAAAGACCAAAAGGAATTCCTCTCTCTCTCATCTCACCCTTTCTCTCTCATCCCCTACCTGTACTCTATATATAAAAATCATAAAAATCAGAAAATGCCCAAAAATACTCAAACATACCTTATATAGTGTGCATATAGTTGTAAATATAATTTAATGCTAAACTAAATGTATACATTGTAATATATGTAAATAATGCACATAATTAACTTATAAATGTAATCTATATATTTAATAAAATATTTAGAATTAGTTATTGCATATATAACTTTATTTTATTATTATATATTAATTTATATTAACTTAAATGTATATTATCGTAAGTAATTTAAAAAAACCTATGTATATCGCTCTAACCATAATTAATACTGTACATACGTATTTAACTAAGTAATATATATTGTATGCTACTGGTAAATTATTTTAATTATGTACTTACAATAATTACTTAAGTTATTAAGTTAATTATTAACTTAATATAAAATAAATTAGTAAGTTAAGTTAATACTGAAGTACTTTATTATGTATAATTGTATAATATTATTTTAAGTATTTTCAACCTATTTATAGTGTATTTATAGTATATTATAGTATTTATAACTTAATTATGTACATAACTAACTTAAATGTAAATAAATTAAAATAAAGTCTTTAAAATAAATTAAAAATGTATAATAAATAGTTTATTATATAAATTAACTCTGTATAAAGTCAATTTCATGATTAATTAACCAATTTGTACTTTAATTAAGAAATTAACCCTTAAATTAACATGTATAAAACCCTAACTTTAACTAATTTTAATATATATGAAAATAACTTATTTTCCTAAATTAACAATACAATTTTATAGACCTATATTAGTGATTTGTAAATATATAATTTATTTATAATTTAGATTAAATTATGGCCCTCAAATTGAGGGCTAAAATCAGCAAATTAAGATGCATGCAAGCACAACGCAAAGCTCAATTGCGCTGAATCATAGCGCCACATCGATGGCTGCGGAGACGCCGACATAGTATTAACTGATTTTGGGTGGTTATGCTGACCAGTAGTCATAGCGTAGGGCACCCATTACCTATATACCTATCCTCTGATCTGATCTGAGCATGTTATTGAGCATATATATGAATAGTGTTGGGCCGGGGCCCTACACTGTAGCTGGGTCCATATTAGGCCTGTCATGGGTCGGAAATCGAATGAAAATGCAAGATAATTGAACTAGGGCTGGTCCCTGATAAACACGCATGAATTCATGATAAAATGTTTATTTATGATAGTTCCTAGGCCTAGCATTGCATATCATAGTATAAATATTGCATAACATTCATTGCATTGCACTTAGGATAGTTTGTATATTCTGTACATTAATTCCAACATTTTGTATGGCCAAGAGGTAGTGTGACATCTTTATAGGCTTCAGATGAAGAATCCGACTGTATGGATGGATCCAAAGCGACGATCGTAGTCCGTCAGTGCAAAAATCACCCTGATTAGAGCTTTGAGCACCCTATACAAGAAGAAGATGGATGGCCCAGATGGCGCCACGTGCTGCCATCCAGGCCACCCTACATGAGCCGTAGCCTCCCCAGCTTCGCGCAAGGAGTGATCCCAGCTATTGTATCTCAATCCAACGGCTGAGAAGTGCTCTTCATCGCCCGGCCTTAAGCATCTCAAGGAAGAATTGATCTCGACTGTTGGATTTTCATCCAATGGTCGAGGAGCATGGCTGCACCTCATCTCCATGCCACCAAGTAGCTCCTTGGCCAAACGGTAACTCACCTGCTCCACAAATGAGAGGCGTGGGTTCGAGCCTCGATCCTCTGCACCCGCTCCAACATCGGCTAAATTGGACCGCTCGATCTTGATTGAGCGGTCGAGATGACACACACACGATCAGACACTAGATGACGACGCGTAACCACACACCAAGGCAGACGCGTGCCATCTGGAGCTCTCATTTAAGTCGACCAGGCACGTTATCTATCATCCGATCGTCACGATTGCGTGATGAGCGCGATTCAAATCAATGAAGGCGCAATCTGCTGGTGCCTCCCAGTCGTGCGATGAAGGATCCAACGGTTGCCATCGTAAATGCCAGCAGCGTGCGCTTCCTCCTCGCAATCTCAACCATTCGCCCCTAATCCAATGATTGAAGCTCTTCGTGCACTGTGCCAGCTGCAGCCACACATCCTCATGCCAACAGAGGTGCATGAATGTTTAGCAACACCCCCCGGTGGGTCTTTCGTGATGTTTTAAATATCGCTGAAGACCCATGCATGCAAAACACCTCCATTCCACCACTATATAAATTCGATGACCCCTTCCCTTTCAAACCATCTCTACCTATGCTACTCTCACCGACTCCATAGCTCTAGAAGCCCATCAGAGCTCCCAAGAGCTCATTCCCAAGATCCAAAGGTCCCCTACTAGTGTAGTTTTCCCATATCCCACCAAATATTCCTCCTTCTCACCACCTTCGTAGGAAACTGTTGAGCGAGAATCTACGCTAACGTGTTTGGTTTTGGAAAACCCGTCGTTGTAGTTCGAAAGCGAAGGATTCGTGTTCAACAAATAAGATTTATACCGAAATAAGAATTCCGGGTCGAACACAGGGAGGCGAACGTTTGATTTAAAAACTTCGCGTTTCGTTTTTTTTTATTTTGTCACGAAGAAATTCAATTTAAACTATCTAAGTATCTACAACAAATAAAAGAGAGAGAGGGAGTAAGAGAGAGAGAACGAATACTATACATGGAAATCAAAATGGGATGTAGAATAGACAAGGAATTTATCATAAAAGAGTTCGTTCCTTACAACTAGAAAACATAAAACAATTACTCTAGAAAGCATTAAAAGAATGGAGGGAGAAATGTCCTCTTCGACGATCGCTCGGAGGACGAATAGACTACTCTAGAAAGCAGTAAATCTATACTAGAAAGCAGTAAAAAGAATAGGGAGAGAGAAATCCTCCTCGACGGTCGCTTGGAGGACGAGCCGGACGGGACGACGCCTGGACGAAGGAGAACAAAGCTGGACGAAGGAGGACGAAGCAGAAGAACGGGAACGAAGCAGCACGCCGTCGTCGTCGCGGGATCCACTTCCGAAGGGGGACGAAAATTTGGACTTTATCTCGCGAGAAGCATCCCGGGTGTGGGACAAGCTTCTCTTGAGCTTTGGAGAGGTAGAGAGGAGAAGGAAGGGATGCAAATTTCGTATGGAGGGGGTCTCCTTTTATAGTTGCAAGGAGTGGGGGCAAAATGGACATTACATCTTCAAAATAATAAATAAGGGGTCTTTAGTGACGGATAAAACCGTCGCTAAAGCCCCGCCGTCGCCGTCGCCGCCGCGCCCACGCGCGCCCGCTCGGTCTTTGTTGATGGAGTTCTCGCACATGTTTTCGAGAATCTCCCATACGGTGTCTTCATGTTGACCCATGATGTTTCCTCCGCAAGTTGCATTGACGAAAAGGCGGATGTCCTCACGGAGTCCCTGGTAAAAAGATTGGACTTGTTCCCATTTAGGAACTCCGTGATGGGGGCACTTTCTCATGAGATCCTGAAAACGATCCCATGCCTCATGGAGAGGTTCTCTTGATTGTTGAGTGAAGTGTGTAATCTGATGGCGCAAGGCGTTGGTCCGACCAACGGGAAAGAACTTTTTCAAAAACTCGGATTGAAGTTCTTCCCAAGTGTTGATCGGCCGGGTCTGAGTTTGATACCAATGGGCGGCCTTGTCCATAAGAGAAAAGGAGAACATCTTCATGAGAAGAATATCCCGATTTTGCGCATCTGATCCAAAAGTGTGGGCCAGATGCTTTAGCTGTTTGATGTGCTGGAAGGGATCTTCAGAATTAAGCCCATGGAATTTAGGTATAGCATGAATCATGTTGGGCTTTAGTTCGGAATCAGGTCCTCCAATCGGGATTCTGACTCGAGGCTCAATGGCCACCGCAGCAGGATTGTAGTGGTCCCGCATCATAGGACGCTGTGGTGGGTGCACGAAGTTTTGGAAGAGGTCATTGAGTCGCTGGAGCTGGTGTTCCAGATTATTTTCTTCCTCAACTGGCTGAGCCATGATGGGGGAAGAAGAAGAACTTGGTTCTGAATCAGAAGAGAGAATAATGTGAGGGTGTTGCTGCACAAATACGGGCGTCGAGGCTTGGCCTTGACGAGAGCGAATTTCTAATGGAGGTCTTAAGGGTGGTCTTAGAGACCTCCTTCCGTACATGCACAGTTGGGAGAGGTAAGTTTAGAAGGTGCTGGACCCAATCAAGACACCCAAAAATGTGTTGGGTGACTATAGAGGTGCGGGGCAGATGGACCCCTTGATCAGAAAGATCGTCCACCTGAGAATTACCTGGGCAGCCAGAGAGGGAGAGTCCCGCGAAGACCCCTACACGGTAGAGCGTCCCCACGGGTTACAGGGTTTCCCCCACCCGACCTCTCTTGTCACTGCGGTTCCAGGTAGACCAGAATGGGGATCTTGACCTCTTAAGTCTACCAATTTTAAGATCAGGGTGCTTAAGGTTTCACTTGAACTTTAGTCTTTTTAAGTGCAAAGAGTGACCTAATTTAAGGTTGGTTGACCCAAGGGGTCAACTTTAGCTATTGTTTTCTTTAAGAGCTTTTAGGTCCTGTCTTTTAGGGTTCAAGTGTTTAGAGAGAGCCAATTGTTTTAGGATTTTTCTTGTTAATTATTTTCAATCAATGGCTTGGGCACACCTCTTTTGGATTTCCTCAATTCTTGATTAAGGGGTGTGTCTCTACTGAAATCCTAATGTTTGACCTTATGTTGGCTCTACTTGGTCCATTTAACTCTTTGTTGGGCAATTAGGGCTCAAGCAAGAATGTGTTAGCCCTTAAATACCCTTAATAGTGTGCAGGAGTGATGAGTTGAAAACATGCAACTCTTTATGGTTACTAAGTGTGGAAGGCAGGTTAGCCCTATATTGCTTGTTCTGTTCTTTTCTTCCTCTTTAGAGTTTAGGGGTTAATAGTGAGAGGAAAATTTTACCTGTCTTCGGAGTGGTTGTCGTGTGGTTGCTTGTCTTCTTGAGTTCCTGTAGCTGCACAAAAGAGAGGAGATTATCAGAAATTAAAAGAAACAGGAATGTTTACCTCTAGAATAGCTGTTGCTCCCCGGCAACGGCGCCAAAATGAAGCGTCGGTTTTGTTTTGTTATAACGTTGTAGTAAAGCCGGTTATGACCAACACTTTAAATATAAATTTTTTACTCGGAAAATAAAAGAGTTCCCGAGGTCGAACTCAGGGAGCAAGTTGTATTCTAGAGATATACATGTTTCTTTTACAAAATAAAGACAGAGAGAGGGAAAGAATTTGTTGTTTTCTCTTTGTTCTGCAGAGGGGATGCTCTTCTTTCTCTCTTTCTTTAGATCTCTTTCTTTCTTTTTGTTCTGCAGAGGTGCTTCTTCCTGCTGTTCCTGCTTTGGTGGTTATCTTCTTTCTTCAGAGCTCCTTGTTCTTCTTCTTCGTTCTGCAGAGGTGATGCTCCTCTTCAGATCTCTTTCTTCTTCTTCCTTGGTTTCTGTCTTGACCTCTCTTCTTCTTTTTCTGCAATTGTGGTGACCCTTTCTCTGTTCCCTTTTTCTCTTTATGGCTGCAGAGCTTCTGCCTTCAGAATTAAGTCTTCCTTTCTTCTTCTTCTGCTTTGGCCGTTGCTCTTCCTTCTTCTTCAGCCTGCCTTCTTTTCTGCTCAGGCTGCTGACCTTCCGTCGTCTGACCCGGTACTTAGACGACTTAACTACGCATTTGCTACAGTGCAGCTCCTTCTTCTTCCGCGGGTCTTCTTCTTCGCCTGTGCCTGCACACTTCAGAATTTTTTTTCGTCAGAGGCAAAACCTACTCTACCCCCCTCCCCCGCGTCTCTCTTTCTCTCTGAAACCACTCTTAGGAAAGCTCTCCCAGAGCTACCGGGTAATCGGGTTCGGGTCACGCCCGGGTCCAGGCCCACCGGCGTGCGTGGTGGGCGAGGAGTGCAGGTCAGTCTAAGTCGGGTCGGGTCAGGTCCGCGGGGCGTGAGCGCGGACGAGACCGGGTAACCGGGCGGGTGTAAGGGGACCTCACCCCGTGTACTGAGGCAATAAGGCCAGTGCACGAAATCAATTTAAACAGTGGAACGGGTGTGAGGCTTACCGATGTGGGACTAAACGCAGACCGTTCCTCGCGTGCGCCTGCTGGGAGACCGCGGCCTGGCTTCTGCAGCTGCGGCTTCTATTTGCATAGGTTGCTGGCTGGCTGCCTTCGCAATACTCCCTGTACTCCGCAGCAGCTGGAGACCTGGAGTCCTCAAGCCTGGAGCGCGGGAGAAGCTGCTTCAATGTGCGTTAATGGCGGTCGAACCTCTAAACCTGTCGGACACGAATATGGCCTCGCGTCCTGATCAAACCACTGGGGAACCTTCGCCGTGGCACGGCGAAGGTGAGGAGCTGCGCGGCAGGCCGCAAGGAGGTGTCTGGCGGCAGCCCTGGGTCGGACTGCAACCGGAGGAATGGGTTTGTTCGGGGGAATGTTACGGAGGTGTGGAGTGGCAGTGGAGGGGTGGGGGGTGCTCAGTGTGATGAGGCGGAGGTTCGGTGAGGGTCGGCGAGCCGTGTGGGTTGCTGAGGTGATGGGAGCGGCTCGCCGGAGGGTGGTCGGAGGCGAAGGGGGTGAAGGTGGTCAGGGTCGGTAGAGGGCTTAATTGAATAAATTGAAAGCGGGGAAAGAAAGAGGAGGAGAAGGGGAGTAGCTCTAGCTTACTTGCAGGGACGAAGGGGGAGGAACAGGGCGACAGTCGTATCGACTGTCGCCGGAGAAGACGATGCTCAGGGAAAGGGGCGGCGGCGAGCAGAGAGCCGGAGAGGCGCCAGCTGGGTGCGGCGTGGCGCGGGAAGAGCAGGGGAGGAAATCTCTGCTGCTGGTATTGCGGCAGAGCGAAGAGGTGGAGGGGGAGGAAACCGCCGGAGCTGGTGAGCGTCTGCCGGAGAAAGAAGAGAAGGAAGTTGGGGATTTTCTCCGTCAGATCCAGGCTGCTCTGGTCGGTGGAGCAGCGGGGGGTATTTATAGGGATGAAACAGGGAGGAAGGCGGAGGGAGACGACGTGTCTCCCTCGCCGGAGAATGGTCGGAAACACGAACCCATACCGTCCGTGCGTTCGCACGGCCGGTATGGTGGGCTACAATGACCAGGGGGGTGCCCCTGCGACGGCTGACGACGCAGGGCACCCCCGGTTTACTTGCTAGGTCTCCCACCTCACCCTGCGCGGCGCCATGCTCCGCGCAAGGTCGCCGGAGCATGGTGCTGGCAGGTTTTTGCAGGAGGGACCTGATTGCAAAGAACGAAGGAGAGTTAGGGGCCAAAATGCGAGGGTTCAAAAGTTGAGGGCCAAAGAGTAAATATATGAGGACCAAAGTGTAAAGTCGGTCAAGGAGGTTTCTTCTTAGGCTCAAGTTTTTATACATGACTAATTAGGACCTAAGGAATCTGATGGTGAATTTCATTTTCATATTAAACCTTGTTTGACCGGTCAATTTGCACAAAAACCCAAATTAAGTTATTAATTGGGCATGGTTCTCAATGTAGGTCAAAATGGGTTCTAAAGGCCAAATTGAAGGTTCTAAACCCTAGAGATTATTTTTCTATGAATTTTAGAGGGTTTATTCTATTTTTACTTTGCCTCGAACCTTGTGAATTGAAGTGGGTTGTTCTAGGGTTACAGATTTATCATTTAGTTTCTTGGAATTGCTGTAGCCCTTGCTAGATCATTTCATCCCACTTTTATTCTTATTAAGCTGCTTTGACCTATGTTTGGGCCCTGAATTACCCTGTATGCAGATTATACTGGTGAAATTGCATTTTTACCCCTTTTGACTTGTTTTCTCCTTAAACTCAGAATTCTCTGAGTTAAGCCTTTCCTTGAGTTATGTAGGAGCTTTTATCCTTTGTATTGGGTCAAAATGAGCTAGTTATGGCTCATGATGAGGTTCTCATCATACCCCCCAGCCGCGATCGTTTGACTCTGCTCCCCTAGCTAGACATCAGATTGAACAGTAGAAACAGACTAATCGAAAATAATCTCGTTCTGAGTTCTGAAGAGCGAGTCCAATCCTTAAGGCCAACGTCTACTCTGTTTTATTTAGGGCTAGGTTTGAATGTGCTTTGGAATGTGATGGGCCCTTTAAATGGGTTGTGCCCTTAATGATTGATTGCTTTGTGTGTGCGTGCACAACCAGTGGTTTTCAAGCAAGATTATTTTTGATGTGGTGAATTTTAAGGTTCAAATCTTGCTTAGTAGCTTTTAGGATTCAACTTTAGGTGTTTTCAATCAAGTTTCATTGGCACACCAGGTTTTGCAAGCACAGGTGAAGATATTTTCCTTTAAAGTTTAAAAAGAATGTGGAGTGCCTGGTAGATCCCTAAGAGTTGAACCTAATTGGCAGCTACTAGATGAGTTGATTTTATTTGAAGTGGTGCGGCCCAAACAACTCAAACAACTGGCCTGATGCACCACCTAATTAGGCACACAAATGATTACCCAATCTGATTTCTACTCGATTATGTGTTTGGATGTGTGTACCGGCTCCTAAGATTGGTTTACCGGTTGAGTTAGAAAATCAGATGAGGTTGTGTACCTCTGTGAGATTTTTTTTTTATTTTTTTCTTTTTTTAATGTGGGGGTTGGAGTGAGTATGGATGTCAAACAACAAACAATCTAACCTTAGAGTTTATAAGAACACCTAGGTTGATTGATGTTTGAATTATTATGTGATGAAATGAAATCTAATGGGTGGGAGGTGGGGGGTAACTTACAAAACCTTCCACAGCACTTTACTCCGATCTACCGCTTTTGCCTGTCTCAAAAGAGTACCTGCAATTACAATAAGAAAGGAGAAAAGTGAGGTAAATGATTTGTAAGTTACAAAACGCGAAGAGAAATCAAAGAGCGTTGCCTCCCCGGCAACGGCGCCAAAATGTTGAACGAGAATCTACGCTACGCTAACGTGTTTGGTTTTGGAAAACCCGTCGTTGTAGTTCGAAAGCGAAGGATTCGTGTTCAACAAATAAAATTTATACCGAAATAAGAATTCCGGGTCGAACACAGGGAGGCGAACGTTTGATTTAAAAACTCCGCGTTTCTTTTTTTTTTATTTTGTCACGAAGAAATTCAATTTAAACTATCTAAGTATCTACAACAAATAAAAGAGAGAGAGGGAGTAAGAGAGAGAGAAAGAATACTATACATGGAAATCAAAATGGGATGTAGAATAGACAAGGAATTTATCATAAAAGAGTTCGTTCCTTACAACTAGAAAACATAAAACAATTACTCTAGAAAGCATTAAAAGAATGGAGGGAGAAATGTCCTCTTCGACGATCGCTCGGAGGACGAATAGACTACTCTAGAAAGCAGTAAATCTATACTAGAAAGCAGTAAAAAGAATAGGGAGAGAGAAATCCTCCTCGACGGTCGCTTGGAGGACGAGCCGGACGGGACGACGCCTGGACGAAGGAGAACGAAGCTGGACGAAGGAGGACGAAGCAGAAGAACGGGAACGAAGCAGCACGCCGTCGTCGTCGCGGGATCCACTTCCGAAGGGGGACGAAAATTTGGACTTTATCTCGCGAGAAGCATCCCGGGTGTGGGACAAGCTTCTCTTGAGCTTTGGAGAGGTAGAGAGGAGAAGGAAGGGATGCAAATTTCGTATGGAGGGGGTCTCCTTTTATAGTTGCAAGGAGTGGGGGCAAAATGGACATTACATCTTCAAAATAATAAATAAGGGGTCTTTAGTGACGGATAAAACCGTCGCTAAAGCCCCGCCGTCGCCGTCGCCGCCGCGCCCACGCGCGCCCGCTCGGCTGGCCTGCGCGCGTAACGCATACGCACGTCCGCGTCGTCTCAGCCGTCCGATCGCGAGATCGGACGGCTTAGATCGCGTCCGCACCCGCTGCGTAGCGCGCCCGCCCGCGTGCGATCCAGCGTCCACTAGAGCGTCCAATTGCGCGTCGGCGCTATCGGGCGCGCGCGGCCGTTGGATCTTCATCCGACGCTCGTGCGCGCCCGCTCGCCCGCGCCTTCCACCCGCTCACCGCGGCTCGAACCTGCGACCTCCGCTTCGCCCGCAGCTGCGTCGCCGCTGCGCTACGCGGGCGAAATGGTCGCGCGGGTCGTTTTTAAACGCGAGCGACCGCAGCCGTTGGATCGAGATCCAACGGCGGAGAGGAGACGTTGCGCGGTCTTCACAGGACTCCTGCGGCCGATTGGGCGGCTGGGATGGCGCCACGTGGCGCCATCTTGGCCGTCCATCTTCTGGAAGTTGTAGATGGTGCCACGGATGTCGGATTGACTCGATTTTTGTGTCGTTCGGCTGCGATCGTCGATCCGAATTCATCCGTGTGGTCGGATTTTCCATCTGAAGTGCGGATTTACACCATCATGGCCCTTGATCTTCTAGGGTTCCCCGGTCTCTATCTGATGCTACGGATGCCTGATTAGGGCGATCTTGGAGTCGTTGAACTCCAATCGTCGCCCTGATCATATCCATACGGTTGGATCTTTGATCCGAGGCCCCGATAAAATATTTGCCCTGTCCAAGCACATAAAAGGAGACAATTAACCTCCATTTTATTCAAACCACTCTAAATGCAAGATGATGCATGTAATGCAATATTTATATCATGAAATGCAATCCTATGCTTAAGAACATGCATAAATAGACATTTTAAGTAGTGTAAATGTGTTTACATCATACCCCCATGCCTATCTTTTGCTAGTCCCTAGCAAAAACTATATGCTATTTATAAAAGAATTAGGTTAGATTATTTGGACCTGAGTTATTTTCAATCATTAAGAAATTGTCTACTTAAGAACTGAACTTTCAAAGACACAACAGTGCCCGGGTATCAGCCAAAATGCAGACCGCCTCAAGCCTCGCCTTATTCAAAGAAAAATTTCTTTTTCTGTTTTTACTTTTTTTTTTTGGATTTTCAAATTTTAGGGTTTAAGAGTGGCTTTCTACGACCATTCAACTCACCCAAGATTTGATGAGAACCCTAAGTTTTAAGCATCTTATTGTGATTGTGATAGACTCGTTGACCGGCAATTAAAACGGACTTCGGATTTCTACGCTTCTAGGTGACCTCAAAAAGAATTCTGCCTAAAGGTGTATCTTTACAACCGGTAGCTTTCTCCCTACTTTTATTTTTTAACGGGGTCAACACAAGGGTGAATCCAGTGTATATCTCCCCGGTTTATTCTACTTCTCCGCTTCTTCCTAAGTGTTTTGGGAATTTTTAGTGCATTTTTTGAGCTGGGTTCTGGACAACCGGTCGATGAGCTGTTACCACCGACAACTTGCCAGCCATACTCGTGCGGCGAAGTGTGGCTTATTTCTTTTTGTTCTTTTCTCCTTTTTGATTTTTTTTTTTTTTTTTTTTTAAGTAGGTGGCTTCCCTGGTCTAAGATTTACCTAAAGGCAGCAAAAAGAGAAAGGTCCAGTGACTGGGCTCTGGACAACCTACCTATGGGCTGTTACCCACGATAACTTGCCAGCCATATCACCCTAGAAGGTTCATTAGCTACCCAATTTCCGTTAAAATCGCCAAACAACGAGTCAGTGCAAAGAAAGTGTGTAGATGCTTAAGACTCAAAATTCCCTCACATTAGAGGGCGGGTTGATAAGTCGTGTACTTATCACCCAAACTTATTTACTCCAATTAAAATAAAATTCAAGTTGGCGAGAACTCAAAAAACAAATCCACATTTTAGTGGATATACGGGCTGATTAAGTCCAAAGACCTGAAGGGTCTTTGTGTTCAGAACATAATATAGTATTTCTTAAGATCAAAAATTTTCTTAAACCCAAATTCTCTTTCCTAATTTTGATTTTTTTTTTAAAAAAAAAAAATAAAAATAAAAAAAAAAAATAAAACAAATCTACAGAGCTGACGAATGAATTCTACGGAGCTGACGAATGAATTCAAAGATAAATATCCATCCCCCCATGCCTATCTAATGCAATGTCCTCATTGTATTAAAAAGACATAAAACAGAGTGGAAAAGCGTAGAAGGCACCTGAATTGCGTGGATATCGGGTCCGCTCCGAGATGAAAATGAAAAAGAACTGTATATGTGCTGAGTTTAGTGCCTTCAGCTAGGCACACTATACAAAGAAAAGAAATGAAGAATTCACATGTGCAGGTCAGAATTAGAATAAACAGAAGAATCCTCTGACCTGTCAGCAGAGGTCCACAGATGTGGACCAGATTGTGGTGCAGACCCACACCCCATAATCGAGAATATCTTAGGTTCTGGATAAAAATTACCCAAAACCTAAAATCAGAATGCAAGCGGGGTCGGGCCTGCGATTTGTGAGGATGCAACCCAAGGCCAAAATGTCGGGTTACAGAGAATTGAAGCTCAAAAGGATAATCGTTAAATGTGTGCTTGAGTTTGACATCCTCGAAACAAATGTCGTAAGGGTTCTGATTTGATGGTTTCAGTTTAAAAGGAACCCTTCGACTCAATCTTCCATTTCCTCCAAAATTAACTTCCCAAATTAGAACTTCCCCGCTCCTATCCTCCTCATTAAGTGTATCAAATTCCAGGACATCTTGTGTATTCATCACCCCGTCTGGAATCTCCAAGTGTAAATGATGTGGCAGAATCAAAATTGACTTGGGTCTAATTATCTCAGAATTAAAATCATCAATAAGCTCAACAGGGTGTAACTGATAATCAGGGCATTGAATTGATTCCTCCAGAAAATGCGATTCTGGATCTGTATCGTGTGCCCTAATAAGATCAGTTTCCTTAGTTATTGGGCTATCAAATGATCTATCAGATTCCTCAGGCCCAATCGTCTCACAAAAATCGTGATTTGAAAACTCGTGTGAGACTTCGCAACATGAATCTTCACCATCAAAGAAATCAGGATCCGTATCAATGTATGTCCCAAAATCAGTTGTCACTTTGTGTTCCCAGGAGACATACGTTTTCTCGTAACCCGGCTCAGGGATCTCAGGTGAAGAAATCAGATCATCCTTAATTGGTTGCTTTAATTCAATCTGGTCAGCTTCGTAACACGTGTCCCCCCCAACAGGTGCCTGAGCGGGTTCTGTCATCGGCTTTCCTGAAGAGAGTTCATCCTGGGAATTATTCCAAGATTGAATCAAAGCAACCACGAATCTCATCCTCAATTTCGCTAATTTCCCAAGTAGAAACTCACCCGGGTTCTTATCCTTAACATCCTGGAGCCAATCCAACAAAGACTTGTTTAAATCATCAATCATTTCAATCAGGGGCTCCAATCTCTCAATGCAAGGTATTGGCTGAACTTCTAAAGATTGAATGATATTCCTTAAGTTAGCCAGAACCTTATCTTGAACCTGATTAACCTGAACCAAATGAGTTGGTTCAGGGTTGGGCGGGTTTGACATCAATGTAGAGGAATTAACGAATTGAGATTCGTTATACCCATCCTGATAATAGGTCATTTCAGATTGTTCAAAAGATGGAGATGACCTAAAGGCAGTGAAATCAGAGGATGGGTAAGGATCAGTGTATCCTTCTTGATTGTAGATCGCATTAGGTTGTTCATGAAAGGAGGACGATCTATAATCGATGCAACTCTGAGAAGGATAGAATTGAGAATCAAAGTGTTCAGGGTTAGACCCTAAACACGGGGGTCCGAAATTGTATCCCCAATCCGAATTATCCCAACTAACTGATGGTCGATTACAATACGAGTTGGGATAATCGTCATGTTGAGGATAATTTACAACAGGAGGGAAAGAGCGGGAATGCGTGAAATATGTGGAAGGATTCATGAGACACGGGAGGAAGAAAGGTGCCCTGCAATACAAACAATCAAACCTGTCCTTAAATGGGTTAGCCTACAGACCTACAGACTCTCAAAACCCGTCTTGAGATAAAGGAACGATTTGATCTACTTCTGTCTGTTCAATCCAACCAGTTAGAAGGAGGGACTGGGGAGAAGGTTCTTCCTTCGGCTTGCGCCTCCGGTTCCTAGTGTACCCTGAAGCGTCGGTTTTGTTTTGTTATAACGTTGTAGTAAAGCCGGTTATGACCAACACTTTAAATATAAATTTTTTACTCGGAAAATAAAAGAGTTCCCGAGGTCGAACTCAGGGAGCAAGTTGTATTCTAGAGATATACATGTTTCTTTTACAAAATAAAGACAGAGAGAGGGAAAGAATTTGTTGTTTTCTCTTTGTTCTGCAGAGGGGATGCTCTTCTTTCTCTCTTTCTTTAGATCTCTTTCTTTCTTTTTGTTCTGCAGAGGTGCTTCTTCCTGCTGTTCCTGCTTTGGTGGTTATCTTCTTTCTTCAGAGCTCCTTGTTCTTCTTCTTCGTTCTGCAGAGGTGATGCTCCTCTTCAGATCTCTTTCTTCTTCTTCCTTGGTTTCTGTCTTGACCTCTCTTCTTCTTTTTCTGCAATTGTGGTGACCCTTTCTCTGTTCCCTTTTTCTCTTTATGGCTGCAGAGCTTCTGCCTTCAGAATTAAGTCTTCCTTTCTTCTTCTTCTGCTTTGGCCGTTGCTCTTCCTTCTTCTTCAGCCTGCCTTCTTTTCTGCTCTGGCTGCTGACCTTCCGTCGTCTGACCCGGTACTTAGACGACTTAACTACGCATTTGCTACAGTGCAGCTCCTTCTTCTTCCGCGGGTCTTCTTCTTCGCCTGTGCCTGCACACTTCAGAATTTTTTTTCGTCAGAGGCAAAACCTACTCTACCCCCCTCCCCCGCGTCTCTCTTTCTCTCTGAAACCACTCTTAGGAAAGCTCTCCCAGAGCTACCGGGTAATCGGGTTCGGGTCACGCCCGGGTCCAGGCCCACCGGCGTGCGTGGTGGGCGAGGAGTGCAGGTCAGTCTAAGTCGGGTCGGGTCAGGTCCGCGGGGCGTGAGCGCGGACGAGACCGGGTAACCGGGCGGGTGTAAGGGGACCTCACCCCGTGTACTGAGGCAATAAGGCCAGTGCACGAAATCAATTTAAACAGTGGAACGGGTGTGAGGCTTACCGATGTGGGACTAAACGCAGACCGTTCCTCGCGTGCGCCTGCTGGGAGACCGCGGCCTGGCTTCTGCAGCTGCGGCTTCTATTTGCATAGGTTGCTGGCTGGCTGCCTTCGCAATACTCCCTGTACTCCGCAGCAGCTGGAGACCTGGAGTCCTCAAGCCTGGAGCGCGGGAGAAGCTGCTTCAATGTGCGTTAATGGCGGTCGAACCTCTAAACCTGTCGGACACGAATATGGCCTCGCGGCCTGATCAAACCACTGGGGAACCTTCGCCGTGGCACGGCGAAGGTGAGGAGCTGCGCGGCAGGCCGCAAGGAGGTGTCTGGCGGCAGCCCTGGGTCGGACTGCAACCGGAGGAATGGGTTTGTTCGGGGGAATGTTACGGAGGTGTGGAGTGGCAGTGGAGGGGTGGGGGGTGCTCAGTGTGATGAGGCGGAGGTTCGGTGAGGGTCGGCGAGCCGTGTGGGTTGCTGAGGTGATGGGAGCGGCTCGCCGGAGGGTGGTCGGAGGCGAAGGGGGTGAAGGTGGTCAGGGTCGGTAGAGGGCTTAATTGAATAAATTGAAAGCGGGGAAAGAAAGAGGAGGAGAAGGGGAGTAGCTCTAGCTTACTTGCAGGGACGAAGGGGGAGGAACAGGGCGACAGTCGTATCGACTGTCGCCGGAGAAGACGATGCTCAGGGAAAGGGGCGGCGGCGAGCAGAGAGCCGGAGAGGCGCCAGCTGGGTGCGGCGTGGCGCGGGAAGAGCAGGGGAGGAAATCTCTGCTGCTGGTATTGCGGCAGAGCGAAGAGGTGGAGGGGGAGGAAACCGCCGGAGCTGGTGAGCGTCTGCCGGAGAAAGAAGAGAAGGAAGTTGGGGATTTTCTCCGTCAGATCCAGGCTGCTCTGGTCGGTGGAGCAGCGGGGGGTATTTATAGGGATGAAACAGGGAGGAAGGCGGAGGGAGACGACGTGTCTCCCTCGCCGGAGAATGGTCGGAAACACGAACCCATACCGTCCGTGCGTTCGCACGGCCGGTATGGTGGGCTACAATGACCAGGGGGGTGCCCCTGCGACGGCTGACGACGCAGGGCACCCCCGGTTTACTTGCTAGGTCTCCCACCTCACCCTGCGCGGCGCCATGCTCCGCGCAAGGTCGCCGGAGCATGGTGCTGGCAGGTTTTTGCAGGAGGGACCTGATTGCAAAGAACGAAGGAGAGTTAGGGGCCAAAATGCGAGGGTTCAAAAGTTGAGGGCCAAAGAGTAAATATATGAGGACCAAAGTGTAAAGTCGGTCAAGGAGGTTTCTTCTTAGGCTCAAGTTTTTATACATGACTAATTAGGACCTAAGGAATCTGATGGTGAATTTCATTTTCATATTAAACCTTGTTTGACCGGTCAATTTGCACAAAAACCCAAATTAAGTTATTAATTGGGCATGGTTCTCAATGTAGGTCAAAATGGGTTCTAAAGGCCAAATTGAAGGTTCTAAACCCTAGAGATTATTTTTCTATGAATTTTAGAGGGTTTATTCTATTTTTACTTTGCCTCGAACCTTGTGAATTGAAGTGGGTTGTTCTAGGGTTACAGATTTATCATTTAGTTTCTTGGAATTGCTGTAGCCCTTGCTAGATCATTTCATCCCACTTTTATTCTTATTAAGCTGCTTTGACCTATGTTTGGGCCCTGAATTACCCTGTATGCAGATTATACTGGTGAAATTGCATTTTTACCCCTTTTGACTTGTTTTCTCCTTAAACTCAGAATTCTCTGAGTTAAGCCTTTCCTTGAGTTATGTAGGAGCTTTTATCCTTTGTATTGGGTCAAAATGAGCTAGTTATGGCTCATGATGAGGTTCTCATCATACCCCCCAGCCGCGATCGTTTGACTCTGCTCCCCTAGCTAGACATCAGATTGAACAGTAGAAACAGACTAATCGAAAATAATCTCGTTCTGAGTTCTGAAGAGCGAGTCCAATCCTTAAGGCCAACGTCTACTCTGTTTTATTTAGGGCTAGGTTTGAATGTGCTTTGGAATGTGATGGGCCCTTTAAATGGGTTGTGCCCTTAATGATTGATTGCTTTGTGTGTGCGTGCACAACCAGTGGTTTTCAAGCAAGATTATTTTTGATGTGGTGAATTTTAAGGTTCAAATCTTGCTTAGTAGCTTTTAGGATTCAACTTTAGGTGTTTTCAATCAAGTTTCATTGGCACACCAGGTTTTGCAAGCACAGGTGAAGATATTTTCCTTTAAAGTTTAAAAAGAATGTGGAGTGCCTGGTAGATCCCTAAGAGTTGAACCTAATTGGCAGCTACTAGATGAGTTGATTTTATTTGAAGTGGTGCGGCCCAAACAACTCAAACAACTGGCCTGATGCACCACCTAATTAGGCACACAAATGATTACCCAATCTGATTTCTACTCGATTATGTGTTTGGATGTGTGTACCGGCTCCTAAGATTGGTTTACCGGTTGAGTTAGAAAATCAGATGAGGTTGTGTACCTCTGTGAGATTTTTTTTTTATTTTTTTCTTTTTTTAATGTGGGGGTTGGAGTGAGTATGGATGTCAAACAACAAACAATCTAACCTTAGAGTTTATAAGAACACCTAGGTTGATTGATGTTTGAATTATTATGTGATGAAATGAAATCTAATGGGTGGGAGGTGGGGGGTAACTTACAAAACCTTCCACAGCACTTTACTCCGATCTACCGCTTTTGCCTGTCTCAAAAGAGTACCTGCAATTACAATAAGAAAGGAGAAAAGTGAGGTAAATGATTTGTAAGTTACAAAACGCGAAGAGAAATCAAAGAGCGTTGCCTCCCCGGCAACGGCGCCAAAATGTTGAACGAGAATCTACGCTACGCTAACGTGTTTGGTTTTGGAAAACCCGTCGTTGTAGTTCGAAAGCGAAGGATTCGTGTTCAACAAATAAAATTTATACCGAAATAAGAATTCCGGGTCGAACACAGGGAGGCGAACGTTTGATTTAAAAACTCCGCGTTTCTTTTTTTTTTATTTTGTCACGAAGAAATTCAATTTAAACTATCTAAGTATCTACAACAAATAAAAGAGAGAGAGGGAGTAAGAGAGAGAGAAAGAATACTATACATGGAAATCAAAATGGGATGTAGAATAGACAAGGAATTTATCATAAAAGAGTTCGTTCCTTACAACTAGAAAACATAAAACAATTACTCTAGAAAGCATTAAAAGAATGGAGGGAGAAATGTCCTCTTCGACGATCGCTCGGAGGACGAATAGACTACTCTAGAAAGCAGTAAATCTATACTAGAAAGCAGTAAAAAGAATAGGGAGAGAGAAATCCTCCTCGACGGTCGCTTGGAGGACGAGCCGGACGGGACGACGCCTGGACGAAGGAGAACGAAGCTGGACGAAGGAGGACGAAGCAGAAGAACGGGAACGAAGCAGCACGCCGTCATCGTCGCGGGATCCACTTCCGAAGGGGGACGAAAATTTGGACTTTATCTCGCGAGAAGCATCCCGGGTGTGGGACAAGCTTCTCTTGAGCTTTGGAGAGGTAGAGAGGAGAAGGAAGGGATGCAAATTTCGTATGGAGGGGGTCTCCTTTTATAGTTGCAAGGAGTGGGGGCAAAATGGACATTACATCTTCAAAATAATAAATAAGGGGTCTTTAGTGACGGATAAAACCGTCGCTAAAGCCCCGCCGTCGCCGTCGCCGCCGCGCCCACGCGCGCCCGCTCGGCTGGCCTGCGCGCGTAACGCATACGCACGTCCGCGTCGTCTCAGCCGTCCGATCGCGAGATCGGACGGCTTAGATCGCGTCCGCGCCCGTTGCGTAGCGCGCCCGCCCGCGTGCGATCCAGCGTCCACCAGAGCGTCCAATTGCGCGTCGGCGCTATCGGGCGCGCGCGGCCGTTGGATCTTCATCCGACGCTCGTGCGCGCCCGCTCGCCCGCGCCTTCCACCCGCTCACCGCGGCTCGAACCCGCGACCTCCGCTTCGCCCGCAGCTGCGTCGCCGCTGCGCTACGCGGGCGAAATGGTCGCGCGGGTCGTTTTTAAACGCGAGCGACCGCAGCCGTTGGATCGAGATCCAACGGCGGAGAGGAGACGTTGCGCGGTCTTCACAGGACTCCTGCGGCCGATTGGGCGGCTGGGATGGCGCCACGTGGCGCCATCTTGGCCGTCCATCTTCTGGAAGTTGTAGATGGTGCCACGGATGTCGGATTGACTCGATTTTTGTGTCGTTCGGCTGCGATCGTTGATCCGAATTCATCCGTGTGGTCGGATTTTCCATCTGAAGTGCGGATTTACACCATCCTGGCCCTTGATCTTCTAGGGTTCCCCGGTCTCTATCTGATGCTACGGATGCCTGATTAGGGCGATCTTGGAGTCGTTGAACTCCAATCGTCGCCCTGATCATATCCATACGGTTGGATCTTTGATCCGAGGCCCCGATAAAATATTTGCCCTGTCCAAGCACATAAAAGGAGACAATTAACCTCCATTTTATTCAAACTACTCTAAATGCAAGATGATGCATGTAATGCAATATTTATATCATGAAATGCAATCCTATGCTTAAGAACATGCATAAATAGACATTTTAAGTAGTGTAAATGTGTTTACATCAGAAACCTTGGAGCAGTCCTCCCACCTCTATTCCGGAAGAAGATCAACTCCATCTCCCCATCCCCATTCTAAAGCCTTATTGAAGCATTCCTCTACCCGGTGTCCTCATACGTCTCACCCCCATCGTCCAGCCTCTCACCTCCTCCATCCAAGTTGCTGCCAAGCATCGTCGTCTCGTCGAATAGCCGATTCAGGAGATTTCTTCTCGTCCCTATCTCTTTTATATTTTAGCATATTGTAATAGATGTTTAAATGACTTTGTGATATATCATATTTGTTTTCTCCAATTTGTGAAGTTATCTTGCTTGTCTTTTTATTACAAAAACACCAAAAAGAAATAACACGAAGCATGTATTTCAACGAAAGTAAATGCCGCCTCCCTGTGTTTGACTCGGGACTCCTTTGGAGTTTTGTTAAGACTGAGACATCAGACACTTTTAAGACGTCTGGGAGTTGGTCTAGACATCTGGTCAAACATCTGGATGCCTTCCCATATGTCTGGAATTAAACTTTTGAGGCATACGATTGCGAGTCTGCGCACTTACACGCGCAGACTGCGCCCGCCGACCCACAGGCATCTTCTTTTTCTTTCTCTCTCTTCCCCCCGATGCCTTCAAATATCCTCTCCCCCCTTCCCTCTTCCTCACCACTGCTCCACCGTCTCCTCCTTTTTCTTCCAGTGTTAGCGTGAGAGTGAGAGAGCGAAGGCAGCAGCTGCTACTGGGTGCGTGCGGAGAGGAGGAGGTGCAGCGAGAGGGAGGAGAGGTAGAGCGCATGAGGAAGAGAGAGAGAGCTCGTTGGAGCAGGCCAGGGCTGACCGACGGACACGCAGCGGGAGCGTGGTGCTGGGGGAAGTTACCCCGACGCTGCTGCAGCTCAGGCAGCAGGCGGACGAGCGCAGCATGGCCGCGCACAGTGGGAAGAAGGCGAGAAGGTTCTGATTCTGGGAAATTTTCCCAGAATCAGACATCTGTAGTGAGATCCAGTCGTCTGAAAGGTACGATATTTCTTTTCTTCCTCCTTTTTGCGGATGCGGCCATGCAGGCCGAT
This sequence comes from Thalassia testudinum, assembly GCA_037157565.1. NCBI lineage: Eukaryota > Viridiplantae > Streptophyta > Magnoliopsida > Alismatales > Hydrocharitaceae > Thalassia > Thalassia testudinum. Next base: position 100,610,036 of record JAZHRO010000056.1, on the reverse strand, counting down.
CCGCCGAAGTTCTGAGACGTGTTCTGTTAAGGGGTGTTATGTACGCGTGCAGGTTTTGTTTCTGGAAGGCGCAAGGATACGCCCTCCCACACAGATAAGACGTCTAGGCATAGCACCAGATGGCGGAGAGAGTCTCAAGACGTCTGGAGTGACAGTCGGACATCTAGAAGTAGGTCCAGACGGTTCAGCAGGATCCTGGAAGTCTAAAGAATAGCTCAGAGTAAGGTATGACCTGGACCATCTTTTAAGACGCCTGGAAGGTGTTCCAGACGTCTGATTGGGGTCAAAGTTGTCATTTTTGACCTGTTTAGGGTCCGTTCGAAGTCTGATTTCCGCGTTTAAAATTTCATTCTTCTCAGAATTAGTTCCTCTACTTGTTTAAAGTACTTGTATCTTGTTCTGAGTGGTTCCTTATGTTTGATCCTTGTGTTAGGACCTCGTTCTGTTGCGGATCTGGGGGTTGCGGAGGCACGTGGACCTGCCGATCACGCCCCCATCACTCTCGATTTTGTGGGTAGAGTGGCTCCCCTTGGTTATTTACCCACATTAATGCAACTTTGAGATAAATAATAGATTTTAGGGTATGGCATGAATCCTAGGGTCTGAAAACTAGATTAAATGATAGATCCTAGGATATGGCATGAATCCTAGGACTTGAAAACTAGATTGAATGATAGATCCTAGGGTATGGCATGAATCCTAGGACTGGAAAACTGGATTGAATGGTAGATCCTAGGATGTGGCATGAATCCTAAGAACAGAAACACTGAAACGAATGTTGTGAATACATGAGTTGCAGTCTTGGAAAAGTAGATAGAATAATGATAATTGCCTGTAATTGGATAAAAACTACTTGTATATGAATGGATATTAACTGTTGGGAGCATAGGCTATATGAGAATAAAACTGGAATGATGAAACCTAAAATGGCTTGGCTAGAGAAATATGAGTATGATCCCTACGGGGAATTAGGAGTAGAGCTCTTGAAAGGAAAATGGAATGGAATTGGGGAAGTGAGCTGGCTCTTGAGTACGGAGTACCAAGGAGAGCGACTGTCCCCCTGTTTAGTGTAGAGCGGAGCTAGCCGCCCCAGGGACCCAGGGTTAGGTCTGGCCACTTTGTATCGACTTTTGGCCCTCGCGTACACAGTACCAGGGATAGCTACTAGTGTAGGGAGAGTGCTAGCCACCACACGGGCCTCGGGGTTCTGTTAGCTATCCTACATCAACTTGTTAGGTCCACTGGGCAAACCAGGGTAGTCAGGCGAGGGTGCGCGGACTGTGGAGGGGCAAGACCCCTGTTTGGTTACTGTGGAGGGGCTAGACCCTTGTTACTGAGAGGGCTCTGCCCTATACTGGCTCCGTGCTGTGCTTTGGGCGCACCCGTTACCGAAAACGACTGACCACGTGCCAGTGCGGGGTAGCTACCCGTGCATTTATCGTGCGTGCCATAGTCACCGTTACATCTGTCAGTGACCTTTGGGTGGTTGACTGAGGGTAGGACCACCACGGGGGACTCTCCCAGCCAGGAGAGCACCACGTGCTACTTCTACTTTTCGAGAAAGACTGCAATCAAGATCGTTCCCACGAGGAACATTCGAGATCAAGAAAAAGATCTGAGAAATAATTCAAGAATGGGTAAATAGAGAAATAAAGAAAGAAAATAAAAATAATAGCTACTTGTCCACCTTTACTGTTTTTCTTAGCTAGCTGGTTGCCACTCTACTCAGCATTTCGCTGACGTGTCACCTTTGTCACCTTTACAAGACCAGGTGTTGAGCAGCCAGAGCCTACGGCTGCAGAGGGTGCTGGGCCTAGTAGAGCCCAGTAGTTCTACTTGTGCTGTACTTGCTGTACTGTTTTTCTGTTATAGTGCGTATATTCTATTTCAATTGTACTCTTTTATTGTAAGCATCATATTTCTGTACCTGTTTAATTCCCTACTGTTGTGGTGGTATGTACTGTAGTAGTTCTTTCTTTACCGCTGTACTTTTGTTACTGTTAGTTACTTGCATAGTGAATGTGGTTTATTTTGCTGCTTTTTGGTTACTTTCTCGTTGGACGACTGGGTCTTGGGATCAGTCCAGTTGATCCGATTCTCGTGTCCTGTAGGGGTGCGGGAACCGGGTCGTAACAAGATGGTGTCAGAGCAAGGTCATCCTAAGAAGTGAACCAACTGGCTGGAAAATAACCAATTCACGTGTCTGTAACTAGAGTAGCCACCACAACATACCTTTTGACATCTGTTTTGAGCTTTCTTCGTTGAATATCGAATCGTATTGACATCTTTTCTGTTCCGTGTTCGCGTCTCCTTGCAGGAGATGCCTCGACGAGGAGGTAGCGAGGTGGGCCGCGAGCGCGGTCGAGGGCGAGGTCAGAGGGGCGGGTGCGTTGAGCCCGATGCCTCAGTGACAGCCACTGCTCCCGGGCATTCAGGACCAGGACCTCGCCCAGCTGATACGGGACATCGTGCGAGAGGAGCTCCACCTGTCGCCACGAGCGACTCTCCCTGGGGCTATGGAGGGGGAGTCCTCTGTGGGACCATGCGACGAACATGGTGCTGGACGTGGGGTAGGGGATGGGCCTCCACCGCCCCCACCTTCCTCCGGCACTTCCGAGCATGAGGCTTCTTTACCTAGAGGCGCACCAACATCTCCACTTCAGTGCCACTTTGAGCTTTTCGGATAGTTCCGGAAGCTGAAGCCCCCATCCTTCAAGGGGGATGAGGACCCGACCGAGGCAGAGGACTGGCTCGAGCAGATCGAGAAGGTTTTTGACACCCTTCGCCCCCTGTGGAGAGCCGCGTGGCCTTTGCCACATACCAGTGGAGAGCGCGGCCCACAGGTGGTGGAGGGCGGTAAGGGGATAGGAGAGGGACGAGCCGACTTGGGACCAGTTCGTCACCCTCTTCTGCGAGTAGTACTTTCCCCAGACATGGCAGGACCAGAGGAGGCGGGAGTTCCACACTCTCCGCCAGGGGACGATGACTGTGAGCGCGTACCGTACGCATTTCCTGAAGCTGTCTCGCTTCGCAGCGATAGCCGTGGCTACTGAGGAGGAGTGCCTTTGGAGGTTCACCGAGGGGCTCCGACCTGCTATTTGGGGGTATGTCAAACCCCTGAAGCTGCCTACGTTCTCAAGGGTGGTGGAGGCAGCTATGACGTACGAAGAGACCAACCCGTCCGTGCGAGACACTGACAGCGGGCGGAAGAGGCCCTATCAGCCAGACTTCTCACAGCGCCGACGAGAGAGGAGACACGTAGCGCCCGTAGGAGAGCTGTCATGTTTTGCAGGTCCATCAGTGGCCTTTGGGGGTCCCCAACAGGGGCCAGCTGCTAGCACCGGACCCCCGCCCAGCCGACAGGGCGGGAGTCGAGTCCCCCTTTGCTACAAGTGTGGCCAGCTAGGCCACATCAGGAGGGACTACCCGTCTAGGGCAGGAGGTCAGCAGATGCTTCCCGCGTCGAGCACTGGAGGGAGAGCAGGAGGCCGCGGTTTCCAAGCGCGAGGAGGAGGACAAAAGTCACGAGGAGGGTACCAGCCAGCAGCTACCCGTCCGACTCAAAGTGTGGCTGCTTCGTCTGCACCTAGGGTTGAGGGGCGTATCAACGCCCTGACACACAGGGATGCCATAGCTTAGGGATCGGTGGTGGCAGGTATGGTTTCAGTTTCAAGTAGACTTGTTTACACGCTTTTCGATTCCGACGCCACACACTCATTCGTCGCGACCAGTTTTGCGGTTAGCTTGGGGAAAGACTGTATATTGCTAGAGGATCCGTTCGTGATCAGAGGTCCGAGTGGTCAGCTGTTTGTAGCTGAGGAGGTGTACCCAGGTTGCGAGGTTAGTGTTGGGGGACACAGCCTTCCCGCTGACCTGATTATGATACAGATGGAGGACTTTGGCGTAATTTTGGGGATGGATTGGCTATCCGCTTACCACGCCTTGGTGGACTGCTTTGAGAGGAAGATCGTCTTCTCCATATCGGAGTTGCCTTCTTTCGAGTTCCACGGGCAGCCAGTGGACAGAGGTTTCAGGTGCATTTCTACACTTCAGGCGGCGAGTCTTTTGAGCCAGGGGTGTGAGGGCTTCCTAGCTTGTGTGGTGGCGGAGCCCAGCCCTGTGGCAGACTTCCAAAGTATCCCGGTGGTCAGAGAGTACCCCGACATGTTCCCAGATGAGTTGCCAGGACTACCGCCCGAGCGTGAGATCGAGTTTGAGATCTCACTAGCACCGGGGACCAGCCCCATCTCCATAGCACCGTACAGGATGGCACCACTTGAGCTGTAAGAGCTCAAGTCTCAGTTGCAGGATCTTCTGGAGAAAGGCTTTGTGAGGCCTAGTGCGTCTCCATAGGAAGCCTCGGTATTGTTTGTAAAGAAGGATGGTACCCTACGCCTTTGTGTGGACTACAGACAGCTGAATAGGGTCACCATCAAGAACAGGTATCCGTTGCCGAGGATTGATGACTTGTTTGACCAGCTGCGAGGTGCCACGATATTCTCCAAGGTCGACTTGAGGTCTGGATACCACCAGTTGAGGATCAAGGAGGCAAACATCTCCAAGACAGCTTTCCGTACCCGGTACGGACACTACGAGTTTCTGGTCATGCCGTTTAGGCTGACCAATGCCCCTACTGCATTCATGGATTTGATGAACCGGGTGTTTAGACCGTACTTGGACTAGATCGTGGTGGTATTCATTGATGATGTGCTCATCTATTCTCAAGATCAGACCCAGCACGGACAGCACTTGCGAATGGTTCTGGACACACTGAGACGACGTAGGCTGTACGCCAAATATAGCAAGTGTGAGTTCTGGTTGAGGGAGGTGACCTTCCTAGGTCATGTGATCTCTAGGGATGGCTTGGCTGTGGACACAGCCAAGGTTGAGACAGTGCTCAGGTGGGAGAGACCGCATACGGTTACTGAGATCTACAGTTTCGTGGGACTGGCAGGCTATTATAGGCGGTTTATCAGGGGTTTCTCGCAAATTGCACGTCCTATGACACAGCTGACCCGGAAGGACGTGCCCTTTACTTGGACAGACGCCTGTGAGGTGTGTTTTCAGGAGCTGAAGGAGAGGCTGACTTCGGCTCCCGTGCTCACCATCCCAGACAGTAGTGGCGGGTTCATTGTGTACACGGATGCCTCTTAGCAGGGGTTAGGGGGTGTGCTCATGCAGAGGGGTCACGTTGTCGCTTACGCTTCGTGGCAACTGAAGCCCCATGAGCATAGCTACCCTACCTACGACCTGGAGCTGGCAGCTGTCGTCTTCGCGTTGAAGACTTGGAGGCACTACTTGTATGGTGAGACCTTTGAGATTTTCATAGACCACAAGAGCCTCAGATACTTGTTTGATCAGAAGGAGTTCAACATGAGACAGAGACGTTGGTTGGAGCTCCTGAAGGACTATGACTGCAGCATTTCCTACCACCTGGGAAAGGCCAATGTGGTGGCTGATGCCTTGAGCCGGAAGGCGCCCGCCCACTTGGCCAGTTTACAGGCGCAGAGTTGGAGCTTCATGGAGGAAATGGGCAGTTGGAGGCACCTAGAGTTATTGGGGCACTATGGGGAAGTGACTGTGACACGACAGACGAGGCCAGAGATCATAGACCGCATCATCACAGGACAGATGGCCGACCCGTACTTACAGTAATTGCGTGACAGAGTACTGTCAGGAGATCCTGGAGACTTCTCTTTTACAGACTAGGTGCTGCGCATGAGGGGACGTTTGTGCGTTCCCAGAGACGAGGAGCTGTTGAGAGAGCTCCTGATGGAGGCACACGATTCCAGATTCACCATACATCCCGGAAACACAAAGATGTACCATGATTCGAGATGCGACTTTTGGTGGAGGGGGATGAAGCGGGATGTGGGTGAATTCATACAGCAGTGTTTAGTATGCCAGCAGGTGAAGGCTGAGCATAAGAGGCCTGCAGGGCCGTTACAGCCACTTCCAGTGCTAGAGTGGAAGTGGGAGAGCATCACCATGGACTTGGTGGTGGGCTTACCTGTTACCTAGCGAGGACACGATGCAGTCTGGGTAATCGTTGACAGATTGACGAAGACGACACGTTTCTTGCCGATCTGAGTCACCTTGGGACCAGCACAATTGGCAGAGAGGTATATCCGCGACATGGTACATCTACACGGAGTTCTGCAGGAGATCATATCTGACTGGGATACCCATTTTACGTCCCAGTTTTGGGCTGAGTTTCAGCAGACCCTGGGGAAGTGGTTGAGGTTCAGTACAACATACCACCCCCAGACGGACAGATAGTCTGCGCGCACGATACAGACACTTGAGGACCTTTTGCGTGCTTGTGTACTAGACTGGAGGGGTGTAATGAACGCGTGCCCCAGACGTCTTTCAAGACGTCTGGGAGGTGGCCCAGACGTCGGTACAGACGTCTGGGATCACATCAAGACGTCAGGAAAATAGTTATTCTCGCACGGGAGAGTCGTCTGCGCGCCTGTGCGCGCAGACCCGCGATTCCTCTCTCTCTCTCTCTCTCTCTCTCTTTTTCCCTCTCTCTCTCTCTGCGGCTGCAGGCGGCCTGCCACCCCCTCTCTCCTCCTCGCGCGGCCTTAAAAGGGCCACGCCTCCCCTCCCGTCTCCACAGCCTCCTCCTTCTTCTCCTTCCTGTGCGCGAGAGCGAGCGGACGCGAGGGCGGCAGCGACGGCCGCAGTGAGCGCGGAGGTGCGGTGATGAGAGCCTCATCATGAGCCATAACTAGCTCATCTTGACCTAATAAAGAAGATAAAAGCTCCTACATAACCTAGAAGAAGGCTTAACTGAAGGAATAAGTGCTCTGAGAAGAAAACATGAAATAAAGGTTAAAACTGCAATTTTACCATTGCAGTACATAAACGGGATTTCTCAGAAGCAAAACATAGGTCAAATGGTCCAAAGTGGGTTGAATTAATCAGAAATGGGTTTATGTGCAATCTAAGAATTAAATGACACTTGGTAACCCTAAAACAGACCCGCTTAAATTAACAAGGTTTCGGTCAGAATAAAAATCAAGAAAACCCTCTAAAAATCATAGAAAAACATCCTCTGGGGTTTAGAACACTTAATTTGGCCTTTGGAACCTAGTTTGACCTATATTAGGGTCTTAGCTCTTCAATTAACCTAATTTGGGTTTTTACGCAAAATGTCCAGTCAAACGAGGTAAAACCTAAAATCCAACTTCACCATTGGATTCTTTAGGGCCAAATTAGGTTTGTACCAAAATTTGGACCTAAGGGGAGGTCATCTTGACCTACTTTGCAAGTTAGTACACCCAAATCACAAAGAGGTCCCTATCTTTTGAATATCCTTGCAGAGAGCCCCCTAGGTTCCTCGCCTTCTTTGCAAACCGGTCCTGCCGCCATTGCTAGGGCAGAACCGAGCTCCGACGAAGTTTCGAGAGAGATGGCTCTCTAATTCCTCAGAGATTCTCTCCCAGAAATGGAAGGGAGATTCTCTGAGGAATTCCCTTCCTTCTAAAGCCAATCAAATTCGCTGGCGTGAACCCAATCTCTCGTGCGAACGCACGAGAGATGTGGGTATCTTTCTTCCTTCCAACTCCGGCGAACCGGCTGACCTAATTGCGCGTCTTTCACGCACTGATAGGAGCGGCCAGCACCTATAAAACACCCCTCGGACCCGGCCACTCATCTTAAGCTTGATTTTGACGGAGATCCCCTCCAAATTTCTTCTCTCCCATCTCCGGCCAAACGACCCACAAGCTCCGGCAACCGCCTTCCCTCCTTCTCGTCACTCTGCTGCCATACCAGCAGCAGAGTCCTCTCCGCCTCTTCCTCCCGCGGCGCGCTGTACCCTGCGCGCAAGCTCCTGACCTCATCTTCGTCGCCGCTTCCTCCCCCAGGGTCTTTCTTCCCCGACGACTGCAGTCACGAGCCGTCCTCTCCGCTGCCTCCCTTCACTCCAGACAACCCCAGATACGTTCTCCATCCTCTTCTCTCTTTTTTCCCCCTGTTATCTCCCTTGATCGACCCTCGACAGACGCTAACCACCTCCATCGTCTTCGCCTCCGACCGCACTCCGGCGAGCCGCCCACACCACTCCAGCCCTCCACACGGCTCGCCAACCACCTCGAAAGCTCCGCCTCACCTCCAGGAACACATTCCACCCTACCACTGCCACTCCAGCCCTCCACAACCACCCCCCGACCAACCCACCATCTCCGGCCACAGGTTGACCTAGGCACGCACGCCTAGGCCGACCTGCGGCCTGCTGCACTGCCCACCGCCTTCGCCGTGCCACGGCGAAGGTCTCTATCTATTCTGATTTGGCCGAGAGGCGCGTTTTGTGTACGACAGGATTCGAGCCGCTGCCGCCATGGACGACCTCTGATGAAGCTCCCGCGAAGCTCCAGGCACCCGGTCTTCCAGACTACAGGTGCTGCATACTAACGCAAGTGTCGCGAGGTGAACGAATCCAGCCGAGGAGCGCTAGCAGAGCCAGCAGCTGCGGGGCAATCGCACGACGAGGTTTCTGCAGGCGCGCGTGAAGGCGAGACCAGATAGTCCCACATCGTGGGATTGCAACCGTCAGGTACCGTATAAGTTGTTTTTACGCTTTACTCTTATCGCCTCAGTAAGCACAGGGGTGAGGTCCCTCACTGACCCCACCCGCCTCGTCCGCGGCCTGACCACGCGGACCTGGCGGATCCGACCCGACCTAGACCTACGCACTCCTCGCGCATCACACACCTGCAGGTGCGCCTGGTCCCGGGTACGATCCGACCCGATTGAGACTGTGGCTCTGGTAGAGCGGTTAGAGTGAATTGCTTGAGAGAGAGACACGCGCGGGTAGAGGGAGAAGGGTTAGGTTTTGTTCCCTGTGCAGGCAGGCTGATTGCAGGAGAAGGACTTGGCCGCTGCAGAAGAAGGAGAAGCAAGACAAAGAAGAAGAAGAAGGCAACGAAGAAAGGAGAAGCAAGACAGAAGAAGAAGAAAGAAAGAAGTCTTCGCAGGAGAAGAAGGAAAGCAGAAAGGTTAGAAGTCTTCGCAGGAGAAGAAGAAGAAGGACAAGGAAAGATTGCAAAGAGATCCGAAAGGCAAAGCAGAAGAAGAAAAAGAGAAAGAAAGATCACATTTAAGACGTCTGATACATAAATCAGACGTCTAATTCTATTTTTTTTACATCTTTCTTAAAAACTCTTTGAATCAATTATATTTGCATTTAACAGTTGTATTCTTGGGTTTTACAAAGTACTGAGTTTGCTCCCTGTGTTCGACCTCGGATACTCTAGTTGTTCGAGTAATAAAATTATTTATATTTGTTTAAACGTTTTGTCGGTTCTACTGCAACGTAATACGCCTTTAAATCCGCACAGAAACGTTGACAACATTTTGGCGCCGTTGCCGGGGAGCAACGGGCACTTTTAAAGCTTTTGACTACAACTTTTCTATTTAATATCTGACTTAACTTCTCTTTTGTTGTGTTCAATCAGGGAAAGCAAAACAAAAAGGAAAGAATAGCAACTGCACAACAGACTGGAACAGGTAATTTCCATAAGCCCTCTCCCTTAACCCTCGCACAATCTAAAAAAAAAAAAAAAGAAAAAAAAAGGAGAGAAATCAACTTAGGGCTACCTGTCTTATATTTAGTAACTCATCAAGTTGCCTGATTTTCATTTCAACATATTTTTGTCTGTCATCCAACTAAGGCAACTAGGGCTAAAACTTTCTTGATTGAGCCCTAGGTGCTAAATTCTAAGGCAACTAAATTGGACCCATTAGAGCCAAGTTAGGATTGCAAAGCTAGGGTTTTTAGAGACACATCTTCTCTAAAACAAAGAAACAAACTTTCCAAAAAGAAGTGTGCCTAAACCGTGTTTGAAAATATTTATACAAGAGGAACCCTAAGCAAATCAGGCTGATAATCCATTTGAATCATAAAAGGAAGGACCTAAAAGCTCTCAAAGGAACAAGAGGTGAAGTTGATCACTCGAGTCAACCAACCTTAATATTAGGTCACTTTTTGCACTCAAAATACTTAAAAGTTCAAGTGGAACATTAAGCACCTTGATCTTAAAATAAAAAAAAGGTAGACTTAAGAGGTCAAGATCCCCATTCTGGTCTACCTGGAACCGCAGTGACAAGAGAGGTCGGGTGGGGGAAACCCTGTAACCCGTGGGGACGCTCTACCGTGTAGGGGTCTTTGTGGGACTCTCCCTCTCTGGCTGCCCAGGTATTTCTCAGGTGGACGATCTTCTGATCCAGGGGTCCATCTGCCCCGAACCTCTATAGTCACCCAACAATTCTTGGGTGTCTTGATTGGGTCCAGCACCTTCTAATCTCATCACATCTTCCGGTGCATGTTTGGTAGGAGGTCCTTAAGACCACCTTTAAGACCTCCTCTAGAAATTCATTCTCGCCGAGGCCAAGCCTCGACGCCCTTGTTTGTGCAGCAACCCCACCACATAAATCTTTCATCTGATTCAGACCCTGATTCTCCCTCTTCTCCCATTATGGCACAACCCATTGAAGAGGAGAATAACCTTGAACACCAACTTCAACGCTTGAACGATCTCTTTCAGAACTTTGTAAACCCACCACAGCGACCTATGATGCGAGATCACTATAACCCCGCTGCGGTGGCAATCGAACCCCGAGTACGAATCCCAATTGGAGGACCCGATTCTGATCTAAAGCCCAATATGATTCATGCCATACCAAAGTTCCATGGGCTTAACTCTGAGGATCCATTCCAACACATTAAACAACTCAAGCATCTGGCCCAGACTTTCGAGTCAGATGTACAAAATCGGGATATCCTACTCATGAAAATGTTTTCGTTCTCCCTCTTGGACAAGGCCGCGCACTGGTATCAGACTCAGACCTGCCCGATCAACACTTGGGAGGAATTACAGTCTGAATTTTTGAAAAAATTCTTCCCTGTTGGCCGGACGAATGCCTTGTGCCACCAGATTACTCATTTCACTCAACAACAGGGAGAACCTCTTCACGAAGCTTGGGATCGATTCCTAGATCTCATGCGAAAGTGTCCCCATCACGGAGTTCCTAAGTGGGAACAAGTCCAGTCTTTTTACCAGGGACTCCGTGAGGATATTCGTCTAATCGTCAATGCAACATGTGGAGGAAACATCATGGGCCAACACGAGGACACGGTGTGGGAGATTCTCGAAAACATGTGCGAGAACTCCATAAACAATGACTCCTTGGGCTTATTCGACAGGACGAATGCCCGCGCATCGACGAATCTAAGAGGGACACATGAGACGCAGGACCTGTCCACTTCTGTTGACCTGGAATTGATGGCCAGTCGGTTGGACAAGGTCTCTATCATAGAAAAGAAGGTGGACGAGCTAACTCGACATTTGCAGCAAGCCACCTCTGCACAAAACTCTTTTGCACGACCTCCTCTGGCAAGGGAAACAGTGCAAAACATCTATCACCAACCTGCCAAGGGGATGGGCCCCTATCCACCCCCGTCTACCTCCCAGACCGGAGTGACCTCCGATCCCGTCTACTCGAGTTGGGGGAACTCTGAACCCTCGTATTCTGACTTTCCTGAGGTTTCTCAGAACTGCGAGGACCTCAACGCCATCCAGAACGACCCATACTCCAATACCTACAACCCTGGATGGCGAAATCATCCTAACTTTCAGTGGGCGGGAAACTCTCAAAAACCACCATATCAACCCCGCCCACAAGCTCCTCGTCCATATCAGCCGCCTCAGCCTCGGCCCAATCCCACCTACCAATCTGGGCAAAATCAGGATCAACTGACTCTTATCCTTCAAACGCTGGCTGACATTCAAAAGACGAATGCGGCAATGCAAAAACAGCACAAGGACGAGATCACAGAGGTTCGCAACCAACTGGCCCAGATGGCAAATTCTCGCCAACCTGGCACCCTTCCTTCGCAACCTCTGCCCAACCCAAATAATTTGCCAACCCAGAGGCGCATTATGAATCCAAATCCAGGCCACGCACATTTGATTTATCAGGCCCCTGCTACTCCATCACCAGACAGGATGGAGGCTTCTACATCTTATGCAGAATTTCAGCAGCAGCCACCTCTCCTACCTAACCCAAACCAAAGTCAGGCTGGATTAAACTCTGTAACAACACGTAGTGGTAAAACAACACAAGACCCACATTATCTGAACCACTCCAAGCCTGATAATCGCCAAGACCCTAGGGTAGTCATCCAAGATACTACTGTCCCAGATCAAGAACCTGGACCTATCCTAGAGGAACCAGCTAGGATCCCATTTCCTGAGGCCTTGACCAAAGGAAAAAGGACAACCAAACCTGTGGCTCCTGAGGAGGATCTGGTCAAGCTCTTTGAACAGGTCCAGATAAACATCCCGTTGATGGATGCAATCCGCCACATACCGGCTTACGCAAGATTCTTGAAAGACATATGTACACCTAAACGTAAGCCGCGAACCAAGGATGGGACTCCGATCGTACTGTCAGAGCAAGCCAGCTCTGTCATCCTGAGCAAACTCCCACCCAAGGCTAAAGACCCAGTTCTTGTAAAATTGGTGAAACCCAACTTGATAGAGCCCTACTAGACCTAGGTGCCTCCATAAATTTAATACCTACATCCCTCCTTGACCACCTTGAAGAATCTGAACTTAAACCCACTGAGGTGACATTGCAGTTAGCTGATCGATCCATCAAGTCACCCAAAGGAATACTCGAGGATGTCATTGTTAGGGTACGAGATTTTTATTTCCCAGTGGACTTCATAGTACTGGACATGGATGCACCTAAGAACCCAAGGGACACACCAATCATATTAGGGAGACCCTTTCTGGCCACTGCTAGGGCCAATATAAACTGCGAAGAGGGCCAGATAGAATTAAAATTTGGGAATCAAAATCTGAAGATTGACATTTTCAAAGCCCAACAAGGGATTAATTGCGGGGTTATAGAGGAAATTTGTGATGTCAAAGACGTGGTTGATGAACTGCATATAGAGGACAACCTGATTATTCCTGATCAACCACTAGAAAATCAAAAACCGCTAACAGAGGAGTGCGAACACAATCTAGACACACCTATGACTCCTACCATTGCTCCCGATACAAACCCTGAACCACCCGCTGCTGCTGACAATCCTGTCATGGAACTCAAGCCCCTTCCCGAACATCTAAAATATGTCTTTTTGGGTTCAAATCAAACGTTTCCTGTGATTATCAATTCTCGACTCACACCTGACCAGGAACTTCGTTTGATTTCTGTTCTCTAGCAACATCGTAGAGCCATTGGATGGACTCTAGATGATTTGACTGGTATAAGCCCTTCATACTGCACGCATCGAATCTACACAGAAGAAGGCTCACGACCTTCAAGAGAAATGCAAAGGCGACTAAACCCTAACCTACAGGAGGTCGTGAAAAAGGAGATCATTAAGTGGTTAGATGCAGGGATCATCTACCCGATCTCCGACAGTCGTTGGGTGAGTCCAACACAAGTGGTACCTAAGAAGGCAGGACTTACCATCATCACGACTGAAACCGGGGAAGTCATTCCTACCCGAATAGCTAATTCGTGGAGAGTCTGCATTGATTACAGAAGACTAAATTCCTCCACGAAGAAGGATCATTTCCCACTACCGTTTATTGATCAGATCCTCGAGAAACTAGCGGGAAATAGATTCTTCTGCTTTCTTGACGGGTACTCCGGTTACAATCAGGTGGCAATCCATCCAGAGGACCAAGAAAAGACCACATTCACCTGCCCCTTCGGGACGTACGCGTTTCGAAGGATGCCGTTCGGTCTCTGCAATGCACCTGCAACTTTTCAGCGGTGCATGCTTGCCATATTCTCAGATATGGTAGGTGATTATCTGGAAGTCTTCATGGATGACTTTTCAGTTTTTGGACAATCATTTGACGATTGCCTCCAACACTTGGTCCATATACTCAGGCGGTGCATCGAGGTGAATTTGGTTCTTTCCTGGGAAAAGAGCCATTTCATGGTGCCTGAGGGAATTGTCCTGGGACATTTAATCTCAGAGAAAGGCATCCAAGTGGATCGAGCTAAGGTTAACCTGATTTCCAAGCTCCCTATGCCTAGCTCGATTAAGGACATCCGATCTTTTTTGGGGCACGTCGGTTTCTACCGTCGATTCATCCCTGATTTCTCCAAAATCGCGCGCCCCCTGACCAATCTGCTTTCCAAGGATGTGCCTTTCGGAATTTCCAAGGAATGCACTCAAGCATTTGAGATCCTACGTGACCGAGTCACCCAAGCCCCAATCCTACAGTCCCCTGATTGGTCTCAACCCTTTGAGATCATGTGCGATGCATCTGACTTCGCTGTAGGAGCGGTTTTGGGGCAGAAAATTGACGGGAAGCCTGTGGTCATTTACTATGCCAGCAAAACACTGGATGAGGCTCAGCGTAACTATACGGTTACTGAGAAAGAGCTGCTGGCCGTAGTATTTGCCCTGGAAAAATTCAGATCATACCTTCTGGGTTCCCGTGTTATCATATACTCGGATCACACAGCTGTGAGGCATCTCCTGGCCAAGAAGGACGCGAAACCTCGATTAATCCGCTGGATCTTGCTGTTGCAAGAATTTGACATCGAGATTCGCGACAAGGCGGGAAAGCACAATGTGGTAGCTGATCATTTTTCCCGCCTTCCTTCTGAAATTATTGATCCTTCCGGACCTATTACAGAACATTTCCCTGATGAGCACCTCCTGACTATCAGTACAAGTCTTCCATGGTTCGCCGATATTGTTAATTACCTGGCATCACATCAGATTCCGCCCGATTGGTCGAAGGCCAAAAAGGACAAATTGCGTTCCGATGCCAAGTATTACCTATGGGAAGACCCGTATCTCTTCCGCATTGGTGCTGATCAGATAATCCGACGATGCGTCACGGAAGCGGAAATCAAAGACATACTCATTCTGCCATGACCAGGCATGCGGTGGACATTTTTCGGGACATAAAACCGCATCGAAAGTCCTCCAGTGTGGTTTCTACTGGCCCACAATTTTCAAAGATGCATACAATCACTGTAAGGCATGTTCCCGTTGCCAGACTCTAGGCAACATGAGCCATAGAGACATGATGCCTCTACAGCCGATCTTGGTATGCGAAATTTTTGATATTTGGGGGATTGATTTCATGGGACCCTTTCCTACCTCGGATGGCTTCGAATACATTTTACTCGTAGTTGATTATGTTTCCAAGTGGATAGAAGCCATTCCGACCCGAACCAACAATCATAAAGTCGTTATAAAATTCCTTCATCAAAACATTTTCTCAAGGTTCGGGATTCCGCGTGCTATAATTTCCGACGGAGGGACCCATTTTACAAACGCTCAGTTCAGGTCACTGATGATCAAATACGGGGTGTCACACCGAATCTCTACTCCTTACCACCCCCAAACTAATGGTCTAGCTGAGCTATCTAACCGAGAGATCAAGAAGATCCTTCAGGTTACTGTTCGACCTGATAGAAAAGATTGGTCTTCTCGGCTTCCGGAAGCATTGTGGGCCTATAGGACCGCCCACAAGACCCAATTAGGAATGTCTCCCTTCAGACTAGTGTACGGGAAGGCATGTCACCTCCCCGTCGAATTGGAGCATAAAGCCTATTGGGCAGTACGGACCTGTAATCTCGACCTTTCTAAGGCTGGAACCCACAGAAGATTTCAAATGAGCGAGATCGATGAATTACGCCACGACGCATATGAGAACTCGCGAATTTACAAAGAACGGGTTAAAGCTTTTCACGACAAACACATTTCTAGAAAGGTCTTTCATCCTGGTCAAAAAGTGTTACTCTTTGATGCTCGACTCAAACTATTCCCAGGAAAGTTAAGATCCAAGTGGGTCGGACCCTACCTAGTCCGCCAAATCTTCGGAAATGGAGCTATTGAAATCAGCCCACTCAGCCACGATTCTGAACCCTTTGTCGTGAACGGACAGAGACTCAAGCCGTTCATTGACATGACCGATATAGATTTGACTGAGTCATCCTTTACCCTCCTTTCCTCTTGAGCTCATTGCGCCCAGCCGATGGCGTAAAACTCAGCGCTTAACGGGAGGCAACCCGTCATTCTTTGAAAAACCTGAAACCGTTTCTGACATCGCTATGCGGAACTCATATTGCACTTTAGGGTTCATCCATTAGAACAGCCGACTTCACCTCAGGTATACCTACCCGAGATTAGAAATCGTTCGCAACAAGTCGCTTCGACCCATTCACTCACCACACACCTGTCCTAACACATGAACTAAGCTGAATTCGAACCCACCTAATTTACAATGGGGACATTGCAAATCTTAGGCATGGGGGGGTATGAAAGTGCAAAATGTCAGAAAATTCATATCAAGAAAGGGTTTCACGTAAAAAAAAAAAAAAAAAAAAAGGACTTGATAGAGGGGAGGAACAATTCAGGGTCATACAAATGAGAGGAGGAAAAGAAAGAAAAATGACAAAAAAAAAAAAAGTGGGGAGGGAGGAAATGTTAAGGAGGAGAAAAAGAGCAAAAATGAAGAAAGGAGCACAAAAGGAAAAGAAAAAGAAAAAGTCATTAGTAAAAGATTAAGGGGTTAACTGAAGTTCTAGACCGAGTCAAGAAAAAGAAAAGAAAAGTGCTACGGAGATATAACAAGAGATTAGCGGGAACGCTGGTCTTAGGCCTCTTGGGCTAGATTTTTAGCTTAAAAATTCACGTATCCGTTAAAATCTGGATAATCCTCAAGAGGTTGAGGAAAATGCGAAGCTTAAGTATTAGGTCTAAGGCTTAGGAAGTATTCGACCTCGTTAACTGACCTCCGGTTTGCGGGATTCGGTAACCTAAGCACCCAAATTCACACACAGTCTGGTTCAGTGCGCATAAATATTCAAAACACGCAAGAGCGTTTAATATTCTGAAAAAGTCACCTAGATTAGGAGCGGCCAATCAACACAAGTTGATTTGGACAAGTTCCCAGCGCGGAGAGGCGGGAAATTCCCCTCGAAGATGCGTAACAACATATCGTCTCCTTGGTGCTTGTCTCTTAGGATATTTAAATATCCTACTGGGGGCATGTAAGCACTCTGCTGGTTCAGATACCATGGGTGGCATTATCACGAAATGTCGATCGCCAGGGTCTGAATTCGGCCACGGAACGCCATGGGCGGGATTATCTCGAAATCTCGAAAGCCAGGGTTCCGGGGGTTGCCATGGGCGGGATTATCTCGAAATCTCGAAAGCCAGGGACCCTTGAGGATTGATGATGGGGACGAGGAATCCGATACAGACCATGTTGAGAAGCTAATCCGAAGCTAGAAATAAAAAGAAAAGAGAGAGAAAAGCTCTCCAAACAAATAAATCCTCTATCTCTCTCTTACAAAAAAAACGCACTGCAAACTGAGCGTAGGCTAAAAATGTCTCAAGCACGGGTGCTTTAACCGCAGAGTCCAACAAACCCTAGGATAGTTTTTGTGGGCTGTAGAAACCTTTGCGAAGGACTGAGGCTAAAGCAGAACAGGTCCAGATTTTGGTTGGTACTGGAGTACCTCTAGGCCTATTGTCGGCATTCCTACCTAATCACAAAAGAAGCACTTATCATAACTAAGGACACTTTGGGTCTAGAATGGAAGTTAAAACTTTGAAATTTTGCTAAGGGACTAGCAAAAGCTAGGCATGGGGGTATGATGAGAGCCCCATCATGAGCCATAACTAGCTCATCTTGACCTAATAAAGAAGATAAAAGCTCCTACATAACCTAGAAGAAGGCTTAACTGAAGGAACAAGTGCTCTGAGAAGAAAACATGAAATAAAGGTTAAAACTGCAATTTTACCATTGCAGTACATAAACGGGATTTCTCAGAAGCAAAACATAGGTCAAATGGTCCAAAGTGGGTTGAATTAATCAGAAATGGGTTTATGTGCAATCTAAGAATTAAATGACACTTGGTAACCCTAAAACAGACCCGCTTAAATTAACAAGGTTCCGGTCAGAATAAAAATCAAGCAAACCCTCTAAAAATCATAGAAAAACATCCTCTGGGGTTTAGAACACTTAATTTGGCCTTTGGAACCTAGTTTGACCTAGATTAGGGTCTTAGATCTTCAATTAACCTAATTTGGGTTTTTACGCAAAATGTCCAGTCAAACGAGGTCAAACCTAAAATCCAACTTCACCATTGGATTCTTTAGGGCCAAATTAGGTTTGTACCAAAATTTGGACCTAAGGGGAGGTCATCTTGACCTACTTTGCAAGTTAGTACACCCAAATCACAAAGAGGTCCCTATCTTTTGAATATCCTTGCAGAGAGCCCCCTAGGTTCCTTTCCTTCTTTGCAAACCGGTCCTGCCGCCATTGCTAGGGCAGAACCGAGCTCCGACGAAGTTTCGAGAGAGATGGCTCTCTAATTCCTCAGAGATTCTCTCCCAGAAATGGAAGGGAGATTCTCTGAGGAATTCCCTTCCTTCTAAAGCCAATCAAATTCGCTGGCGTGAACCCAATCTCTCGTGCGAACGCACGAGAGATGTGGGTATCTTTCTTCCTTCCAACTCCGGCGAACCGGCTGACCTAATTGCGCGTCTTTCACGCACTGATAGGAGCGGCCAGCACCTATAAAACACCCCTCGGACCCGGCCACTCATCTTAAGCTTGATTTTGACGGAGATCCCCTCCAAATTTCTTCTCTCCCATCTCCGGCCAAACGACCCACAAGCTCCGGCGACCGCCTTCCCTCCTTCTCGTCACTCTGCTGCCATACCAGCAGCAGAGTCCTCTCCGCCTCTTCCTCCCGCGGCGCGCTGTACCCTGCACGCAAGCTCCTGACCTCATCTTCGTCGCCGCTTCCTCCCCCAGGGTCTTTCTTCCCCGACGACGGCAGTCACGAGCCATCCTCTCCGCTGCCTCCCTTCACTCCAGACAACCCCAGATACGTTCTCCATCCTCTTCTCTCTTTTTTCCCCCTGTTATCTCCCTTGATCGACCCTCGACAGACGCTAACCACCTCCATCGTCTTCGCCTCCGACCGCACTCCGGCGAGCCGCCCACACCACTCCAGCCCTCCACACGGCTCGCCAACCACCTCAAAAGCTCCGCCTCACCTCCAGGAACACATTCCACCCTACCACTGCCACTCCAGCCCTCCACAACCACCCCCCGACCAACCCACCATCTCCGGCCACAGGTTGACCTAGGCACGCACGCCTAGGCCGACCTGCGGCCTGCTGCACTGCCCACCGCCTTCGCCGTGCCACGGCGAAGGTCTCTATCTATTCTGATTTGGCCGAGAGGCGCGTTTTGTGTACGACAGGATTCGAGCCGCTGCCGCCATGGACGACCTCTGATGAAGCTCCCGCGAAGCTCCAGGCACCCGGTCTTCCAGACTACAGGTGCTGCATACTAACGCAAGTGTCGCGAGGTGAACGAATCCAGCCGAGGAGCGCTAGCAGAGCCAGCAGCTGCGGGGCAATCGCACGACGAGGTTTCTGCAGGCGCGCGTGAAGGCGAGACCAGATAGTCCCACATCGTGGGATTGCAACCGTCAGGTACCGTATAAGTTGTTTTTACGCTTTACTCTTATCGCCTCAGTAAGCACAGGGGTGAGGTCCCTCACTGACCCCACCCGCCTCGTCCGCGGCCTGACCACGCGGACCTGGCGGATCCGACCCGACCTAGACCTACGCACTCCTCGCGCATCACACACCTGCAGGTGCGCCTGGTCCCGGGTACGATCCGACCCGATTGAGACTGTGGCTCTGGTAGAGCGGTTAGAGTGAATTGCTTGAGAGAGAGACACGCGCGGGTAGAGGGAGAAGGGTTAGGTTTTGTTCCCTGTGCAGGCAGGCTGATTGCAGGAGAAGGACTTGGCCGCTGCAGAAGAAGGAGAAGCAAGACAAAGAAGAAGAAGAAGGCAACGAAGAAAGGAGAAGCAAGACAGAAGAAGAAGAAAGAAAGAAGTCTTCGCAGGAGAAGAAGGAAAGCAGAAAGGTTAGAAGTCTTCGCAGGAGAAGAAGAAGAAGGACAAGGAAAGATTGCAAAGAGATCCGAAAGGCAAAGCAGAAGAAGAAAAAGAGAAAGAAAGATCACATTTAAGACGTCTGATACATAAATCAGACGTCTAATTCTATTTTTTTTACATCTTTCTTAAAAACTCTTTGAATCAATTATATTTGCATTTAACAGTTGTATTCTTGGGTTTTACAAAGTACTGAGTTTGCTCCCTGTGTTCGACCTCGGATACTCTAGTTGTTCGAGTAATAAAATTATTTATATTTGTTTAAACGTTTTGTCGGTTCTACTGCAACGTAATACGCCTTTAAATCCGCACAGAAACGTTGACAACATTTTGGCGCCGTTGCCGGGGAGCAACGGGCACTTTTAAAGCTTTTGACTACAACTTTTCTATTTAATATCTGACTTAACTTCTCTTTTGTTGTGTTCAATCAGGGAAAGCAAAACAAAAATGAAAGAATAGCAACTGCACAACAGACTGGAACAGGTAATTTCCATAAGCCCTCTCCCTTAACCCTCGCACAATCTAAAAAAAAAAAAAAAGAAAAAAAAAGGAGAGAAATCAACTTAGGGCTACCTGTCTTATATTTAGTAACTCATCAAGTTGCCTGATTTTCATTTCAACATATTTTTGTCTGTCATCCAACTAAGGCAACTAGGGCTAAAACTTTCTTGATTGAGCCCTAGGTGCTAAATTCTAAGGCAACTAAATTGGACCCATTAGAGCCAAGTTAGGATTGCAAAGCTAGGGTTTTTAGAGACACATCTTCTCTAAAACAAAGAAACAAACTTTCCAAAAAGAAGTGTGCCTAAACCGTGTTTGAAAATATTTATACAAGAGGAACCCTAAGCAAATCAGGCTGATAATCCATTTGAATCATAAAAGGAAGGACCTAAAAGCTCTCAAAGGAACAAGAGGTGAAGTTGATCACTCGAGTCAACCAACCTTAATATTAGGTCACTTTTTGCACTCAAAATACTTAAAAGTTCAAGTGGAACATTAAGCACCTTGATCTTAAAATAAAAAAAAGGTAGACTTAAGAGGTCAAGATCCCCATTCTGGTCTACCTGGAACCGCAGTGACAAGAGAGGTCGGGTGGGGGAAACCCTGTAACCCGTGGGGACGCTCTACCGTGTAGGGGTCTTTGTGGGACTCTCCCTCTCTGGCTGCCCAGGTATTTCTCAGGTGGACGATCTTCTGATCCAGGGGTCCATCTGCCCCGAACCTCTATAGTCACCCAACAATTCTTGGGTGTCTTGATTGGGTCCAGCACCTTCTAATCTCATCACATCTTCCGGTGCATGTTTGGTAGGAGGTCCTTAAGACCACCTTTAAGACCTCCTCTAGAAATTCATTCTCGCCGAGGCCAAGCCTCGACGCCCTTGTTTGTGCAGCAACCCCACCACATAAATCTTTCATCTGATTCAGACCCTGATTCTCCCTCTTCTCCCATTATGGCACAACCCATTGAAGAGGAGAATAACCTTGAACACCAACTTCAACGCTTGAACGATCTCTTTCAGAACTTTGTAAACCCACCACAGCGACCTATGATGCGAGATCACTATAACCCCGCTGCGGTGGCAATCGAACCCCGAGTACGAATCCCAATTGGAGGACCCGATTCTGATCTAAAGCCCAATATGATTCATGCCATACCAAAGTTCCATGGGCTTAACTCTGAGGATCCATTCCAACACATTAAACAACTCAAGCATCTGGCCCAGACTTTCGAGTCAGATGTACAAAATCGGGATATCCTACTCATGAAAATGTTTTCGTTCTCCCTCTTGGACAAGGCCGCGCACTGGTATCAGACTCAGACCTGCCCGATCAACACTTGGGAGGAATTACAGTCTGAATTTTTGAAAAAATTCTTCCCTGTTGGCCGGACGAATGCCTTGTGCCACCAGATTACTCATTTCACTCAACAACAGGGAGAACCTCTTCACGAAGCTTGGGATCGATTCCTAGATCTCATGCGAAAGTGTCCCCATCACGGAGTTCCTAAGTGGGAACAAGTCCAGTCTTTTTACCAGGGACTCCGTGAGGATATTCGTCTAATCGTCAATGCAACATGTGGAGGAAACATCATGGGCCAACACGAGGACACGGTGTGGGAGATTCTCGAAAACATGTGCGAGAACTCCATAAACAATGACTCCTTGGGCTTATTCGACAGGACGAATGCCCGCGCATCGACGAATCTAAGAGGGACACATGAGACGCAGGACCTGTCCACTTCTGTTGACCTGGAATTGATGGCCAGTCGGTTGGACAAGGTCTCTATCATAGAAAAGAAGGTGGACGAGCTAACTCGACATTTGCAGCAAGCCACCTCTGCACAAAACTCTTTTGCACGACCTCCTCTGGCAAGGGAAACAGTGCAAAACATCTATCACCAACCTGCCAAGGGGATGGGCCCCTATCCACCCCCGTCTACCTCCCAGACCGGAGTGACCTCCGATCCCGTCTACTCGAGTTGGGGGAACTCTGAACCCTCGTATTCTGACTTTCCTGAGGTTTCTCAGAACTGCGAGGACCTCAACGCCATCCAGAACGACCCATACTCCAATACCTACAACCCTGGATGGCGAAATCATCCTAACTTTCAGTGGGCGGGAAACTCTCAAAAACCACCATATCAACCCCGCCCACAAGCTCCTCGTCCATATCAGCCGCCTCAGCCTCGGCCCAATCCCACCTACCAATCTGGGCAAAATCAGGATCAACTGACTCTTATCCTTCAAACGCTGGCTGACATTCAAAAGACGAATGCGGCAATGCAAAAACAGCACAAGGACGAGATCACAGAGGTTCGCAACCAACTGGCCCAGATGGCAAATTCTCGCCAACCTGGCACCCTTCCTTCGCAACCTCTGCCCAACCCAAATAATTTGCCGACCCAGAGGCACATTATGAATCCAAATCCAGGCCACGCACATTTGATTTATCAGGCCCCTGCTACTCCATCACCAGACAGGATGGAGGCTTCTACATCTTATGCAGAATTTCAGCAGCAGCCACCTCTCCTACCTAACCCAAACCAAAGTCAGGCTGGATTAAACTCTGTAACAACACGTAGTGGTAAAACAACACAAGACCCACATTATCTGAACCACTCCAAGCCTGATAATCGCCAAGACCCTAGGGTAGTCATCCAAGATACTACTGTCCCAGATCAAGAACCTGGACCTATCCTAGAGGAACCAGCTAGGATCCCATTTCCTGAGGCCTTGACCAAAGGAAAAAGGACAACCAAACCTGTGGCTCTTGAGGAGGATCTGGTCAAGCTCTTTGAACAGGTCCAGATAAACATCCCGTTGATGGATGCAATCCGCCACATACCGGCTTACGCAAGATTCTTGAAAGACATATGTACACCTAAACGTAAGCCGCGAACCAAGGATGGGACTCCGATCGTACTGTCAGAGCAAGCCAGCTCTGTCATCCTGAGCAAACTCCCACCCAAGGCTAAAGACCCAGGAACCCCCTTGATTTCTTGTAAAATTGGTGAAACCCAACTTGATAGAGCCCTACTAGACCTAGGTGCCTCCATAAATTTAATACCTACATCCCTCCTTGACCACCTTGAAGAATCTGAACTTAAACCCACTGAGGTGACATTGCAGTTAGCTGATCGATCCATCAAGTCACCCAAAGGAATACTCGAGGATGTCATTGTTAGGGTACGAGATTTTTATTTCCCAGTGGACTTCATAGTACTGGACATGGATGCACCTAAGAACCCAAGGGACACACCAATCATATTAGGGAGACCCTTTCTGGCCACTGCTAGGGCCAATATAAACTGCGAAGAGGGCCAGATAGAATTAAAATTTGGGAATCAAAATCTGAAGATTGACATTTTCAAAGCCCAACAAGGGATTAATTGCGGGGTTATAGAGGAAATTTGTGATGTCAAAGACGTGGTTGATGAACTGCATATAGAGGACAACCTGATTATTCCTGATCATCCACTAGAAAATCAAAAACCGCTAACAGAGGAGTGCGAACACAATCTAGACACACCTATGACTCCTACCATTGCTCCCGATACAAACCCTGAACCACCCGCTGCTGCTGACAATCCTGTCATGGAACTCAAGCCCCTTCCCGAACATCTAAAATATGTCTTTTTGGGTTCAAATCAAACGTTTCCTGTGATTATCAATTCTCGACTCACACCTGACCAGGAACTTCGTTTGATTTCTGTTCTCTAGCAACATCGTAGAGCCATTGGATGGACTCTAGATGATTTGACTGGTATAAGCCCTTCATACTGCACGCATCGAATCTACACAGAAGAAGGCTCACGACCTTCAAGAGAAATGCAAAGGCGACTAAACCCTAACCTACAGGAGGTCGTGAAAAAGGAGATCATTAAGTGGTTAGATGCAGGGATCATCTACCCGATCTCCGACAGTCGTTGGGTGAGTCCAACACAAGTGGTACCTAAGAAGGCAGGACTTACCATCATCACGACTGAAACCGGGGAAGTCATTCCTACCCGAATAGCTAATTCGTGGAGAGTCTGCATTGATTACAGAAGACTAAATTCCTCCACGAAGAAGGATCATTTCCCACTACCGTTTATTGATCAGATCCTCGAGAAACTAGCGGGAAATAGATTCTTCTGCTTTCTTGACGGGTACTCCGGTTACAATCAGGTGGCAATCCATCCAGAGGACCAAGAAAAGACCACATTCACCTGCCCCTTCGGGACGTACGCGTTTCGAAGGATGCCGTTCGGTCTCTGCAATGCACCTGCAACTTTTCAGCGGTGCATGCTTGCCATATTCTCAGATATGGTAGGTGATTATCTGGAAGTCTTCATGGATGACTTTTCAGTTTTTGGACAATCATTTGACGATTGCCTCCAACACTTGGTCCATATACTCAGGCGGTGCATCGAGGTGAATTTGGTTCTTTCCTGGGAAAAGAGCCATTTCATGGTGCCTGAGGGAATTGTCCTGGGACATTTAATCTCAGAGAAAGGCATCCAAGTGGATCGAGCTAAGGTTAACCTGATTTCCAAGCTCCCTATGCCTAGCTCGATTAAGGACATCCGATCTTTTTTGGGGCACGTCGGTTTCTACCGTCGATTCATCCCTGATTTCTCCAAAATCGCGCGCCCCCTGACCAATCTGCTTTCCAAGGATGTGCCTTTCGGAATTTCCAAGGAATGCACTCAAGCATTTGAGATCCTACGTGACCGAGTCACCTAAGCCCCAATCCTACAGTCCCCTGATTGGTCTCAACCCTTTGAGATCATGTGCGATGCATCTGACTTCGCTGTAGGAGCGGTTTTGGGGCAGAAAATTGACGGGAAGCCTGTGGTCATTTACTATGCCAGCAAAACACTGGATGAGGCTCAGCGTAACTATACGGTTACTGAGAAAGAGCTGCTGGCCGTAGTATTTGCCCTGGAAAAATTCAGATCATACCTTCTGGGTTCCCGTGTTATCATATACTCGGATCACACAGCTGTGAGGCATCTCCTGGCCAAGAAGGACGCGAAACCTCGATTAATCCGCTGGATCTTGCTGTTGCAAGAATTTGACATCGAGATTCGCGACAAGGCGGGAAAGCACAATGTGGTAGCTGATCATTTTTCCCGCCTTCCTTCTGAAATTATTGATCCTTCCGGACCTATTACAGAACATTTCCCTGATGAGCACCTCCTGACTATCAGTACAAGTCTTCCATGGTTCGCCGATATTGTTAATTACCTGGCATCACATCAGATTCCGCCCGATTGGTCGAAGGCCAAAAAGGACAAATTGCGTTCCGATGCCAAGTATTACCTATGGGAAGACCCGTATCTCTTCCGCATTGGTGCTGATCAGATAATCCGACGATGCGTCACGGAAGCGGAAATCAAAGACATACTCATTCTGCCATGACCAGGCATGCGGTGGACATTTTTCGGGACATAAAACCGCATCGAAAGTCCTCCAGTGTGGTTTCTACTGGCCCACAATTTTCAAAGATGCATACAATCACTGTAAGGCATGTTCCCGTTGCCAGACTCTAGGCAACATGAGCCATAGAGACATGATGCCTCTACAGCCGATCTTGGTATGCGAAATTTTTGATATTTGGGGGATTGATTTCATGGGACCCTTTCCTACCTCGGATGGCTTCGAATACATTTTACTCGTAGTTGATTATGTTTCCAAGTGGATAGAAGCCATTCCGACCCGAACCAACAATCATAAAGTCGTTATAAAATTCCTTCATCAAAACATTTTCTCAAGGTTCGGGATTCCGCGTGCTATAATTTCCGACGGAGGGACCCATTTTACAAACGCTCAGTTCAGGTCACTGATGATCAAATACGGGGTGTCACACCGAATCTCTACTCCTTACCACCCCCAAACTAATGGTCTAGCTGAGCTATCTAACCGAGAGATCAAGAAGATCCTTCAGGTTACTGTTCGACCTGATAGAAAAGATTGGTCTTCTCGGCTTCCGGAAGCATTGTGGGCCTATAGGACCGCCCACAAGACCCAATTAGGAATGTCTCCCTTCAGACTAGTGTACGGGAAGGCATGTCACCTCCCCGTCGAATTGGAGCATAAAGCCTATTGGGCAGTACGGACCTGTAATCTCGACCTTTCTAAGGCTGGAACCCACAGAAGATTTCAAATGAGCGAGATCGATGAATTACGCCACGACGCATATGAGAACTCGCGAATTTACAAAGAACGGGTTAAAGCTTTTCACGACAAACACATTTCTAGAAAGGTCTTTCATCCTGGTCAAAAAGTGTTACTCTTTGATGCTCGACTCAAACTATTCCCAGGAAAGTTAAGATCCAAGTGGGTCGGACCCTACCTAGTCCGCCAAATCTTCGGAAATGGAGCTATTGAAATCAGCCCACTCAGCCACGATTCTGAACCCTTTGTCGTGAACGGACAGAGACTCAAGCCGTTCATTGACATGACCGATATAGATTTGACTGAGTCATCCTTTACCCTCCTTTCCTCTTGAGCTCATTGCGCCCAGCCGATGGCGTAAAACTCAGCGCTTAACGGGAGGCAACCCGTCATTCTTTGAAAAACCTGAAACCGTTTCTGACATCGCTATGCGGAACTCATATTGCACTTTAGGGTTCATCCATTAGAACAGCCGACTTCACCTCAGGTATACCTACCCGAGATTAGAAATCGTTCGCAACAAGTCGCTTCGACCCATTCACTCACCACACACCTGTCCTAACACATGAACTAAGCTGAATTCGAACCCACCTAATTTACAATGGGGACATTGCAAATCTTAGGCATGGGGGGGTATGAAAGTGCAAAATGTCAGAAAATTCATATCAAGAAAGGGTTTCACGTAAAAAAAAAAAAAAAAAAAAAGGACTTGATAGAGGGGAGGAACAATTCAGGGTCATACAAATGAGAGGAGGAAAAGAAAGAAAAATGACAAAAAAAAAAAAAGTGGGGAGGGAGGAAATGTTAAGGAGGAGAAAAAGAGCAAAAATGAAGAAAGGAGCACAAAAGGAAAAGAAAAAGAAAAAGTCATTAGTAAAAGATTAAGGGGTTAACTGAAGTTCTAGACCGAGTCAAGAAAAAGAAAAGAAAAGTGCTACGGAGATATAACAAGAGATTAGCGGGAACGCTGGTCTTAGGCCTCTTGGGCTAGATTTTTAGCTTAAAAATTCACGTATCCGTTAAAATCTGGATAATCCTCAAGAGGTTGAGGAAAATGCGAAGCTTAAGTATTAGGTCTAAGGCTTAGGAAGTATTCGACCTCGTTAACTGACCTCCGGTTTGCGGGATTCGGTAACCTAAGCACCCAAATTCACACACAGTCTGGTTCAGTGCGCATAAATATTCAAAACACGCAAGAGCGTTTAATATTCTGAAAAAGTCACCTAGATTAGGAGCGGCCAATCAACACAAGTTGATTTGGACAAGTTCCCAGCGCGGAGAGGCGGGAAATTCCCCTCGAAGATGCGTAACAACATATCGTCTCCTTGGTGCTTGTCTCTTAGGATATTTAAATATCCTACTGGGGGCATGTAAGCACTCTGCTGGTTCAGATACCATGGGTGGCATTATCACGAAATGTCGATCGCCAGGGTCTGAATTCGGCCACGGAACGCCATGGGCGGGATTATCTCGAAATCTCGAAAGCCAGGGTTCCGGGGGTTGCCATGGGCGGGATTATCTCGAAATCTCGAAAGCCAGGGACCCTTGAGGATTGATGATGGGGACGAGGAATCCGATACAGACCGTGTTGAGAAGCTAATCCGAAGCTAGAAATAAAAAGAAAAGAGAGAGAAAAGCTCTCCAAACAAATAAATCCTCTATCTCTCTCTTACAAAAAAAACGCACTGCAAACTGAGCGTAGGCTAAAAATGTCTCAAGCACGGGTGCTTTAACCGCAGAGTCCAACAAACCCTAGGATAGTTTTTGTGGGCTGTAGAAACCTTTGCGAAGGACTGAGGCTAAAGCAGAACAGGTCCAGATTTTGGTTGGTACTGGAGTACCTCTAGGCCTATTGTCGGCATTCCTACCTAATCACAAAAGAAGCACTTATCATAACTAAGGACACTTTGGGTCTAGAATGGAAGTTAAAACTTTGAAATTTTGCTAAGGGACTAGCAAAAGCTAGGCATGGGGGTATGATGAGAGCCCCATCATGAGCCATAACTAGCTCATCTTGACCTAATAAAGAAGATAAAAGCTCCTACATAACCTAGAAGAAGGCTTAACTGAAGGAACAAGTGCTCTGAGAAGAAAACATGAAATAAAGGTTAAAACTGCAATTTTACCATTGCAGTACATAAACGGGATTTCTCAGAAGCAAAACATAGGTCAAATGGTCCAAAGTGGGTTGAATTAATCAGAAATGGGTTTATGTGCAATCTAAGAATTAAATGACACTTGGTAACCCTAAAACAGACCCGCTTAAATTAACAAGGTTCCGGTCAGAATAAAAATCAAGCAAACCCTCTAAAAATCATAGAAAAACATCCTCTGGGGTTTAGAACACTTAATTTGGCCTTTGGAACCTAGTTTGACCTAGATTAGGGTCTTAGATCTTCAATTAACCTAATTTGGGTTTTTACGCAAAATGTCCAGTCAAACGAGGTCAAACCTAAAATCCAACTTCACCATTGGATTCTTTAGGGCCAAATTAGGTTTGTACCAAAATTTGGACCTAAGGGGAGGTCATCTTGACCTACTTTGCAAGTTAGTACACCCAAATCACAAAGAGGTCCCTATCTTTTGAATATCCTTGCAGAGAGCCCCCTAGGTTCCTTTCCTTCTTTGCAAACCGGTCCTGCCGCCATTGCTAGGGCAGAACCGAGCTCCGACGAAGTTTCGAGAGAGATGGCTCTCTAATTCCTCAGAGATTCTCTCCCAGAAATGGAAGGGAGATTCTCTGAGGAATTCCCTTCCTTCTAAAGCCAATCAAATTCGCTGGCGTGAACCCAATCTCTCGTGCGAACGCACGAGAGATGTGGGTATCTTTCTTCCTTCCAACTCCGGCGAACCGGCTGACCTAATTGCGCGTCTTTCACGCACTGATAGGAGCGGCCAGCACCTATAAAACACCCCTCGGACCCGGCCACTCATCTTAAGCTTGATTTTGACGGAGATCCCCTCCAAATTTCTTCTCTCCCATCTCCGGCCAAACGACCCACAAGCTCCGGCGACCGCCTTCCCTCCTTCTCGTCACTCTGCTGCCATACCAGCAGCAGAGTCCTCTCCGCCTCTTCCTCCCGCGGCGCGCTGTACCCTGCACGCAAGCTCCTGACCTCATCTTCGTCGCCGCTTCCTCCCCCAGGGTCTTTCTTCCCCGACGACGGCAGTCACGAGCCATCCTCTCCGCTGCCTCCCTTCACTCCAGACAACCCCAGATACGTTCTCCATCCTCTTCTCTCTTTTTTCCCCCTGTTATCTCCCTTGATCGACCCTCGACAGACGCTAACCACCTCCATCGTCTTCGCCTCCGACCGCACTCCGGCGAGCCGCCCACACCACTCCAGCCCTCCACACGGCTCGCCAACCACCTCAAAAGCTCCGCCTCACCTCCAGGAACACATTCCACCCTACCACTGCCACTCCAGCCCTCCACAACCACCCCCCGACCAACCCACCATCTCCGGCCACAGGTTGACCTAGGCACGCACGCCTAGGCCGACCTGCGGCCTGCTGCACTGCCCACCGCCTTCGCCGTGCCACGGCGAAGGTCTCTATCTATTCTGATTTGGCCGAGAGGCGCGTTTTGTGTACGACAGGATTCGAGCCGCTGCCGCCATGGACGACCTCTGATGAAGCTCCCGCGAAGCTCCAGGCACCCGGTCTTCCAGACTACAGGTGCTGCATACTAACGCAAGTGTCGCGAGGTGAACGAATCCAGCCGAGGAGCGCTAGCAGAGCCAGCAGCTGCGGGGCAATCGCACGACGAGGTTTCTGCAGGCGCGCGTGAAGGCGAGACCAGATAGTCCCACATCGTGGGATTGCAACCGTCAGGTACCGTATAAGTTGTTTTTACGCTTTACTCTTATCGCCTCAGTAAGCACAGGGGTGAGGTCCCTCACTGACCCCACCCGCCTCGTCCGCGGCCTGACCACGCGGACCTGGCGGATCCGACCCGACCTAGACCTACGCACTCCTCGCGCATCACACACCTGCAGGTGCGCCTGGTCCCGGGTACGATCCGACCCGATTGAGACTGTGGCTCTGGTAGAGCGGTTAGAGTGAATTGCTTGAGAGAGAGACACGCGCGGGTAGAGGGAGAAGGGTTAGGTTTTGTTCCCTGTGCAGGCAGGCTGATTGCAGGAGAAGGACTTGGCCGCTGCAGAAGAAGGAGAAGCAAGACAAAGAAGAATAAGAAGGCAACGAAGAAAGGAGAAGCAAGACAGAAGAAGAAGAAAGAAAGAAGTCTTCGCAGGAGAAGAAGGAAAGCAGAAAGGTTAGAAGTCTTCGCAGGAGAAGAAGAAGAAGGACAAGGAAAGATTGCAAAGAGATCCGAAAGGCAAAGCAGAAGAAGAAAAAGAGAAAGAAAGATCACATTTAAGACGTCTGATACATAAATCAGACGTCTAATTCTATTTTTTTTACATCTTTCTTAAAAACTCTTTGAATCAATTATATTTGCATTTAACAGTTGTATTCTTGGGTTTTACAAAGTACTGAGTTTGCTCCCTGTGTTCGACCTCGGATACTCTAGTTGTTCGAGTAATAAAATTATTTATATTTGTTTAAACGTTTTGTCGATTCTACTGCAACGTAATACGCCTTTAAATCCGCACAGAAACGTTGACAACATGCGGCGTGCGAGGGCAGAGCTCTGCCGTGAGGGCGAGCTCGCCGGAGCGGCTTGGCCGGCCGGCGGACGGAGCAGGGGGCGCGGAGCGATGCGGAGAGGGACCTGCTGCGGTCTGAGCAGCAGCGCGCGAGGTGCGACGTGGGCGGCGTCGCGAGCGGAGGCCGAGCAGCGCCCTGATTCTAGAAAAATTTCCAGAATCAGACGTCTGGGTTGACAGCCAGACGACGAGATAGACGTCTTGAAGCCCTTACAGACGTCTGAAAGGTGAGTTTACCGTCTTCTCCTTCCTTCCTGTCGACTGACCGTACTGAGGGAGGGAGTTGGCTGTGCGTAGGCTCGCTGATTCGCCATCCTTTGCGAATCAGACGTCTGGAAGTTGTACCAGACGGCGGGAGTGACCTCCAGACGTCCGGGGTGACAATCGGACGTCTGGGAGCTAGGCCAGACGTCCTCGCAGACTTCTGGACGTCTGGGAAACCACGCTGAACAGGTAATTCTCTGATCCACTTTTTAAGACGTCTGGAAGAAGTTCCAGACGTCTGATTTTGCACAGTATCGCCTTGTTCGACCCGTTTAGGGCCCGTTCGGGCTCCGTTTTCCGCAATTCGAGTTGCGTTCTTTCCAGAATTAATTCCTCTACCCGTCTACAGTAGCTATACACTGTTTTGAAACACTCCTTGTGTTGATCCTTGTGATAGGACCTCGTTCGGTTGCAGTCTTGAGAGTCACGGAGGCACGCGGGATTCCCGATCGCGCCCCCATTACTCCCGTTGTACCTGGTAGAGTGGCTTTAAGTATTAATAAAATCTGTTAAAGTATGGAACCATAACTAGAACCTAGGGCATTGCATGAATCCTAGGAATGAGAAATATATGGAATGATAGCTCCTAGTTGTTGCATGAATCCTAGGGCCGGAAAACTAGATTGTATGATAGATCCTAGGATATGGCATGAATCCTAGGATGGAAAAACTAGTGGAATGTATATTACTGCAGTCTTGGAAAAATGGAAAGGAATATATAAAGCTGCCTGTAAATTGAATTAACAGCTGCCTGTTATGAATAAGGAACATGACTGAAATCATGGTTTGTAAGAACGTGAAACTGGAAAGTGAAACATAAGATGTTCTGAGATTAAAGGATGGAACCCTACGGGGAATTAGGAGTGGAACTCCTGGAAAGAGAAAGGAATGGAACTGAGATGTTGTTCGTACTGTCTCTTGGGTACGCAGTACCAAGGGAAGTACCTGTACCTGTTTAGTGCAGAGCTGAGCTAGCCGCCCTAGGGACCCGGGGGTTAGGACTGGCCACTCTGTACCGACTTGTTGGCCCTCGTGTACGTAGTACCGAGGAGAGCTAGTAGTGTTAGGAGAGTACTAGCTACCCCACTGGCCCCGGGGTTCTGCTAGCCTCCTTCACCGACTTGTTAGGCCCACTAGGGCAAACCAGGGTAGTCAGGCGAGGGTGCGCAGACTGTGGAAGGGCAAGGCCCCGGTTTGGTTACTGTGGAGGGGTTGGACCCCTGTTACTGAGAGGGCTCTGCCCTGGTTCCGTGCTGTGCTTTGGGCGCACCCGTTAACGGAAACGACTGACCGCGTGCCAGTGCGGGCTAGCTACCTGTGCGTTTATCGCGCGTGCCGTAGTCACCGTTACGTCTGTCAGTGACCTTGGGGTGGTTGACTGAGGGTAGGATCACCACGGGGGACTCTCCCGGCCAGGAGAGCACCACGTGCTACTTCTACTTTTGGAAAAGACTGCAATCAAGATCGTTCCCACGAGGACATCCGAGATCAAGTAAAGGATCTGAGAAATAAATGAAATAGTGAGAAAAATTGAAAGATGTGAATAAAGGAAGTAATAGAACTTAACAACTACTGTACACTCTACTGTTGCCTTTAGTTAGTTTGCCACTCTACTCAGCGTTTTGCTGACGTGTTACACTCGTTACCTTTTTCAGGACCAGGTGTTGAGCAGCCAGGGTCGGCGGCTGCAGAGGACGCTGGGCCGAGTAGGGTCCAGTAGAGTTACCACAGCCTTTTGTACCTCTTTTGTTTCTGTTCTAGTGAGTAGTTTTTGTTTCCGCTGTACCTTCTTTACCTGCAGTTCTTGTTATATGATAAATGTTGTTTTACTGTTGTGGTGGTACCTACTGTAGTAGTTTCTTTCCTTACTGCTGTACTTTCTTACTGTTAGTTATATTCAGCTGAATGTGGTTTATTTTACTGTCTTTTGGTTACTTCCTCGTTGGATGACTAGGTCTTGGGATTAGTCGAGTCGGTCCGGTTCTCGTGTCTCGTAGGGACTCGGGAACCGGGTCGTTACAAGATGGTATCAGAGCAAGGTCGTCCCGAGAAGTGAATCAACTGACTAGAAGATAACCAATTCACATGTTTATAGCTAGAGTAGCCACCACAACATATCTCTTGACATGAGCTCTTAGAAGTTTCGTTAGGTACCGTCTGTTTTGACATTTTTTCGTTTTGTTTCGCGTCTCCATTGTAGGAGATGCCTCGTCGTGGAGCTAGGAGGGTGGGCCGCGGCCGAGGTCGGGGCCCGAGGGACAGATGTGTCAGACTTGGAGTACTTACTACCCCTCCTCTTCTCCTGAGCATACCGTCTCCGGACCTCGTCCAACTGATTCGAGAGGTGGTTCGAGAAGAATTTCAGCTTCCACCCACGTCGCCACCCCTCCCCCTTCCGAGCGTACGACAGGGGAGTTAGTGGTGGAACGAGATTTTCGCCGCCACACTAGGCGTGTTAGGAGAACTCAACGGAGACACGTGGCGTCCGCAGGAGAGCCGTCACGTTGTGCAGGGCCATCAGTGGCCTTTGGGGGCCCTCGACAGGGGCCAATCGCCAGCACCGGACCCCCGCCTAGCCGACAGCAGGGACTCACTGAGGGCGGGAGTCGGGTTCCCCTCTGCTACCAGTGTGGCCAGCCGGGCCACGTCAGGAGGGACTGCCCATCTAGGGCAGGAGGTCAGCAGATACTTCCCGCGCAGAGCACTGGAGGGCGCGCAGGAGGCCGCGGTTCCCAGGCGCGAGGAGGAGGACAGCAGTCGCGAGGAGGGTACCGGCCAGCACCTACCCGTCCGACGCAGAGTGTGGCTGCTTCATCCGCACCTAGAGCTGAGGGGCGTATCAATGCCCTAACACACAGGGACGCCAGAGCTTCGGGATCCGTGGTAGCAGGTATGGTTTCAGTTTCTGGCAGACTCGTTTACATGCTTTTCGATTCCGGTGCTACGCACTCGTTTGTCGCAGCCAGTTTCGCAGTTAGTTTGGACCAGGATTATACACTGTTAGAGAATCCGTTCGTAATCAGAGGTCCGAGTGGTCAGCTGTTTGCAGCTGAGGAGGTGTACACGGGTTGCGAGGTCAGCATCGGGGGACATAGCCTGCCAGCTGACCTGATTATGATACAGATGGAGGACTTTGGAGTGATTCTGGGGATGGATTGGCTATCCGCTTACCACGCTTTGGTGGACTGTTTTGAGAGGAAGATCATCTTCTCCATTCCAGAGTTGCCTTCTTTCGAGTTCACGGGCAGCCAGTGGACGGAGGTTTCAGGTGCATTTTGGCACTTCGGGCGGCGAGACTTTTGAGCCAGGGGTGTGAGGGCTTCCTAGCCTGTGTGGTGGCAGAGCCCAGCCCTGTGGCAGACTTCCAGAGCATCCCGGTGGTCAGAGAGTTCCCCGACGTGTTTCCAGACGAGTTACCAGGACTACCGCCCGAGCGTGAGATCGAGTTTGAGATCTCACTAGTACCAGGGACCAGCCCCATCTCCACCGCGCCATACAGGATGGCACCGCTTGAGCTGCGGGAGCTCAAGTCCCAGTTGCAGGACCTTTTGGAAAAGGTTTCGTGAGGCCCAGTGCGTCTCCCTGGGGAGCCCCGGTACTGTTTGTGAAGAAGAAGGATGGGACCCTACGCCTTTGTGTGGACTACCGACAGCTGAATAGGGTCACCATCAAGAACAGATATCCGCTGCCGAGGATCGACGATTTGTTTGACCAGTTGCGAGGTGCCACGGTGTTTTCCAAGATAGACTTGAGGTCTGGATACCACCAGTTGAGGATCAGGGAGACCGACGTCTCCAAGACAGCTTTCCGCACCCGGTACGGACACTACGAGTTTTTGGTCATGCCGTTTGGGCTGACCAATGCCCCCGCTGCTTTCATGGACCTGATGAACCGGGTGTTTAGACCGTACTTGGACCAGTTTGTGGTGGTTTTCATAGATGATGTATTCATCTATTCTAGAGATCGGACGCAGCACGGACAGCACTTGGGGATGGTTCTGGACACTCTGAGACGACGCAGGCTGTACACCAAATACAGCAAGTGCGAGTTCTGGTTGAGGGAGGTGACCTTCTTGGGTCATGTGATCTCTGGTGACGGCCTGGCGGTGGATCCCGCCAAGGTCGAGGCAGTGCTCAGGTGGGAGAGACCGCGTTCAGTCACTGAGATTCGCAGTTTCCTGGGACTGGCAGGTTACTACAGACGGTTCATCAGGGGATTTTCACAGATTGCGCGTCCTATGACACAGTTGACCCGGAAGGACGTGCCTTTCGCTTGGACAGACGCCTGTGAGGCGCGTTTTCTGGAGCTGAAGGAGAGGTTGACCTCGGCTCCCGTGCTCACCATCCCTGACAGTAGTGGCGGGTTCGTTGTGTACACGGACGCTTCCTTGCAGGGGTTAGGAGGTGTGCTCATGCAGAGGGGTCACGTGGTCGCTTACGCTTCGCGGCAACTGAAGCCCCATGAGCATACCTACCCTACCCACGATCTAGAGTTGGCAGCTGTTGTCTTCGCGCTGAAGACATGGAGGCACTACTTGTACGGTGAGACCTTCGAGATTTTTACAGATCACAAGAGCCTCAGATATCTTTTTGACCTGAAGGAGCTCAACATGAGACAGAGACGTTGGTTGGAGCTCCTGAAAGACTACGACTGCAGCATCTCCTACCACCCGGGAAAGGCCAATGTGGTGGCTGACGCCTTGAGCCGTAAGGCGCCCGCACGCTTGGCCAATCTATTGTTACAGAGTTGGAGCCTTTTGGAGGAGGTGGGCAGTTGGAGACCTCTAGAGTTACGAGGGTACTGTGGGGCAGTGACGGTGACACGGCAGATTAGGCCAGAGCTGATAGACCGCATCATCACGGGACAGATGGCCGATCCGTACTTGCAGTCTTTGCGTGACAGAGTACTATCAGGGGACCCAGGGGACGGTTGTGCGTTCCCAGAGACGAGGAGCTGTTGAGAGAGCTCCTGACTGAGGCACACGGTTCCAGATTCACCATACATCCCGGAAACACGAAAATGTACCATGACTTGAGACGCGAGTTTTGGTGGAGAGGGATGAAGCGGGATGTGGGTGAGTTCGTGCAGCAGTGCTTAGTGTGCCAGCAGGTGAAAGCCGAGCATCACCATGGACTTGGTGGTGGGCTTACCTGTTACCCAGCGAGGACACGACGCAGTCAGGGTAATAGTGGATAGACTGACGAAGACGGTGCGATTCTTGCCGATCCGAGTCACTTTGGGACCAGCACAGTTGGCAGAGAGGTATATCCGTGATGTGGTGCGACTACACGGAGTTCCGCGGGAGATCGTATCCGACCGGGATACCCGCTTTACGTCCCAGTTTTGGGCTGAGTTTCAGCAGGCCTTGGGGACGAGGTTGAGGTTTAGCACGGCTTACCACCCCCAGACGGACGGACAGTCTGAGCGCACGATACAGACACTTGAGGACCTTTTGCGTGCCTGTGTACTGGGCTGGAGGGGCTCTTGGGAGGAGCACCTGCCCCTGGCGGAGTTTGCATACAACAACAGTTATCACTCGAGCATCGGCATGGCTCCCTACGAGGCTCTGTACGGACGGAAATGCACGGCACCCTTGAGTTGGGTTGAGGTGGGGACCAAGTGGGAGGTTGGCCCCAGGTTGATCCGGCAGAGTCAGGAGGTAGTTGAGCAGATCCACAGACGACTCCGCACTGTCAGGAGCAGACAGAAGAGCTACGCGGATCACAGACGCAGAGAGGTGCAGTTCGAGGTTGGGGACCACGTCTTCCTTCGTGTTTCGCCCATGAAGGGCTTACGGCGGTTTGGGGTGAGAGGGAAGCTCGCGCCGAGGTTCGTGGGGCGGGTTGGACCCGTTGCTTACAGACTTGCCCTTCCCCCGCAACTTTCTGGTGTGCACGACGTGTTCCACGTGTCCAACCTCAGGAAGTACGTAGCTGATTCCAGTCACGTACTGAGTCACGAGAGCGTCGAGGTGAGCGACGACCTGACCTACCCCGAGCGGCCAGTGCAGATCCTAGACCGAGCCGTCCGCAGGTTGAGACGAAAGCAAGTACCCCTGGTAAAGGTTTTGTGGAGGAGCCAGCGATACGAGGAGGCTACCTGGGAGCCTGAGGCGGCAATGCGGGAGCGGTACCCGGAGCTTTTCGCGGGTACGTCTTTTCGGACCGGCTTCGGTCCTCTTTGAGTTTGTTATGGTTATCTGGACATCTTTTTTTCCGTACCCTAGTTGGCGCAAGTTTCAGGGACGAAACTTCCTTTGAGTTTGTTATATTGTAACGAACGCGTGCCCCAGACGTCTTTTAAGACGTCTGGGAGGTGGCCCAGACGTCGGTACAGACGTCTGGGATCACATCAAGACGTCTGGAAAACAGTTATTCTCGCACGGGAGAGTCGTCTGCGCGCCTGTGCGCGCAGACCCGCGATTCCTCTCTCTCTCTCTCTTTTTCCCTCTCTCTCTCTGTGGCTGCAGGCGGCCTGCCACCCCCTCTCTCCTCCTCGCGCGGCCTTAAAAGGGCCACGCCTCCCCTCCCGTCTCCATAGCCTCCTCCTTCTTCTCCTTCCTGTGCGCGAGAGCGAGCGGACACGAGGGCTGCAGCGACGGCCGCAGTGAGCGCGGAGGTGCGGTGTGCGAGGGCGGAGCTCTGCAGTGAGGGCGAGCTCGCCGGAGCGGCTTGGCCGGCCGGCGGAGGGCGCAGGGGGCGCGGAGCGATGCGGAGAGGGACCTGCTGCGGTCTGAGCAGCAGACGCGCGAGGTGCGACGCGGGCGGCGTCGCGAGCGGAGGCCGAGCAGTGCCCTGATTCTGGAAAAATTTCCAGAATCAGATGTCTGGGTTGACAGCCAGACGGCGAGATAAACTTCTTGAAGCCCTTACAAACGTCTGAAAGGTGAGTTTACCGCCTTCTCCTTCCTTCCTGTAGACAGACCGTACTGAGGGAGGGAGTTGGCTGTGCGCAGGCTCGCTGATTCGCCATCATTTGCGAATCAGATGTCTGGAAGTTGTACCAGACGGCGGGAGTGACCTCCAGACGTCCGGGGTGACAATCGGACGTCTGGGAGCTAGGCCAGATGTCCCCGCAGACTTCTGGACATCTGGGAAATCATGCTGAATAGGTAATTCTCTGATCCACTTTTTAAGACGTCTGGAAGAAGTTCCAGACATCTGATTTTGCACAGTATCGCCTTGTTCGACCCGTTTAGGGCCCGTTCGGGCTCCGTTTTCCGCAATTCGAGTTGCGTTCTTTTCAGAATTAATTCCTCTACCCGTCTACAGTAGCTATACACTGTTTTGAAACACTCCTTGTGTTGATCCTTGTGATAGGACCTCGTTCGGTTGCAGTCTTGAGAGTCACGGAGGCACGCGGGATTCCCGATCGCGCCCCCATTACTCCCGTTGTACCTGGTAGAGTGGCTTTAAGTATTAATAAAATCTGTTAAAGTATGGAACCATAACTAGAACCTAGGGCATTGCATGAATCCTAGGAATGAGAAATATATGGAATGATAGCTCCTAGTTGTTGCATGAATCCTAGGGCCGGAAAACTAGATTGTATGATAGATCCTAGGATATGGCATGAATCCTAGGATGGAAAAACTAGTGGAATGTATATTACTGCAGTCTTGGAAAAATGGAAAGGAATATATAAAGCTGCCTGTAAATTGAATTAACAGCTGCCTGTTATGAATAAGGAACATGACTGAAATCATGGTTTGTAAGAACGTGAAACTGGAAAGTGAAACATAAGATGTTCTGAGATTAAAGGATGGAACCCTACGGGGAATTAGGAGTGGAACTCCTGGAAAGAGAAAGGAATGGAACTGAGATGTTGTTCGTACTATCTCTTGGGTACGCAGTACCAAGGGAAGTACCTGTACCTGTTTAGTGCAGAGCTGAGCTAGCCGCCCTAGGGACCCGGGGGTTAGGACTGGCCACTCTGTACCGACTTGTTGGCCCTCGTGTACGTAGTACCGAGGAGAGGTAGTAGTGTTAGGAGAGTACTAGCTACCCCACGGGCCCCGGGGTTCTGCTAGCCTCCTTCACCGACTTGTTAGGCCCACTAGGGCAAACCAGGGTAGTCAGGCGAGGGTGCGCGGACTGTGGAGGGGCAAGGCCCCGGTTTGGTTACTGTGGAGGGGTTGGACCCCTGTTACTGAGAGGGCTCTGCCCTGGTTCCGTGTTGTGCTTTGGGCGCACCTGTTAACGGAAACGACTGATCGCGTGCCAGTGCGGGCTAGCTACCAGTGCGTTTATCGCGCGTGCCGTAGTCACCGTTACGTCTGTCAGTGACCTTGGGGTGGTTGACTGAGGGTAGGATCACCACGAGGGACTCTCCCGGCCAGGAGAGCACCACGTGCTACTTCTACTTTTGGAAAAGACTGCAATCGAGATCGTTCCCACGAGGACATCCGAGATCAAGTAAAGGGTCTGAGAAATAAATGAAATAGTGAGAAAAATTGAAAGATGTGAATAAAGGAAGTAATAGAACTTAACAGCTACTGTACACTCTACTGTTGCCTTTAGTTAGTTTGCCACTCTACTCAGCGTTTTGCTGAGATGTTACACTCGTTACCTTTTTCAGGACCAGGTGTTGAGCAGCCAGGGTCGGCGGCTACTGAGGACGCTGGGCCGAGTAGGGTCCAGTAGAGTTACCACAGCCTTTTGTACCTCTTTTGCTTCTGTTCTAGTGAGTAGTTTTTGTTTCCGCTGTACCTTCTTTACCTGCAGTTCTTGTTATATGATAAATGTTGTTTTACTGTTGTGGTGGTACCTACTGTAGTAGTTTCTTTCCTTACTGCTGTACTTTCTTACTGTTAGTTATATTCATGCTGAATGTGGTTTATTTTACTGTCTTTTGGTTACTTCCTCGTTGGACGACTAGGTCTTGGGATTAGTCGAGTCGGTCCGGTTCTCGTGTCTCGTAGGGACTCGGGAACCGGGTCGTTACAAGGGGCTCTTGGGAGGAGCACTTGCCCCTGGCGGAGTTCGCATATAATAACAGTTATCACTCGAGCATCGGCATGGCACCCTACGAGGCTCTGTACGGATGGAGGTGTACGGCACCCTTGAGTTGGGTTGAGGTGGGGACCAAGTGGGAGGTTGGCCCCAGGCTGATTCGGCAGAGTCAGGAGGTAATCGAGCAGATTCACAGGCGACTCTGCACTGTCAGGAGTAGACAGAAGAGCTATGCAGATCGGAAACG
The DNA here is from genome assembly GCA_037157565.1 of Thalassia testudinum. Classification (NCBI taxonomy): domain Eukaryota; kingdom Viridiplantae; phylum Streptophyta; class Magnoliopsida; order Alismatales; family Hydrocharitaceae; genus Thalassia; species Thalassia testudinum. The sequence goes on along the minus strand of JAZHRO010000056.1, from coordinate 100,569,262 downwards.
CAGAGAGGTACAGTTTGAGGTTGGGGACCACGTCTTTCTTCGTGTTTCTCCTATGAAGGGCTGCAGCAGTTTAGGGTGAGAGGGAAGCTTGCGCCGAGGTTCGTGGGACCCTTTGAGGTCTTGGAGCAGGTTGGACCCGTTGCTTACAGGCTTGCCCTTCCTCCCCAGGTTTCTAGTGTGCACGACGTATTCCACGTGTCCAACCTCAGGAAGTACGTCGCCGATCCCAGTCAAGTCCTGAGCCACGAGAGCATCGGGGTGGGTGATGACTTGACCTACCCCGAGCGGCCAGTACAGATTCTTGACAGAGCCGTCCGGAGTCTGAGACCGAAGCAAGTGCCTGTGGTGAAGGTTTTGTGGAGGAGCCAGGGGTACGAGGAGGCTACCTGGGAGCCTGAGGTGGAGATGCGGGAGTGGTACCCGGAGCTCTTTGAAGGTACGCCTTTTTGGATCGACTTTGGTCCTCTTTGAGTTTGTTATGCGTATATCTTTCTTTTTCTGCACCCTAGTTAGCGTAAGTTTTGGGGATGAAACTTCCTTTGAGTTTGTTATGTTGTTAGGACCGAGACATCAAACACTTTTAAGACGTCTGGGAGTTGGTCCAGACATCTGGTCAGACGTCTGGATTCCTTCCTAGACGTTTGGAATTAAATTTTTGCGGCGTACGATTGCGAGTCCGCGTGCGTGCGTGCGTAGACTGCGCCCGCCGACCCGCAGGCATCTTCCTTTTCTTTCTCTCTCTTCCCCCTGACGCCTTCAAATATCCTCTCCCCAATTCCCTCTCCATCACCACCACTCCACCGTCTCCTCCTTCTTCTTCCAGTGTTAGCGTGAGAGTGGGAGAGCGAAGGCAGCAGCTGCTGCCGGGTGCGTGCGAGGAGGAGGTGCAGCGAGAGGGAGAAGATGTAAAGCACATGAGGAAGACAGAGCGAGCTCGCCGGAGTAGCCCAGGGCCGGTCGACGGGCACGCAGTGGGAGCATGGTGTTGAGGGAAGTTACCCCGATGCTGCTGTAGCTCAGGCAGTAGGCGGACGAGCGCGGCGTGGCCGCACGCAGCGAGAAGAAGGTGAGAAGGTTCTGATTCTGGGAAATTTTCCCAGAATCAGATGTCTGGACCTACGTCCAGACGACGCAGGAGACATCTATAGTGAGATCCAGACGTTTGAAAGATATGATATTTCTTTTCTTCTTCCTTTTTGCGGATGCGGCCATGCAGGCCGATCCGCCGAAGTTCTGAGACGTGTTGTGTTGAGGGGTGTTACGTACGCGTGCAGGTTTCATTTCGAGAAGGCGCAAGGACACACCCTCCCACACAGATCAGACGTCTGGGCATAGCACCAGACGGCGGAGAGTCTCCAGACGTCCGGAGTGACAGTCAGATGTCTGGAACTAGGTCCAGGCAGTTCAGCGGGATCCTGGACGTCTGAAGAACAGCTCAGAGTAAGGTATGACCTGGACCATCTTTTAAGACATCTGAAAGGTGTTCCAGACGTCTAATTGGGGTCAGAGTTGTCGTTTTCGACCCGTTTAGGGTCTGTTCGAAGTTCGATTTCCGCATTTAAAATTTTGTTCTTCTCAGAATTAGTTCCTCTACTTGTTTAAAGTACTTGTATCCTATTCTGAGTGGTTCCTTGTGTTTGATCCTTGTGTTAGGACCTCATTCTGTTGCGGATCTGGGGGTTGCGGAGGCACGTGGACCTGCCGATCACGCCCCCATCACTCCCAATTTTGCGGGTAGAGTGGCTCCCCTTGGTTATTTACCCACATTAATACAACTTTGAGATAAATAATAGATTCTAGGGTATGGCATGAATCCTAGGGTCAAAAAATTAGATTGAATGATAGATCCTAGGATATGGTATGAATCCTAGGACTTGAAAACTAGATTGAATGATAGATCCTAGGGTATGGCATGAATCCTAGGACTGGAAAACTAGATTGAATGATAGATCCTAGGGTGTGGCATGAATCCTAGTCATAGAAACACTGAAACGAATGTTGTGAATACATGAGTTGCAGTCTTGGAAAAGTAGATAGAACAATGATAATTGCCTGTAATTGGATAACAGCTGCTTGTATTTGAATGGATATTAACTGCTGGAAACACGGGCTATATGAGAATAAAACTGGAATGATGAAACCTAAAATGGCTTGGCTAGAGAAATATGAGCATGAACCCTATGGGGAATTAGGAGTAGAGCTCCTGAAAGGTAAATGGAATGGAATTGGGGAAGTGAGCTGACCCTTGAGTACGGAGTACCAAGGAGAGCGACTATCCCCCTATTTAGTGTAGAGCGGAGCTAGCCGCCCCAGGGACCTGGGGTTAGGTTTGGCCACTTTGTACCGACTTTTGGCCCTCGCGTTCACAGTATCGAGGAGAGCTACTAGTGTAGGGAGAGCACTAGCCACCCCACGGGCCCCAGGATTCTACTAGCCGTCCTACTCCGACTTGTTAGGCCCACTAGGCAAACTAGGGTAGTCAGGCGAGGGTGCGCGGACTGTGGAGGGGCAAGACCCCTGTTTGGTTACTGTGGAGGGGCTAGACCCCTGTTACTGAGAGGGCTCTGCCCTATACTGTTTCCGTGCTATGCTTTGGGTGCACCGGTTAACGAAAATGACTGACCGCATGGCAGTGCGGGGTAGCTACCCGTGCATTTATCACGCGTGCCATAGTCACCGTTACGTCTGTCAGTGACCTTTGGGTGGTTGACTGAGGGTAGGACCACCACGGGGGACTCTCCCGGCCAGGAGAGCACCACGTGCTACTTCTACTTTTCGAGAAAGACTGTAATCAAGATCGTTCCCACGAGGAACATTCGAGATCAAGAAAATGATCTGAGAAATAATTCAAGATTGAGTAAATAGAGAAATAAAGAAAGAAAATAAAAATAACAGCTACTTGTCCACCTTTACTGTTTTTCTTAGCTAGCTGGTTGCCACTCTACTCAGCGTTTCGCTGACGTGTCACCTTTACAGGACCAGGTGTTGAGCAGCCAGAGCCTGCCGCTACGGAGGGTGCTGGGCCTAGTAGAGCCCAGTAGTTCTACTTGTGTTGTACTTGCTGTACCATTTTTCTGTAATAGTGAGCATATTCTGTTTCAATTGTACTCTTTTATTGTAAGCATCATATTTCTGTACCTGTTTAATTCCCTACTGTTGTGGTGGTATGTACTATAGTAGTTCTTTTCTTTACCGCTGTACTTTTGTTACTGTTAGTTACTTGCATAGTGAATGTGGTTTATTTTGCTGCTTTTTGGTTACTTTCTCGTTGGATGACTGGGTCTTGGGATCAGTCGAGTCGGTCTGATTCTCGTGAACTGCAGGGGTGCAGGAACCGGGTGGTAACAAGTTTCAGTAAAAAATCTTATTTGATAACGTGTTTTGTGACTACAGTGACGGGTTTATCCTAACCCCAACTTTCCCTCGTCGAAACACGTCCATCAGTCCCTAATAGTGTTTTGGTCCCACCTCTATGGGGTGTTGTGTATCCCATGAAATGGATCGGTCCACCCATTAAAAACCCAATTTTTGGGATAATGAATAGTGAACAGAAGCTATGAGGAGAAAGGTCCTGAGAAAATTTCTAAGTGTTGAACAAAGAGAAGAAAGGAAGAGACTAAGTGTTGAGTGGTGTTGTGAGTGTATGTGTGTTGTGCTTGTGTGTGTGCGTATATATGTAGATATGTATTGTATGTATATATATATGTATAGTATACTATGATAGTAGATGTATATATGTAGATAATGTATATGTATATATGTTGAATATAGGTAGAGTACTGTTTGAGCTTTATATGTATATAAATAACACTAAGGTTTTAGTAACAGTTACATCCGTCACTGTAGTTATGTATATATGTTAGTATAGATAGTTATTTTTGCCTTATGTTGTGTATATATATTACTAAGGCTATAGTGATACATGATATGTTATGTATATATTAGTAGACATTACTGATGATGTTAATATGTTAATATAACGTAGTATAGTATATATTAGTAGCTATTTTTAGTACCTATATGCAGGTATTATTTAGAGTAGCTGTATATAATTAACATAGTGTAGTTAAATAGAGTTTTTAATGCCTGTTATTTGTAAATATGTTTAAGGCATTGTAAGTAGAATTAATTGATTCTTTTGTATATAATTATCCAATTCATTCATTAATTGATTCATTGATTCATATTGTAAATAAAATTAACACTTTTGGAATAAAAGAATATTTTTGGACTTAGAGAGTGATGTATATCAATAACTGCCTCCCAGTGAACGACCTGGAAACTAGCCAGTAAAAATTATAATTAAATAAAATGATGTAACATCTGTTTGAATTGTGACGAATATACTACAACAATGACACTTAAAACACCATTTTTATTGCAACGCAATCGTCGGACTCGTCATCAACCCAACTGTATCTCACCCATTTCTTGTTATCTCTCCATTATAACTTGACTCAGAAATCTGATAGAATCTATACTAAGTTTATTGCTTGGATTTTTCTTTGAATACTAACATGTCCTGCCATCAAATTTACCCCTGAACTATGATGTTCGCCATCTATATTCAATGGGTAGAAATCTGCAATGCCCTAAGTAACAAAATTTCTTACTTTTCGGCAATCGTAGGTGATGAGTGTCTTCCATACAGACTGGGTAAGCAAGCTTTGCTTTAGTGCTCCAACCTGACAAATTTGCGTACGTTGGGAAGTTGTTTATGGTCCACAACATTACTGCATGCATATTGTAAAATTCTTTCTTTTCTCCAACATATGTCTTAATGCTGGTGTACTGCAACTATTTTAGTTCATCGATTAATGGCTGGAGATAAATATCTATTACATTTCCTAGTTGTTTTGGACCGGGGATTAATAGGGTTAGCATCATGAATGACGATCTCATACACAACCAAGGAGGTAAGTTATAAGTGACCATTACCATTTGCTATATAGAGTACGACGGGTACATACTCTTAAATGGATTGAATCCATCTCTTGCAAGACCCAACCGCATGTTTCTTGCTTCTAAAGCAAATGAATTATTTCTTTCATCAAATCTCTTCCACTCCTTTGAATAAGTAGGATGGCGTATTCTTCCATCTTGAGATTTAGAATTCTGATGCCATGTCATCCATCGTGCAGTTTTAGTTGATATAAAAGTGCGTTGAAGCCTAAGTGTCAGTGGGAAGTAACGAAGAACCTTCTGAGATTGTTTCCTCTTACTTTCATTTTTACCTTCTTTATATCTCCATGTCCACATTCGGGATAGTTACTCAAGTTTGCAAATTCATTTCTGAAAGGAATGCAGTCATTCGGACATGCATCGATCTTTTGATAGTCAAAACCAAGCTTGCGAATCTGTTTCCTTTCCTCGTACCATGAAGCTGGAAAACCATTAGGGTTATTGATGGTAACACCATCATTCTCCATAACTAGCTTGAATAAGTTGGAATCAAGAGATAAATGCTTCTGAATGATCGCTTGAGGGCAGTAATTCCACTCAGATCCATTTTGAGAAGAAAATAATAAATAGGGTTAATTCTATTATTTTAACATCACATCATGAATCCAGAGTAATCACAGGGTCATCGAGGGGTTAATTAAAGGTCAATTGAGCATAAAAGACCAAAAAGTGGGTCCACACTAACAAAAATAGGATTTCATGCATTTTAAGAACCAAAATAGTACACAAAACCCTAATTTTCAATGCAACTTGAATTGAAGAGGTTCTGGCTAGTGGTAAACACCAGTTTATCATCATTCTTATACCCTAAAACAAACCTAGCTCTTAGAATTTTAACTTCACAAATGGGTTTTTGGGCTGCATTTAAGCATCACCTAGGTTAGGCATGCATTGCACTATTTTGTTGTTTTTGACACGTTTATTTGCGTGTTAGGGGTGAATAGATAGTCAAATCCCTAAAACTTTAGCACTCAAGAAGGCAACAGGTGAAGAGGAAGCTCAATCTAGCTAAGACTCAGCCAAATCCAGCTCATCATAGCTGGATACCAGCTCACTTAGGTTAGGGTTAGCTCCATTAAACTTTACTCAGCTCATCTTGGCTGAGCAGCAGCCCAGGATAGCTCATCTAAGCTTAACGTAACTCAAGTTAGCTCAGACCTTACTCAACTTAGTTGAGTCTAGCTCACCTTATCTCCAATCAGTTCATTGGGAGCTCTAGCTAGCTCAACTAAGTTCACAGGAGTCCACCTCAGCTCAGGTCCAGCTACTTCCAACCTCGCTCAACTTAAGTCTGCTGAAGATGACCTCAAATAGCTCAGGCCAACTCAAGTCCAACTCCCAGGGACTCCACTTAGCTCAACCTAATTGAGCTAAGCTATCTTAGGTACTCCAGCTAGCTATGTCATCCCCGAGAAGATCAGACCCAGCTTACCTCAGCATAATTCAGTAAAAGCTGGCTCACTTTAGCTTGGCTTAGCAGCTAGCAAAGATCTATCAAGCTAAGCTAGGTAAAGTAGCTCCCTATAATTCTTTTCAGCAGCTACCAGCTCCAATTCATCTCCAGACAACTCTTCCTCAACTCCTTTTCCCTAAACCCTAATTTCTCCTAGCTCTTCTTTTACTCACCCACTAGTTAAGCTAGCTTAGCTAATCTCAAAACCAGCTCCATCTACATGTCCACCACCTACCTAAACCCTAACCTAGCTCCACCCTAAACTCTACCACCTAAGCTTGCTACCTACTCCACCGAAAGTTGGAACCACCAACCTCCACATCCCTTCACACCACCACCACCAAAAGTCGCCAAAAAGTTGGCACCAACAAGGCCATAACCACCCATAGTTGGCGCCAACACTTCCCTCCAAAAATTCCCCTTATCTCCACCTTACACCTAAGCCACCTAGCCATCCTAACCCCACACCTAATCCCCTTCTAGAAGCCTAGACTTGGTGCCAACCAACACCACCCTAACCACCCTATAACCACCACATAAGTGGCACCAAAACACCAACCACACCCCTTCACCTTGGCACCATTTAAATCCACCCTTCATCCCTTAACCACCACCACATGGAGCCATCCCAACCCTTCCTAATTCCCACGCCAACTAACCCACCTAAACCCACCTAAGTTGACGCCAAATCCCCTTAACCAAACCTCCACACATCCCTTTAATTGGCACCAACCTACCCTAGCCACTCATCTCCTAACCACCACCATATAACCAAATCCTATCCATACAACACACCTAACCAATCCTTAACCCTAGCCCCCATCTAGAGTTGGCACCAACCATCAACACCCCTCCATTTTGGCGCCAATTCACCTCAACCCTAGGATCTTCTAACTACCCTCATAAGCCCATCTTATCCCTACATCCATTAACTACACATTAGTGCCTTCCCCTCTTCCCTTCTCTCTTGTGCCCCCACCAGCCAAAGGACCAGATAGGCAAGGAAAACGTCCAGGAGGAGGTTCTTGAGGGTGGTGCATGCCCACCCTAGGAGGAATTCTTGTGGGTGGAAATCTTCCACCCTTGGAGGAGCAAGGTCATGCCCATCTAGGGCTTTCTAGGAGGAGGATCTCACCAACTTGAAGGAGCTTTTCAAGGAAGGTGAAGAAGGAGAACTTCTTTTCAAGCCCAGGAGTAGCTGAGCTTGGAGCAACAAGCTTCTCTTTTTCATCAACATCACCAGGAGAATTTGTGTTTTACTTTTTGTATTTTCATTTTTTTTAAGTAGAAGCATTCCTCTACTTGTCTTTTTGTAAAACAAATTTCTCCTTAATTAATGTTGCTTTCTTTTCAATTCCTATTTCATCTCATTGCATGTTATTGCTTTTACCTTAGTGCACTCACATTCTTTATCTAATTACCCTAGGTCTTCACATACCTAGGGTGAGCATAGAGAAAGGAATTACTTGCCACTTTAGTATTAGCATTAGTAAGTTAGTTGCTTCCATTTTCGCTTCCTATTTCATTGCTGCCCCATTATTTGTAAATCTAAAAAAAAATCCAAAAAAAAAACTTGATTTCCGTATTGTCAAGTGAGAGTATTTAAAGTGCATTCTTGCCTCCTTGGATGACCCTAGATACCACCACTATCTAGGTTTATAAATTGTAAAAGTGATGGCTTCCATTTCTGCTTTCTATTTCGTTGCTGCCCCGTTATTTATAAATCCAAAAAAAATCTTATATTCAAAAAACCAAAAAGAAAGTTGATTTTCGTATTGTCAAGCGAGAGTATGTAAAGTGCATTCTTTCCTCCTTGGACGACCCTAGATATCACTGCTATCTGGTTTATAAATTATAAAAGCGATTGCGAATTGGTATGTTACAATGATTTAAAAACCCTAATTTCAAATCGTGCCTTTCTTCGCACCAACCAGGATAAAAACCATCTAAACCTTATAAAATTCATAGAAAAATATTTTAAGAGGTTTTGTATCCTTGGTTTAATCATCTGAACCTATTTTGACCTAGAATAGAGTTTTAAATGGGATTTTGCCTTAATTTGGGCTTCTGTGAAAATTGGCCAGTCAAATGTGGTTAAAACTCAAATCCAAGTTCACCATTAGATTCCTTGGGTCCAAATTAGGTTAACACCAAAATTTGGGCCCAATCAGAATCTATCTTGAAGTAGTTTGCAATTTATTCCCTAGAATCTCTATTTCTCACCATCAACCCCCTAACTTTCAGATTTATTGCATTCAGCTTTGTAAGTTTCTCAACTTCATAAAAACACCCCTGCCGCCATTGCTGAGTCAACCATGCAACACCGACCTTTGACAAGTGTGAAACCTCGTCAAATCAGCACTAAATCCCACCAAATTTGGTAGGATTGGTGTTTAGACGATGGAGAACAATTCTATTAGGATTTTAGACCCTAATTCAAGGAAGAAAGGTCGTGCAAGGTCACAAAAACCTTAGGGTTTCTTGATTCCAAATCTTGGCTTAATCAAGCAAATTCCTTGATTTAGAGCTCGATTCTGAGATCTATAAGAACTCCCTTAGGTCCTAGGCTCCTCCTCAGTCGAGTTTAGGCCCAAAAAAACCCCATTCTTCCTTTCTCCAGTCACCCTCCGACTCAACTCTGGTGACCCTCCTCCACATCTTCAGGTCAACCAACAATCAAATTGGTTGGTTAACCATACTTCTCACCTTCGTCTGCCTCTAGCCAGCCAACGCTGAGGCTCTCTAACCCTTTCTTCCTCGCCGTCTGCCTCATCGAAGTTCTCTTCCCCTTGGCGCCGGCCAATCACAACCGGCACCAAATCCCCCTCTTTCATCCATTAGAGTAGGTCCACTCTCTCCCTCTCCCTCCCTAGACCCTTCCTAGTTCCTTATCTCCTCGATTCAACCGACAAACCACGCTCTCCCTCTTCGTCTTCTCCAACGACGGTGATGCCTTCAGCGAAGCTGCCTCGCCATCACAGACCACGAAACACCACACTACCACCACCAGAAGCTTCCCCAGTAACCATATACCAAAAGCCCTCTCCTAATTCGAAGCTTCATCCATTCATTCACCCCGCCGGAAGACCCATCCTTTCGCTATCTCCTTCGACATCGCTTGGCCACGACCGACCTCCATTCGTCAAATCTCCACCACCAACACAAGTGCTGTCCTTTGGCTACCCAATTGGATGCTCTAATTAGGGCTTTTCAGCCCATGTTTTTGTCAACAGGTGTTCGTCCGCTGTCTGCTCTTCGCCACCCTCGTTCGTTGTCCACCACTGACCGCAGATCTCACGACCACCTCTAGTAGCTGCGGATTCACCCCACAAACTCAGCTGCAACAATAATTGGAGAAAGAAGCATGGTAGTAGCTCTAATTAGCTTGATGTCCATGCTGCTGCAACACGCGAAGAAGAGAAGCGAATAATGTCCCACATCATGGGAATCAAAATTGAAAACGTGCATATAAGGCAGTTGCTTCTATGGCATGTTACCTTAGACACCGAGGGTGAGGTCCCTTCATGCTTGCACACCCTCGTCTGTGCTCACATGCACGCAGGCCTAGACCTTAACCCATTTACTCGATACTATTCATCCCCTTATACCTGATTAAAGAGTAGAGATTATGAGGGTGAGGGGTGGTTTTGCATTGGGATGCATGCACATGCCTCAGGATGCGTGCCAACACTTAGGTGATTGTGAGTTCACCTTGTTCTGTAATTAAGGCTGCTGGTTCTTTATGTTGAAACTTGGAGACATTTAAGGCGTCTGAGCCTTAATTTGACGTCTGATTGAAGGTTCTGTGGGATTATTTAAGGCATATGCTCTCTGGTTAAATGATTGGTTCGAGACATGTTGGAAAATTTGAGTTGTGGGATATGTGCTTAATTTGGGGATTTAAGTGGTGATTTAAATCACCATTTTTAGAGTTCTCTTATTCTTTTTATCCCATTATTTCCTGAGATACAATTTAACTTATCATTGAATATATTTTAAAGTAGATTATTCATTGAATATCTTTGTTGCAATTAATTATTATGCTCATTATTTCTAATTGTGATTAGTGCGTGAATTCCAAATTTGTTCCCTACGAACGACCTTGGACTCACATTTTTGTTTTCGAGATTATAAATTTAAATGTTGTATCGCTTTTGTTGACTATACTATGATGCATATTCTTAAACTATGACGAAAGTGCATCACTAGTTATTCAACAACTCAACAATAAACTAAAGTATTTCTGACATGAATTTAGTATTAGCTCTATTCATAACCTTCAGTTGAAACATCTTCAATTAAAACAACTTAGGCATTCTCGTAACATCGAGAACAATAGGATCCTCAGCCACCTTAACAACAATATAGAATGGATCACAACTGAACGAATCTTCCTCATCTGTATTTATATCCTCTTCTGTTTTCATCCCGCTCAACATTTCTTGTATTTCTTCACCTCCATTATCAGCAATTTCCTCGTCAATCTCTCCATTAACAGTGTTTTCATTGTTTATGACTTTCTCAGTAAACTCCTCTCCATGAGCTACCCAAGTAGTGTAATGATGCCAGCACCCATTACAATCAAATGCTCGAGCATAATATTATGATCATGCAAGAAACCATTCAACATCTTCTGCATAGGCAGAAGATATTATCAAGTTTTTCTCTTCACCTAAAAATCTTCCTATCGCCATCAAAGGCCCAATCTAGGAATTAAATTACTTCATCCTTATATCTGGTGTAATTTGAACCTCGCAATCCAATCTAAGATTTATCCATTATAACCTACAATTTAATGTAAACAAACCACTTATTAGGAAGGGAAAGAACTGAATGATGTGTATCTTGATTAAGATTTTTACTTTATAACCTGATGATACGACGGTCGTGTTGTAATAAAAACAGTGCTTTAAATGTTGTTGTTGTAGTATATTTGTCACAATATAAATAGATGTCGCATCATTTTATTTAATTACAATTTTTATTGGTTAGTTTCCAAGTCGTTCACTGGGAGATAGTTATTGATATACATTACTCTTTATGTTCCAAAAATGCTCTTTTATTCCAAAAATGTCAATCTTACTTACAACATGAATCAAACAATGAATGAGTTGGTTAATTATATACAAAAGAATCAATTAGTAAACACTACAATGCCTTAAACAAATTTACAAATAACAGGCATTAGAAACCAATTAATACTACACTATGTTAGTTATATACAACTACTCTAAATAATACTTAAGTGTAGGTATAAAAATAGCTACTAATATGTACTATATTAAGTTATATTAACATACTAATATCTTTAGTAACATATTCTATATATATAGTAACATATACATATTTCAGTATAGACCTTAGTAAAATATATACATAACATAAGGTAAAAGAATACGTTTACTAACATATATACATATCTACAGTGACAGATATAACTGTCACTAAACCCTTAAGGTTTTATTAATATACATATAAGGCTCAAACAATATCTACTATACTTGAGTTTATATATACATATACATCATTTAGATATATTTATTTATATTATTTATATACATATACTATTCTACTATACTATACATCCATGTACATATACTTTATACTCATACATATATACACACACAGACACATAACATTCTTACACTTAGTCAAATTCAACACTCTCCTCTCTTTCTTCTCTCTAGGTTCAACACTTAGTTTTTCTCAAGACCTCTCCTCCACACAGCTCTAGTTCATTATTCACTAGACCAAAATTAGGTTTTCTTATGGGTGGGCTGGTCCTATTCGTGGGATACAAAGCATCCCATAGGGGTGGGACCAGACTAGTACTAGGGACTAGCCTTAGTTCAATTATCATGTATTTTCTTTCGTTTCATTCAGGCCCAATATCAGGCCCAATGCAGGCCCGCTACAGTGCATGGCCCCCGGACCATCACTATACAAGCATATGCTCAATATATGCTCAGTATCAAGAGAGAGGAAAATGGGTATGAGGCACCCTACATCATGATGGCTAGGAAGCCAAAGAACGGATTTCCTTTTATACAGCTCAAACGCTACCACGCCACATGATGTGGCACCATTACACAGTTCCCAATTGGGCACTGCAGTGTTGAGAGTGTGTTCTGATTTTATGATTTTGGCCCTCGATTTGAGGGTAATAATTAATTATAAATTATAAATAAATTATATATTTACAAAGCCCTAAAATAGGTCTATATAATTGTATAATTAATTTAGGGAAATAAGTTATTTAAATATATATTAAAATTAGTTAAAGTTAGGGCTTTATACATGTTAATTTAAGGCTTAATTCCTTAATTAAAGTAAAATTAACAACTTAATCATGAAATTGACTTTGTACAGAGTTAATTTACATAATAAATTATTTATTATATATTTTTATTTTATTTTAGAGATTTTATTTTAATTTATTTACATTTAAATACATGTTTAAGTTAATTATATACATTATTAAGTTATAAATACTGTAGTATAATATAAATATAAAATAATAGGTTGAAAATACTTAAAATTACTATATGTACAGGTATAGTATAAATTACTTCATTAATAACTTAATTTACTAATTTCTATTATTTTAAGTTAATAATCTACTTAATAACTTAATTATCTACTGTAATTACATAATTACATTAATTTACAGGTATGGTGCAATATATAATCCTTAGTTAGTTATGTATGTACAGTATTAATTATGGTTATAGATATATACATAGATTTTTATAATTACTTAGGATAATATACATTTAAGTTAATATAAATTAATATATAATAATACAACAAAGTTATATATATAATAAATCATCTTAAATACTTAATTTAATATATATAATACATTTATAGGTTATTTATGTACATTATATACATATTTTACATTATATACATTTAACTTCGTATTAAATTATACTTACAAGTATAAATATACTATACAAGGTAGTTTTGGTTATTTTTTGGTGTTTTCTGATTTTTATGGTTTATATATATATATAATGGAGGTAGGGGATGAGAGAGAAAGAATGAGATGAGAGAAGAAGTTTCTTTTTGGTGTTTTTTTCAACTTGGTTTTCTTTATTAAATTCCAAAGTATACTAAACGGTTGGCTGGTATGTTCTACCAAAGTCGGGGATTCAAAATATCTTAAAACTTGGCAAACACTTGAAAAATATCTAATCCTACTCAAGACATCTTTATTTTATTTTTTTGTGATTTTTTTATCAATTTTATTTATGTACAAGTTAACCCAATTTATGCCTTAGATAGAGTTTTGAAAGTGAAACCTAAGTCACTAGAATGGATTCTAAGAGTTTGATATTTAGTAAAAGCACTCACAAACACTTAACACATCACAAAGAAGATGATGGAGCATTTAAACATGATTTTCACAATGAATTTCTTTAAAATCACATGTTGGACAGATTATGTACATGAATATGCTGACAAAAGACTCAAACAAGGATAACAAGCTATTTCTTTCATATTTAACTTCAAATTCAAGTACGTGAAAGTTTATACACCAAGCTATATCAGTATACAACATGTCAGCTTCATTTCAACCCAAATTCTAACACAAATTCCACTCATTCAGACCAACAGAATAGCTACTGCTAATGCAGCAGCAATTGCTGCTCAATTTTAGCAGCCAAGAGCTGCTAATTCATCAACTGATTCAACTGCAATTCAAACTAAGTTGCTGCCAAAAACTTCTACTGTCGTAGCTGCAAGTTTAGCAGCTAAAAATTAGTTCCATGCTGCCATCAGATTTATGCAAATGTTGCTGTTTTAGCTGCAGTTGCTGCAGTAGCTACATTATCTCAGGCCTAACGAATTTGAATCAGACTTTATGGAATGTCTAGACATGTTTCCAGCTGAATCATTACTTGCATTTTGTCTCAATGACCCTAATTGCATGTCTCCTTCCACTATAGACAGTGGAGAAAACAAATCAAATCAGGTGATTAAACCACAGAATCATCTATTTAGATGTTACACAAGATACTGAGTCATCAAACATGCATTTCAAACTCTAATCCAACTCTCCTCAATATTAGAAAACCTAATTTGATCTTCACTTCACACTATAGGCAGTGGAACGATGAAGATAAAATCAAGCTTTTAAAACATGAAAACTTTACTCACATTTGCTGCAAAACCTTTGTAACATATCTAAACACTCATCCAAATCAAAAGTCAGAGTTAAAAGAAACAAGAGAAAATATGACAATCTTTATCTCATGACATAGACAGCATGAAAAGAAAGGATCAAATCAGATCATGAAACCCCACTGAAAACAATCTTAGATCTTCTAATTACTTGAAATCAGGGTTCAATCCCAAAGAATGTAGCTACTATGTAGGCATTTTGTGTATTGACATGGGAGAATTTAAACCAAAGATCACATGTTTAAGAAATTGTTTAAAACATGATCAAGCTGCAAACTCATTCAAAGTCAAATTCAAACATTGAAATCTTCATCAAACACCCCTAAAACTCATGAAAACTCATTTAGAAACTCCACTAATCACCTTGGAAACCAAAAGAGATTCAAATAAGTCTCCCAAAAATCCTTGAAATCCTAATATGATCCTCATCTTACATTATAGACATGTAAGATGTGAATGCAAATTAAGGTTTCAATGGCGATAAATCCAAATTTAGAAGTATCTAAGACCTTCTTTGATAGATCTAGGACTCATTCACACTTGATTAGAGCTCAAATAGCATGAAGAGAAAGTTTAGATCAATCCATGAAATCTAATAAAATTGAATCCCAAATCTTCAAATCTTTCAAAAACCATGAGTTACTTCATTCAGAACAATGTGAGGGTCATTGTGATTAGATGGAATGAATGGAGTGACCCTCAAATGAAATGGGGCACCCACATTAGATCTGAATGCTCAGGAACATTAGGCTGATTTGATGCCTTGATGAATGGATGGTTGGTGAATAAAATGTAAGGAAATCAATTAATGTGTACAATGAAATGTGGAAGAAGATCAGGGGATCGAAGTGGAAGTGGAAAATCATCTCTCTGATCTGAATTAATCAGAGAGAGCAAAATCAATCTAATCTAATCTAACTCTAATCTAAACTAATCATTCATCCAATTCATCATCTAAACTACATCTAACTACCCTACAGTACACTAATTAATACTTTAAATCTATATGGAAGAACGGGACCTATAAGGAGAATTGCAGCTGGTCGCTACAGTGATGAATGGGGGAGGATCTCCAGCGGTTAGAAAGCTTGATAGTGAAGCTCAATGTCGTCTTCAGGTGCTACGTGGTTCTTAGTGGTGAGGAGGGGTTGTAGGAGGAATTCTATCGCGTAGGCGGAGGAAAGAGGTAGTATGGGGAGAGGAAACTGGAGAGGAAGAAATGCTCAGCTCGAAAAGGTAGTGTAAATCCCTCCTGGAGGGGGTGAGATTTAGGGAATATATCTAAAATACGGAAACAAAATAAGCAATCTCACAAAAAGAATAATCACACAATATGCACAAGTATTTTTAGGTAGAAACCCAAACTAGATGAAAACCACCACCTAACCCTCTCGAGTTTATATTTTCCGATTGACCGAGTCGATCAAAATCCACTAACGAACTACTTTAACAAGGTTAGTTCAACACCTATATAACCACACTACTTTATATGAGGGTAGTGTGCCTCAAACTCCTCTTCGCGAGAAGGTTTTTGTCTCACGAAGGAAACGTGAATTCGCAACCTGAATACCCAACCAATTTACAAAGAAAGATCACAAAGCAACCCTATAGAGCCACAAAGATAAATCCTAAACTTAGCTTCTATAGGCACAAGAGACTTCCCTTAGATGCAAGAATGTAGGCGTGATCTCAGCAAACAACGACACTCTCAGATTTGTTGAATGGAGCTTGGAGAGCAAGATCACTTCTTGTCTTGATGTTTTCTTCTCAATGACACAAAGGAATGTGAAAGTAGTGTTACAAGGTGTGTGTCAACAAGGGAGGGTGACGGAAAGCCATTCTCGCGCATTTGAAAGTCGTCGAAATCGTAGTATAGTTGCGTAAAAACGTTCGTCAAAAAATGAGTTTGTAAAAATAACGAGACTTTGACTCTCAGTCGTTCGTCTCTGGGAGGCGTTTGTTTAATTCTGAAATCGATCTTTTATCGCTCTACTTTATTTAAGATCGCATGCCGATTTCCAACCTTCGAATTAAGACTTCGCCACTTCTATTATGAATTCTGATTACGTGCACGTGTGTTAAATAGATAAAAAAGGTAAAAGTATGAGTTTCGGTGTGCACAATTCTAGTTACGTGGTGGCTATTTACAGAAAATGCATCTATAGTTAGGTTTTCTATATTTTTCGAAATCGACATGTTCGTTGCAAAATATATATATAAATGAGAACAGGCAACTTGAATCACACAAATTTGATTACAACCGATAAGCTCATGGTGATGTCAAACATAGAGATATGTATAAAAATATTTTTTTTCATTCATTCAGAGAAGTGTTTGCAACATGGAATGTAAAGGAAAGATTGTACAGGAATGCTTAAAAATGTAAATCTAGCTACCAGAAAATGATCGCATACAGGAATCTATGGGGGGATTTTGCATGCATCATTGGGGGAGAATAAGGACTACACTACTAAGCAGTAAATAGAGGCAATAAATGTCAAGAGCAAGCTACTAATCCATCATAAAGTGAGGGCATTTAGAGGTGGGCTCCGATGGCCTTGGAGTGGTTGAGAGGAGAATGAGGGCAGCCAATGGAACTTAGGCCGGCCCTTGGAGAGAGGTTGGAGGAGTGATCCAGCATCCTGGCGTGGAGATGGTGTCCTTCATGGTGGTGCCCAACTCATGGAGGTGGAGTGGAGATGGAAGTGGCTAGCCTAAGTGGAGGTGGATGTGCATGGAGCCAAGTATGTGGATGGGTGCAAATGGCCACCCCTTAGGTCTTTTTATAGACCTAAGGGAGTCTCTCTAGAGAAGTGTGGAACTCTCTAGAGAGAGCCCCATGAGTGGCTGGCCAAGAGAGAGAGAGGTGGTTTCTTAGATTCACCATTTGTGGATCTAAGAATTAAATGCCTCTTGGTTGCTAAATTTGGCAACCAAGAGTTGGCGCCACTTGAAGAGAGTTCTAGAGAACTCTAGAGGAGTGTGCATGCGTGAATGGGTGTGTGTGTGTGTGTGTATGGTCGTGCCCTAGGTGCCTAAGAGGTCTAGGTTAGGTCCTAAGGGGTTTGGGTAGGTATATGCCTTGAATTAGGGTTGCAAACCCTAATTACTAAGGGGATATTGCAATTAAACTTAACCCAAGTTTAATTGAATGAGTGTGAACCTAATTGAGAGTGAAATAACTCAATTAGGTTGGGCTTAAGTCAATTGGACTCTCACTAAGTCCAATTGAACTTGTGTGGGTTGAGATCTGAGCTTAATTGGACTCAATGAGTCCAATTGGCTTAGGTGATGGTAATTGACTTTGATCTAAGTCAATTGAGTTTGGTGAGGACCTAATTAGGTCCTTAGGGAGGTCTAGAGGTGATGTACTAGGGTTAGGGTACCTTAATTTAGGTTCCTATGGGGTTGGAATTAGGTCTAAGGAGCTAGAGATCCAAGATCAAGGCTTGAATCTCAAAACAGGAACTGGAGAGTAGTTCCAGACATCCAGAAACAGGATCAGACGACTTATACTCAAAAATCAGAAGTCCAAACTTCAATTCTGGACGTCTAATCTGAGTCAGGGGGAATTCTAGGTTCTGTTTTGGGTATTGTGCAGAAATTGGACATCTGACAAAGTGTCTGGACGTCCAATAACACTGCAAAAGTGGGTTTAACGTGTGCGGGAGTTGGCTAAGGGTTCTGGATGTCCAGATAAGGGTTGGAACTAGGGTTTTAGGGTTTCCTAGGGTGCTGTGACCTAATCTAAGGGTGGCTAAGGCTTGGGGGAAATCTCTAGGCTATCCTAGGGCTGGGATGGACCTAAGCTTATCACATTTTATTGCTTTATTCCTACTTAATAGAATAGTAAACCTTAAGTCCCTTACTTCATTATTCCCTATGTCTAATCTAAGTCTTCTGCTCCAGTCCTGCTGCAATACTCATTATTCCTGATCCAGCTTCTGATCAGCTTATTGCTTGCATAATGCACTTAATCAGCACATTATAACATTATTTTATATATAGCTAAAGTAAAGCAGTAAAGATGCAGATAATGCTTATGCATGCATGAATTTTCCTAACTTATGCTAAGTCCTAGCCTAATTTAGGTCAATTAAGACCTATGATTGCTGCGCAATCATACCCCCTTGCCTAAATCTTGCTAGTCCTTAGCAAATGCAAGACTAAATTATTTACAGAAGGGTTCCTAAGGGATTGATTATTTTATCAAGTGTATGCCTAAAGATTTTTCTCCTTTTTGTTTTCATCCTATGCTCTAGAAATCCAGACAATCGTGAAAGTGCAGTTATGTAGATTTTGCAACAGATTCGAGTGAAAAATCGATTCACCTCTAAAGCCTGTACTTGACCCCTAGTAAAAATTCTAGTGGGATAGGCGGACTTCTTCCCTCGGGGTATTCAAGATATTCTATGAATTTCACCCTGACTTTAGGCTTAGGTAGAGAATCTCTGAGGGAAAAGATTATATATTTGGTGGTTCACTCTCACTTGGTGCTACATAGAGACTAGTACTACAGAATCTAGATTCCCAGATTACTAAGTAACTCAACTCAGAGAAAGACAAGAAAAACTATGCTCTCTTTTGATTCCTTTGTATTCATTCTCTCTTACTCTTTTTCTTTTTCTTTTCTTTCTTTTCTTAGAGCTCACAACCTCACCAGATTCACATATATGATCTGTATTTGGTCGTCTCACTTGGCATTAACACTTTAATTGAGTTTCCATAACCCTAACACAAAGTCGGAGTTCCTCAGCTGGTATTCGGGCAGTCAGAAGCATAGAAAAGGTGGATTAGGGCCATATTTGGTGGATCTCAAATTTATTTAGTGGTATTGCCTCAATGCAACTGAAATAAACACTAAATATTCACTCTTTTTTTCTTTGCTTTTTCTTCCTCTTCTATTTTTTTTTTTTCAATTTTTCTTTCTTTTCATCATTTTTTTTTCTTTTTTTTTCTTTCAACATAATAGAACTAGCACACATCCATGAGCTTTATTGAGGGGCATTATTAGGGATTGGTGGTACTCAAGAGACATTGGGTGGCTTATTTGGTGGAAGTGGCTACTCATGGCACCGAGAGAATGGATAGGATGGTGTATTTCTGACCTTGACATCAATACCCTCCTTCAGCCGAGGATTCTGTAAAGAATGGTCATAACCATCTACCTTAGCCCTAGTTTTATGAAGACTCACTCTCCACGTATTTGCCTTATTTGGTGGCTCTCAAAATTCACACAAAATGTATATGCAGGAACCGAGAGTGAAAACTATGCCTAATCTCTAAGTATCATCACCTAATTATCTAGGATTCCAGATTCCTTGCACTAATCTTAGAGCACCAGTACACTCTACTCTCATCTCACACTATTTGGTGGATTTTTGAAAGAAAATCTACCTAGCTCCCAAAACATTGTCCAAGGGTTCAGGAGAAGAAGCACTGCTTCTTCTTGACAGACTAAAGACATTTACCAGCCTTCACCGTGAATCCATTGCAAATTCTACGTGTGTAAAAAGTTGTATTGGATTCCATATTACAAGAACAACTAGAGGATAAAATCCCTAATGCATTCTCTTGATAAAAATCTTATTCATGGATGCACTATGTATATATGCTATAAACAAGTAACCTCATATATTTGTACTTCGTAAAATTCCTGTATCGGGTTACATTCAGCTTGACCCTAAATTTAGAACAAGAGGTGGTGGGTGAGTCGGAAATGGCTGTTGCGAACGATTTCTAGCTCCAATGCGAGCATTGGAGGTGGAGTCGGTTGTTTTTTATTTAGGGTCCTAAAGTACATTTGACATGTAGCTCCGAGGTTTTCCTAAATGTTGGCATAAAAATTTTCAGTTTTGTTGTATCTACCCCCCCTTGCCTAAGTTCTTGCATGTCCTCATGCATGAATATAAAAGAACATAAGTACAGCTGCGAGAAATGGGTAGAAATCACCTGGAATTGCTCCTAAAATTTTAACTTTTAGCATTGGCCAACTTGACAGTATGCAATATGCAAAAGAAATATGCTTAAAAGAAAAATATGCTATGTATGAAACTGGTTATGTATAGATGATGGTAGAATGTGGGATATGCTATCTATACGTGCTGAGTTTAACGCCTCCAGTTGGGCGAGAACTTACTCAGATATATCAGTTCTTGCATAAGAGTCGGTCAAGATTAAGAGAAAGATGTGCTCGTATGCTCCCAGAATCAGTGGTTTGGAGATGTGAACCAACTGATTGTGCATCCCTACTCCAAAAAGTCGAGCTATAAGAAAGTGTGGAGTAGTGGTGGAGAATAGAGGATAATCAGAGGGGGGATCATGATGTTGATTCAGTTGATTTATCATGTCCCACAATTCAGCAGGAAGTTGCTGAGGGAGTAGATCAACATGTATCTCAGAACCAGAATCTGAGTCATAGGGGTCCTCATAGCAGTAATTGACATCAAAGATCATTCACTCTCCAGGCTCTGGGTCATACGGGGGTATTCATGAAAGTAGAAGATCTGTGGGGAGGTCACTAAAATCCTCGTCAGAAATTACTTCGTCCTCGTCCGTACTCATATTTGATTCATCAGAAGTTGACTCTTCAAGCTCTGAGTCAAGCCATCCATTAGATTGACTAGGTTGATAGGTGCGTCCCCTGCTCATTCTACTCAAAGCTTCACCCTCATATGCATTGGGTTCCTCAGTAATTCCTGCCTCAAGTAGCATATTTATTTCTTCAGTCAAATCATCCATAGCTATTTCTGGTCTTCGGATGCCAGGATCAGGGATAAAAAGTGTCATCTCAAAATCTCTAACATCCAAATTAGGGATGTAGGTGAAAGAAGAGTGCAAATTAGAAGATGTTGGCTCTAGCATAGGTTCACCTATAATGGGAACTGGCCTAGATTGATCAGTAGTGTCACATGTAATGTTTGCCTCAAGATCCATATCCTCAAATAGATCTACTTCCCTTATCTCAGTTGGGTTATCTAACCCAAGAGGTATCTCCCCGGATTCAGGATAATCCGATTGTTGCTCAGTCCTGGAGATATCAGTCCTTTCCTCCTCAGTTTCCTGAATGGAGTTCTCAGACAAACCCATTCTGAATACTTCCTGCTCCTGTCTCATATCCAAACTGGATTCTTCTTCCCCTGGATTATCTTCTGGCATCTACTCCCGAGAATCTTCTGTGTGTCCTTTCGGCATAGTCGTTTCAGATTCTTCGAGGTCTTCAAGGCTATTTTCCACTTGATATCTCAAAAGCAGTAGTTCTTGAGTTTCCCAATTTTGTCCAATTAGCCTTGGTATCCCTGATGTTCCCTAAAGGAGCTCCTATTGGTGCTAGAGCACAGCGATTGTATATTTTGGTGATAACAAAACACGTGTCATTTAACATTTGCACTTGAAGTTTCAGATTTCAGGTTAATTGCAAATGGTGACGTTTAGACGGAGTTCGAGCTCACATACATGGCGAATTGGAGGAGCTTGACGGAGAACAGAGGAGCTTCACGAGGAGCAATGGCTTGAAGAAGGAAGGAGATGAAGAATAGGATAGATTTCCTTTCCTTGTAATCTTTGTATTTTTGTTTCTTTTGTTGCTCTTTATTTTTGTTTCTTAGATTCATGTTAAAGAGCCTCAAAGAACCCTAACAGTAGTCCTAAGAACACCTACACACCCTAGGATACTTAAGGTTTCTGTAGAGAACTTAGAAAACCAAAATAGGATTTAAACAGCCTTTTTAGACGTCTAATATGAAAATCAAACATCTGATAAATACTTTTAAGATGTCTGAATGTTAACTCAGACATCCGATTATGTTTAGGCTGGACTTAGCTAGTTCTCTCTGATGAAATCAGATGTCCAGACCTTAGACCAGACATCTTAGAAGATGTCTGATGACTTCGCCAGATGTCCAATTAGTGGACTGTTGGCTGGCTTAGCAAACACTCAAGGATATGACCGCTAGAGCCTTATCAGACATCTGTAAGTGTTTCCAGACGTCTGATAAATGACCATTTTACCTCAGCTGACCCAAAATCTCTTTTCAGAGATCTTATAGCCGTTGCAATCTCTTGGAAATCCATTCTCGCAGAAAAAGTAGGTTTTCAGACGTCCAAACTTAGTTCCAGACGTCCTGTATGTGCACTAGAACCCTGTTTAGATCTGATTCAAGTCAGGAAGGAAACCCGCTTAAAATCAGACGTCTGACTTTGTTCCCAAATGTCTTAAACTAGTTTTCTAGACGACCGATGTTAGGATCAGATGTCTGATAACCCTGTCAGAGTCATGATTAACCCTGATTTCGGCCTGATTCTCTTGGGCCTTGCACCCAACGGCTATGGAAGCCTTCCAAGGCCTTCTAAAGCCTTCTTAAGGCCTCTATAAATAGAGGAGAACCTCTTGCACACCAAGACACACCGAGTAATACACTTTCACATCATTTTGTGTCTCTTGATCCTATGAAGCAAGCTCTTGCTCTCCAAGCTTACGTGCTACATCTAGAGAGCTGATCCGATTGTGCACCCGCTCTCCCCCCGACGATTACGAGAGTGACGAAGTTCTACCGCGTGGTTCACACATCCGCGTCAAGTCGATGCACCTCTGCAAAGGGAAGTATCCTAATTCCTATAGAAGCTTAGTTAAGGTCATCTTTGTTGGCTCTATAGGATTGTTGTTATTTATCTTTGTTCTTTGGTTGGGTATTCGCTTTGCGAATTCTCGTCTCCTTCGTGAGACAAAATCCTTCTCGTGAAGAGAAGAGGTTTGAGGTACGCTACCCTCGTATAAAGTAGCGTGGCTGTAATTGAGGTTGAATCACCCTCGTTTAAGTGATTCGTTTAGTGGATTCGATCAACTTGGTTGATCAGAAAATCCTAACTCAATAGGGTTAGGTGGTGGTTTTCACTCGGTTTGGGTTTCCACCTAAAAACCTTTGTGCCATTTGTGTGATTGATATTTTGTGAGATTGTTTTATATTATATTTCCACACTTTATTGCGTCACCCCTTCCTAGTAGGGAATCTACAATTGGTATCAGAGCAGGTTTCACATTTTCGATGTTACACACCGGCGAAGATCTGATGGAGGGAAGCGTCACCGCCACCAAAATCGTCGAGGGGCTGTCCACAGTTCGGCCGCCTTTCTTCGATGGAAGCAACTACGGCTACTGGAAGTTACGGATGAAGATGTGGCTTCAAGCCACCAACTTTACAATATGGGACTGTTGTGAGACCCCCTTCGACATCCCAGAAAGACTCGCCGCAGGCTACTCGCAGCAGCAGATCCGAGAACTCTCGCTCAATGCGAAAACAATGAACGTGTTGTATTGCGCACTCAGCCAAGAGGAGTTCAACAGAATCTCGCAATGTGCCACCGCATATGAGATTTGGCACACACTTGAGGTAACTCACAAGGGTACCTCTAAGGTAAAGACTTCTAAAATAAATTTACTTTCTCAAGAATTTGAATCATTTTCTATGAAGCCTAACGAATCTTTAAGTGAGATGAACACTAGGTTCACTCTCATTGTAAATAATTTAAAAGCTTTAGGGAAGACTTTCATAAAGGGGGAGCTTCAAGGGAAGCTTCTTCGTTCCCTCAGACCGGAGTGGGAATAGAAAGTCACTGCCATCGAGGAGGCGAACAAAGTGGAGGAGCTCAACATGGAAGATCTCCTAGGATATCTAATGGCCTATGAGACAAAGTTGAAGCAGAAGAAGAAGGATACATCGGAGCCTAAATCGAAGAAGACTCTCGCCTTCAGAGCCGCATCGGATAGCGAGGTAAGTTTCGACGACGAAGACTTTAAAATTTTACTTAAGAAATTTTTCAAGTTTTGTAGGGAATCAAAGAAAGAGAAAAAGGAGAAGGAAAGCCTGAGACGTTGCTACCACTGCAACAAGAAAGGGCATCTGCGACCAGAATGCCCTCTTCTCAGAAAGGAGAAGGAAAAGGAGAAGAAGTCTAAGAAGAAGGCGTTCCAAGCTACTTGGGATGATTCGAGCTCGGAGGAAGAGGAAGAAGAAAAGTCTATAGAAGAAGAAATCGCTTGCTTTGGTTTCATGGCCAGAGGAAGTGATAGCGACAACGAAAGCGGAAGCAACTCCGACAATGAGGTAAATTCTTATTTACAAAATGCTTTTAATGAGCTTTTTAAATTTAGTAAATCACTTGTTGAACGGTCGAATCGCTTCGCTAACGTGTTTGGTTTTGGAAAACCTATCATTGTAGTTTGAAAGCGAAGAACTCGTGTTCAACAAATAAAATTTATACCGAAATTGAAATTCTGGGTTGAACACAGGGAGGCGGACGTTTGATTTAAAAATTACGCGTTTCTTTTTATTTGTCATGAAGAAATTCAATTTAAAACTATCTAATTATTTACAATAAATAGAAGAGAGAGAGGGTAAGAGAGAGAGAGAGAATATTACACATAGAAATCAAAATGAGATGTAGAATAAACAAAGAAGTTATCATTAAGAAGATTCTTCATTACAACTAGAAAGCATAAAACAATTGCACTAGAAAGCGATAAATTTACTCTAGAAAGCATTAAAAGAATGGAGGGAGAAATGTCTTCCTCGACGGTCGCTTGGAGGATGAACAAAACTACTCTAGAAAGCAGTAAATCTATACTAGAAAGCAATAAAAAGAATAGGGAGAGAGAAATCCTCCTCGACGGTCGCTTGGAGGATGAGCCAGACGGGACAACGCCTGGACGAAGGAGGACGAAGCAGAAGAACAGGAACAGAGCAGCACGCCGTCGTCGTCACGGGATCCACTTCCGAAGGGGGATGAAAATTTGGACTTTATCTCGCGAGAAGCATCCCGGGTGTGGGACAAGCTTCTCTTGAGCTTTGGAGAGGTAGAGAAGAGAAGGAAGGGATGAGAATTTCATATGGAGGGGGTCTCCTTTTATAGTTGCAAGGAGTGGGGGCAAAATGGTCATTACATCTTCAAAATAATAAATGAAGGGTCTTCAGTGACGGATAAATCCATCACTAAAGCCCCCAACGTGGGCGTAGCTCCCTCGCCCACACGCTCCTCCTCAGGTGCCCGCGCACAATGCCCACGCACGTTCTTTGATTCTTAGCCGTCCGATCGCGAGATCGGACGGCTTAAGACGCATCTCCGCCCGCCTGGCGCATGCGATCGCGCGTGACGCCGCGTGTTCAATAGCGTGTAAACGCTATCGGGCGCGCGCAGCCGTTGGATTGCGATCTGACAGTTGATGAAAACGTGCCCGCTCGCCTCAGAAATCGCTTGGCGAGGCTCGAACGCGCGCCAGCGCCTCGCGATAAGGCGTTAGACCACTGCGCTGCCTCGCCCAAAAGGTCGCGTGGATGATTTTAAAGAGCCGCGTCCACAACCGTTGGATCGAGATCCAACGGCAGAGAGGGGGCGGGTGCGCGGTCTTCATGGAATGTAAGCGACCGTTTGGGCGATCGGGATGGCACCATGTGGTGCCATCTTGGCCGTCCATCTTCTGGAAGTTGTAGATGGTGCCACGGATGTCGGATTGACTCGATTTTTGCGTCGTTGAGCTGCGATCGTCGATCCGAATTCATCCGTGCGGTCGGATTTGTCATCTAAAGTGTGGATTTACACCATCCTGGCCCTTGATCTTCTAGGGTTCCCCGGTCACTATCTGATGCTACGAATGCCTGATTAGGGCAATCTTGGAGTCGTTGAACTCCAATCGTCGCCCTGATCACATCCATACGGTTGGATCGTTGATCCGAAGCCCCGATAAAATGTTTGCCCTGTCCAAGCACATAAAAGGAGATAATTAGCCTCCATTTTATTCAAACTACTCTAAATGCAAGATGATGCATGTTATGCAATATTTATATCATGAAATGCAATCCTATGCTTAAGAACATGCATAAATAGACATTTTAAGTAGTGTAAATGTATTTACATCATCACTTAAAATAGAAAATAAAAATGTTAAAAAGAACCTTAGTTTTCTTAAAAATGAAAATGATAGGTTAGAAAATCAACTCAAGGATCTAGAAACTAATCCTAAGGATAATAACTTGCTATTAGAAAATAAAAATTTAATCAATGAAAACACTAAATTGATTGAAGAAATGCTAGTCTAAAGTTAGAAATTTCTGATTTAAAGACTAAGATGCATGTTATAGAAAAAGAAATTGCATGTCTTAGGGAAAATTCTAACAAATTAATCAACAAAGTAGAAGATTTGCATAGCCCTAAGGTTGAGAAAGGATCTCCGTCAAGGAGACCCGCTAACAGATCCGGATCCAAGCTCACTTGGATACCGAAGAAAGACTTGGAATCTTGTTTTGTAGGTTTCAGGGGTGACTACAACACAAAGGACTGGACCTACAAGCTCAAGGCTGGTCAACTAGAGTTGGGAGGACCAAAGAGTAGACCAGGGAGAAGGACAAGAAGACCGACGAGACGACGAACAAATGATGGACTCACCGCACGTCAACCGCTAGACTAGAGACCGGCGCCGATGCCCGGGCCTCCAAGCTACGGATGGAAGCCCCATCCGATGTGGCATCCACCACCACCATTTGGGCCATTTTATTGGCCATGGTAGGTGAGGTGAAAATTCTTTACCCTATCTTTTTATCATTAGCATTTAGATAGGGGGAGTTAAAAACTATGAGCTAATTGTCAATTATTAAGGGGGAGATGTAAGTTAGCTATATTTCCTTTAGTAAGGGGGAGAAAAATAATAGCTATGTTGTTGTTACAAAAAGGGGGAGGACATTACTCTTCTTAAAAGAAATTCAACTCATTCATAGAAGAGCATGTTTTAAGGGGGAGATATAGGAAATTTAAAATCAATTTAACCTTTTTGATAATGTCAAAAAGGGGGAGAATTTCTTGCACTATTATTTATGGTTTTGTCATCATCAAAAAGGGGGAGATTGTTGGTGCTAGAGCATCATGATCGTTTATTTTGATGATAACAAAACACGTGTTATTTGACATTTGCACTTGAAGTTTTAGATTTCAGGTAAATTGCAAATGGAGATGTATTTAGAGGGAGTTAGAGCTCGCATCCATGGCAGATTGGAGGAGCTTGACGAAGAACAGAGGAGCTTCGTGAGGAGCGATGGCTTGAAGAAGGACGATGAAGAATAGGATAGATTTCCTTTCCTTGTAATCTTTGTATTTTTTTTTCTTTTGTTGCACTTTATTTTTGTTTCTTAGATTCATGTTAAAGAGCCTCAAAGAACTCTAACAGTAGTCCTAGGAACACTTACACAACCCTAGGATACTTAGGTTTTCTGTAGAGAACTCAGAAAATCAAAATAGGGTTTAAACAGCCTTTTTAGACGTCTAATATGAAAATCAAACGTCTGATAAATACTTTTAAGACGTCTGAATGTTGACTCAGACATCCGATTATGTTTAGGCTGGACTTAGTTAGTTCTGTCTGATGAAATCAGCTGTCCAGACCTTAGACCAGACGTCTTAGAAGATGTCTGATGACTTCGCCAAATGTCCAATTAGTGGACCGTTGGCTGGCTTAGCAAACACTCAAGGATATGACCGTTAGAGCCTTATCAGACGTCCGTAAGTGTTTCCAGATGTCTGATAAATGACCGTTTTGCCTCGGCTGACCCAAAATCTCTTTTTAGAGATCTTATAGCCGTTGCAATCTCTTGGAAATCCATTTCCGCAGAAAAAGTAGGTTTCCAGATGTCCAGACTTAGTTCTAGATGTCCTGTATATCGTCTAATGGACTTGCACTAGAACCCTGTTTAGATCTGATTCAAGTCAGGAAGGAAACCCGCCTAAAATCAGACGTCTGACTTTGTTCCCAGACGTCTCAAAATGATTTTCCAGATGTCCGATGCCAAGATCAGACATCTGATAACCCTGTCAGAGTCATGATTAACCCTGATTTCAGCCTGATTCTCTTGGGCCTTGCACCCAACGGCTATGGAAGCCTTCCAAGGCCTTCCAAAGCCTTCTTAAGGCCTCTATAAATAGAGGAGAACCTCTTGCACACCAAGACACACCGAGTAATACACTTTCACATCATTTTGTGTCTCTTAATCCTATGAAGCAAGCTCTTGCTCTCCAAGCTTACGTGCTACATCAAGAGAGCTTATCCGATTGCGCACCTGCTTTCCCGCCGACGATTACGAGAGTGACGAAGCTCTACCGCGTGGTTCACGCATCCACGTCAAGTCGACACACCTCTGCAAAGGGAAGCATCCTAATTCCTATAGAAGCTTAGTTAAGATCATCTTTGTTGGCTCTATAGGATTGTTGTTATTTATCTTTATTCTTTGGTTGGGTATTCGCTTTGCGAATTCCCGTCTCCTTCGTGAGACAAAATCCTTCTCGTGAAGAGAAGGGGTTTGAGGTACGCTACCCTCGTATAAAGTAGCATGGTTGTAATTGAGGTTGAATCACCCTCGTTTAAGTGATTCGTTTAGTGGATTTGATCAACTTGGTTGATCGAAAAATCCTAACTCGAGAGGGTTAGGTGGTGATTTTCATCCGGTTTGGGTTTCCACCTAAAAACCTTTGTGCCATTTTTGTGATTGATATTTTGTGAGATTGTTTTATATTATATTTCTGTACTTTATTGCGTCACCCGTTCCTAGTAGGGAATCTACAGCTCCATCACAGCTTGTTGATATGGAATCCAGCTTTGTCTTTGGTTTGGCTCAGTGATAGCTTGGATTTTGTGTAGATAGGACGTGGCCTTTTCCTTAGTGCTAGATATAGCTCTCTGTATTCTGTAATGTAGTCCCATATGCACAGGTATTTCTTCAGGGGTTCCAAGGGGTGAATCAGATCTACCCATATTCCATGGGTGTGAAGTAGGAGTATGAAATCCATATCCTGGTTTCTAAGATGTGGTCCTTTAAGGGACCGACTGGTATGGGTCATAATATCCAGGGTTAGGATATGGGTTAACCATTTCAATAACCCAAGAAGGATCAGGCGAAGCGAAAAGTCATCTTCGCCACCTTGGGTTCTGATCCCAAGGTTAAGCTGATTCAATGACCCAAGCTCTCAAATAAGCTCGCGGGTCCAGCTCTTCTAGATTCTGATTAGGTCCAGATTCAGGGTTAGCCATTGTGGTTAAGCAGATAGAAGAAATGACTCACCTCCTTGGAAGCGGCTCCCAAGGTCCAACCAATCGAGGTCAAAGTGACCTCCTTCCTTGCATACACCACCCAACCCCTAGGTTGGTGTAGCCAAGCCAGACAAGGCTAAGGCCCTGTTAATCAGATAGTCCTTATGAATCAAATGACCAGATTTTTCGTTAGAAGTTTGAATTCCTAAACAAAAAAAAATTTGTCGTTCGACTGATTGAAAGTGATTCCCGCCTCTCAAGCTAACCCAGCCAGTCTGGTTACGAGGGACTAAGGGGAAGGTTCTTCCTTTGGCTTATGCCTCCGGTTCTGTTAACCCCGAGCCACGGTCGTTTGACACTACCCCGTAGACTTAGTCACCAGGTTTGGCGAGAGAGGTTGAAAACACCCAGTAGTATGACAATGAATTCAGGTTGATTTCATGTTTAAAAATTAATTGTAACCCGTTTTTCTTCAGTTGGGGTTTTTGGTGAGCTTGATTACACCCGGCTTGATTCGTGTAATCAAGCTCACCGGCTAAGCACTAGACTTGATTAAGTCTAGTCTAGCCCAAATGTGGTCTCTAGATTGTAACCCTAAATATGTAACCTAGGGTTCATGCAATTCTAGGATTTTTTTATTCTTTTATTTTGTTCTTCTCAAGCAGATCACAAGAATAAAAATAATTCTCTAAACAAAATTGGAATCCAATTAAATATAAATTTGGCAAGTAGATTCCTTTTTTAATTATCTTTTTAGAGAATATTTTTTTGTAATTTTTACCATGTCAACCGAATTTTTAGAGATTTTTGAATGTCAGGGGGTCAGATCTGGAATTTTGACTCCTGGAAGATTTTTTGCTTTGAAATAGTATCAAATGACTTTCAAAAATTCAGGAAAAATGTGAAAATTAAAGCCAATGAGATCAGCTTTCAACCCCATCATTTTTAGTCAAAACAGATTTGCGGATTGCTCAAAATTGCTTTTTGAATTTTGAAAAATCTTGAATCTGGGTCAGTCTGACCCCCTTGCACTTCGTGAATTCTTAAAAATTGTATACTTATAATTTTTTCAAAAGAATGGTGCCGTTTGAAAGATGGTTTGAAAATGAAGGTCTAGCCAAAATTTTAGAATTTTTTTGTTTGCTAATTTTTTGGCAATTGAATTTTTAGAACAGACTTTGAATCTTGGCCGAAAATTAGAAAATGGTGGAGAAGCTTTTAAAGAAGGTTTGAGTTTAAAATCCAAACTTTCTACCAAAAGTGCTTTTTCCTTTTTCAAAAGCTTTTGCATGTTTTTCGTTTTCAAAAAGGAATTTTTTTTTCAAAGGGTTTTCAATATATATATATATATATATATTTGCTTTTTTCAAACAAACCTAGGATTCAAAAGAAACCTATTCTAGATTTTTTTGAAAATTTTTTTTTATTTTTTTTTCTTCACAAAAATGAATAATTTTTTTTTCTTTTCAAAAGAAATTGCTGCAAGCAACTCTAATCATAGGGTTCAGAAGAAAACCTAGCGTAAGAAGAGATGCGCACCTGATTTCTTTTTCTGTGCTCGTTGTGTGCGCATATCCCATTTTCTTCCTGTATTGTCCTGCACATCCAAAAACAAAGTAGAGGCAAATTTGTTAGTGGCTGTTTAAAAGATCAAAATCAAGAAAAATGACGTTGCCTCCTTGGCAACGGTGCCATTTGACGGAAGGCGTTCTCGCGCATTTGAAAGTTGTCGGAATCATAGTATAGTCGCGTAAAAACATTCGTCAAAAAATAAGTTTGTAAAAATAACGAGACTTTGAGCCCCGATCGTTCGTCTCTAGGAGGCGTTTGTTTAATTCTGAAATTGATCTTTTATCGCTCTACTTTATCTAAAATCACACGTTGGTTTCCAACCTTCGAATTAAGATTTCGCCACTTCTATTATGACTTCTAATTACATGCGCGTGTGTTAAATAGATAACAAAGGTAAAAGTATGAGTTTCGGTGCGCACAATTCTAGTTATGTGGTGGTTGTTTATAGAAAATGCATCTATAGTTAGGTTTTCTATATTTTCCGGAACCGACATGCTCATTGCAAAATATATATAAATGAGAACAGGAAACTGGAATCACACAAATTTGATTGCAACTAATAAGCTCATGGTGATGTCAAACATATAGATATTTATAAAAATATATTTTTTTCATTCATTCAGAGAAGTGTTTGCAACATGGAATGCAGAAGAAAGCTTAGACAGGAATGCTTAAAAATGTAAATCTAGCTACCAGAAAATGATCGCATACTAGAATCTACGAGGGGATTTTGCATGCATCATTGGGGGAGAATAAGGACTATACTACTAAGCAGATAATAGAGGCAATAAATGTAAAGAGCTAGCTACTAATCTATCAGAAAGTGAGGGCATTCAGAGGTGGGCTCCGATGGCCTTGGAGTGGTTGCGAGGAGAATGAGGGGCAGCCAATGGAGCTTAGGCCGGCCCTTGGAGAGAGGTTGGAGGAGTGATCCAACATCCTGGCATGGAGATGGTGTCCTTCATGGTGGTGCCCAACTCATGGAGGTGGAGTGGAGATGGAAGTGGCTAGCCGAAGTGGAGGTGGATGTGAATGGAGCCAAGTATGTGGATGGGTGCAAATGGCCACCCCTTAGGTCTTTTTATAGACCTAAGGGAGTATCTCTAGAGAAGTGTGGAACTCTCTAGAGAGAGCCCCATGAGTGGCCGGCCAAGAGAGAGAGAGGTGGTTTCTTAGATCCACCATTTGTGGATCCAAGAATTGAATGCCTCTTGGTTGCTAAATTTGCAACCAAGAGTTGGCGCCACTTGAAGAGCGTTCTAGAGAACTCTAGAGGAGTGTGTGTGCATGAATGGGTGTGTGTGTGTGTGTGTGTGGTCGTGCCCTAAGTGGCTAAGAGGTCTAGGTTAGTTTCTAAGGAGATTGGGTAGGTGTATGCCTTGAATTAGGGTTGCAAACCCTAATTACTATGGAGATATTGCAATTAAACTTAACCCAAGTTTAATTGAATGAGTGTGAACCTAATTAAGAGTAAAATAACTCAATTAGGTTGGTCTTAGGTCAATTGGACTCTCACTAAGTCCAATTGAACTTGTGTGGGTTGAGATCTGAGCTCAATTGGACTCAATGAGTCCAATTGGCTTAGGTGATGGTAATTGACTTTGATCTAAGTCAATTGAGTTTGGCGAGGACCTAATTAGGTCCTTAGGGAGGTCTAGAGGTGATGTACTAGGGTTAGGGTACCTTAATTTAGGTTCCTATGGGGTTGAAATTAGGTCTAAGGAGCTAGAGATCGAAGATCAAGGCTTGAATCTCAAAACAGGAACTGGAGAGTAGTTCCAGACATCCAGAAATAGGATCAGACGACTTATACTCAAAAATCAGAAGTCCAGACTTCAGTTCTGGACATCCAATCTGAGTCAGGAGGAATTCTAGGTTCTGTTTTGGGTATTCTACAAAAATTGGACGTCTGACAAAGTGTCTAGATTCCAATAACACTGCAGAAGTGGGTTTGAGGTGTGCGGGAGTTGGCTAAGGGTTCTAGACGTCCTATAACTTATCTGAACGTCTAGATAAGGGTTGGAACTAGGGTTTTAGGGTTTCCTAGGGTGCTGTGACCTAATCTAAGGATGGCTAGGGCTTGGGGGAAGTCTCTAGGCTATCCTAGGGATGGGATGGACCTAAGCTCTTCACATTTTTCTTCTTTATTCCTACTTAATAGAATAGCAAACCTTAACTCCCTTACATCATTATTCCCTATGTCTAATCTAGGTCTTCTACTCCAGTCCTGCTGCAACACTCATTTTTCCTGATCCAGCTTCAGATCTAGCTCCAGATCCAGCTTCTGATCAGCTTATTGCCTGCATAATGCACTTAATCAGCATATTATAACATTATTTTATGCATAGCTAAAGTAAAGCAGTAAAGATGCAGATAATGCTTATGCATGCATGAATTTCCCTAACTTATGCTAAGTCCTAGCTTAATTTAGGTCAATTAAGACCTATGATTGCTGCGCAATCAGAGGGCTACTCCACTATTTATAGGTGAGCTAAGAAGGCTTTGGAAGGCCTTGGAAGCCTTACGTAGCCATTGGGGTTCATCCCAAGGCAAGGCGAGCTACAATCAGAATCATTAATGATTCTGACAAGGTTATCAGACGTCTAAGAAAAAGATCAGATGTCTGGAAGTCACTCTTAAGACGTCTGGGAACTAAGTCAGACGTGTAATTCTAGATGGGTTCCCTTACTGACTTGGTTCAGACCCAAACAGGGTTCTAGTGTAAAACCATCAGACGACATACAGGGCGTCTGGCACAAGGTTTGGATGTCTGGAAAGCTAATTAAGTGTAGGAATGGATTCCAGATAAACGCCAGTTTATCATCATTCTTATGCATTAAAACAAAACTATCTCTTAGGATTTTACTCTGCAAATGAGTTTTTGGGCTGCATTTAGGCATTAACTAGGTTAGGCATGCATTGCATTTTCTTTTGTTGTCTTAATGTGTTTTTGTGAGTGTTAGGGATGAACAGATATACAGATCCCTAAAACCCTAGCACTCAAGAAGGCAAATGGTGAAGGAGGAGCTCAGACTAACTGGAACTCAGCTTGATCCAGCTCACCACAGCTGGAACCTAGATCACTTGGACTAGGGTTAGCTCATCCCAGCTCCATTCAGCTAATCTCAGCTGAATGGCAGCTCAAGCGAGTTCATCTTAGCTCACCTTAGCTCAAGTCACCTTAGATCCAACTCAACCTAGTTGAGTCAAGCTCATCTCAGCTCCCACAAGTCCACAGGGAGCTCTAGCTAGCTTAGCTGAGTTGACTAGAGTTCACCCCAGCTCAGATCAGCTGCATCCAACTTCACCCAACTCTAGCCAGCTGAAGAAGAATTCATCCTAGCTCAGGAAGCTCAAGTCCAGCTCCCGGGGACTCAGCTTAGCTCAAGCTAATTGAGCTAAGCTACCTTAGCTACCTCAATCAGCTTAATCCTCCCTGGGAGCACCAGACCCAGCTCACCTCAGCTCCATTCAACAGAAGCCAGCTCACTTTAGCTTGGCTTAGTAGCTAGCAAAGAACTAGCAATCTAAGCCAGCTAGAGTAGCCCCATGTTGACCTCTTCAGCAGCTGCCAGCTCCACTTCAGCTCCAAATTCTTCAGATCCAGCTCCTCCTCCCAAACCCTAGCTCCAACACCTCCTCCTCTACTCCACCATTAGCTAAGCTAGCTTAGCTATGCTCCAGCTTCCTTGGCTTTTACCACCCAGAAACCCTACCTAACAACTCCACCAACTAGCTCTACCTAAGCTCCACGTAAGCTAACCCTACTTGGTGCCAACCTAGCCTACCCACTACTTCCAAAAGACACCAAAAAGTGGAAACAAAACCACCCTAACTACCCCCTTGTTGGCGCCACTTTTCCCTCCAAAAACCCCCTTCATCTCCACCACATATCTCCCCTTAAACCCATCTCCACCATCCACATAATCCCACCTTCTAGAAGCCTCAAAGTTGGCGCCAACCCATGGCCCCTCTCCATGGTTGGCGCCTGACTGGTCGATCTTTCGCTTTAAAGTCGTTTGTAGTTTAATGTGGTGGAAAAATCGACTAATCAATTTTTAACAAGAAATAACCACTCGCAGAGGAGCGGGTCGTATCCACAGGGAGGCAATAACGTATTAAAATTCACGCCACTTAAAAATGTTTGTTCGTAATCAATTTGGACAAGAACCAAGCCAAGATTGCCTTTAGATTAAGGTTTAAGCAGGAAACAATGCTGAAATGGCAATTAAGAGAAACTATAGGATATTTTCCGCAATGCAGAGTCAATAAAATATGATTAAAATTTGGCAATGGAAGAAAATGTAAATTTTAATTAAAGGTTTGCTGTAGCAAAACAGGGGAATTTTTCCCTGTTGTCTTATGCGACGAGGAGCCGATGACCGGGCGCGGGAAGCTCGGAGGAGGTCCCTTGGACCAAGAGCTTCGAATCGGTGGCGGCGGCGAGTCGCACGGCGGCCGGAGGTGGCCGGACGAGCTCCGGCGGAGGTGCTGCAGCCGGTGACCTTGCGTGGCTGTTGGCGTGAGATTTGCTCGTGCGTTGCTGCTGCGGGGGTGGCTGCTGCTGCTGGCGTGGGCACGGGAGCGCAGGCGTGGTGAGCGCTGGACTGCAGGCGCGGGGAAGAGGGCGCTGCTGGTGGCGGTTCTGCAGGCGCGGGAGAAGGGTGCTGCAGGTTGGTGAGCGCGGTCTGGAGGTTCGGTAGGCGCGGGTGCGGTTGCGGTTTGAGTTCTGCAGGTGCGATTGCTGCTGCAGGCGCGGGAGGTGGGCGCTGCAGGCTGAGGAGGGCGTGCACGATCTGGAGGGAGTGGAGATGGCGAAGGCTGATGGTGGGCGCGGTTGCGCTGGAGGCTGGTGGGTGGCGCTGTGTAACGACCCGATTCCCGAGTCCCTACGAGACACGAGAACTGGACCGACTCGACTAATCCCAAGACCTAGTCGTCCAACGAGGAAGTAACCAAAAGACAGTAAAATAAACCACATTCAGCATGAATATAACTAACAGTAAGAAAGTACAGCAGTAAGGAAAGAAACTACTACAGTAGGTACCACCACAACAGTAGAACAACATTTATCATATAACAAGAACTGCAGGTAAAGAAGGTACAGCGGAAACAAAAACTACTCACTAGAACAGAAACAAAAGAGGTACAAAAGACTGTGGTAACTCTACTGGACCCTACTTGGCCCAGCGTCCTCTGCAGCCGCCGACCCTGGCTGCTCAACACCTGGTCCTGAAAAAGGTAACGAGTGTAACACGTCAGCAAAACGCTGAGTAGAGTGGCAAACTAACTAAAGGCAACAGTAGAGTGTACAGTAGATGTTATGTTCTATTACTTCCTTTATTCACATCTTTCAATTTTCTCACTATTTCATTTATTTCTCAGATCCTTTACTTGATCTCGAATGTCCTCGTGGGAACGATCTTGATTGCAGTCTTTTCCAAAAGTAGAAGTAGCACGTGGTGCTCTCCTGGCCGGGAGAGTCCCCCGTGGTGATCCTACCCTCAGTCAACCACCCCAAGGTCACTGACAGACGTAACGGTGACTACGGCACGCGCGATAAACGCACAGGTAGCTAGCCCGCACTGGCACGCGGTCAGTCGTTTTCGTTAACGGGTGCGCCCAAAGCACAGCACGGAACCAGGGCAGAGCCCTCTCAGTAACAGGGGTCCAACCCCTCCACAGTAACCAAACCGGGGCCTTGCCCCTCCACAGTCCGCGCACCCTCGCCTGACTACCCTGGTTTGCCCTAGTGGGCCTAACAAGTCGGTGAAGGAGGCTAGCAGAACCCCGGGGTCCGTGGGGTAGCTAGTACTCTCCTAACACTAGTAGCTCTCCTCGGTACTACGTACACGAGGGCCAACAAGTCGGTACAGAGAGGCCAATCCTAACCCCCGGGTCCCTGGGGTGGCTGGCCCCACTCTGCACTAAACAGGTACAGGTACTTCCCTTGGTACTGCGTACCCAAGAGACAGTACAAACTACATCTCAGCTCCATTCCTTTTTCTTTCCAGGAGTTCCACTCCTAATTCCCTGTAGGGTTCTAGCTCTTTATCTCAGAACATCATATGTTTCACTTTCCAGTTTCACGTTCTCACAATCCATGATCTCAATCATGTTTCTTTATTCATAACAGGCAGCTGTTAATTCAATTTACAGGCAGCTTTATATTCCTTTCCATTTTTTTCCAAGACTGCAGTATTATACATTCCACTAGTTTTTCCATCCTAGGGTTCATGCCACATCCTAGGATCTAGCATACAACTAGTTTCCAGCCCTAGGATTCATGCATCACCTAGGAGCTATCATTCCATACATTTCTCATTCCTAGGATTCATGCAATGTCCTAGATTCTAGTTATGGTTCCATACTTTAACAGATTTTAATAATAACTTAAGCCACTCTACCAGGTACAACGGGAGTAATGGGGGCGTGATCGGGAATCCCGCGTGCCTCCGCGACTCCCAAGACTGCAACTGAACGAGGTCCTATCACAAGGATCAAACACAGGGAGTGTCTCAAAACAGTGTATAGCTACTGTAGACGGGTAGAGGAATTAATTCTGAAAAGAACGCAACTCGAATCACGGAAAATGGAGCCCGAACGGGCCCTAAATGGGTCGAAAAAGACGATACTGTGCAAAATCAGACGTCTGGAACTTATTCCAGACGTCTTAAAAAGTGGATCAGAGAATTACCTGTTCAGCGTGGTTTCCCAGACGTCCAGAAGTCTGCGGGAACGTCTGGCCTATCTCCCAGACGTCCGATGGTCACCCCGGACGTCTGGAGGTCACTCAAGCCGTCTAGTACAACTTCCAGACGTCTGATTCGCAAAGGATGGCGAATCAACGAGCCTGCGCACAGCCAACTCCCTCCCTCAGTACGGTCAGTCGACAGGAAGGAAGGAGAAGACGGTAAACTCACCTTTCAGACGTCTGTAAGGGCTTCAAGACGTCTATCTCGTCGTCTGGCTGTCAACCCAGACGTCTGATTCTGGAAATTTTTCCAGAATCAGGGCGCGACCCGGACTCTGCTCGCGACGCCGCCCGCGTTGCACCTCGCGCTCCTGCTGCTCAGACTGCAGCAGGTCCCTCTCCGCGTCGTTCCGTGCCCCCTGCGCCCTCGCACGCCGCGCCTCCTCCGCGCTCACTGCGACCGCCGCTGCAGCCCTCGCGCTCGCTCACTCTCGTGCACAGGAAGGAGAAGAAGAAGGAGACGGTGGAGACGGGAGGGGAGGGGTGGCCCTTTTAAGGCCGCGCGGAGAGGAGAGAGAGAAGGCGCGGCAGGCGTCTGCAGCCGCAGAAGAAAAAGAGGGAATAACGAATATGCGGTCTGCGCGCGCAGGCGTGCAGACGACTCGCGGGTGTGGACGATAACGGTTTTTCAGACGTCTGTAAACCATCCCAGACGTCTGGCAAGACGTCTGGATGTGATCCCAGACGTCTGGTCAGACGTCTGGACCACCTCCCAGACGTCTTAAAATACGTCCGGGGCACGCGTTCATAACACGCTGCAGGCGTGGGTGCGCACGGATGAAGGCGCAGGCGCGGGGGTGGTGGTGCAGGCGTGAACGGTGAGATGGGCGGGTGATCGCAGGTGAGCGGGTAGCTTCAGACGTCCGGGAAATTTTCCAGACGTCTTAAATGAATGAGAAGGTGATTGCAGTGACGGTGGTTGCGGCGGTGGTGGTTGGTGACGACGGCGAGGGAGTTGCATGCTAAGGTGCTCACGGTAATGTGAGCGAGCTCCGGATGGCGGTGTGGCCTGTCACACCACACGCCCACGGTGGTGGAGACTCGCCGCCACGGTAGAGGCCGGCAGTATGGAGTGGAAGAGAGAAGTTCTCTCTGCACAGTGGTGGGTCGGTGGCGGAGGCCTCCCGAGCTCGGCTGCCTCCCTCCTCCTTTTGTAGTGGCCTGCACAAGTTTGAAATCAGCCACCCGACCAGATCCACCACATCCGCTCCCCCTTGAATGGCTTCTTCACTGCATCAGCCGGGCGTTGGAGCGGCAGCCAGCCGTTCTGAAAGAAGAAGAATAAAGAAAATATTGTTAAAATATTAGGGTTATTTATGTACAGACCCTCAACTTCTATGTTAATAAAAATAATGTACCTAATTGGTTATCTAATTAGATGAATGCTATTCTAAGCTAATTCTAAATGCACTTAAGATATGAATGCAATGTATGGATTATGTAATTAGATTAAAACTATGAATTAATCTATTTACATCCTAATTTATACGAAATAAATGTTAGAATTAATCTAATGTATAGGCACTTAAATACTTAAATAGCCCACAACTATGGGCTAATCAGCGCCACTTTTAGGTGTCCCTTGGCCACCCATAACTACCCCCTTACACCCCTTAGGTGGCGCCAACCATCCTTAACCCTAGGATCACCTAACCACCTCCATCCTCCCATCTTAGCCCTCCATTTCAAGAGTCACCTTAACCCCTCATCCTACCCTATAAAAAGACCACTACCCACCACCATTCAAACCATCCTTGGCTAGCAAATTCATTCTCATACTCTACCTAGAGACCACGCCCAAGAGAGAAGAAGAAGAAGATTAAGGGGATATTTTGTTCCTTTGGTACCTTCCCCTCTTCCCTTCTCTCTTGAGCCCACGCCAGCCAAAGGAGGAGCCAGGCAAGGAAGATCTTTGGAGGAGATCTTGAAGGTGGTCCATGCCACCTTGGAGGAGAATTTGAGGGTGGTGCATGCCCACCCTTGGAGGAGAGCATTGAAGGTGGTAGCATCCACCTTGGAGGAGCTCTCAAGGAAGGAGAAGAAGGAGGCCCTCTTTTCAAGCCAAGGAGCAGCTAGGCTTGGAGCAAGAAGACTCCCTTCTTCACCAAATTTTGCAAGAGGATTTGTGTTTCTTTTATTGTTCTTAGATTTTTTCATTTCTAGTAGAAGCATTCCTCTACTTGTCTTTGCAAAGAACACAAATTCTAGTTAATCAAATTGCCTTCTTTTTACTTTCTATTGCAATTGTTGTTTTTGTTCTAGCACTTGTTTCACCTCTTCTTCCTAATTACTCTAGGCCTCCACTTGCCTAGAGTAGGCTTAGGAAGAGGATATACCTATCTCTTAAGTTTTAGTTAAGTAATTATAGGTGTTAGTACTCTCCGCCACAATTCACATTTTGCCCTCATCTTTTCAAAACAAAAATATTACATATTTAAAATACCAAAAAGAAAGTTGAGATCTATTTTGTAAGCAAGAGAATTGAATTGCAAATTTGCTTCCTTGGATGACCCTAGATACCCCACTATCTAGGATACAACTTTAAAAGCGTATGCGAATTCGCATGGTACAACGACATTAAAAACCCACTTTTATAAATCACGCGATTCTTCGAACCAATTCCCAAGAGCCTAAATGGCTATAATTCTCAAGACAAGTGATTTCGGCTCAATTGAAGCTCAATGGTCACATATCAGACATCTGGGGTCCTCTACAAACGTCTTATAGAAGCCTAAAAGTCATATTCCACAATGTTTACTTTGTTAGCTAATGTTCCACTAATTGGACGTCTAGCACAACCATTAGACGTCTTCTAAGATGTCTGGACTAAGGTCTGGACATTTGATTTCAACAGACAGAACCTAGTAAGTCCAGCCTAAGATATTGAATGTCTGACTCAACAGTCAGATGTCTTAAAAGTCAAGATTAGACATCTGATTTCCAGATTGGACGTCTGATCAGGCTTTCTGATGCCTATCTTGAATTTATAGTTTCTCTATGAAAAGTCTAAGTATCCTAGGGTTGTGCAAATATACCTAGGACAATTGTATTTTTACTTTAGGTTCTTTAAAAAATAATCTAAGAAATAAAAGGGTAAATAACAAAGAGATACAAAGTACAAAATAGAAAAGACATCTATCCTATTCTTCTGACTTCACGCTTTCGTTCCTCACGAAGCTCCTTCTTCTCCATCAAGTTCCTCCAATCTGCCATAAATGCAAGCTTGAACTCTGTCTCTACACTTGTCTCCAGTTGCAATTTGACCTGAAAACTAGGACTCAAAAGTAAATGTTAAATAATAAGTGTTTTGTTATCATTAAAATAAACGATCGTGGTGCTTTAGCACCAACAATCTCCCCCCTTTTGATGATGACAAAATGATAAATAATAATACATAAAATTCTCCCCCTTTTTGACATTATCAAAAAGGTTTTTATCAATTTTAATTCTCCTAAACTCCCCTTAAAATATGCTCTTCTAGTTTTGTGTTAAATTTCTTTTAACAGGAATAATGTTCTCCCACTTTTTGTAATAATAAGATTGCTATATATATTTCTCCCCCTTTCTAAAGGAAATATAGCTAACTTAACAAGTTCTCCCCCTTAATGATTGACAAAAAACTCATTAATTGTAATAATCTCCCCCTATCTACATGCTATAGATAAAAGATAGGGTTAAGAGGTTTTACCTTACCCACCATGGCCAATAGAATGGCCCAAATGGCAGTGGATGCCAAACTGGATGGGGTTCCCATCCGTAGCTTGGAGGTCCGGGCATTGGTGTTGGTCTCCAATCTGGTGGTTATCGTGCGACGGCTTAGTCGGTTGTTTATCATCTCGTTGGTCTTCTCATTCTCCTCCTTGGTCTACTCATTGGTCCTCCTAATTCGAGCAGACCGTTCTTGAGCTTGTAGGTCCAATCTTTCATATTGTAACTTCCTTGAAAACCTACAAAACAAGTTTCAAGTTGATCTTTCGGTATCCAAGTTAGCTTGGATCCGATTTTGTTAGTTGGTCTCCTTGAAGGAGATCCTTTCTCAACCTTAGGGCTAGACAAATTTTCTACTTTATTTATCAATTTATTAGATTTCTCCCTAAGACATGCAAGTTCATCTTCTAAAACATGCATTTTTGTTTTTAAGCTAGAAATTTCAACTTTTAAGTTAGTATTTTCCTCAATCAACTTACTATTCTCATTGATTAGGTCTCTATTTTCTAACAACAAGTTATTATCCTTAGGACTATAACTAGTTTCTAGATCCTTAAATCATTTTTCTAATCTTTCATTTCTGATTTAAGGAAACTAAGATTCTTTTTCATATTGTTATTTCCTACCTTTAATGATTTACTAATTTCATAGAGTTCATCAAAGGCATCTTGGAGTTCAAAATTTACCTCATTGCCGCTGTTGTCGCTATCGCTTTCTACGATTGCCATGAAACCCATGCAAGCGATTTCATTCTTCTTCTCAGGATTTTCCTTTTCTTCCTCTGAGCTCGAGTCGTCCTAAGTTGCTTGCAACACTTTCTTCTTATACTTCTTCTTGAGAAGAGTGCACTCAGGTCGAAGATGACCCTTTCTGTTGCAGTGGTAGCAATGTCTCGAGCTTTCCTTTTCCTTCTTCTCCTTCTTTTCTTTCTTTGATTCCCTACGAAACTTGGAAAACTTTTGAAGTAAAAACTTAAAGTCTTCGTCATCGGAACTTACCTCGCTATTTGATGCGATTCTGAAGGCGAGGGTCTTCTTCGCCTTCAGCTCCAGTGTATCCTTCTTTTGCTTCAGCTTTACCTCATAGGCCATCAGATTGCCTATGAGATCCTCCATGTTGAGCTCCTCCACCTCGTTCGCCTCCTCGATGGTGGTAACCTTCTGCTACCATTCTGGAATAAGGGAATGAAGAAGCTTCCCTTGAAGCTCCCCCTTGATGAAGGTCTTTCCTAATGCCTTTAGATTATTCACTATAAGAGTGAACCTAGTATACATCTCACTTAACGATTCATTAGTCTTCACAACGAAAGATTCGAATTCTTGAGAAAGAACGTTGATTTTAAAAGACTTTACCTTGGAGGTACCCTTGTGAGTTACCTCTAGTGTATGCCAAATCTCATATGTGGTGACGCATTGTGAGATTCGGTTGAACTCCTCTGGGCTAAGCATGCAATACAACGCATTCATCGGCTTCGCGTTGAGTGAGACTTCCCGGATCTGCTACTGCAAGTATCCTGCGGTGGGTCTCTTCAGGATGTCGAAGGGGGTCTCGCATCTTAACCAAATAGTGAAGTCATTGGCATGTAGCCATGTCCTCATCCTCAACTTCTAGTAGGGGTAGTTATTCCCATCGAAGAATGGTGGACGAGTCGTAGACTGCCCCTCGAAAATCCTTGTTGTGTAGCTACTTCCCTCCATGATCTCTTGGATCCTCGCAGGGTTGTTAAGCCAAAAACATGAGACTTGCTCTGATACCAATTGTAAATCCCTACGAAAGGGGGTGAGATTTGTAGAATATATCTAAAATGAGGAAACAAAATAAGCAATCTCACAAAAAGAACAATCACAAAATATGCACAAGTATTTTTAGGTGGAAACCCAAACTGGGTGAAAACCACTACCTAACCCTCTCAAGTTAGGATTTTTCGAACGACCGAGTTGATCAAAATCCACTAACGAACTACTTTAACATGGGTAGTTCTGTTGGTGCTAGAACACCACGATCATTTGTTTTGATGATAACAAAACACGTGTCATTTA
The DNA here is from genome assembly GCA_037157565.1 of Thalassia testudinum. Taxonomy (NCBI): domain Eukaryota; kingdom Viridiplantae; phylum Streptophyta; class Magnoliopsida; order Alismatales; family Hydrocharitaceae; genus Thalassia; species Thalassia testudinum. The sequence continues at coordinate 100,525,520 of JAZHRO010000056.1, read as the reverse complement.
ACATTTGCACTTGAAGTCTTAGATTTCAGGCAAATTACAAATGGAGACGTGATTAGACGGAGTTCGAGCTCGCATCCAGGATGGATTGGAGGAGCTTGATGGAAAACAGAGGAGATTCGCGAGGAGCGATAGATTGAAGATGGAAGGACAAGAAGAATAGGATAGAAATCTGTTTATTTCCTTCTTGTACTTTTGTCTTTATTTCCTTGCTCTTTTTGTTCCTTAGAAAATCATGTTAAAGAGCCTCAAAGTACCCTAACAGTAGTCCTAGGAACACCGGCACAATCCTAGGACACTTAGGTTTTCTGTGGAGAACTTAGAAAACCAATATAGGGTTCAAATAGCTATTCCAGACGTCTAATTCCAAAATCAGACATCTGATAATGTGTTTTAAGACGTCTGACTGTTGATTCAGACGTCTGATAACATTTAGGCTGGACTTGTTAGCACTATCTGATGAAATCAGACGTCCAGACCTCTGTCCAGACGTCTTAAAAAATGTCTGATGGTCTTGCCAGACGTCCAATTAGTGGACCGTTGGCTGGCTTAGCAAACACTGAATGATATGACCGTTAGAGCCTTATCAGACGTCCTTAAGCCTTTCCAGACATCTGATATATGATCGTTTTGCCTCGGCTGACCCAAAATCTCTTCTCAGAGATTTTCTAGCCGTTGCACTCTCTTGGAAATCCATTCCCATGAAAAAGTAGGTTTCCAGACATCCAGACATAGTGCCAGACGTCCTGTATGTCATTTGATGGACTTGCACTAGAACCCTGTTTAGATTTGATTCAAGTCAGGAAGAAACCCGCCTAAAATCAGACGTCTGATGTTTTTCCCAGACGTCTTAAAGTGATCTTCCAGACGTCTGATGCCAGGATCAGGCGTATGATAACCCTGTCAGTGCAATCATTATTACTGATTTCGGCTTGATTCTCTTAGGCTTTGCACCCAACGGCTATGGAAGCTTTCCAAAGCCTTCAAAAGCTTTCCTAAGGCCTCTATAAATAGAGAGGAATCTCTTGCACACAAATACACACACTAGACACACCTAGACACACCAAGACAAAGCATTTCCACTCTTTTGTGTCCAAAACAAATCTCTTGCTTTCCAAGCTCAAGTTCTACATCTTGAGAGCATCAAGCCTTTGCGCACCCGCTCTCCCACCATAGTTCACGAGAGTGACGTTGCACCGTCATGTAGCTCATGCACCCGCATCATCAATTCGACGCACTCCTTGCAAAGGGAAGCATCTTAATTCCTATAGAAGCTTAGGTTAAATATTACTTTGTTAGCTCTATTGGATTGTTGTTTATTTTATCTTTGTTATTTGGTTGGGTATTCGCTTTGCGAATTCCCGTCTCCATCGTGGGACAAAATCCTTCTTGTGAAGAGAAGGGGTTGAGGAACGCTACCCTCGCACTTGTAGCGTGGTTGTAATTGAGGTTGAATCACCCTCGTTTAAGTGATTCGTTTAGTGGATTTGATCAACTTGGTTGATCGGAAAATCCTAACTTGACAGGGTTAGGTGGTGGTTTTCACCTGGTTTGGGTTTCCACCTAAAAATTATTGTGTACATTGTGTGATTGATTTTTTGTGAGATTGTTTATATTATATTCCGTAATTTATTACGTCACCCCCTCCTCGTAGGGTCGAATTTCAACAATTGGTATCAGAGCAGGTCTCGCGTTATCGGCATTACAAACCGACGAGGATCTAGATATGGAGGGAAAAGCGTTCGTGTGCACCGAAGGACACGATACCTTGCAACCACCATACTTTGCAGGTATAGATTTCATTTATTGGAAAAATTGTATGACCATGTGGTTGCAGGCCTACGACTTCCGGATGTGGGAAAAATGCGAATCCGCATTTGTGATTCCCATGAAACCCGTAAGAGGTTACCCAGAAGATCAGGTTTGGAATCTCAACCTCAACGCAAAGGCAATGAATGCCTTGTATTGCGCGTTGAGTCCGAAGGAATTCGAACGAATCCAAGAGTGCACCACCACCCACGAGATATGGAGGAGGTTGGAAGGCACTCATGAGGAGACGAGCTCGGAAGATCTCGAGAAGAAGGAAACTGTGTGCCTTGGATTCATGGCCATCACGGATAACGACAGCGACAATGAGGTATACTCGGATTTACAAGATGCTTTTAATGAGTTGTATGAGTTTAGTAAATCACTAAAATAGAAAACAAAAGCATGAAAAAGAATCTTAGTTTTCTTAAATCTGAAAATGAAAGGCTAGAAAATAAACTTAAGGATCTAGAAATAAGCCCTAGTTCTAACACTTCTGAAAATGAAAATTTGTTTCTAGAAAATAAAAACCTAATTAATGAAAATATTAAATTGATTGAAGAAAATGATAGTTTAAAATTAGAAATTTCTGATTTAAAGAATAAGATGAATATTATAGAAAATGAACTTGCATGTCTTAGGGAAAACTCCAACAAATTAATCAACAAAGTAGATAATTTTTATAGCCCAAAGGTTGCGAAAGGATCTCCGTCAAGGAGACCTGCTAATAGATCCGGATCCAAGCTCACTTGGATACCGAAGAAAGAATTGGAATCTTGTTTTGTAGGTTTCAGGGATGACTACAACACAAAGGACTGGACCTACAAGCTCAAAGCTGGTCAACTCAAGTTGGGAGAACCAAGGAGTGGACCAAGGAGGAGAACAAGAAGACCGACGAAACGGCGAATAAACGATCGACCCCCCGCACGTCGACTGCCAGACTGGAGACCGGCACCAATGCCCGAGCCTCCAAGATATGGATGGGAGCCCCATCCGATGTAGCATCCACCACCACCATTTGGGCCATTTTATTGGCCATGGTAGGTGAGGTAAAAATTCTTTGCCCTATCTGTTTATCATAAGCATTTAGATAGGGGGAGTTAAAAAATTATGAGCTAATTGTCAATTTTTTAAGGGGGAGATGCAAGTTAGCTAAATTTCCTTTAGTAAGGGGGAGAAAAATAATAGCTATCTTGTTGTTACAAAAAGGGGGAGGACATTACTCTTGTTAAAAGAAATTCATAGAAGAGCATGTTTTAAGGGGGAGTTATAGGAAATTTAAAAACAATCAAACCTTTTTGATAATGTCAAAAAGGGGGAGGATTTTTTGTTGCATTATTATTTATGATTTTGTCATCATCAAAAAGGGGGAGATTGTTGGTGCTAGAGCACCATGATCATTTGTTTTGATGATAACAAAACACGTGTCATTTAACATTTGCACTTAAAGTCTTAGATTTCAGGCAAATTACAAATGGAGACGTGATTAGACGGAGTTCGAGCTCACATCTAGGATGGATTGGAGGAGCTTGATGGAAAACAGAGGAGATTCGCGAGGAGCGATAGATTGAGGATGGAAGGACAAGAAGAATAGGATAGAATTCTGTTTATTTCCTTCTTGTACTTTTGTCTTTATTTCCTTGCTCTTTTTGTTCCTTAGAAAATCATGTTAAAGAGCCTCAAAGTACCCTAACAGTAGTCCTAGAAACATCGGCACAACCCTAGGACACTTAGGTTTTCTGTGGAGAACTTAGAAAATCAATATAGGGTTCAAACAGCTGTTCCAGACGTCTAATTCCAAAATCAGACGTTTGATAATGTGTTTTAAGACGTCTGACTATTGATTCAGACGTCTGATAACATTTAGGCTGGACTTGTTAGCTCTGTCTGATGAAATCAGACGTCTAGACCTCTGTCCAGACGTCTTAGAAGACTTCTGACGGACTTGCCAGACGTCCAATTAGTGGACCGTTGGCTGGCTTAGCAAACACTAAATGATATGACCGTTAGAGCCTTATTAGACGTCCTTAAGCCTTTCCAGACGTCTGATATATGACTGTTTTGCCTCGGCTGACCCAAAATCTCTTCTCAGAGATTTTCTAGCCGTTGCACTCTCTTGGAAATCCATTCCCACGAAAAAGTAGGTTTCCAAACGTCCAGACATAATGCCAGACATCCTGTATGTCGTCTGATAGACTTGCACTAGAACCCTGTTTAGATTTGATTCAAGTCAGGAAGAAACCCGCCTAAAATCAGACGTCTGATGTTTCTCCCAGACATCTTAAAGGGATCTTCCAGACGTCTGATGCCAAGATCAAACGTCTGATAGCCCTATCAGTGCAATCATTGTTCCTGATTTCGGCCTAATTATCTTAGGCTTTGCACCCAACGGCTATGGAAGCTTTCCTATGGCCTCTATAAATAGAGAGGAACCTCTTGCACACAAACACACACGGTAGACACACCTAGACACACCAAGAACAAGCATTTCCACTCTTTTGTGTCCAAAAAGAATCTCTTGCTCTCCAAGCTCAAGTTCTACATCTTGAGAGCATCAAGCCTTTATGCACCCGCTCTCCCGCCATAGTTCACGAGAGCGACGTTGCGCCGTCGTGTAGCTCACGCACCCGTGTCATCAATTCGACGCACTCCTTGCAAAGGGAAGCATCTTAATTCCTATAGAAGCTTAGGTTAAATATTACTTTGTTAGCTCTATAGGATTGTTGTTTATTTTATCTTTGTTATTTGGTTGGGTATTCGCTTTGCGAATTCCCGTCTCCATCGTGGGACAAAATCCTTCTCGTGAAGAGAAGGGGTTGAGGAACGCTACCCTCGCACTTGTAGCGTGGTTGTAATTGAGGTTGAATCACCCTCGTTTAAGTGATTCGTTTAGTGGATTTGATCAACTTGGTTGATCGGAAAATCCTAACTTGACAGGGTTAGGTGGTGGTTTTCACCCGGTTTGGGTTTCCACCTAAAAATTATTGTGTACATTGTGTGATTGATTTTTTGTGAGATTGTTTATATTATATTCCGCAATTTATTACGTCACCCCCTCCTCGTAGGGTCGAATTTCAACAAGTTCAACGTCTATACAACCACACTACTTTATACGAGGGTAGTGTACCTCAAACTCCACTTCACGAAAAGGTTTTTGTCTCACAAAGGAGATGAGAATTCACAACACGAAATCCTAAACTTAGCTTCTATAGGAACAAGAGACTTCCCTTAAATGGAAGAATGTAGGCGTGATCGTGACAGAGTAATGATGCTCTTAGATTTGTTGAATGGAGCTTGGAGAGCAAGATCACTTCTTGTCTTGATGATTTCTTTTCAATGACACAAAGGAATGTGAAAGTAATGTTACAAGGTGTGTGTCAACAGGGGAGGGCTACTCCACTATTTATAGGTGGCCTAAGAAGGCTTTGGAAGGCCGTAGAAGCCTTAAGTAGCCGTTGGGGTTCATCCCAAGGTAAGGCAAGGTGCAATCAGAATCATTAATGATTTTGACAGGGTTATCAGATGTCTGGGAAAAAGATCAGGTGTCTGGAAGTCACTCTTAAGACATCTGGAAACTAAGTCAAACGTCTAATTGTAGATGGGTTTCCTTACTGACTTGGTTTAGACCTAAACAGGGTTCTAGTGCAAAACCATCAGATGACATACAGGGCGTCTGGCACAAGGTATGGACGTCTGGAAAGCTAATTAAGTGTAGGAATGGATTCCCAAGAGCCTAAACGGCTATAATCCTCACGACAAGTGATTTCGACTCAATCGAGGCTCAACGGTCACATATTAGACGTCTTTTTTCCTCTACGGACATCTAATAGAAGGCTAAAGGTCATATTCATCAACGTTTACTTTGTTAGCCAATGTTCCACTAATTGGACGTCTAGCACAACCATCAGACATCTTCTAAGATGTCTAGACTAAGGTCTAGACGTTTGATTTCAACTGACAGAACCTACTAAGTCTAGTCTAAGATATTGGATGTCTGAGTCAATAGTCAGACATCTTAAAAGTCAAGATTAGACGTCTGATTTCCAGATTAGACATCTGATCAGGCTGCCTGATGCCTATCTTGGATTTCTAGTTTCTTTATGAAAAGCCTAAGTATCCTAGGGTTGTGCAAGTGTATCTAGGACTACTGTATTGTTACTTTGGGCTCTTTAACAAATAATTTAAGAAATAAAAGAGCAAATAACAAAAAGATACAAAGTATAAGATATAAAAGACATCTATCCTATTCTTCTGACTTCACACTTTCGCTCCTCACAAAGCTCCTTCTCTGTCAAGCTCCTCCAATCTGCCATGGATGGGAGCTCGAACTCTATCTTTACACTTGTCTCCATTTGCAATTTGACCTGAAAACTAGGACTCACAAGCAAATGTTAAATAACAAGTGTTTTGTTATCATCAAAATAAACGATCGTGGTGCTCTAGCACCAACAGGTAGGAGGGAGCTGATCCTTTGTACGCGAGCCCAGGGAGGTTCTTAAGTAGCTAAAGGAGTGAACCAAAGCATCGACGTGTAAGGTTAGATGGAATTATGTCGTACGGTGGGATGGGTATGAGAGGAGGGTAGGAAGGTTCAAATCAAAGATCCACCGTTAGCTGGGATCTAGAATGGGAGGTGAAGCTATGTGTGAAGGCACGCGAAATTTGGATTGTGGTCGGCTGTTGGATGGATGGAACAAATAATCAACGGTGGCTATAGTAGCTGTTCTTTGAGTGAATAGTGCATGCGTGCTGCAGGCATGTTTAGCAAATTGAACAAAAGCCCTTAAAGGCTGAAATGGTAGGAACTCTGCTCTCAAGCCCATAAGTGGTAGAAAATAGGTCAGAGTAGTCCCTCATTGCTTATAGAAAGGTCCCTGGAATTTTTTGGCTTATGGAAATGTGAAGGATGAAGGACCTATAAGTAATGTCATAAATGCAAGGTCTTAATGACGTCCAAATGCCATGAAATTTTTGTTGAAGCTTAATTGAACATTTAGGAATATGATTTCACTTTTAATTTGAACTTTTGAACCCAAAGATGTGTTCAATTGGCAACTGGATCAACATTTTGCAATTAGTAATATAATATCTCATTTTGTGACTTAATTATGCGTTTTAACATGAATTAGATGTTTTAGGTCATTTTCCTTAATTCTCACACTTAACCTTTTATCATGTTAATCGGTAGTGTTTAACCTAGTTGCTAACTTAACTTGGGCATTTTAGCAATGATAAGCCATACCTTAGGTTTGCTTGTTACATGTAACCTTAGTGCGGTGAAATTTCGGCATCATCTCCCTACACTTTTCCAGTATACCCCCAAGTACCAATCTTACCTAGATTTTCTTTAACATCCAGTTAAGGGTATCACAGGAAAATAGATAAGATTAGTTAGTATACCGGAGAAGAGTAGGAAGAAGCAACGAAAATTTCACCGCACAAGGTTACATGTAACAAGCGAAACTAAGTTGTGATCAAATTTTTAAGGACCTTCTTTAGTTTGGTACTTCACGAAGCTAAAGTCAATCGAGTCTTTTTGCATGCTACAAAGACAACACGTTATGCATGTAAGGAAGGCATACATATACTTCCTGCATTGTCCGTATAACATGATCATAAGTCTCGACAGACAAGTAATTTGATACAATTTAACTTAGAGGACTTTTACCTTAGGGGTTAGAATACCTAATGTTTGGCCTCTCGTGCATATATCTTCTTTAGCAAGTCTATGTGTCTAAAATAATACTCATAATTACAAAGAAATTGACATTAAACATAAGCAATCATCTGATAAGAAATAAAATTATTTTCCTTGAATGCTAAAAAGAAATATACAAAAATGTTATTTTATTACAACATGAGAAATCCACATTATTTCATTTCCAAGTTAGGCATTATCTAACCTTCACAAGTTAGGCCTAAGGCTCATTTTGCATATCAAGAAACATAGAGGAATGCTTCTCAACACAAATAATACCCTGGAATTGATTCAACACATAGTTTAGAACTTATAATCCTATTATAAATATCTTTATAGGATTTAAACTAATTCAAATAAGCTCTGTAGAGCTTCGAATTTTGACTTGAGCTCAAAGAAGCTCAACTATAAGCCATATGAACCCAAATAGAACACAAATTGGTAACAAACATAGGTAATTTCAAAACTTCATAGAATCTATTCTAACAAATTCCTTTCATCTTAAAGATCATTTCACATCCATCAGAAGTGAGATCAGAAGCTCTAAGGTTCATTGTAGCTTCAGGCTGACCAACATTAGACTAAAAATTGACTTTTAGATCCTCAGTAGTTCAATCAAATTAATGACCTATATGGATCTTCTACGATCTCAAGAACTCATTAAACTCAAAAAGAAGAGAGATTGATCACTGAAATGCAATGTTCTAGGTCCACTGCCTAAATGCTAAACCCTAAAACCTCAAACCTTACTAAACATTAAAGCAATTTTTAAAAATATTTGACAAAGTTTCCCCTTATATTTTTAAGTTCTTTATAAACCTGTATAGCCAAATGATACTCATAATAAAAGTGGGCACACCCCACATTCAAAATAAAGCATACAAGTGGGCACACCCTACATCCATTCAATGAAATTAACACTATGTGGGCACACCTCACATCTAACGAAAAACTATATTATCATTTAAATAAATTAAAAACATTAAAATTATACCTCTAAGTAGTACAACCTCCAAGAATACCCGTTAGCGATAACCTGTAAACTAAGAAGATTTTGGTTAGAATTGGAGTAAATTAAGTTGGTTAAAATGTTTATTTGATTAGTGATGTAGGATGGGAGGAGGAGGACAGGTAGGAGGAGAGGAGGTAGGGTAGGAGGAGGAGGAGGCATGGGTGGTTAAGAGGGGAGAGGAAGAGGAGGAGAGCTGGGGGCTGACGGAGGAGTTGCAAGGGTTGGTGAAGAGGATGAGGAGGAGGGGTAGGAGGGTGAGGGGCTGGCGAGGAGGAGGAGGAGGAGGCAGGGGCTAGCAGAGGAGGAGGAGCGGCAGGGGCTGGTAATGGAGGACGAGGGGGCAGGGGCTAGCGGAGGAGGAAGAGGAGTAGGGGCTGGTGATGGAGGAGGGGGCAGGGCTGGCAGAGGCGAAGGAGGGGTGGGGGCTAGTGGAGGAGGAGGAGGAGGGGGCGGGGGCTGGAAGAGGAGGAGGAGGGGCAGGGGCTAGCGGAGGATGAGGAGGTGGAGGGGGTGGGGAGGAGGAGGAGGGGGCAGGGGTTGGCGGAGGAGGAGGGGAAGGGGTTGGCAAAGGAGGAAGAGGAGGGGGTGGAGGGGGTAGGGAGGAGGAGGAGGAGGGTCACAATAAGAGAATGAGGAGGAGGGGGGAGGGGGCGTTGGCGGAGGAGGAAGAGGTGGAAGAACTGGGGAGGAGGAGGAGGAGGAGGGGAAGTTGAGGAGGAGGGGGAGGGGGCGAGTCGACCTAAGGTGGAGGACGATGACAAGAGGCGATGTGGAGGCCGAAGGGCTCACGAGGGTTTTGTCTGTGGAGGAAGATGAACAGTGATAGGAGGAGGCACTGCATAAGACTAGATGAACCGATATATGCCATTGGTTATATTACCAAGCGACAGCATAGGTCGCTTCGAAAATTTTTCTCTGCATGCCCAAATGCCTTGGCATTTTAACAAAATACATTCATCGTCGCTTATGTCAAAAAACTATGGCAAAAAAATATTTTAAACTTCATTGCTCTTCTTTGATAGAGACAAGGAGAGGGGTAATTTTACACCATTCCTTTGCCGTCACTTTTTCAAACGACAGCAAGGAACCGATGGTAAAGCCCATCTTTCTAGTAGTGGAACATATATATATAGGAAAAGTATTGATTGAGAATTTAATGATAACATCATCATGAGCCATAACTAGCTTTAATTAGTCAAGATTAATTGACAAATGCTCCTACATAGTCGCCTGAGAGTCAAATTCCATTCATATTCTTTTTGAGAGAAGACCATTAAAATAGGGTTAATACTGCAATTTTAACATCACATTACGAAAGCAGATAAACCATGGGATTTCACAGGGGTTAATCTAAGGTCTAATGATCACTAAAGTCTAATAAGAGGGTCCACACAGATAGAAACGAGGTTTCATGCATTTCGAGAACTGATTCATAACCTAAAACCCTAATTTCATATCCACTTGAATTACAGAGGTAAATTCATATAAATTTCCTAAAATTCATATAAAAATATTCCTTGAGGTTTGGTATCTTTGATTTGACCATTGGAACCTATTTTGACCTCAAATAGAGTTACAGACAAAGTTCTGCCCTAATTTCGGTTTATAAGTAAATTTCCCAGTCAAACTTGGTCAAAACTCAAATCCAACTTCACCACTAGATTCCTTGGATCCAAATTAGGTTTGTACCAAAATTTGGGCTCAATCAGAGTCCATCTTGACCTAGTTTGCATTCTAGTCCCTTAAAACTCTATTCTTCACATATAAGCTCCTAGCTTTTGAAATTCTTTGCGAAAAGCCCCCTCTCTTTGTCATCTCCTTTGTAAAATGACCCCTGCCTCCATTGGAGGTCAACCGACCTCCAGGAAACCTTTGATCGAGCCTAAACCTACTCGAATCTTCATCAAATCTCACTAAAATTGGTGGGATTGATGCTCATACTATGAAGAAGAGATTGGGATAGATCTTGGCCCCTAATTTGCCCCAGAAAGACTGTGCGAAAACACAGATTCCTTGGGTTCTTTTTGATTCTAATGAAGCTCAATCAAGCTTCTTTCCTGTTTAGAGCTTGCCCCAAGCTCTATAAAAGCTTCCCCACTGCAAAGCCTTGATCCTTAGCTTGGTTTGGCCACATTTCCTCACTAAAATCTCTCCCTCTAGCCTCCTCCGGCTAGCTCCGGCGACATCTTCTTCCTCGCCCGTTGCCACATACCATAGGCAGCGAGATTACTTTCCTCTCCTTTCACCACCTCTCGTCGGCCAAAGCAAAGGTCATCTTCATCATCGCCGCTTCTTCTCAACAGAGCTCTCTTCATTTCAGGCATTGGCCAATCATAGCTGGTGCCAAATCCTCTCCTCTTCATCCGTTAGTTAGGACCAACTTGTTCCTCTCCCTCTCCTCAATCTTCCTATCCAATTCCCTTTCTTTTTCAACCACTGACACAACTGCACGCCCTCCGTCTTCCTTCACTTTAGTCGAGCTCCGGTGAGGTCTCCCTAACGCCACATCTCACCAAACATCCTCACGATGCCCCCAAAAGCTCCGTCATCCCACGCCGGTCAAAGTCCCTCAAGAAATTGAGGGGATTGGACATCCAAATTGCCCACCGAACACACACACCACCGAACACCTTCTCCGACTTTGCTTGTCCACCACACACCTCCTCGCACTTCACAAACACCACCGTCACTCTCCTTAACTCATGGTGACTCTCTTGAGCAATTCTAATTGGGCTATGAGGTTGTCTTTATGTTTTCAGGTATCGACCGAAGCTCATTTTCTCCGCCCCTGCTTGCAGTGCTCCGATGAGTTCAAGACCCAATTCCACTTCCAAGAGACGTGGATTACATCCGCGCATCTAGCTACAGCTCCAATTGAGATGTGAAGCCCACCAGCAGCTGCAATCGAGCGATACTCCCTTAGCTCATGCATGCAAAGAAGAAGGTGGCACTTTAGTGCCACATCGTGAAGTGAAGAGCTCTCAATAGCGTATAAGTGAAATTTGTGTTATCCGCTATTTTCCTAAGTCACCAGGGGTTAGGTCCCCGCTCACCTGCTCATGCACACCTCACTCACTCTCATGTCTATGAGTCTGGTCCCCTGCCTGGATCCATTAACCCGCGTACTGAACCCGATTGCACCTGGGTTTGAGAGAGAAGAAAGAAGGGAGAGTTCTGTGAGAGAAACGGGGTGGGTTTTGTTCTGGAGTGCTGAAGGACGACTAACACTTTGCCTTGCCCCTATGCTGAAGGAAGAGAGAGGCTTTTTATACTTAGCCTCTATGAGAAGAAAAGGCCTTGTTCCTGTGTTGCGAAGGGAAGGCCTTAAAGAAGAAGAAGAAGAAAGGCTCTTAAGAGAGCCTTGTGCTTATGCTCTGTTGGCGATATGCTCTGTTAAGTTGTCTGGTTCTATGAGGCGATGTCTGATTTGGCTCTGAGTACTGTTGAATTATTTAAGAACCTAAGTTGGGTTGATTGAGATAATTTGAATAACTTGAATATGAGATGTATGCTTAATTAGAGGATCTAAATGGTGATCTAAATCATCATTTTTTTGGTTTATCTATTCTTTTTGTCTCATAATCTTTTGATTTACATTTTAAATATCAATCTGACAAGTTGTATTTATTGCATATCTTTTATTGTGCTCAATTTATTATGCTCATCTATTTTAAAGGAAGATTAATGTGTGAGTTCCACATTTGCTCCCTATGAACGACCTTAGACTCCAATTAGATTCTGATTTTATAAATTTAAATGTTTTGTTGTGCGATTTAGGAGTGTACCACAACGAACACATATTAAAACTCCTCTTTCTCCCAACAACAACGTTGTGCTTATAAACCCACAAAAAAGCCCATCGTTGTGATCGTTGGATGCTATTTTCCATTGATGGAAACTACTGCATATATCAAAGGTGGTTTAGAAAACCACCCTTTCTATATGGAATGCACTCAATTAATCATTATGTTATCTCTGGAAAATATCTTTGCACATTAATGTCGAGTTGTATTACGACACTATTTATAAATCGTATTTGGAATACAATTAATCAAATATTACATTATTATATATTGGAAAGTAACCATATCACAGTAATACTTAATTGTATTACAACTCTCTTCTTAACCAACATGAATTTGTATTACATGATTTCCCATGTATTACAATTCAATTTTCCACTTGTAGTACAAATTCTTACATTTTCATTACAATAAATAATTGTAATACAAGTTCATCGTATATATACAAGTCTATTTTCACTTGTAATACAAGTTTTTGCAGTTTTTTTATAATAAATATTTGTAATATAAGATCCATTAGTAATACAATTCGTATTAGCAATAAATGTGTTTCCTTGCTACAAGTATAACACATTTGTATTACAAATTTAGTCATGCTTTTTATTTTCATTGTGTTATTATGTGTAATGCAAATTCGATTTTCACTGTTACAACATGTTTACTATTTTGTTACTAAACACCTAACGTTTATTACAACCCACATGCTCATGCATTACAAATGTATTTATGTCACTTTACAATGGTTGTTCATTATTGTTACAATACTTTTTCTTTAATTTAAGATGTATTCCTTCCTTGCCTTGAACATTCGAATGTAGAAAGTATTTGGATGTTTTTTGTTTTTTTTAATGTATAGCATCTAAGTTTGATAATTAATAATTTCCATGTATCATTTTTGTATCATCAATAATATCATCATGTTACTAATCAATTCACTATCTATTTTTAGAATGTATGTTTGGATTAGCTGTAATCTCATCCTATTTTTTAGGAATGTTTTATTATTCAAATGCTCTGTGCAGTTTTTTTAGCAACTTCCATTAATATCGATGTATATATTACAAAACCACCTTCATTACTTTAGGAGGTATTAGCTTTGATCGTGCGATCTTCATCTAATGGTTGTCACGTAGTACTCATTTAGTAATTTTTAGGCGTTGTGCTTAGAGGATAGGGCTCCTATATATATATATATATATATATATATATATATATATATGAGAGATGAAATTGTCTCAATTGCATGTTACAAGTATTTACTTTATCATTTAGAGCAAAACAAAGTGATTGAGAAACTTTCTCGAGGAAGTATGAAATTTTGTAGAATTTTGGAAAAAGAACTCTTGGGCCACTTCATTTCCTAGATAGTCCTTAGAAGATATGAAGTCTCAAATAAAATAAAACATGTCTTTTCAAATCCTCAGATATATAAATTTTCAGAGAGTTGACCACAATCTCATACAGAAATAAGAAGTAAAATTTTGAGGGGAGTTAGCTATAATCTCCCCTCAAGAAAAAGAAAGGGAGAACTCAGGAAGATGGCAACTGTCACACCTGAAAATAAGTGTTACTTGAGAAAAAATACTTGGGAATGAGCCTAAGAATAAGTGTTACCTGTGGAAAAATACTCGAGATTAAGATCTCAGAATAATAGAGATAAGGAGTCCTAATTGAGTGTAAGAAAATTACAAGGAACAAAACAAATGTCTAAGTTACTTTAGGGTTTGGAGGTTTCTAGGGTATTTATTCAGTAAGAAATAGTAAGATGAGATACTTTTGTCATTTAAGTGCATAAGTAAACTCCTTCAAGTAACATTACTCATCTTGAAAGCCAATCTTTTGACACCTAGGATACCTGAGTATCTGATTGCGTAGCAACCATAGGATCTAATCTATTTAAATTAAGTTAGATCCTACCTTAACCTAGGAATAATGCATCCAACAGCTGTATAGTTGCATCATGGGTGATTTGTTTAGCTATGCAAATAATAATTCTATTTTTATGTTTTAATTGATAGATAATAATAATTGCAGATGATTCGGGGCTGCGGATGATAAATTCAACCAAACAGACAGACTCAGAGCAATGATCGTAGTCCAACGACGCAAGAATTGCCTCAATCGTAGCCCTAGATCACCATCTACAAAGGTAGGAAGATGGACGGTCAGGATGGTGCCATGTGGCTCCATCCCAATGGCTCTCCACTATGTCCTTAGACTCTGAAGGAGTTTCCACGTGCTTTGTGGGCCATTGGATCTTCATTCAACGGCCACGAATGCACCACGTCACCAGCTCAGTGCACTTTAGCAAGGGAGGCCTCATCTCAGCCGTTGGATCATCATCCAACGGCTGAGGACATGCTAGCACAAAAACATAAGCGTGACACAAACATACACGTAGCGCATTGGTCGAGTGCACCATTGCGAGCGGTTGTCGCTTGTTCAAGATGCAAGGGGAGGCTAAATTGCTCTCGCGACAAGGTGCGCTAAATTTGAGAGTTGGATTTGAATCAAGTGGTGATGAAGCAACTACGCGGTGCATGGAGGAGCATTGGATTAGTACGTACGTGATGACGTGTGGATACATGTCATCATGCGTGTGCGCTATCAGCATGTGTTGAGAGCACAATGTGGATTCATCAAAGCCATTGATCATCATGATCAGACGATCGGGATTAAACGCACACGTTGCATGCGATGAAAACAAAGGTGGTGGTGAGGCACGCGCTCTTGACCACGCGATGGAAATCAAACAACATTGAATGTCCTACGTGGCGGCATCTCGCGGCAGCAGGCAATGGTGGCACGAGTTGCATGCGATCCGAGCTGTTGATCTGTGATCGAACGACCCTCGTGTGATCTGGCTTGTTGGCATGGTTAAGTCTCCTAAAAGACCCATTTTGCCCCTCACTTTGGCTATAACAAGGACCCTATACTCCCCATTTGGAGGGCATTTGACCACCAAGAATCTTACTCCCCGTTCTACTCCAAGAAAAAACTCTTCTTCTTTCAAGTTTCTCACCGCCCCCTTACCACCAAAGGGGCCTGTTCTGCTGCCCTTCCTAAAGCAATCCAACACTACCGAAGCACTCCTTGCCAGAGCACCATCATCTCTACTCTTATCTCGCTATCACTCTCTTTCTATTACTGCATTTCTAGAGTAGTTGAAGCATGCATCTAGAATAGCCAATTATCTATGAAATTTTATTTTAGTTATATTTCTCTTCATTAGGAGATAATAATGACAAGTAGAAAAATCAGAATTGATTCGCGAAACACACCTCCTTGAGATCGACTCGGACTCACACCTCGTTAGGAAATATTTTTTTGTTTAAATCGGATTTCACACTATACTACGATGAGTTTTAAAATCAAAATATGTTATTTACGATTCCAAACAGTATCCTCTTTTATGAAGAGGAGAAAGGTCAATTACATTAAGAATCCTTTAATAATTTGATAAAAATGCTTCTATATTCTGCTTGACGAAGTATCAAGTTTTATTATATCATAAAGTGATTAAACCATCTTGATAGTTGATGAAGTAGAAATTTTGCAAGAAAAATGAATAAAGAGTTAATCACCTCCGACAATTGTTCGTAAGATCTCTCAAGCAAAATTGAAGACTCGAGGATGGAAGTCTCTGGAAGAATAAAGATATAAGCTAAAAAGTTTTAGGGTAGCTGAAGGTTCAAACACCTAACTACATGACAAGAGGTGGCTGATACGGATTTTACGCAATTTTATAAATGTGGGCCTTTGTCGTTGAAATGCGTAAAATCGATCAACTCTTACATTTATAAAACCTAAATAGGATGAGTATCTAGGGTTGTCCAAGGAGGCCAATTTTTTAGTCACATGAAAGATTCTCTCTCTTGCCTCTCAAATCCGCACTTGTATTTTTGTATTTTTTATTTTGTTATTTTTAGGATTTTCAAAACAATCAGGCACTTGAAAGTGAAGATGAACTATGCTAAAACTATGCCTAAGTGACAAGAATAGATCCTCTCTTTTAAGCTCACCCTAGGCAAGTGCACCTAGGGTAATTAGAAGAGAAGAGTGTGTGCACTAAAACTACTAAAACATGAAAACACACTAAGTAGAAAATAGAAATTGGAAGGCAAAGAAATCTTGTATTGCTAGGAAAATTTATGACAACTAAATGCTTGTTACATCAACACAATAAAACATTAGCTAATATAAGAAAATAAAAAGATGAAGAATAATGTCCTCCAATGATGACGAAGGAGGAGGTAGGTCTTGCTCCAAGCATAGTAGTTATGCTTGAAAAGATCTCCTCCTTGCCTCCAAGTTGATACTCCTCCAAGCTTTTCTCCAAGGTGGGCGTCAACCACCTTGCTCCTCATCTTTCTTCGTCATCCCTCCTAGATGAAAGCTTCCTCCTTGGCATGGCACAAGGGAGAGGAAGAGAGAGGAAGAAGGCACCAAGGGGGCAAGTAGGTTGCTCCCTTGATCTTCTTCTCTTCTTCTTCTTCCTTGGTTGTGAGATGTAGGTGGTGTAGGTGGAATTAGAACTAATGGAGGATATGTCAAATGTGGTAGTTAGATGTATTTTTATAGGAAGGGAAGGGTTAGGTTGGCGTGGCCTTTTAGTGCAGGGTTAGGATTAGCTTTTGATGGGTGGTTGTGGATGCTATGGTGTAGGATTGTTGGCACCATCCCAAAGGTCATGTAGGGTGGTGGTTATGGTGGTGTTGGTGGCTCTTGGTGGTGGAGAGACACCACTAGTTGGCGCCAACAAAGGGGGCTTCTAGAAGGAGGGTTAGGTGGATGGTGGAGATGGCTTGATGGGGTAGGTGTAGGGTTGGATTTCAAGGGTTTTGGAGGGAACAAGTTGTCACCAACCATGGGTAGTTATGGGGTGGTTGGCGCCATTTTAGAGGTGGATTTTGGTGGTGTTAGTGGGGTGAAGAGGTGTGGTTGTGGTGGCACCAAGTTGGAGTGGGAGTAGGTGTAGGTAGGTAGCTTATTTGGTGAACTTAGAGTGGAGCTAAGGTGATGGTTGGGGTTAAGTTTTGGTCCATGGAGGTGGACTAGATAAGGTAAGCTAGCTTAGCCAGTAGATGAGTAGAAAAGTAGGTAGAGGGAGCTACGGTTTTCGAGGTGAGCTGAGGAGGAGATGCCTCTAAGCTGTACTGAAGCTGGTAGCTGCTGAAGAGAGCTGCAAGGAGCTACCTTGGCTGGCTTAGCTAGCTAGTTCTTTGCTAGCTGCTAAGCCAAGCTAAGATGAGTTGGCTTCTGCTGATGTGAGTTAAGGTGAGCTGGGTCTGGTCTTCCTGGAGATTACTTAGCTAGCTAAAGTAGCTAGCTTAGGTCAAGTAGCTCAGCTCAACCAAGTTGAGTTGAGTTGAGTCTCTAGGAGCTAGACTTGAGCTGGCTTGAGCTGGTTGAGGTCATCATTAGCTGACTAAGCTTAGCTAGTTGATGGCAGTAGCTAGTCCTAGTCAAGTAGAGCTTCCAGTGAACTGTTTTGAGCTAGAGGAGCTGGAATGGAGCTAGGATCAACTGCCTTGAGCTATTTTGAGCTACCATCCAGCTGGGGTGAGCTAAATGGAGTTGAGGTGAACTAGCTAGAGCTACCATTGAGTTGAGATGAGCTACATGGAGCCGAGGAAGAGTTGATCCAGCTAGAAGAAGCTAGGGTCCAGCTGGGATGAGCTGGATCTAGCTGAGATCCAGCTAATGTGGGCTTCTCCTTTATCTTCTGCCTTCTAGAGTCCTTGGGTTTGTGGTATTTGACTATCTTCCTATCCCTAATAGTCAAGTAAATGCATCAAAAAGACAATAAAATGCAATGCATGCTTATCCTAGGTGAATGCCTAAATGCAGCCCGAAAACTCATTCACGGAGTTAAAACCCTAAGAGCTAGATCAATTTTTGGGCATAAGAATGATGATAGACTAGCGTTTATCAGTGACCAGAAATTGGTTTTGATGGTGACCACACTTCCATTGAAGTTTATAAATAGGAGTGGAATCCCCCTAAATTGGCATCAAAATATATTTGTCATTTCTTTTTCTTACTCTTGAACTTACCACATATACTTCTTTTTGCCCTTTCTTGGTATGGTGAATGTAATCCAACCACCACAAAATAGAAGTTCTTAGTTCTGCGATGGTTAACTTGTCCCCTATTAAAATTTGGGGAAAGATTTTCTTATAGATTCAATGAATCTATTCGAAACTCTTTCAATATCTATATATATGGAGAGAGAGAGAGAGAGAGAGAGAGAAGGGAGCATGAAGCTCACCTGCACATAACTTAGGTGAAGCTTAGCTAATATCTTTCACTAAGAGTAATATTTCGAAGTGACAATTTGGGGATTAAGATCACTCTATATGGACAAATTATGTACAAGATTTCAAGCCAATTTGACACTCCTACCCCCTATATCGAAGGGGGCTCAATTTCGATGGCCTAAGTATTACTAAATTTGGCCCTACTTGATGGAGGTGCTACGATCATCAAATTTTAATGAAATTTTACACACTTTATGTTTTCACTAAATGGTTTCAATCCCTGAGTTTTTATTTTGACACATTGATTGTATATAGAAACATGCCTAAGCTACACATAACTTAGGTGCAGGTGAGCTTCACGCTCCCTGCCCTCATATATATATATATATATTTGTGTGTGTGTGTATAAAGCACTAAATGTACTCCATTCGATCAAAATCCAACATTACTTAAAGAAACCAGCAAAAATGACATAGTGGTTTCAAATTATGTAACTACAATGGAGTTACTTTTTTTGTAACGTGGAAAAGACAATCATTTATTAAGCATTTCAAAAAATACAAATTAATCAGATGAGTATATTACAAATATGGAGATAAAAATATAACTAAGAATTAATGCGGTATGGTTACTTTACAATAATAGTATAAAATGATTGATTGTATTCCAAATACTATTGATGGATAGAATTGTAATACAACCGACCATTTATATGAAAAGATACTTTCTACGGTGTCGTTTGGTTGGGGGAATTGATCTCTCAAGAAAAACTGAAGACTCGAGAATGACAAGAGGTGATCGGAAATCAAATTTGATGGTGACCACACTCCTGTTGAAGTCTATAAATAGGGATGGAGTCCCCTTAAACTGGCATCAAAATATGTTTGTCATTTCTTTTTCTTACTCTTGAACTTAGCACATATACTTCTTTTTCCCCTTTTCTAGAATGGTGAATGTAATCCTACCACCACAAAATAGAAGTTGTTAGTTTGGCTATGGTTAACTTGTACCTTATTACAATTTAGGGAAAGATTTTCTTATAGATTCAACGAATGTATTCAAAACTCTTTCTACATATATATATATATATATATATATATATATATATATATATATATATATATATATATATATATATATATAGGGGCTATATCCTCTATGCATTATATTCAAAATAGATCAAAAAAGCACTAAACATACTCCATTCGATCAAAATTCAACATTACTTAAAGAAACCATACAACATGACATAATGGTTTCAAATTAGGTAATTACAGTGGACTTACTTTTTTTGTAAAGTGGAAATGTAAATCATTTATTAAGCATTTCGAAATATACAAAGTAATCAAAGATCTTGGATAAGTGAAGCATTCCAAATATGGAGATAAAAATATTACTAAGAATTAATGTGATATGATTACTTTACAATAATAATGTAATAAATGATTGATTGTATTTCAAATACTATTGTTGGACAGAGTTGTAATACAACTGACCATTTATATGAAGAGATGCTTTCTAGGGTGTTGTTTGGTTGGTGGAATTGCCCCCACCCCCACCCAATTCCTTGTTTGGTGTCGTTTATATTGGAATCGCACCATTTCAGAATTGGGGATGCAATTCCAAGTTTTCATAGTTTTGACCCCCTGGTGGAATTATCTAATTTTTCCCTCTCCCTCTTTTAAACTAATTTTTTCTTTATTCCACTAACTTATTTTACCAAACAAACACCTCAATCCCTATAAAACTCCTTAATTCCTTTGACAAAAAAAACAAATCCAACTAAACAGTAAAACCTCTTAATACCTTCATTCCTTCTACCTTGAACTTTTATTCCTCTTATTAATTCCACATACCAAATGCCACCCAAGTGTAATAATTGATTAGATACATTTTAAATACATTTTTGGTTTTCTAAACCACCTATAAACATACTTGGTGTTCTTCATTAAGTGAAATAGCAATCTAACGGTTAATTCAATTTTCCACTTATAATACAAATTTAACTAGAATGAACTTGTATTACAAGTTTTTATATATATTATAATTCAATTTTCCACTTATAATACAAATTTTTGCACTTCCATTATAGTAAACAGTTGTAATACAAGTTAATTGCAAATATTACAAATCTATTTTTCACTTGTAATACAAGCCTTTACACATTTGTTACAATAAATACTTGTAATACAAGTTCATCACATGTATTACAAGTCTATTTTTCACTTGTAATACAAGTTGTTGCACTTAAATTTATAGTAAATATTGGCAATATCAGTTTGTATCAAGTACTATTGATGTACCTTCTGGATTGCTTGTTAATTAGGGTTAATTATTGCATTGTAGTATAGTGTTGCAATCCAGACGAATGTTATTTTATTTATATACAATTTTTACTAGCTTTATTCCAGGTCGTTCACTGGGAGGCAATTATTGATATACATCACTCTCTATTATCCAAAAATCATCTTTTATTCCAAAAATGTGAAGTTTATTTACAAATGAATGAATAATGAATGAAAGAATCAAAGAATGAACTAATCTAAGTTAATTAGGTACAACAATGAATGAATTATGTTGATGACGATGCCTCAAAAGAATATATATAGGTATAAAGGCATCAAAAACTAATCTAAGCTAATCTGGGTTAATTATGTACGATAATATCTAAGTAATGCCTTAATATGGGCACAAAAGGAATATTTATATATATAACTATGTTACTTACTATATTAACATATATATATTATGTATACTAACATCTATAAACGTCACTAAAGAGCCTTAAAAATAATTATTTACAAAATAAGGCAAAAATATATCTATATACTATACTATATATATACGCTAACTATACACTTATACTAACATACATATACTAACACTTATATAGACACGACTAACACACTACACACAACACTTAATTAACACTCACTAAACAACACATGCACACTACACACTCAACACTTAGCTTAAATTCTAACACCTAACATGTTTAACACACTCTTAATCAAAAATTATTTGTTGGCAGGCCCAACCCTTCGCAGGATCAACAGCCCACAGGAGGCGGATTAACTACTACTAAACATGGACCCATAGTTATTAGTTAGTGTTTTAGTATAGTTTTGGGCCAATACTGGGCCACATAGACCACTTGGCCTAGCTGGGTCTGGTCACCCAACCCAAACCTCTCTCTCTCTCTCTCTTGGATAATGGTCAGATAAATGGTGAATGGGGATTCGACCCCCGAACTTGGACGAGAGGCTTAATATGCATACATCTAATTGACCTAAAATACCTATTTATACATGTTTCTAGTGTCATAGAAGCATTCATCATTATAAATATTACATAACATGCATCATCATGCATTTAGGATAGATTGTATAAATTTTAGGTTAATTTTCTCTTTTTTTAGTCGAGAATAAGGAAATATCTATCAGGGCCTCGGATTAAGGATCCAATCGTACGGATCTGATCAGGGCGACGATCGGAGTTCAACGACTCTGAAATCACCCCAATTGGACCTCCGTAGCATCAAATGTAGTCTGAGAAAGATTAGAGGTCAAGGGGCCAAGTGGTGTATAATCCGTACATCAGTCGAAAAATCCAATCGCATAGATGGGTTCAGATCGACGATCGCAACCCAACGACGTGAAAATCGATCCAATCAAACATCCGTAGCACCACTTACAAGCAAGAGAAGATGGATGGTCCAAATGATGCCACGTGGCACCATCCAGACCCTTCAAACAGCTCGCTGCCCCACTTTTTCATCCAACGGCCAAGAATTGATCATGTTTCCTCCCTTAAGCCACACCTCATGTGAGAAGAACCACACATTTGATATCAACCATTGAATCAAGATCCAACGGTTGAGATCAAATAGCACAAGAATGTTCTCCTCGCCTATCCACCCGCATAGCGCAGTGGATAAAATCCTCCATCGCTGCAGGTCGCGAGTTTGATTCCTTGATCTGTGCTTCCTTCCTCGCGCACATAAGGAAAATTGGACTATTCGATCAGATATCAATGCCTTAAATCAAGCCATCGGATGCACGCGTAGGTCAGCTCGCGGTTGCACACGCAGGCGTACGTGCTTCCCAGCATCCAGTCATGCGCGATCTGAAGAGTCCAAGCACGATTCAACGGCTGAAGAGGATGAGCCTTTGTGCGAGAAGATCCAGCGGCGAGCGTTTAAGTCGTATGAAGGCTCTTGCCATCGTCTGATTGAGGTGGAGCACACCCTATCAAAAGGCATCCACGGCTGTGAGAAAAGAATCCAAGGGCTGCTGATTCTCCACGCCATTCCTGCAGGAAGAAGTACACAATGTGGGAACGTGCAACCAAGGAAAATGTGGGTGCTATCAAGACCCATGTTTTTCTTTGTATTTTTACCAAAATACCCCATCCAAAAGCTTATAAAAGGAGCCCTTATTCCCTCCATTTTATCATCTCTTCCTCTCTTCTCTCATCCCCACCATAGCTCAACGAGCTTGTTCCAAACCTGAGATGCTCCATTAGAGCTAAAAATATAATTTTTCCACCTTCTCACCCCATTCATTGAGCATCCTGCGGTTGTCCTCTCACCATCGTTCGGGAAGCAGATCCCACTACGATGTCTCCCTGCTTCGTCCACCTTCCTTCGTCTTCGTTCTCCCTCGTCCAGCGTCTCACCACCTTCGTCCAGGTGCTCCGTCAACGTGGCTCGTCCTCTAAGCAATCGTCGAGGAGGATAACTTCTCTCCCTCTTCTCTTTATCACTTTCTAGATTAGATTTCCAGCTTTCTAGTGTAGCGAATAGTTGTAATGAACATGATTATGTGGTTATGAAACATTTGTTTATTCTCTCTCTATTTTCTCTTTATTTGTATTAATCTTTCTCTGTCTTCTATTATTTATTCTTTAAGTAGAATAGCTAGGGTAGTTTTAATTCGACTAGCTACTTTGCTTCGTGGCAATAAATGAAACGTGTTCTTTGATGAAACGTACGTCTCCCCATGTTTAACCTGGGACTCGCCAAAGTTTTGGTTAAATTATTTATTTGACGAATTTTTACGCAACTGTGATGACTGGGTTTCAAACTCAAATTTTCAGCGTACAAATTCCCGTCCAACATTTTGGCGTCATTGCTGGGGAGGCAACGCCCTTTGATTTCTCATGTTTTCCGCCTTATCTAATTTTTATCTCACTTTTTCTCCCATCTTGCTATGATTGCAGGTACTCTTCTGAGGTGAGCCAGAGCGGTTAGATTGGAAAAAAATGCTGATGAAGGTTTTGTAAGTATACCCCACCTCCCACCCACTAGTTGTCATTCCATCACCTAATAACACAAACCCTAATTAACCTAGGAGCTCTCATAAACCCTAGGCTTAGTTTGGTTGTTTATTTGCCACCTCCACCCACCTCACCCTCCACTTATAAAAAAAATTCTAAAAAAATTCCACAAAGGTACACAATCTCTTTTGATTCTTAATACTCAACCTGTAACCCGATCTTTGTAACTGGTACACCCATCAACACATAATTAAGTAGCAGTCATATTAGGTAACCACTTGTGTGCCTAATTCAGTGGTACATTAGGCCAATTGTTTGAGTTGTTTGGGCTGTACCACTTCATCTAAAAATAATTCATTGAGTAGCTGCCTCTTAGGGTTCAATTTTTAAGAATTAACCAGGCACTCCACATTCTTTTAAGTTTCAAAGGAAGACATCTTTACCTATGCTTTCAAAACCTGGTGTGCCAACTGAACCTTGATTGAATATATCTAGAGTTGAACCCTAAAACCTACTAAACAAGGTTGAACCCTAAAAGATAAATCATCAACAAATCTTGTTTGAAAGCCATTGGTTGCGCACGCACACACATTGTAATTGATCTTTAAGGGCACAACCTAGATAAAGGGCCCATCACATTCCAAAGCACATTCAAACCTAAACCTAACTAAAATCAAGTAGACGTTGGCCTTAAGGACTGCACTCACTCTTCGGTGCCCAGATCAAGATTATTTTCGATAAATCTGATTCTACCATTCAATCTAATGTGTAGCTAAGGGAGTAGAGTCAAACGACCGTGGTTGGGGGGCTTCAAAGGAACCTGAGGCGAAAGGCAAGGGAAGAACCTTCTCCCCAGTCCCTCCCTCTAATTGGTTGGATTGACCGAAAAGAAGCAGATCAAATCATTCTTTTCAACTCAAGATGGGTTTTGGGAGTCTGTAGATCTTTAGGTTACCCTACCTAAGGGTAGATTTGATTGTTTGTACTGCAGAGCATCTTTTTTCCTCCCATTTTGTTATGGATCTTCCACATCCTACACACATTTCCACTCCTACCCTCCTGACATTTCTTATCCCCAATATGATAATTATTATCCCGACCCATGCTGTAATCAACCATCTACTAGTTGGGATTACTTGGATTGGGGATACAATTCCAGACCTCCATGTTCAGGGTCTAACCCTAGACATCATGATTGTGATTTTTATCCTTCTACGAACTACATCGATTATAGATCACCATCCTCTTATGGACAACCTAATACGATCTACAATCAAGAAGGATATCCTGATTACAACTCTTACCCTCCCCCAGATTACACTGCATATGGATCACCACCCCTGTTTTAACAACCTGAAGTGACCTATTATCAGGGACGATATCAAGAACCTCAATTGGTTAACTCCCCTGGATTGAAACCAAACCCACCCAACCCTGAACTAAACCATTTTGTTCAAGTGAACGAGGTCCAAGATAGGGTATTAGATAACTTAAGGAATACTATTCAATCTTTAGAAGTTTAGCCAACATCCTGCATTAAAGAATTGGAGCCTCTGATTCAAATGATTGATGATCTTAACAAGTATTTGTTGGATTGGCTCCAAGATGTTAAGGATAAGGACCCGGGTGAGTTTTTACTTAGCAAGTTATTGAAATTGAGGATGAAATTTGTGGTCGCTTTAGTTCAATCTTGGGATGATTCCTAGAATGAACCCCTTTTAGGAGAGCCAATGTTAGAATCCGCTCAGGCACCTGTAGGGGGGGACACATTTTGCGAGATTGGGATTGACCAGGTTGGTCTAGAGCAACCAATTGTGGATAAATTGATTACTTCACCTGAGATCATGAGCCAGGGTATGAGGAAACATGTCGCCATGGACCAGGAAATGATCAATGAATTTGAGACATATATTAATGCGGATCCAAAATTCTTTGATTCTGAAGGCGAAGAATCTTTATGTGAAGTCTCACCTGAGTTTGAGGAAGATGATTTCAGTGAGACAACTAGGCCTGAGGAATTCGAACAATTTTTTGATGGCCTTATAATTGAGGAATTTGATCCTGTTGGGGCTTACATGATGGATTCAAGTCCTAATTTAATGAGAGATTCAATTCATAGTCCCATTCCTCAATCACACCCCATTGAGCATACTGATGATTTTGATTTTGAGATCACTAGACCCAAGTCAATTCTGATTCAGCCCCAAATCCTAGACTTGGAAATTTTAATTGGGGTGATTAACATGTAGGAGGTCCCAGAATCTGAAATCCTGATTGTGGAGGATAGGAATTTGGAAATAAAGATATGGGAAGCCAATAGTGGGGGAAGCAGAAGTCTGAATCTAAGGGTTTCTATATACCTGAAACCACTAACCTTCTACCAGGACCCTTATGACATTTTTTATTCGGAGGATGAGCAACCCAAGCACAAATTCACTGATTATCTTTTTGATCTTGATTGTCCTATTTCCGACTTTTTAGACTTGGGTTGCATCCTCACAAACCGTAGGC
Source organism: Thalassia testudinum (assembly GCA_037157565.1). Classification (NCBI taxonomy): domain Eukaryota; kingdom Viridiplantae; phylum Streptophyta; class Magnoliopsida; order Alismatales; family Hydrocharitaceae; genus Thalassia; species Thalassia testudinum. The sequence continues at coordinate 100,499,156 of JAZHRO010000056.1, read as the reverse complement.
CCAACCCCACTTGCATATTGATCTTAGGTTCTGGGTAATTTTTATCCAGAACCTTAGATACCCTCATCTATGGGACATGGGTCTGCATCACAACCTTGTCCACATCTGTGGACATCTTCTCCTGGCAGGCCCAAATATAGATTTTCTTATCTTGATTCTGACCTGTATCTGTGAATTCTTGATTTCTTCTTTATTTGTATAGTGTGACTAGCTGAAGGCACTAAATTCAGCACATATACAGTCTTCCTTATCTCGAAGCAGATCGGGTAATCACGAAATTCAGGTGCTTTCTACTCTACTCCACTCTATTTCATGCCTTTTTAATATAATGAGGACATTGCATTAGATAGGTATGGGGGGGTGGATATTCATCTATGAATCATCTTGTTAGCTCCGTAGATTCTTTTTATTTTCTCTTTATTTTTGAAAAAAAATTAGGAAAAGAGATCTTGGTCATTATAGCTTTTCAATCTTAAGAAATAATATAGTAAGACCTGAACACTTAGACCCTTCAGGTCTTAAGGATTAATCAGCCTAGGTTTCCATTAAAATGTGGATTTGTTTATCAAGTCCTCACCATTCTGAATTTATTTCAAATTGGCTAAATAAGTTGGGGTGATAAGTACACGACTTATCAACCCGCCCTCTGATTTGAGGGGGCTTTAAGCCTAATCATCTACACACTCTTTGCACTAACTTGCTTTTTGGTAGTTTTTATGGCAATTGGGTAGTTAATGGACCTTCTAAGGTGGTATGGCTGGCAAGTTATCGGTGGTAATAGCTCATCGGCTGGTTGTCAAGAGCCCAGCCACACAACCATTCTCTTCCTGCTGCCTTTAGGTAAATCTTAGATTAGGGAAGCCACCTACTTAGAAACAAAGAAACAAAAAGAAAAATATCCAGAAAGAAAAGAAAAAGAAGTAGAAAAGAAAAAAAGAAAAAAAGAAACAAGCTACACTTCACTGCATAAGTATGGCTAGCAAGTTGTCAGTAGTAACAGCTCATCGACCGGTTGTCCAAAACCCAACTCATGAAAATGCACGTTTAATTCCAAACACTTAGGAAGAAGCGGAGAAGTAGAATAAGTCAAGGAGATATACACTGGGTTCATCCTTGTGTTGACCCCATAAAAATAAAAGTAAGGAGAAAGCTACCGGTTATATAGATATGCCTTTAGGCAGAATTCCTTTTCAAGGTCACCTAGGGGCGTAGAAACTTGAAGTCCATTTGGACTACTGATTAGTAAGTCTATCACACATGCACAAAAAGATGCTTAGTACTTAGAGTTCTCTTCGAGTCTTGGGTGGGTTGGGTCACCGTAGAAAGCTACTGCGAAACCCTAAACTTAAAACTAAAAAAAAATTAGAAAAAGAAGAAAAAGAAAAAAGATGCTTGTGGCTTTGAATAAGGTGAGGGCTTGGGTGGTTTGCATTTTGGTAGACACCCCAGCGCTATTGTGTCTCTCAGGTTTTAGTAGAAATTTTCTAGTGTTGAAAAAATAACTTTTGTCCAAAAAATATGATCCTAATTCTTTTATAAATAGTATGTAGTTTTGTTAGGAACTAGCAAAAGATAGGCATAGGGGTGTGATGTGCATACATCTAATTGACCTAAAATGCCTATTTATGCATGTTTCTAGTATCATAGAAGCATTCACCATTATAAATATTACATAATATGCATCATCATCCATTTAGGCTAGATTGTATAAATTTTAGGTTAATTTTCTCTTTTTGTGGCCAAGAATAAGGAAATATTTACTAGGGCCTCGAATTGAAGATCCAACCGTACAGATCTGATCAGGGCGATGATCTAATTTCAATGACTCTAAAATCACCCCAATCAGATCTCCGTAACATCAAATGTAGTCCGAGAAAGATCAGAGGTCAAGGGGCCAGGTGGTGTAAAATCCATACATCAGACGAAAAATCCAACTGCACGGATGGGTTTGAATCGACTATCGCAGCCAACAGCTCAAAAATTGGTCCAATCAGACATTTGTAGCACCACTTACAAGCAAGAGAAGATGACCGTTCAGATGATGCCTGTATGTCGCGCTTTTGTGATCGGATTTTAAAAGATAACACGTTGTAATATAGCCAACAAAGCGTTCAAACAAATAGAGAATTTTATTATTCGAAAAACTAGAGTATCCGAGGTCGAACACAGGGAGCAATCTCGGTACTTTTAAAACTAAGGAATACAACTTTTAAATGAACAATTGATTCAAAGGGAGAGAGTTATAAAAAGAATTGCTAAAAGATAACAGGATTAGACGTCTGATTTCTATATCAGACGTCTTAAATGCGACTATTCTTCTTCCTGTTTTGATTCTGCCTTGGTCTTCTCTGATTTTTGCTTGCTCTTCTCTCTACTGCCTTCTTCTTCTTCGTAGGTTCTTCTTCTTCTTTTCTTCTGGTCTACAGGTCTTCTTCCTTGAACTTCTTTCTCTTCTTTTCTCTTTCCTGCGAAGTCTTCTCCTTCCTTGGTCTTCTTCCTTGGCCTTTCTGCGAAGGCTTCTTCTTGCGGCTAAGTCTCTCAATGCTCAGCCTGCCTGCACAGAGAGGTGGAAGCAAAACCTACCCTGTCCCTCTACTCGCGTGTCTCTCACTCTCTCTGCAATTCACTCAAGGACGTTCTCCTAGAGCCACGGGTAATCGGGTTAGATTTCGCACTCGGGACCAGGCGCACCGGTAGGTGGGTGATGCGTGAGGAGTGCTCAGGTTGGGTCAGGTCGGTGCCCACCAGATCCGCGAGGTGAAACCGCGGACGAGGCGAGCGTGGGATAAAGTGAGGGACCTCACCCCTGTGCGTTCGGAGGCAACAAGGCAATATCACAAAAATGATTTAAAGTATACCTGCGCTTCGCGTTTCGCCGTTGTTGGACTATTAGTTCTGCCCCGCTCCCGCGTGCGCCCGTAGAGCCTTCGTGCAATCGCCACAGCTGCGGATGTTGCTGCGCTCCTTGCTGGACTTAGATGCTTCGCACTACTTTCCCGAATATGATGCACCTGAAGATTGGAGAACCTGACGCCTGGAGCTGCTGAAGCCTGGAGCTGCTCCAACCATCAATGGCGGTAGGGGCTGAAATCCTGTCAAACACAAAACAAGCCTCTCGGCTTAATCAGACCAGCTGGGGACCTTCGTCGTGGCACGGCGAAGGTGGTGCACAGTGCTGCAGGTCGTGGGACGGCCTAGGCATGCGTGCCTAGGTCGACCTGTGACCGGAAGTGTGGGGGTGTTCGGGGGGCTGTGGTGGAGGCATAGAGGGATGGTGGATGGGCGGAGATTGTTCCTTGTGGTGAGGCGGAGCTTATGAGACGGTTGGCGAGCCGTGTGGAGGGGCGGAATGGTGGGGGCGACTCGCCGGAGGTCGGTCGGTGACGTGGAAGATGAGGGTGGTCAGGCAATGTCAGGGGGCAATTAAATGAAATAAAAGGGGGAAAAGAGAGAGGGGAAGATGGAGAAGGTATCTGGAGTGTTCTGGAAGGGAGGGAGGCAGGGGAGTGGACGGCGCATAGCTGCCGTCGTCAGAGAAGAAGAACCCTGAGGGAGGGAGCGGTGACGAGGACGAGGTCAGGGGCACGCGCGCTTGGTATGGCGCAACGCGGGAGGAAGAGGCGGAGTTGACTCTACTGCTAGTATGGCAGTAGAGCGACGAGAAGGAGGGGAGGAGGTCGCCGGAGCTTGCGGGTTTCTTGGCCGGAGATGGAAGAGAGGAAAATTTGGGGGAATCTCCGCCAAAACAAGTCTGAAGATCAACGGCCGGGTTTGGGGATCCTTTTATAGGTGCTGGCCGAACTTTCTAGTGTGCGGAGGGCTGCGCAATTATCTCCGATGGCTCGCCGGAGAAGGAAAGAGGGTGGATACCCAAATCCCTTGTGCGTTCGCATGAGAGATTGGGTTCACACCAGAGATCGTGATTGGCCTTAGATGGAAGGGAATTCCTCAGAGAATCTCCCTTCCATTTCTGGGAGGGGATCTCTGAGGAATCAGAGAGTATTCCCTCTCTAAACCTCGCCGAAGGTCGATTCTGCCCTAACAATGGCGGCAGGACTTGATTGCAAAGGTGGTGAGGAAATTAGGGGGCTCTCTGCAATGATTTTCAAAGGATAGGGGCCAAATTGTGATTTGGGTGTACTAAATTGCAAAGTAGGTCAAGATGACCTCCCCTTAGGTCCAAATTTTGGTATAAACCTAATTTGGACCTAAAGAATCCAATTTTGAAGTTGGATTTTAGGTTTGACCTCGTTTGACTAGATATTTTACGTAAAAACCCAAATTAGGTCAATTAATGAGCTAGGACCCTATTCTAGGTCAAACTAGGTTCCAAAGCCCAAATTAAGTGTTCTAAACCCTAGAGGATATTTTTCCATGATTTTTAGAGGGTTTACTTGATTTTTATCCTGATCGGAACCTTGTTGATTTAAGCAGGTCTGTTTTAGGGTTACTAAATGTCATTTAATTCCTAAATTGCACATGAACCCATTTCTGATTGACTCAAACCACTTTTTATCTTATTTAGACCATTTGACCTATGTTTCTATTCTAAGAAATCCCGTTTATGCACTGCAATGGTAAAATTACAGTTTTAACCTTTAATTCATGTTTTCTTCTTAGAGCACTTATTCCTTCATTTAGGCCTTCTTCTAGGTTATGTAGGAGCTTTTATCTTCTTTATTGGGTCAAAATGAGCTAGTTATGGCTCATGATGAGGCTCTCATCAATGCCAAATGGCACCATACAGACCCTCCAAACTACTCGCTGCCCCGCTTTTTCATCCAACGGCCAAGAATTGATCATGTTGCCTCCCTCAAGCCATTCCTCATGTGAGAAGAACCACACATTTGATCTCAACCATTGAATCAAGATCCAATGGTCGAGATCAAATAGCACAAGAATGCTCTCCTCACCTATCCACGCGCATAGCACAGTGGATAAAATCTTCCATTGCCACAGGTCCCGAGTTCGATTCCCTGATATGTGCTTTCTTCCTCGCCCACACAAGGAAAATTGGACCGTCCAATCAGATATCAACGCCTCAGATCAAGCCATTCGATGCATGCGCAAGTTGGTTCCCGATTGTATAAGTGATTGTATGCGCTTCCCAGCATGCGATCGCGAGCGATTTGAAGCATCCAATCATGATTCAACAGCGGAAGAGGGTGAGCCTTCATGCGAGAAGATCCAGCGGTGGGCATTTAAGTTGTCTAAAGGCTCTTGCCATCGTCTGATTGAGGTGGAGCATGCCCTATCAAAAGGCATCCACGGCCGTTAGATAAGAATCCAAGGGTTGCTGATTCTCCACGCCATTCATACGGGAAGAAGTGCATGATGTGGGAACGTACAACCAAGGAAAATGTAGGTGCTATCAAGACCCACGTTTTTCTTTGTATTTTTACCAAAATACCCCCATCTAAAAGCTTATGAAAGGAGCCCTTATTCCCTCCATTTTATCATCTCCTCCTCTCTTCTCTCATCCCCTCCATAGCTCAACGAGCTTGTCCTGAACCTGGAATGCTCCATTAGAGTTAAAAATACAATTTTTCCACATTCTCACCCTATTCGTGGAGCATCCTGCAGTTGTCTTCTCACCGTCGTTCGAGAAGCAGATCCGGCTACGACATCACCCTGTTTTGTCCACCTTCCTTCGTCTTCATTCTCCCTCGTCCAACGTCTCACCACCTTCATCCAGGTGCTCCGTCAACGCGGTTAGTCCTCCAAGCAACCATCGAGGAGGATAACTTCTCTCCTTCTCTTTATCACTTTGTAAATTAGATTTCCTACTTTCTAGTATAGTGAATAGATGCAATGAACATGATTATGTTGTTATGAAACATTTGTTTATTCTCTCTCTATTTTCTCTGTATTTGTATTATTATTTCTCTATCTTCTATTATTTATTCTTTAAGTAGAATAGCTAGGGTAGATTTAATTCAACTAGCTACTCTGCTTCATGATAATAAATGAAATGCGATTTTTGACCAAACGTATGCCACCCCATGTTTGACCTGGGACTCACCAGAGTTTCGGTAAAATTATTTATTTGATGGATTTTTACATGACTACGACAACCGGATTTCAAACTCAAATTTTCAGCATATAAATTCCCGTCCAACAAGGCTTAGCAACGCGAAACCTTATTTGCACTGTGGCTAGTTGTCAATGCACGATGTGGTGCTATGTTAGTGCCCAAATTTTCTAGAGAAACCGTGTTTTAAGGTCAATTTTAGGGGTTAATTAAGGTGTCAAATAATTAAATATTTTAAAATTAAATTATATGGTCTTGAACCTATATAAAGGGCTATTTATTGATATAGTTTATTTACAATAATTAAATATATAAATATATTTAAAAATTGGTTAAAGTTGGGGAAAAATACACATTGATTTTTAGCTTAATTCCTTAATTAAAGTACAAATTAATAAATTAATGGTACAATTGACAAATAAATTAGTTAATATACATTATTAACTTATTATTACAAATTTTTAATTTATTTTTATTGACTTATTTCTATTTATACACATTTAAATACATGGCTTACATATATATACAATTTAAATACTGTTTTACAATATAAATAAGTTATAAATATACTGAAAATACTATAAACTATAATATACAAGTATACAGCATAATTTATTTCAATAATTTATTAATTTACTAATTTAAATTATATTAACTTACTAATATACCTAATTAACTTATAAATATAATTATATACAATATATAGGAAAATAAATAAATACAAAGGTACATTAATGTACAATATAATTACTTTAAGTTATATATACAGTTATAAATATGATTCTACATACATGCCTAACTATTTTATAAATACCTATGGATTATATACATATAATATTAATAAATAAATACATAATTATATTTTTGTAATACATACTGAATAACTCAATATAGATATCTACCTAAGTAAATAAAATAAATATATAAGTTATTTACATATGTTATATACATATAAGTTATTATATACACTTAATTTGGTATTATTTACAAGTATAAGTATTATGTACATAGGTATTTTTATGGGATTTTTGGTATTTTTTAGATTTTTATATTTTTTTTATGATTTATAGATATTGGAGAAGAGGTAAGAAAGGTGAGAAGAAAGGGAAGAAGACTCTTTTTGGTGTTTTTATGTGTTTTTCTTATTTCTTAACCAGAGAAGTCTAGGACTTCTATTGGTATGTTCTCCTAACTAATGGACTTGAAACCTAAACCTAACTCACATACACCTAAATCTAAATCTATTCTCACTCAAGACACTTTTATTTTATTTATTTACAATTATTTTTTTTTTTTATGTATTTACAATTTGGTCTAAACATGGCTCAATGGAGGATAAACATGAATCAAAGCCTTAAAATTCAATCTAAGATTTGGAATAAAAGAGTTAGAACATGGTAAACTACCATATATGAATAAACATCATAATCAAACCCATAATGCTATGATTTATTCATTGAATTACATCAAGTCAGCACTTAGATTTCAAGCTAGGTTTTTGCTGATAGAACATTCTACAGACTTTAAAATTGAAATACAAATCAGTATAAATTCAAGATAAACTCTATCCAAGTCCATGAAGGCTTGTTACAACTTATTTTAACATTAGACTAGCTTGGAAACACATTTTAGTATCAAGCTTCATCATAAACAAATCTTGACAGATTACATCCATACAGTAGGCACAACAACAACTATATCATAATTCAAGCTTTAAATATGAGGTTCATGAGAATATTCCATAACTTTTTACAGCATCTAAAGATCAAATTTATGCGAATCCTACCCCAGAAAACTCTTTATAAGCTTCAAATTATCCAATAACCATATACATTTCTCAGTCAAATCCTCATTCAACTTAGTTCAGCATGCTAACAAAATAATTCAAATCAAGATCAAAAGCTCAAAACCTTGAATTAATCATTTTACAAAGTGCATAACCATTTGGATCCATTCCAAATCCTTGCTCAAAACTTTAGAATAGTAATTGAATGATTAAATTCCAAAAACCTCTTTAGACTTGGTTGTGCTAATAAACACCTAAAATCTCATTCAAATCATCAAAAATTCATATTAATCATTGCAAATACCCCTCTAAAGATCTGGAATCATGCATAATCATATCCAATACCTCAAAAGCTTTAGAAACCCTGATCAATCTCTTCTCTTGTGTCATAGACAACATGAAGGGAGGAAATCAGACCAGGCATTGAAATCCATTCAAAACCATTCACAAACCTTTATTGAGTTCATTTCAACTCAATCAAACTCTTAAATAACGGATTGAAACTTTTTTCAGTAAGATCGAGTTATTGCCCATGTAGGCTTTTGATTTGGAATCGCTAAGATGGTATGATCATCTATTCATTCTGCACACCATTGATTGGTGTGTAGGAACCCTAGGCAATGCTTTAGAATAGTTTAGGTCATTGTGGGGGCCTCTATTCAGTGCATCGAATTCATTGACCCTCGTTACCAGTGCGAATACCAGAAAAATAGTATCAACCATGTAAATTCGGCATAAGCTCATCTAAGAATAAAAATCTAACTAAAACCTCTCAGAATCATCACATTACATCTAATTAAGTATCTAATAGCTCAATTCGCTCAATTAAAACCACCTGAAAACATATTGGATCTCTGATCCTTCAATCAGAAGAGAAAATCAAATCCACATCAATCGAGCAAATTGTCACAATTAAAATAAGATGGGGAGCTTTTGTGCTCAAATGAAGAGAATGGAGAGACCCCCTAATGACTTAAGCTCATCAATAGGCCTAGAAGCTAGAGAGCTTCAGGTCTATTGATGGCTATGGCGATGGAGGTGATCAATGATTAAAAACTTGAGGAAACAATATGATAGTGGTCGTGAGACGGGGAGGAAGATTGGATGAACAAAATGTAAGTGCAAATTTGCCTCTCTGATCAAGATTGATCAGAGAGGACTAATCAAGGATATGAGACACCAACACTAATCTACTCCTAAACAGAAGCAATCAAACAGTGAAATTGTGATCTAAACTATCTAACTAATCTAATCTAATCTAATCTAGAAAGCATTTAAATCTATTCTAGAAAGCTATAAATCTATCTATCAAAGAGGTAAAGTCCTATCTACTCAGATAAAGGTGGTGTCCAAGGTCCACCCATCGTCGGCTGGTGGCAACAAAAGGGAAGGGACCTCTAGTGGAAGAGGGAGGTGTCCTAGGCCAGTAGCCATCGGCTGAAGGTGATGAATGGGGAAGAAGACAACACTACTGTCACCAGTGATCGAAGAAGGGGAATTGGAGCTGGAGGGGTAGAAGAAGTGACCAACTCTGGGGAAAGGGAGCTGATAGAGCTCACAGGCGAGTGTGGAGGTCCTTATATGTGTGAAGGGTAGCTCAGATGACTGAGTAGTGTAGGTGAAGGCCGCTGGGTGGGAATGGTGGAGATTTTAACCACCATTGAGTCTCACCTACGTCCTCACCAATTCCATCATCGCGGTCGGTGGTGATAGCACCAACACCCGCAACTGCGACAACTCCGCCTCAATGTTCATCACTGTCTCGTCCACGACCACGATGACGAACCACCACTACGATCGCATTGTCCTCTACTATGTCTACCAACCAACAGGGAGTGCCACCCCTCTCCCTTTCACTTAAGATGTTCAAGAGCCTTCCTAGACATCTAGAGCCATTGCATCCTCCTCCGCGATCATCTTCTTCCTTCAGAATACACAATGGAGCAGCAGCCTCCTCCTCGAGCTCCACCAGTGCTAATCGGTCATAGTCGCGCACGCGGCCGCTACTGACCACACAAGAGCCCTCTATGCGCAGTCACTGTTCTTCTTCCATCTCCAATGCACCTTCTCCTTCGCACGCCAACACCTCCAGCACGCGCACCCCATTGCGCGGCCACGCCTCGCGCGACTACACCACCACATAGCCATAGTGCAGCGAACCACCTCGCACGCAACCGTTAAACATGTGCCTGGCCTCCTCCTTCTTGTCTTCTTCTTCTTCTTAGTAGATAGAGATGAAGGAACCCAAAGCCCGCCATCGATGTCCATACATAGCCGACCCCTCTGGCCACGAAGCTTCACACCGTCGTCTCCATCGGAATCTTCATGCCCTCATGAGCACGACCATGCCCTCAGAGCTGCCAACGACAGCCTGCACACACCTGTGAATTGCCGCCACCGCCGGCGGCTTCCTCCTCTCCGACGGCCGCCACTAGCCATCATTCTCTGATCTGCCACCACCATTGGAGCCCCCTCGAGCTGACAGACCTACATCGAAAGTCTCACCACCCGCCATGGCTTCAAATGTGCACATGACCAAGAGGACTACATCCTCTATTTTGGGTGACATTAAATATTACATTGAATGCCATTGTTGGTTTTGAATTTTTGGTTTTGATTGTTCTATTCAACCAAAATTGCCTACATGCCCTCACAAGTCCATACTATTTCTCTAATGCATTCAGCTCTTTATATCTTGAATTATATTCCTAACATGAATGCATGAAACAGTACCACGTGCTTACATGGCCTAGAGGAGAAAACCTAATTCTTGAAATCTAATTAAATTACATGGCATTGCAAATTATTTTTATGTAGACAAAATTGCACACACAACCTTACATTCTTGAGTTATTATGTGTCTTCTTCTTTTCGCCTCGTTTCGCGTTGCATTTGGGCACAGATCCCGCACATGAGTGGGCAAATATAAGGGAAAAATATTCATGAATTTATTGCAAATGTTCCTCCCCATGGATATGACTTAACTTTCGTGGTTATTTTTAACTGTTAAATATTTTTAATCTGGGATTTTCCACCATGATTTACATTACTACGACGAAGTATTTTCTGATACATCATTCTGATAAGCAAAATCTCACATTCAATTGGGTCCAATACACATCTAATCCCTCATCTATTCTTTAGTGCACAAACACAGGGGAGGTCCCTAGGTCTAACCTAGAGGCCTTCAATAGAGTTGATCTTGTGGGTGAAATCTGATCTAATTTGATCAATCAATCTGGACCTGAATTTGATTCTTCATCCTGATCCACCACCTGATTTGGATATGCAAGCTGACAATTTAGGAAAGATGTTCAATAAACCTAAATCACGTATGAGCATAAAAGAGAAAATGATTGAGGCTGCTCTTAAGCATAAGGAAGAATTTGATAGGACGTCAGATCTCTTTAGTGGTATTCAGGTTAATGTATCAGAAACAACAGCTCATCATGAACCGTGTTGAGATGAAGTTAACACAAATGATGCATGGTTCAACCCGGGATGCTCTCATATTGGAGTACAGTGAATTGTGGAGATTGCATAGCACTAAATGTTTATAATGTTTGACAAATCCACCACTTTGGAAAATACACCATGATGTTATTGAAAAACATGTGAATGTGCTAAATATGTTGCAACAAACCATTGATCAGAAATGCCCATATTCCCACTTAGAAACAAATGAGACATCATAGAACAATTTCAAGGATCGATATAATTTCCCAGAGCCCATGCATGAAAATGGAGGTTGTTATGGATCCCCAACCCTAATGGAACCAAATTTTGATTTTGTGCAGAATGACATACCTGATCATGATGTGGGTTGGGTAGATCCAGTTACAGGTGTTCCTGATTATGAGCCAGCCATAGAAAGCTGTGAAGCTGGTCCATTATGCCTAGATTTTCCAAACACCTATGATGAATGCAATTCAGAACCTCTTGATGATGTAACCCCCACACCTTATCCGGTTAAGGTATTCCTCAAGAGTAATTCTGACATCCCAATAGAACCAAGTCTAGATTCTAGTGACCCAATCCCTACACCTAACCTAGAATCTAGATCTGAGCCTAGTTGGGATGATCATGAGGCCCAATATGATGAGAACAAGATTTTAGATTCGAACTATGATCTTGCACCAATATTTGATGATTATACTTCTCCAGACTCCTTAGAAGAATGAATCGATTTATCGAAAGTCAAACCGATTTATGATACAAAATCAAGGAGTTGGAAGAGATGGGATTTGATTGGATCTACCCTAGATATTCTGAACTCAAGCATATGCCTAATAAGGATATCCTAGGGAGCTTAGAATTTGAGGCTAGGTTAGACCAAAGCAGGTTATAACTCCACGCATCTTGATTTGTTCAGTGGTGGAAATCCTGATCTTGAATCAAGTTCAGAAGCTGATTTTCGCAAATTCTCCCATGATTTTGATTGATACTCTGATTTTGGAGAACCCTTATTTCCATATGATTATGAGCCAATTTACAACCTCAGTATCCATGAACCATTCTTTGATTTTGATTCTGAGGCCAATGATTTGGAACACAAAGTAGCCCTACCTCTGAATCTCGAGCCAGACCCATTCAAAAAATGATCCCAACCCCAACCCGCCACCGAAATTAATTTCTATTCTGACTCACCTTTTTCTAATCTGGTTGCATATGAATCACCACTGATGGGCAACTCGTCAACAATCACAATAAAGCATTGTTAACAGGTTTTTATCCTTGGCACAATGCTAAAAATATATGATCGTTGACTACCGGTTCGTACTAAAAAGGGATTTTAAATTGTCGTTGTTGCAATATATGTCAAAAATACAAACCGTTGTCGCGTCAATTTTATTTATATACTCAATTTTTACTGGTTTATTCCAGGTCGTTCACTGGGAGGCAATTATTGATATACATCACTTGCTAAGTCCAAACGTATTCTTTAATTCCAAAAAAGATTGATTTTATGTACAATAATGAATAAATGAATCAAATAATGAAAAAATGAATCAATTATAAATACAAGAATGAATTACAATGCTTGAAAACAATTATATAGAAACAAGCATCAAAAATCATAAATAAATACTTTATATTATCTATTTACAACTTATAATAATAATACTTAGCTATATGTACAATAATAAGTAATAATATGTACTATACTAACTTAACTTAACTTACTAATATCTACAGTAACATATAATATAACTACAACGGCGTATGAAAGTGTCGCTAAAACCTTAGAAAAACTATATACATAACCTAAGGTAAAAATTAATATCTATACTAACATAAAATACTATCTATAGCGATGAATATATTTGTCACTAAAGCTATAGCTTATTTATATACATATGTAGCTCAAACAATACTACTATACTCATGTATTACTTATACATATATTACTTAAGCTATTTACATATATACAGCATACATATACTCTATATACACATATATACACTTACACACACTAAGGCAACACACTTAGCTTCTTCTCTGTTTCTTCTCGTAGGCTTGTTTTTAACACTTAACCTCACAACACACTTAGGCACACAAACACTTAGCTACATTTCAAGCCTGCTCCTCTTGTCTTTTAGACCGATTCATTAGCCGGTTCAGATAGGCTCTTAACCCAAAAATGGTTTAATTGGCGGACGCCTTTTCGAGGGATATGTAGCACCCGTAAGGATGGGACCAGACCTCTACTAAGGCCACCCTAGTTATCATTAGGTGCAATTTAACTGGTTTGCAGCTCGTTATTGGACCTAATTAGACCCACGCATAGTGCACAGCTCCCAGCCATGCACCGCACTCACATTTCAGACCATAACCAAATCATCATTAAGGTTTGTATCAAAGGAGGAGGTATGTATGTGTATGTGGGTGCCCAGCACCTGATGACTAGGTAGCCCACAACATAAATTACTAATATAGTGTGTCGAGTGCTCGCCAGGCCACGATGTGGCACTATTGATAGCACCCTTCAGGTGATACCAATCCAATGCAACTACGGTATAAAATCCTGATTTTGGCCCTCGATTTGAGGGTCCATTTTAGCTCCAATTTTAAAATAAATTATATATTTGTAAAGCCCTTATATATGGCTATATAATTATATAGTTTATTTACAAAAATAATTAATTTTACTATATAAATAAATTAGTTAAACTTTACAATTTATGCACATTGGTTTATAAGTTAATTTCTTAATTACAGTATAAATTACATAATTAATGGTCAAATTGACATCATACAGTATTATTATACATGTTAAATTATTTAATACATATTTTTATTATATTTTACAAGCTTTATTTTAATTTATATACATTTAAATATCAATTTTAAGGTATTTTCCATATAAATTAGGTATAAATTACAGTTAAATTTGTTTAAATTACTTAAAATATTATAATAAAAGTATAAAATATAAATTATTTCAACAATAACTTAATTTACTAATTTATTTTAATTTAAGTTAGTAAACTACTTCATAATTTATTAAATTAATTATTTACTATATAAATATAATTAAATTAGTTTACAGGCATCATAGTGTACATTATATATATATAAATATGTATTTCAATATTACTTATAAATAAGTTTATTTATTGGGGTTTCTATAATTATGTAGCTTATAGTACATATAAGTTAATTAAATTAATAGATAATTATATAATAAAGTTATTTATATATTAAGTTATCCTAAATACTTAATTTATAATATAGAATACATATATAAGTTATATGTACAGGTTATATATATATTATACACTATGTACATATATAGCTTTGTATATAGCTTATATATACATGTATTTACATAGTATACGTAGTATTTTTAGGTCTTTTCAAGTTTTTCTGATTTTTATGGGTTTTGTAAGTTTAATAAAGGAAAGGGATGAGAGAGAAAGAGAGAGATGAGAAGAATAGAATGTTCTTGAGATTTTTTAAGTTTGAGTTCTTTTATTGAGTTTTAAGGTATACTGAACCGTCGGCTAATATGTTCTACTAAGCCGAAGGTTCAGATGACCTTCAAACTTTGCATACACTTAAAATATACTTATTCTTACTCACTACAAGTTTATTTTATTTTTTTGGAATTTTTTTAGCATTTTTATTTATTTACAAAGGATGTAGTTTCTAGGCCTTAAAGGGGTTTAGACTTAAGAACCTAAGGCCTAAATTTGAGTTGTAAGGAGTGGAATGGCAGTAAGAGCACTCAGAATGACTCAACACATCAAGTAGAAGGTGCTCAACTAGAGAAACATGAATTTCAACTCAATTTTATTAAATTTTCAATGTTTGGGCAGTTGGACACATGTTATAGCTGACAATGACATTTAAACTCATATTACAAGCAAACAAATTGGATTTAAAAGTCATTAAAACTACATGAAAGCTTGTACATGTTAAATACACATTATAACACATGTCAACTCCTTAAATCTCTTAAGTCCAGCTGCTACCCACTCATTTCAGTCCATAGTAGTAACATAGTGTTATAGTAGCAGCTACAACACAGCAGTAACATAGCAGCTTGGGCAACTGCTAAGATCAAGCAGCTGCTGCTATCAATAGCTCTGATTCCTTTAACCAGACGTCTTAACATCAATTTCAAAGGCTTCTGTGCAGCCAAATCCTTAATTCCAGTAGATCTAATCATCAAATTTAGTATAAAAACATCCAAGATCGGACTTGGTAGAGTTTGATCTTGGATCTTTAACGTCCAAATTAGGTTTACTTCTCATCCAAAAACTCTTAAAACCTCTTTGAAACTAGATAAGAAGATATTAAAATCATGTTTATAAAGATAAGATTTCAATCCCCTTTGCAAACCAATTCAAATCTTCGTCCAAAAGTCCTTTAAAATCTCAATCACACCTCCAATATTGAATCATAAAATTGGTTATATGAAGGGTAAAATGTCACCCAATTGGGCTTTTGCTTTGGGTCTTTTTGGTGATTTCCCCACTCAATCTCCTTGAATACCTTTGATGGGAGTTCAAGATGATTTAGCAAATTGATCAAGACCCGTTGGGTCCTTGTTCAATCTCAAATCAGAATTACTAATTTTCCTTGATAGAACTCTCCAACAAAGGGCTTATATTAGATATATGCTCATCCACAAATTGAAACAAAGCTCAAACACATTGGAATCGTTGCATACATCAAAATCAAACCAATTTAATCTCAAAAAGCTTGATTAAATCAATAAAAACCTCAAATGAATTTTAAATCACTGATCTGAACAGTAAACACCATTTTAAACAAGATTAAGCAATTTGAGTTGAGAAAACAAGATCGAGGGGTCTTTGTGGAATTGCGAAATGGATGGGAGATCCCCCAAAGTGATTTTTGGCGCTAATTTAGATCTGAGAACCAAGGTTCTTAGGTTTGAAATTAGACCTTAATGTATAGGTGATTGGTGAAATTCAAATCAAGGGAAAGAGATGGCGATCAAATGGAATGAAAGGGGAGAAAAATGATGATGATGAACATGAAAGTCTCTCTGACCTAAATTGATTAGAGAGATGCAAATCGGATCTTAATTACCCTACTCCTGAGCTAATCTAACACTACAATTAACTAGAAAGCAGTAAAACTATGCTAATTCTACTCCTAGAAAGCATTGAAAACCTAACTAATTAGAGGAAGGGGACTCTCCTGGATCCAAAGCCGACAGCTAAGGAGAACGAAAGGGAAGGAGACCTCCAATGAATGAAGGTGACTCTCATGGGCCAGCAGCCAATGGCTAAAGGCGACGAAATGAGGGACAAAGTAGTCCCTGTCACAGACCACTGAAGGAGGGAGCTACTAGAGGGGTAGACAAAGGGATCACTCAAGGAGGAGGGAGTGATTGTTTGCGCGTGAGCTCAAGGAGCTGCTTAATTAGAGTGATCAGTGGATCAGGTCACCTCGCGGTGGAAATCAATCGCCTAGGGTTTGGACGGTGGAGATGAGAGGAGAAGGCGTGAACAACCAATCCAAAGAAGGACCATTGGATGAGATCTGGAAAAGGTGGTGAGGCTACACGTCAAATTGTACGAAGCTTCGAATTAGTTTGAGTTGCAAATCAAATGGGTCAAGGCATGAACGACCCTGATGTGCGTTGTTCTTCAATGAATAGTGCACCAAGAAGTGCACCATTCTCAGTAGGTTTATTGGTGATTTTGCACAAAGAACCCTCAAGTGAAACAGTGTACATTTTTTAGCAAGGCCCATAGGTGGTATACAATTCTATCAGAGCAGTCCCTAGAATCTTACAAATAAGTCCCTGCAACCTACAGTTCAGTCCTTGGAGGTTTTCTAATGTGAATAAATGTTATGAGTGAAGGACCTAAATGTGAATCTCTAAATGCAAGGTCTTATTGATGTCCAAATGCTACCAAGTTTTTATTGAAGCTTGATTGAACATGTTTGAAGTTAATTTCACTTTTGATTTGAAGTTTTAAGCTCAATTGTGTGTTCAATTTGCAATTGGATCATCATTTTGTGTTTATTAATAGAATATCTCAATAAATGACCTAATTTTGCATTTTTAACACAGATTTGGTGTTTTAGGTCTTTTCTGTTAATTCTCACACTTAACCCTTTCTTTGTGTTAATTTGGTATTATTTAACCTAGTTTCTAGCTTAACTTGGGCATTTTAGCTATGATGAACCACACCTCACATACCCCATGCTTAGGTTTTGCTAGTCCCTTAGCAAACAAGTCATTAAATGCAAAATAGTTTAAATATCAGCAAGGTAAGTGTGATGAGATATCTATTTTTATTTTCTCTTTTCTTTTAAAAATGTTAAGTGTTAAGTGTTTAGAGATGATCTTTAAGCTGAAAGATTTTCCAATAAACCAATTGTGTTTATGTCTGGCATTGTGAGAACCTGTTGCTTAGGAAGGCTAACCAGAACTTAAGTCTGATATGACATAGACCATCTCTCAACCAATAAGGACTCTTTATATTTAAACCTTAAGTTCGATTTCCAAGACTCAGAAGCTAAGAGGTTATGGTTGTGCTTAGTGATGGGTCAGGACTAACTAGGTGAATTTCAAAATTCAATCCTGGGGTTTCATTTCTTTTTAAGTCCAGGTCGGTCCTAGCTTCAGCTCATGTTTTTGGATTAACTCTCAAAAAGTGAGGAAAACTCAAGCCCAACTCTTATTGTGTTTGTGGCTCAAAGAATATTTGGTGGAACAGGATATTTGTATTGCACCCTGAAAACATTTTTGGTGGAAAACTTGTATTTACAGGACTTGGAGAACATACTTGACTTATTCCAAAGAATTTCTTTTTGACTTTTTTTTTTCACAAATAACTGTCAGTATATCTCAGATAACTTTATTTGGTAGAGCACACCTTATTTGGTGGGTGAGTTCTTTGGTAGAAAGAGCTTCTCCTAGACATAAGACTAAAGACTAGGACAAAGAGTCTACCTGCACGCACAAGTAAGGACTCCACCTTCCTTAATGAACGCTAGGGTTGAATTTCAAATTCACAAGGTCTTTCCCGACACTGTGTAGTGTAAACCAAGGTTACTTAGACTCCTAAGCCAAAGCAAACCTGCAAATCCTGTACTGGTGACTCAGGTATAAGAATACATCCTAAGTTAGGAGAGATTGTGGTCTATCTTGTTATAGATTAAAGTGTATTAAGCCAAAGTCTGAGCGAATCAAGCTACAGTGGACTGGAAAGTTTAACTAGCAAAGGTTGAATGTCCATAAAACTTATTCTATTTTTGTTTTCATCTCGAAGATTATAATTAAAAACTTATATTCTTTTCAAAACTTTTCTCTCCTCAAAGTTTTCAATCTTTTAGAGTTCTCCCTCAATAATAAGTACATTCAGGTCATCTCTTATTGTATTTTTGGAATTTTTGTGTTTGACATTTTTTGTATTTTTGACTTCGTAAATTTTTTAAAATTTTTCCAATTTTTTTGGTATTTTTGATAATACAATACTATATACACTATAGGTGTGTCTACAACTGCATTTGAGTAAATGATTCACCATTTACAAGCCCCATGCTTAAATGATGCAATGTCCTCATTATATGAATAGGGTGGATGCAAATGCATGCTCTGCTTTTCACTTTCTTAGACTGGGTAACAAAATGAAGTCGGAATGAGAAGATAAAAATCTCTGTGTGGACGATTTCAAGTCTGATACAAGATTAGAGTGGAAAGTCAGGCTAAGAAATGAAATGCATGACATATGTGACAATAAATGTATGCTAAAAATGCATAGGTACACACCTAATGCAAGAAAGGTGAAAATAATAAAGGTGAAAACAGCTATATACAAGAAGATAGGTTTGCTAAGTTTAACGCCTTTAGCTAGGCGTAAACTAAGATAAAGATGTGTCGTTAGAAATAGGTTCAAGAAGTTGGAGCGAAATAATAGAATTGACAAGTCTAAGATCATGTGGCTCAATAAAAGGTTTCAACCTTTATCCATTGATAGTGAAAGGTTCAGATTTGTCAATCTCAGTGATCTCAATGGCTCCATAGTCAATTATGAATCAAAATTAGATACTTGGTACAAGGCCTAAGTAGTGAATGGGTATCAAAACAGTGATACTTGGCTCAAGGTCCAAGTAGACAGAATCAAATCATCTCAAAGTTACTTGGCTTAAGGTCCAAGAGGAGAAAATAGACTATATCCAGAAATAATCAACAACTTCTACCTCTTCAATCAATAATTCACTACTAGAAAAATGGGAAATGCCGTCAGTTACTTGTTGTCGGTTCAAATAACCGACGGCAAATATATTTTCCATGTCGGTTCCTAAAATAAGCAACGGCGAAGGTCAGTACTCGACTAAAGAAAAGGGGATGGGCACGTAGTGGTCATAAATATTTACCGCCGGTTATTCAAGCGATGATAAATATATTTTCTTCGTCATGTCTTGCAATAACTGACGGTAAAAGGACCCTTAAAAGTTGCACTTAAATTTTTGGAGGAGGGATTAACGTCGGTTAGTGAATGAAACGATGGTGAAAAGTAGGTTAAATTTACCGGCCAAAATTTGGGTGCGTTGGCGAAGTTGGTGAAGTAAGCCTTTGCCGTCGGTTATCTTAAGAAGTGACAGTGAAAAGATGGTTAAAATTTGTACTTAAATTTTGCGCGGGATTAGTCACCTATACCGTCAGTTAGTGTAAGAATCGATAGTGAAAGATAGGTTATATTTAGCGGCCAAAATTTTAGGTGCGTATGAGGGTGAATTGAAATGATCCTTTGGCGCTGATTTGTAATATAACTGATGGCATATATCAGTTCATCTATCGCGCGCAGCCGACCTCCCCATCATTGTTCATTGTCTTCCCTAAAACCTAATGCACGCCGCCCCCTCCTCCTCCTCCTCCTCCTCATTAGGTAACCTCCCTGACACCCTCCTCCTACTCCTCCTCCAACCCGCTACTCGTCGTCCTCCTTGCCATCCTTGGCAACCTCCTTCCCATCTGCGACACCCTCCACCTCCGCCTTCTTCAATGAGGTAATCCTCCTCCTCCTCCTCCCCAACACCCTCCTCCTCCCCCTCTTGCCCTCTTCCTCTTCCTCCCTGACCCCTCGTGCCGGCCTCCTCCTCCACCTCGACCCCCTCCTGCCGATCTCCTCCTCCACCCTGCCTCCTGCCTGCCGCCCCCTCCTGTCGCCCCTCCTTCTCCTCCTGTTCCTCCTTGACCCCTCCTACTGGCCTCCTCCTCCACCCCGACCCCCTCCTACCGCCCTCCTCCTCCTCCTCCCCCTCCTGCCATCCTCCTCATCCTCCTTGACCCCTCTTGTCACCCTCCTCCACCTTCCTGACCTCCTCCTACCGCCCCCCTCCTCCTCCCCAACTCCCTCCTCCTCCTCCTCCAGCCCGAGCCCCTCCTTCCAGCCTCCACCTCCACCTTGCTACCCTCCAGCCACCCCCTCCTTCCATCCTCCTCCTCCTCCTTGCCACCCTCCTCATCTTGCAAGGAACACCCCTACCCTCCCTCCTCCTCCACCTGCCATCCCCCTCCTCCTCCTCCTCATGCTACTACGCCTTCCCCCATCCACCTCTCCTTCTTACTTCCACCCTCCTCTTCATCCCCTTCTAATCTTACTTTCCTTATATCAAATTAATATGTTAAGCTATTAATAACATAATGATTTATTATTTAATTTATTGTGTGTTATTGAATTTACAGATTGTTGGTGATGGTCACGCTCGGTCACGCTTAGAGGCTGTAGTACATCAAAGGTATAATTTCATTTCTTTAAATTTATTTTATGCTATTTTAGGATTATATTAGATGTGGAGTGTGCCCACATAATGTCATTTGTGTGAATGTTTGGTGGGGTGTGCCCACATAATGTCATTTGTTTGAATGTATGGTGGGGTATGCCCACTTTTATGCACTTTATGTTTTTGTGTGATGCATTGTTATTGTGGGGTGTGCCCACTTTTATTATGTCTGTTATTTTGATATACAGGTTTATGGAAAAACTTAAAATTTAAGGGGAAACTCTGTCAAAATTTTTAAAATTTTTTAATGTTAAATGTATTGGTTGGTTGGGAATTTAGGGTTAGGTTGGGCTTTTATGCTAGGATTTGGTTAGGTTATGTGCACAGCCTCCAGTTTCCACTACGTCGTGCACCCCTCGCACCACCATCCTTGTTGTCACGAAGGGGATCTCTTCTGCCATTGACATCTTGTGAGTTGTTGTTGAGGTGGATGGTGGGGTGGAAGGCATCAAGGCAGATGTCGTCATTGTGTGGGGAGGGGAAGGGAAGGGGAAAGGGAAGGAGAGGAATTAGAGCTCGATGGAGATGTCAAAGGAGAAGGGGAATGAGTTAGAGAGGGAGAGACGTCAACATGTTAGGGCTATGATGTCAAGGATAGATGCCCGTGAGAGCCTCCTCTCCAGTTGCTTCCCTTCTCTGCCACAAGTCGTTATACTTTATCAGCTACACTCTCAAGTGTTGCAATCTACCAACCAAAGCCCTTTTGGAGGGGGTGGTGGAGGAGTGGTCACCCTCAAGCTTGCAGAAGAGAGTAGTAGAGTCGATGGTGGAGAAAGGATGTGCTCGAAGAGGCAGACAACGACGGTGATGCGGATGGCGAGGAGGCAGTTGGGTCGGAGGAGGGGTGGTGCTAGCGGGAGGAGTCGCCGCTGCTGGGGGCATGGGGGAGGGGTTAGAGGGTGGAGGTGTCCTTGCTAGGGCTTTGGTGAGGGGGTAGGTGGGAGGGTTAGAGGAGGGAGGTTCGAGGGGGGATGGGGGTATTGGGGTGAAGGGGCGGTGGTGGAAGTTGTCCTCGTAGCTATCAATCCAGGTGGTGCTTTCTTCCATTTTTCTTGGACTAGGTCCTTAAAGCTCGATTCCACAAGCCACGATTTTTCAAATTTGAAGTAAATAGACACCTGCAAGCATTTGAGATGTTAATCTACAAAAAACTAAGTGCAGAAAATCCATTTCATTTGTATGATTAATCAAAACCAATTGCAATCTCCAATTAAATTAATTCAAAGTCCATCTAGAAACTCCATCTAAGCTTCTAAACCATTTTTGAATCTTAATCAACACCTTAACCCTTTAAACGAATGCTTGAAATCCATAAATCACCTCAGACCTGGGTGACGAAAGTGTTCATCCCAGATCTGATTCAAAGCAATAAATCTCCATTCTAACTTATCGCAAATAATCTGTGATATATCTAGAATTCAATCCAACTTATATTTAGAATCTTTAGATCCTAGAAACCCTAATTGATCTCACTCCTTATGCTATAGACAACATGAAGGAGGAAAATCACATCAGGTATTAAAATCAACTCAAAACTAATCAGAGACCTTCATTCAAATCTCTTAAGCATTACTCAAACTCTGATAAACAAATTAAAACAACTTTCAATTGCTCAAGCTGTCGCCCAGGAAGGCATTTGATCTTATGTTCATATAATTTATTGTTTTGAAGCTACATCATCCACTTTGTAGTTCTATTTGATTTATTGTACATTTCTTTCTAGCATTTAATAAACATAATTTTATTTATTATCAGATGATTGCTTATGTTTATGTCAATTTCTTTGCAATTATGAGTATTATTTTTGATACACACACTTGCTAAACAAGATATATGCACGCAAGGTCAAACATTAGGTATTCTAACCCCTAGGGCAAAAGTCCTCCAAGTCAAATTGTGTCCAAATTACTCGCCTGTCGAAACTTATGATTATGCTATACGGACAATGCAGGAAGTGTATGTATACCTCACTTACATGCATGATGTGTTGTCTTTGTAGCATGCCATAAGACTCGATCGACTTTAGTTAGATGAAGTACCAAACTAAAGAAGGTCCTTAAATATTTGATGATAACTTAATTTTGCTCATTACATGTAACCATGTGCGGTGAAATTTTGGTTGCTTATTCCTACTCTTCTCTAATATACTAACCAATCTTATCTAGTTTCCTGTGGTGCCCTAATTAGGTGTTAAAAAAAATCTAGCTAAGGTTAGTATTGGGGGATATATTGGAGAAGTGCGGGGAGATGCTGCAGAAATTTCACCACACTAAGGTTACATGTAACGAGCAAAACTAAGTTGTCATCAAATATTTGAGGATGGGCTATAAAGTGAAAATCTTAATCAACATACACATCATTCGGTCATTTCCCTTCCTAATAAGTGATTTGTTTACATTCAATTTTAGGTTATAATGGATAAATCTTGGATTGGATTGCGAGGTTCATATTACACCAGATATAAGGATGGAATAATTTCATTCCTAGATTGGGCCTTTCATGATGATAGGAAGATACTTAGGCAAGGAGATCAACTTGATAATATCTTCTACCCATGTAGAAGATGTTTAAATAGTTCCTTGCATGATCGTAATACTGTGCTCAAGCACTGCATTTGTAATGGGTGGTGCCAGGATTACACTACTTAGGTAGCTCATGGAGAGGAGTTGACTGAGAAAGTCATAAACAATGAGAACACTATTGACCAAGAGATCGACGAGAACATAGCTGATAGCGGAAGTGAAGAAATAGAAGAAATGTTGAACAAGATGAGAGTAGGAGAGGATATAATACAGACGAGAAAGATCCATTCAGTTGTGATCCATTCTATGATGCTGTTAAGGCGGCTGAGGATCCTATTGTTGTCGATGTTACGAAAATGTCAAAGTTGTCATTTTTGTTGAAGATGTTTCAACTGAAGGTTATGAATATAGCTAGTACTAAATTCATGTCAGAAATACTTCAGTTTATTGTTGAGCTGTTGAATAACCCTAATGGTTTTCCAGCTTCATGGTATGAGGTAAGGAAACAGATTCGTAAGCTTGGTTTAGATTGTTAGAAAATTGATGCGTGTCCGAATGACTGCATTCTTTTCAGAAATGAATTCGCAAATTTGAGTAATTATCCCGAATGTGGACATGAGAAACAGTTTACTGCTACTTCTCACCTGCTATTTACAGCTTGAATCAAGACCAGAAGAGTAGGCTATTCTCCTTTTTAAAGGAAATTCAGGTGCCAAATGGGTTTTTATCGCAACTTTCTCGTTGTGTGAATGAAGCGCAAAAAAAGATATCTAGCTTGAAAAGTCATGACTCCCACGTTTATATGCAAGTATTATTTCCATTAGCGATACGAAGGATACTATCAGAGCCAGTTGTTGATTCATTCACAGAGATGAGCAGGTTTTTCAAAGCTGTTTGTTCGAAGACACTACAAAATGATACGTTGGATCACTGGGATAAACAAATAGTCATTACTCTCTATAAGATGGAACAAATTCTTCCCCCAGCCTTCTTTGACGTAATTGTTCATCTTACATTGCATCTTGCAAATGAAGTGAGCATCGGTGGACCTATACAATTCAGATGGATGTATCCTGTGGAGTGATTTTTGAAAAAGCTTAAAGATTATGTTTTGAATAAGGCAAAGCCAGAAGGATCCATTGTAGAAGGGTATCTCTTGAAGGAATGCATAAAGTTTACTTTCATGTATATGAATGAAATAGACAATCGCTTTAATAGACTTCAAAGGAACTATGAGGGGGAATACAATGAAAGTGATGAAGAATGTTTTTCAATTTTTGATATCAGAGGAAGGTCAATTCTTCATACAGAGTACAAGGCAATTTCAGAAAATGACAGATGTTGCGCACATTTATATATTTTAAAATAAATTCCTAAAATTGATCCATTTTACGAGAAATTCGAATGATTACCTCTTTCAAAGACAACTGAATTTGGCATCTTTGATTGGTTTAAAAATCAAGTTAATCAATTGAAAGTGGATAAGGACCCACGATGGGTACTAGATTTTGATGTAATTGCCGTTTCGACTAGAGGAAGGTGCCCACAAAGCTGAAGAGGCAGTTCCTACGTCAGAAAATTTTATTTATAAAAGTTATTTCTTTTATAACTTTATCTTAAAATTATTATAAAGTAAGATTGACATATATTTTTTAAAATTAATGTAGGCAAATCACTATTGGGGTGACGACCCCAATGCCTCTCGATATATCCTTAAGCACACCGCTAAAATCCACAAGGATTGAAGGACGGAGACCAAGAGAAATGTAAGAATTTTTAAACATTTACATTTTTATTATATACATAATTTCTTATATTATTTCTAACAATTTATATTTGCTATTCAGTTTTTCTCGAACAAGAGTTCACTCCAGGAGGTAATGGGTGCTGCTCTTCCTGATGTCAGGCCTGACGATTGGAAGAAGGCATGCGAGCATTGGCTAAATCCAAAGACGGAGGTTAGTAAATGATTACAAATTATTCTATTAATTTCATATATCTTAAATTCATAAAAAATATTATTTTGTCTATGTATAGGAGCAAGCAAGAAAAAATAAGACCAATAGGGCTAAAGCTCTACCATAGACCCGTTGTTTAGGTTGGAGTATCGAGATAGTCAGGAGCCGTTACGTAAGTGTTAGAACTACTTTTCAGTTGAATATTACTTAATTTTTATGTTATCTTAATATAACTATATCATTTTTTTATTTTTAGTCTGCTACTCATGATGGGATGGAAATGAGTAGGATGGAAATATAAGAGGTCACCCATAATAAGGCTGCAGCTGAGGGTGCTCATAAGTGGAATCATGAGTCATACTAGGAGAAACACGTAAGTTTCTTAAACTCAAAAATATTTATAACTTTCTATATATATTATAATAATGTTTTTTAATACATGTAGGAGAAAAATGATACAGTTAGTGCATCCCCCCACTGATGAGACATCCGACAACGTCCACCAGCCTTTGCAGCCAGAGGACGCATTTATGAGAGTGATGCCATCAGACCACGATGGCTTTTTTCATAGTGCAGGGAAGGCACATACGTTATCTACCTGGTTTAGGAGGAAAGGTACCGTCTCATCTAGTGTCATTGATCAGTTACATCAAAAAATCGACACACTACAAAGATGAGAGGAAGAGAGGGAGAAGAGATAGACATCTATGAAGAATCAGATGGATGCCATGCAGTCACAGATGACTAAGACGGATAGCAAGATTGAGAAGCTTCTAACCCTTCTTCTGAAGAAGGGTCGGTCAGAGCATCCGTCTTCATCAGATCTCAACATCCACAGATGAGACGACGATGACATGGGTGGAGTTGGTGGCATTAGAGCAGCTGCATAGTGATATTTATACATTTTCTTTTCTTATGTTTTCATACAAATATTTTATTTTCATTTTATGTAAATTTTTCATTTTCAAACCTTTTATGTACTAGACTTTTTATATTTATTCCATATAAACTTCTCTTCATTAGTAAATCTTTTAAGTATATTTAGTATGTAGTTCCATCATTTTGTAATTTCTCATTAAAAAAAATGTTATTTCTTTTAAAAAAAATTCATATATTTTCCATCGATTAGTTAATTAACTGATAGCTTATAAATGATGGGAAAAATATTTTTCCTGTCGCTTTCCAGAATAACCTACAATGAAATTATCTTCCAGACTAACCACGTCACATATTTCTGTCACTTATAAGTAAACTGACGACAAAAATATTTTTGTCATCACTTATAAAACCAACGGTAATTGTATATAACTGACGGGGGAACTTCAGAAAAGGGCACGTAAAGGTGGGAAAAATGGACAGATTAATGCTGTCGCTTGACAAATAAGCGACGACACACATACGTACCGTCAGTTTTGAAACGACGACGAAGCATCTAAGCCGACCTTGGGTGAACACTTTTTTTACCGTCGGTTATTAATAAATCGACGATAATTGTATTTTCTGTCGGTTTGTAACCGACGTCGAAATGGCCAATCCGTCTTGTGGTCAGACACTATTTTGATGTCGAATGTGCTCTTCAACCAACTGGAAATGAAATAGCGACGATCATAATTGCGTCGATTAATAGCGTCAGTTATTAGGTTTTATGTTGTAGTGATTGCAGAATCAAGATGAAGATGAATTTGGGTTGGGAAGAAGAGGTGATTGCTGATCTAAGTAAAGTGTGGATGGATCAGGATTGTGTAAGGCTTGTGATATGACATGTGTTTGTCCTTGTGGAGGCCTAGCTTGGACATACCTCTGGGTAGGTATGTTCCTCGGATTGGGTTCTGCTTGAGATGGGAGTGAATGTGGTTGACAGGATTCCGTCAAGTGCGATAGCTGTCCTCTCATCTCAGCTAGTGTCGCGTCCTGTCTCTGTTGCATGGCAATATTTTGCTGTTTCATGTCAACGAGAGCTTTCATGATAGTTCCCAACTGATCATCTCATGTAGGCCCAGGTTGAGAGTATTGGGCGGGCTTGGGCTAGGTTTGCTGGTAGGCACGTGGTGGATAACCGTGTGGTTGTGGAGGTGGTGCTCGGATCGGGTTGTGAAGTGGTGGTGCAGAAGGTTGTTGATAGGTAGGTCTCTGCGAATTTCTCGACCATAAGAAATTTGGATGATTACGCCATCTAAGGTTGTAGGTTTGTGAATAAGGCTCATTGGGAATGGCGTGGAGCTCCTTCGAAGCTCCAAAAGATGCAGGGAAGTCAGTATAAGGAGGAACAAAGGTTCCTCCAACTGGTGAAGGATAGGAAAAAGTATAATCCGGTAGAGCAGGTTGTGTCACAGAAAGATTATTCACAGTTTTCCTCCCTGTAGGAAATTGAGAAGTTTGTGGTGCAGGTGACTGAGAAGAAGAAGAAGATGAAGGTTTAGAGAGAAATTTTCATACTTCATCTACTTTCTTCTCTATTAAACCCACCTTATCCAGCTGACTAGCCACTAATTCTAAGCCTTTGTTGCTGGATTGGGCTTCATGTACCCCTAAATGAGAGTGGAAATGAGAGGACTTTCTATTAAAAACACTCATTGAAGCATTGTTAATAGAATTTTCTGCCATGCCTTCGAAGAGCTCAAATGCTGAGTCCTTGTCCCGACACAGGAAGTTGCCTCCACAAGCAGCATCTACAAAATTCCTTGTGTCATCATGGAGCCCATGATAGAAGATCTGGACCTGTTGCCAGCATGGGACACCATGGTGGGGACATTTTCTAATAAGCTTGTGGAATCTCTCCCAAGCCTCGTGCATCTGTTATCCTGAATTCTGTGTAAAGGTAGTGATGGCATGCCTTAAAGCATTTGTGCACCTATAGGAAAGTAATTCTTTAAGAACTCGTGTTCTAAAGAAGCCCAGTCTTCTATTGGTGTAGTTCGTGCAAGAGTTCTATACCAGAAGGCAGCTTTATCTTTCAATGAAATGGAGAACATTTTCATTAAAAGCATGTGCGGATTATGACCTTGTGGAACCAAGGTTTGAGCAAGGTTTTTCAACTCCTCTAAATGCTGAAAAGGGTCCTCAGAAGCAAGACCATGGATGTGAGGTATAACTGCAATGATGTTTGGCTTCAATTCAGCAGCACAACCCCCATCAGGATAACATACCACAAGCATAGGTTGTGCAACTATAGGATTATAGTAATCCCGTAGTTGAGGTCTACGAGGTTGAGGTGGTGCTGGGGGATTCCTAGGTTGAGGTTGGGGGTTTGCTAAAAGATTAACATCTTGAGTAAGCTGCTACACCTGTTATGTAAGGGTGTTCATTTGTAGTTGTGTTCCAAACAGGTGTTGAAGATGAGGCATAGAACCTCTCTCCAGTGGTGGTTGGTTAGGAAAATTATGATATAGAGGGGGTTGAAACTTATGGTTTGGTGGTGGTGGTGGAGGATGATGTGTAGCAAGGTGTGGAGGAAGTTCTTCAAAATCCTCAAATTGTGCAGAATCATGATCATCCTCAGGATGGATGGAGTGGTGGATGGGAGTTTGAGGCCTAGGAGGTACAGAATTGGATGTGGAAGGCAAAAAAGTGGAAGTAGTAATTTGGGCATCAGCACCCAAAGGAGGTACAAGTTCAAGGTTTTGGGATCTCCTACCTTCCATTGAGTTGGTTTTTGAAAACAAGTTTTAAAACAGTCACAACTCAAAGGAAAGGATCAATCAATCTCAATCTTACAAAATCAGAAATCCCAATCAATCTCACCAATCAAAGACCAATCAAGCAAGCAAGCGAGATAAATCAAATTTTTCCTAGAGTCTGCTATGAGAAAATAGTAGTACGCAAACAAATGTTTCAGAACAATTGTATGCATCCTAGAGATAACCTAGCGAGGTGCAAACCTCTAAAATCCACTGGGAATCTAGATAAGACTGGCCTGCAAATCTAGATCCTATGGTTGATTAAGGAGATGAGATAGAAACCCGTGTATTTGTGACTTATGTGATCATGTTGTGTGCGCGATAGCAATCAACATAGTATCGATGAAAACCAGATAGGGTTTCAGACAAGTTTTAATGTCTCCTTTTGAATTTGATTCAAGGTTTTAGAAGTGTATTCTATGCAGCTCGTCTTGCTTTTTAATTCTTTTCAAAACAAGAGATGGTCTTTTTAGTTAAGTCAAATGCAAAGATGGCAGGAGTTAAGGAAGGATAGAAAATGCATACCTAACTCCAACAATTCTACAATTATGCAATTGACTTGTATGGAAATCTAGCAGGAATAATGCAACCCTAAGTATGGATGCCTAATAGATGTTGCTGCTATATAAGGGATGAAATCTTTTTGTATTTTTGATTTTAGAATTTTGTTGTATTTTTTTTAATGCAACAAACAAAAACAAAAGAAAAAGAAATCGATATGGAAAACCCGTGAACAGAAAAACTGCGTCGATGAGAGATGAGTAGAGAGATAATATGAGAGAGTCCAGATTATTACAAAAAGGTGTGTAAGAACAAGCTCTCACAACTTATGCCTAACAAATATCCTAAGTAATATACCTAAGTCTATACTACTAATATACTAATCTAATGCAGCTTCATGGAACAACTCCTCCAGGAAATCGTGTCTGAAGTGCAGCGAGTCCACTAGGAAGAAGATCTCCGCCTAGAAGAAGACACTACTACTCCTCAAGTGCTGCAAAAACAACAAATGATTAGAAAGAATCAAAGAATGTATATACAAAAAGAATAAAAGAATCTATATACAATGAAAAATTTGAATAAATGAATGTTTATTTACAAAAGCAAAAATTATTACAAATAAAGAATTAAAGAATAATTTTGGCGAATAGAGAGTTGCCTCCCCGGCAACAGCGCCAAAAATATGATCGCTGACTCGTCAATAATCATAAAGCCCTATTGTCGGGTGTTTATCCCCGGCAACGGCGCCAAAAATATGATGTGCAACTCATCAACAATACAATAAAGCATTGTTGACGGGATTTTATCCCTGGTAACGATGCCAAAAATATATGATCATCGACAACCGGTTCGTACTAAAAATGGGTTTTAAAATGTTGTTGTAATATACGTCACAAATATAAACCACTATCGCGTCAATTTTATTTATATACTCAATTTTTACTAGTTTATTCAAGGTCGTTTATTAGGAAGTAGTTCTTGATATACATCACTCTATAAGTCCAAAAATATTCTTTAATTCCAAAAACGATTGATTTTATGTACAATAATGAATAAATGAATCAAATAATGAAAGAATGAATCAATTATAAACACAAGAATGAATTATAATGCTTGAAAATAATTATATACAAACAAGCATCAAAAATCATAAATAAATACTCTATATTATCTATTTATAACTTATAATAATGACACTTAACTATATGCACAATAATAAGTAATAATATGTACTATACTAAACTTAACTTACTAATATCTACAGTAACATATAATATATCTACAGCGGCGTATGAAAGTGTCGATAAAACCTTAGAAAAACTATATATATAAGCTAAGGTAAAAATTCATATCTACACTAACATAAAATACTATCTACAGTGATAAGTATATTTGTCACTAAAGCTATAGCCTATTTATATACATATATAGCTCAAACAATACTACTATATTCATGTATTACTTATACATATATTACTTATGCTATTTACATATATACAGTATACGTATACTCTATATACACATATATACACTTACACACACTAAGGCAATAAACTTAGCTTCTCTGTTTCTTCTTCTCTTAGGCTTGTTTTTAACACTTAACCTCATAGCACACTTAGGCACACAGACACTAGCCGCATTTCAAGCCATCTCCTCTTGCCTTTTAGACTGGTTCATTAGCCAGTTTAGATCGGCTCTTAGCCCAAAAATGGTTTAATTGGCGGGCAGCGTTTTCGAGGGATACGCAGCACCTGTAAGGCTGGGATCAGACCTCTACTAAGGCCACCCTAGTTATCATTAGGTGCATTTTAACTAGTTTGCATCTCGTTATTGGGCCTAATCAGAGCCACATATAGTGCATAGCTCCCAGCCATGCACTGCACTCACATTTCAGACCATAGCCAAATCATCATTAATGTTCGTATTAGAGGAGGAGGTATGTATGTGTATGTGGGTGCCCAGCACTTGACGACTGGGTAGCCTACAACACAAATTACTAATATGGTGCGTCGAGTGCTTGCCAGGCCACGATGTGGCACTACCGATAGCGCCCTTCAGGCGTTGCCAATGCAGTGCAAGTGCGGTATAAAATCCTGATTTGGCCCTCGATTTGAGGGGCCATTTTAGCTCCAATTTTAAAATAAATTATATGGTTGTAAAGACCTTACATATGGCTATATAACTATATAGTTTACTTACAAAAATAATTAATTTTACTATATAAATAAATTAACTAAACTTTACAATTTATGCACATTGGTTTATAAGTTAATTTCTTAATTACAATATAAATTACATAATTAACAGTCAAATTGACATCATACAGTATTAGTTACATGTTAAATTATTTAATACATATTTTATTATATTTTAAAAGTTTTATTTTAATTTATATACATTTAAATATCAATTTTAGGGTATTTTCCATATAAATTAGGAATAAATTATATAATAAAGTATA
Organism: Thalassia testudinum; assembly: GCA_037157565.1. Classification (NCBI taxonomy): domain Eukaryota; kingdom Viridiplantae; phylum Streptophyta; class Magnoliopsida; order Alismatales; family Hydrocharitaceae; genus Thalassia; species Thalassia testudinum. The sequence continues at coordinate 100,466,942 of JAZHRO010000056.1, read as the reverse complement.
AATATAGTTAAATTTTTTTAAATTACTTAATATATTACAATACAAGTATACAATATAAATTATTTCAATAATAACTTAATTTACTAATTTATTTTAATTTAAGTTAGTAAACTACTTCATAACTTATTAAATTAATTATTTACTATATAAATATAATTAAATTAGTTTACAGGCATTATAGTGTACATTATGTGCATTTTCAATATTATTTATAATTAAGTTTATTTATTGTGGTTTCTATAATTATGTAGCTTATAGTACATATAAGTTAATTAAATTAATAGATAATTATATAATAAAGTTATATATATATTAAGTTATCTTAAATACTTAATTTATAATATAGAATACTTATATAAGTTATATGTACAAGTTACATGTTGAATGGTGGATGACTACGCTATCAGAATTGGTTTTGAAAATATGTCGTTGTAGTTCTAGTAGAGAAGAAATCCGTTCAACAAATAGAATTTATACTGAAAAATCTATAAAGAAATCCTGGGTCGAACACAGGGAGGCTACATCGATCAAAATTCACAATTATATTTTTGTGTTTTTGTTTAAAGGGCAAAATAATAACAATGAAATCAATATAGACAATAAGAAGAGAGAGAGAGAACATTCACCTGATATTGCAAAATGTTTTTACAACTAAGAAATTGAGAAATGATTACACTAGAAAGCGAGAACTTATTACAACTAGAAAGCAGAAAAATTTTACTCTAGAAACTAGTAAAAAGAATGGGAGAGAGAAGTTATCCTCCTCGATGATCGTTTGAAGGACGAGCCGGACAGGACAACGCATGGAAGAAGAGGAACGGAGCGGGAAGAAGGAGGATGAAGCAGGAGGAATAGGAATGAGGCAGCACATCGTCGTCGTCATGGGATCTGCTTCCGGAACGGGGGCGAAAACTTGGTTTTAGCTCTTGAGGATCATCTCGGGTGTGGGACAAGCTTCTCTTAAGCTTTGGAGAGGAAGAGAAGAGAAGGAAGGGATGAGAAATTCATATGGTAGGGGTCTCCTTTTATAGTTAAAAGGAGTGGGGGCATTTGGGACATTACATCATTAAAAACATTAATTCAGGACCTTTAGTGATGAATTTATCCGTCACTAAAGGCCTGAATGTTGTCGATGTGCGCGCACCGCTCGCGTGCCCCCTCACCTCCGTGCTCTTCAACGCTCCTACACGTTCATGTGCGCTCAGCCATTCGATCAAGAGATCGGATGGCTTAAACTGCCTACACCCGCGCCGTACGCCCACATGTGATCGCGTCGGCACTCGTGGGTGCTATCGGTTGATCTGCGCCATTCGATGCAAATCGCGTGGCTCCAATCGTGCACCCACTCGCAGCTCCAATCGTGCACCCACTCGCAGCGAATGCGAGCTCGAACGCGTGTCGCACGCTTGCGTAGTGCGCTCGACCGCTACGTTGAGCATGAGTTTATGTCGCGCGGAAAGTTTTGTGCGTGCATGGGGCTGACCGTTGGATGAGCATCTGACAGTGGGAATTCGTCAAGCGGTGAAGAAGAGAAGTGGAGGCGGGTCCCTGGGGCCGGTTGGGCGGCTGGAATGGTGCCACGTGCCGCCATCTTGGCCGTTCATCTTCTGAATGTTGTAGATGGTGCCACGGGTGTCGGATTGGACCAATTTTCATATCGTTAGGCTACTATCGATGATTCGAACCCATCTGTGCGATCGGATTTGTCATCTAAGGTGTAGATTAACACCATCTTGGCCCTTACTCTTTAGGGTTCCTCGGTCTCTATCTGGTGCTATGGATGTCCGATCAGGGTGATCTTGGAGTCGTTGAACTCCAATTGTCGCCCTGATCAGATCTGTACAGTTGGATCTTCGATCTGAGGCCCCAATTAACAAATTACCCTATCCCTATCCATAGAAGGAGACAATTAACCTACATTTTATTTAGACTAACCTAAATGCAAGATGATGCATGTTATGCACTATTTACAATGTATAATGCTAATGTGACACTAAGAACATGCATTAATAGACATTTTAGGTTAATTAGATGTATGCACATCATTATATACATATTATGCACTATGTACATATATAGCTTAGTATATAGCTTATATATACATGTATTTACATAGTATACATAGTATTTTTAGATCTTTTTCAAGCTTTTCTGATTTTTATGGGTTTTTTAAGTTTAATAGCGGTAAGGGATGAGAGAAAAAGAGAGATATGAGAATAATAGAATTTTTTGGGATTTTTTTAAGTTTGAGTTCTTTTATTGAGTTTTAAGGTATACTGAACTGTCGGCTGATATGTTCTACCAAGCCGGAGGTTCAGATGACCTTCAAACTTTGCATACACTTAAAAATATACTTACTCTTACTCACTACATGTTTATTTTATTTTTTTGAAATTTTTTTAGTGTTTTTATTTATTTACAAAGGAAGTAGTTTCTAGGCCTTAAAGGGGTTTAGACTTAAGAACCTAAGGCCTAAATTTGAGTTGTAAGGAGTGGAATGGCAGTAAGAGCATTCAGAATGACTCAACACATCAAATAGAAGGTGCTCAAGAAGAGAAACATTAATTTAAACTCAATTTTATCAAATTTTCAGTGTTTGGGCAGTTGGACACATGTTATAGCTGACAAAGACATTTAAACTCAGATTGCAAGCAAACAAATTGGATTTAAAAGTCATTAAAACTACATGAAAGCTTGTACATGTTAAATACACATTATGACACATGTCAACTCCTTAAATCTCTTAAATCCAGCTGCTACCCTCTCATTTCAGTCCATAGTAGTAACACGTGTTATAGCAGCAGCAACAACACAGCAGTAACATAGCAGCTTGGGCAGCTGGTAAGATCGAGCAACTACTGCTATCAACAGCTCTGATTCCTTTAACCAGATGTCTTAACATTAATTTCAAAGGCTGCTGTGCAGCCAAATCATTAATTCCAGCAGATCTGATCATCAAATTTATTATAAAAACATCCAAGATTGGACTTGGTAGAGTCTGATCTTGGATCTTTAACATCCAAATCAGGTGTACTTCTCATCCAAAAACTCTTAAAACCTCTTTGAAACTAGATAAGAAGATCTAAAAATCATGTTTATAAAGATAAGATTTTAATCCCCTTTTCAAACCAATTCAAATCTTCTTCCAAAAGTCCTTTACAATCTCAATCACACCTCCAATATTGAATCATAAAATTGGTTATATGGAGGATAAAATGTTGCACCAATTGGGCTTTTGCTTTGGGTCTTTTGATGATCTCTCCACTCAATCTCCTTGAACACCATTGATGGGAGTTCAAGGTGATTTAGTGGATTGATCAAGACCCATTGGGTCCTTGTTCCATCTCAAATCAGAATTACTGATTTTCCTTGATAGAACTCTCCAACAAAGGGCTTACATTAGATATATGCTCATCCACAAATCAAAACAAAGCTCAAACACATTGGAATCCTTACATACATTAAAATCAAATCAAATCAATCTCAAAAAGATCGATTAAATCAATAAAAACCTCAAATGAATTTCAAATCACTGATCTGAACAGTAAACACCATTTTAAACAAGATCGAGCAATTCGAGTTGAGAGAACAAGATCGAGGGGTCTTTGTGGAATTGCGAAATGGATGGAAGACCCCCAAAGTGATTTTTGGTGCTAATTTCAGATCTGACAACCAAGGTTCTCAGGTCTGAAATTAGACCTTAATGTATGGGTGATCAGTGAAATTCAAATCAAGGGAAAAAAGAAGGTAATAAAATGGAATGAAAGGAGAGAAAAATGATGATGATGAACATGAAAGCTCTCTGATCTGAAGTGATCAGAGAAACGCGAATCGGATCTAAATTACCCTACTCCTAAGCTAATCTAACACTACGATTAACTAGAAAGTAATAAAACTATGCCAATTCTACTCCTTGAAAGCATTGAAAACCTAACTAATCAGAGGAAGGGGACTCTCCTGGATCCAAAGTTGACGACTATGGTGGACGAAAGTGGAGACCTCTAGCGGATGAAGGTGACTCTCATGGGCCAGCAGCTAGCAGCTAAAGGAGACTAAATGAGGGAGAAAGTAGTCCCTGTCACAGATCACCGAAGGAGGGAACTGCTGGAGGGGTAGATGAAGGGATCACTCAAGGAGGAGGGAACGATTGTTTGCGTGCGAGCTTAGGGAGCTGCTTAAGTAGAGTGATCACTGGATCAAGTCACCTCGTGATTGAAATCAATCGCCTAGGGCTTTGGTGGTGGAGATGAGAGGAGAAGAAGGCACGAACAGCCAGTCCAAAGAAGGACCGTTGGGTAAGATCTAGAGAAGGGGGTGAGGCTACACGACAAAACGCGCGAAGCTTTGAATTAGTTTGAGTTGCAAATCAAATGGGTCAAGGCGTGAACGACCCTGATGTGCACTGTTCTTCAATGAACAGTGCACCAAGAGGTGCACCGTTCTCAGCAGGTCTATTGGTGATTTTGCAAAAAGAACCCTTAAGTGAAACGGTGTACATTTTTCAACAAAGCCCATAAGTGGTATACAATTCTATCAAAGCAGTCCCTAGAATCTTACAAACCTGCAGCCTACAGTTAAGTCCTTGGAGGTTTTCTAATGTGAATAAATGTTATAAATGAAGGACTTAAATGTGAATTCTAAATGTAAGGCTCTATTGATGTCCAAATGCTACCAAGTTTTTATTGAAGCTTGATTGAACATGTTATAAGTTAATTTCGCTTTTGATTTGAGATTTTGATCTCAATTGTGTGTTCAATTTGCAATTGGATCATCATTTTGTGTTTATTAATAGAATATCTCAATAAATGACCTAATTTTGCATCTTAAACACAGATTTGGTGTTTTAGGTCTTTTCTGTTAATTCTCACACTTAACCCTTTCTTTGTGTTAATTTGGTATTATTTAACCTAGTTTCTAGCTTAACTTAAGCATTTTAGCTATAATGAGCCATACCTCATCAACCACCATGTTTTGACAGCGACTGGGACACCGATCAAACTGACAACCACATTTTGTCCCCCTCTGATCCCACCAGAAGTGTTACTACATTCTCCACAGATCCATTATCTTTTGAGAACTCCTATTCTAATCCAGTTGAATCGATACATGATTGCACAGTAATCATAGGTCCTAATCTACTTGGATTAAGTTAGATCCTAGCTTAACTTAGGCATAATACATACATAAGCATCATACTTTGCATCATATTTGATTTGTTAGTTTTGTAAATAATAATGTTATACTATGTTCTAATTGAGAGGAATTACTAATTGCAGGTAATTTTGGGTTGTGGATGATAAATCCAACCAAACAGATCTACTCAGAATGACGATGGGAGTTAAACACTTCCGAGATCTCCTTGATCAAACTCCCGTAGCATCCTATGGAGTCGATAGAAGAGCAAGGGCCAAGAGGCAAATAGGTGGAAGTCCAGACCTCAAATGCCAAATTTGATCGCACGAATGAATCTAGATCAACGATTACAGTCCAAAGATGCACAAATCATCTCGATCGGAGACCTACATAATGATCTACAAAGAAGAGAAGATGGATGGCCATGATGGCGCCACGTGGCACCATCACAGTCGCCCAAGACTTCCACCCCATTCTCTAAAGGAGTTCCCTCATGCATTGTGGGTCGTTGGATCATCATCTAATGGCCACGATGTAGCCACGTCGCCGCTATAGCCGCGCCTCATCAAGGAAGGACCACGCTCAACTATTGGATCTTCATCCAATGGCTGAGGGCAACCGAGTGAGAAATGGTAACCATGACAATCCACACTTGTAGCACAGCGAAGTGCGTGCATGAACCAAAGTGCAAGACATGTGTTCAAAACTCCCTAGGATGTGAAATCAAAAGGCGGTGAGGCACGGGCATAATCTGACCATGGGATCTTCAATCGGCGGTGCAGATGCAAATGCGTGGCAAATGGTGGAGTGTTGGATGGGCATACACGTGATGATGCGCAACCAAATGTGCACGCACGGGCAAAGAGATTCAAAGGCGGTGCAGGCATGCTTTTAAGCCATCCGATCGCGAGATCAAACGATTGAGATCTAAGCGCGTGTGCACTTGCGAGAATTCATCGAAGGCAGTGAGCGCACGAGGTAGAGCCATGCGATGGCGATCTGAGGGCGCTAGACGTGCCACGTGTCAGCACCAGAAGCGATCCGCACATATCAAGCGTTTGGGAGGTCATTTTGAAGTGCAATCAGACCTGTTGATCTCCCGATCGACGAATCTGATCAATTTGAGGTTGTTGCATAGTTTAAAGGGTCAAATACCAGCTTTGCCCCTCATTTTAACTATAAAAGGGGCCTCAGGGGCCCCCATATAGCATACACTCCTCCAGATGTCTTCTTCCATCTCTCCAGACCTCCAAGCTTCTCTGGCTCTCTCCCTCTTCCTCTAAAGGATCCACCAAGCCACCTTGGTGTATCGCTGCTGCTCTCCCTGACCTCTCCAAATGGCCACCAAGGACCACCCTTGGTGCCCATATTCTGATAGTTTAGATAGATATTTCGAATTCCTATTCTAGCAAGTGCATGTTCTAGTTATAATTCTATTTGCAACTCATGGTCAAACAAATAGCTTGATTTGATTTATATATATTGTGATTAGTATTAAGTATTTAGATCTAAATCAGTGTACAGTCAAGTCATTTTCTGCCTCCCTGAGTTCGACCGAGACTTATATCTCGTTAAATTTTATTTGCTTCAACGTGTTTCACACTATACTATGAAGAATCATCCTTTTAAATGTGATCCCACGTACGAAAAAATTGGCACCATTGCCAAGGAGGCACGGCGATTCTTGATTAAGCAACTGATTTATTGTATTTTTTCTTTTGTGTGCAGGGATGAATCGAGGATCTACACACGCATCAAGCGCAGGTGAAGACTATCTGGTGCACACGTTTATCTCAGTAGGACTTTAGAATAGGGATTGAGTAGGATATGAGCTATTTGAAGAAAAATTAGAATTAGGATTTGTTAGGTAATTAGGGTTTGCTTTACGTTAGAAAAAAAAAACATAGTTTCTGTGCTACTGCTATATTTAGAAACCCGGCCAAAAACTAAATGCAATTTTGAAAATTCATTTGGCAAGTTTCTAGTAGTCCAAAAATCATAAAAATCAGGCAAAAACTATATTTTCAAATTATCTTTTCAACGCTACCATTCCAAAAAGAAATTCAATTTTTGAAATTTTTGAAAATTCGTGGAATACATAGGAGTCAAATAGACTAAAAACCAAATTTTTATGAACTTCAAAAATCGATTTTAACCATCGCATAAATTTGATTGACTCAAAAATGGTGGGTTTGAAAGATAATCGAGTTAGCTTTCATTCTCATATTTTTCCTGAATTTTTGGATCACATTTGATACTGTTTTCAATAGAAAAAGTGACATAGGGTCAAAATCTCAAATCTGACCCTCTGTTAGTTAAAAATTCATAAATATTCAATGAATATAGTAAAAATTCTAAAAAAAATACTCTCTGAAAAGTTTTTTGAAAAAGGAATATTCCTACCAATTTTCAAATCATTTGGATTCCAACTTTACCTTAGTCTATTTTTGATCAGTGGTCTACTATCTGAGAAAAACATAGAACTGCATGAACCTTTGGATCACATTAGACTAGCCTGGACTCCATAGAGGCCAGGGGTTAGTTAATGAGCCAAGTCACCTTGTGGACCACTCATCATATATCAAATTGAAGAAAAAAGGTTAAAAATCACAAAATCATATCAAATAACCTACATTTGTCCTGTAGCTACTGGGCGATTTCAACCTCTTCTACCAAACTTGGTGACTAAGCCTATGGGGTAGTGTCAAAAGACTGTGGCTAAGGTATACAAAGGAACCGGAGGTGAAAGCCAAAGGAAGAACCTTCCCCTTAGTCCCCTCATAATCAAATTGGCCAGGTTAGCTTAAGAGGCAGGGATTATCTTTAGCTGGTTTCTAGACAAATTTTCTTCAATAATTTGAACCTGAACGAAAAATCTGCTCATCTGATTCTAAAGGACCAATCTGATTAACAAGGCCTTAGCCTTGTTTGTCTTGGTTACACCAACCCTTGTTGTTGGTGTATGCAAGGAAAAAGGTCTTTAAGACCTAAAATTGTTGGACCTTGGGAACCAATCCCGAGGCGACGAAGGCAACTTTCGCCTGACCCTTCTTCCCAACCCCCATCCTCCTCTCGATTAACTAAAATGGCTAATCCTGGTCCTGGACCTGGTCAGGGCCCTGAAAATCTAGACCCAATGGTTCGTCTGGAAGTCAGGGTCGAGGAATTTGAACAGAGATATGAGCAGAGTATTGACAGGATTCACACCACTCTGGACAGGATGCAGCATCCACCACGCGGAGAACAACTACGGGACTTCTATGATCTGGTGGCCATGATTTTGGCACCTCAAGTCCAGATTCCTACCGGAAGAGATGCATTCGAGTTGAAGCCGAACATAACAAGTCTGATTCAGACTCATTTTCATGGCAACTCAGACGAGAATCCCTTCCAGCACATTGAGGATCTAAGTCAAATTGCAGAATCAGTTCAACCTAGAAATGTTGATATACGAATTGTTCACATGAAGCTTTTTCCTTTCTCTCTCAAGGATAAAGCATCCTATTGGTTCAAGACCATCGGGAGGCCAATTGAAACCTGGGCGGAATTACGTCGCAAATTCCTCCAAAAGTTCTTCCCGATTGGTAGAACAAATGCGATGAGGCATGCAATTACGACTTTCTCCTAAGGACCGAGGGAGAAATTGCATGATGCCTGGGATAGATTTCACGATCTTCTCAGGAAATGCCTGCACCATAGTGTACCTAGATGGCACCTTGCACAAGTCTTTTACCATGGACTGAATGACACACATCGGTATCTGGCCGATACATCTAGTGGTGGGAATTTCCTCGCAAAGGACAAGAATAATGCATTCGAACTATTCAAGTCCTTAGCAGAGAACTCAATGAATGCCGCATTGATCAACCAATTCCAGTGACCTGAACAGCAACGAGTTAGTGTCCATGAAGCTCACGTCGAATCTTCTTGAGTTGATATGGACATTACACTCATGTCGAAACATCTACTCACTCGAGGTGTTTCTTCTCCATCTCCATGGGATCCTACGTATCAGCAACCCATGAATAATCTAGATTTGCCATCCTGCAATCAGGGTTACGCACCTCATGACAATTCTAGTGCATATTCCTTTGATGAGTATGCGTCCAAGACATCCTCGTCCTACGAAGATGTCAGTGCTATCCAAGGTTACGGGTGTAATAACCATATTCCGCGACATATAATCCTGCTTGGTGCTAGCATCCTAACTTCTCCTAGTCTGGTAACTCAGAGACCAAATCAAGATCCACACTACCAGACCAGACAATGTGGGAATGCACATAACACATACCAGAGGCAGCAGCCATTCCCGTCTCAGTAGCAAACACATTCTATTTATCAGCCACTACACCAAGCTGCCAATTACCTTCCAAAGTGGGTTGACCCTTTGGAATCACTGAAAGAGGAATTGTAGGAGTCAATACAAAAATCGACTCACGATAATCTGCAAATTATGAAGGCAATGGTTGATTAGATACAGAGCATATAGAGTACGCAGAATTAGATGCTGTAGGAGCATAGATCACAGGGAGCCTTGCCCTCCCAACCTATCCCAAACCAAAGATACGTGCAAAATCAAGGTGCTCCGCCTAGGTTCCAAGCATCACAGGGATAGGCACATGCTATTTCACAAGCACGTCCTACACCACCTGGTTATGGGCAAGGACAGCCACCCTTACTACAAAATCCCACTTATCCTGCCCCTATCGCTCCTCCGCCACCTCATGGATAGCACGGTGATGCAAAGGTTGTCACTTTGAGGAGAGGAAAGACTACACAGGACCCACTACCTAGGCAAGCGGGTCATGATTTTTCATACTCTCTACCGCAGGATGGCTCACCACCCTCTTCTTCTCAGGAGCCACCTTTGGTAGACAAAGGAAAGAAACCAGTTGACCCTGAGATTCCCGTCCCCTTTCTTAGGTCTCTAACGTGAGATTCAGCTCGGAAACAAGATACGCGAAATTTCGAGGACCTGAAATCTATGTTCAAAGAATTCCACATCAAGTCCCTCTCCTTGAGGCAATAGATCATATCCCTGCTATCGCTAGGTTCTTCAATGACTACTACACTTTGAAGCGACAGCAGAAAATCGAACAAGCAGTACTATCAAAAGAGGCTAGAGCCATAATTTTAGCTGACTTACCGCCCAAAAAGAAAGACCCAGGCATACCACTTATTTCATGCTTCTTGCAAAACTTTCCATTTGATTAGGCCCTTCTTGATTTGGGTTTGTCCATCAACCTAACTCCCACCGCAGTATTTAATAGATTCCGATTTAGGGAGTTGAAACCTACCTCGGTGACAATACAGTTGGTTGATCGACCAGTAAAAACATTGAGGGGGTGGTTGAAAATGTGATCGTAAAAGTCCATAGATTCTGCTTTCCAGCAGACTTTTTCGTTCTTGATATGGAGGTTCCTCTTAATCTCCTGATGTGCATACATCCAATTGACCTAAAATGTCTATTTATTCATGTTTCTAGTGTCATAGAAGCATTCATCATTATATATATTGCATAACATGCATCATCATGCATTTAGGTTAGATTGTACAAATTTTAGGATAATTCTCCCTTTTTATGGCCAGGGAACGGGGCAACATTTATCAGGGCCTCAGATTGAAGATCCATCCGTATGAATTTGATCAGGGTGACGATCAGAGTTTAATGACTCCAAGAGTGCCCCATTCGGACCTTCATAGCATTAGATGCATTTCGAGAAAGATTAGAGGCCAAGGGGAAAGGTGGTGTAAAATCCATACCTTAGATGACAAATCCAACCGCATGGATGGGTTTGGATCGACAATTGCAACCCAACGATGCGAGAATCGATCCAATCCGACATCCGTGGCACCATCTACAAGTTAGAGAAGATGGACAACCAGGATGGCACCATGTGGCACCATCCCAGCTATTCAACATCGGGCCAAATCTCTCGCTCCACCTCTTCAAGTGATTATCAACACATCTCAGCCATTGGATCATCGATCCAACAGCTGAGAATGCACCACGTCGCTCTCAGGCTGGTACTCTCATCAACTGAAGGATAAGGCGCACTCGATCTCAACTGTTGGATTGAGATCCAACAGTCGTGAGCATTTGTGACACAAGGCGAGGCGTAGCACATTGGTTGCATGCCTCCTCACGAAGGCAACAGCGTCGGGTCTCCACTTCAAATAGAGTGAGCGGGCGAGCACGGATGGAATTGCACCGTTGGATGCAGCGCAGATGGCCGATGGAGCGAAGACGTGGTGGCATGGATGAAGGTGACACACGAATGCGGGTGATGATGCACCGATGCACACCCGATCTGACGCAGGCGCCGCATGCGTAAAGATGAAGAAGAGGCACTTAAGGCTTTTAAGCCGCCCGATCTCTCAATCGGACGACTGAGATGAGCCGATCGTGGGAGCATGCCTCAACTGCTGAAGATGAAGATGTGAGGGCGCGTGCACATGTTTAGCAGCATGTGTCTTTAGTGACATTTATATGCGTCACTAAAGACCCCAACAATTAATGTGTGAAGCCTCAAAAGACCTTTTTGCCCCTAATTTCTACAACTATAAAAGGGGACCCCTACTACTCATTTTCTTCATCTCTTCCTCTCTTCTCTCACCCCCTCCAAAGCTCCATGAGCTTGTCCCAAACCTAGGATGCTCCATTAGAGTAAAAAATATATATTTTTCCCATCTTCTCGCCTCCTTCGTGGAGCACCCCGCGGTTGTCCTCTCACCGCCATTTGGGAAGTGAATCCTGCTATGACATCGCCCTGTTCCGTCCTCCGTCCTCTAGCTCCTTTCTCCTTTGTCCAACTTCTCACCACCCTCGTTCGGGCGCTCCGTCAACGCGACTCGTCCTCCAGGCAGCCGTCAAGGAGGATAACTTCTCTCCTTTTCGTTATAGCTTTCTAGATTAGATTTCCCGCTTTCTAGTATAGCAAGTAGTTGTAATGAACTTGTTTCTATAATTATGAAATTCTTGTTCATTCTCTCTCTATTTTCTTTTTATTTGTATTATTCTTTCTCTCTCTTCTATTAATTATTCTTTAAGTAGATAGCTAGTGTAGATTTAATTCGACCAGCTAATCTGCTTCATGACAACAAATATAAATGCAATTTTTGATCAAACGTACGCCTCCCCGTGTTCGACCTAGGACTCACCAGCGTTTCGGTTAAATTATCTATTTGATGGATCTTTACGCGACTACAACGACAAGGTTTTCAAAACTCAAATTCTTTATGTACAAATTCCCATCCAACATCTTTGTGATGCACCAATCATTTTGGGTCTCCCATTCTTGGCGATAGCCCTCGTAAACATTGACTGTGAATCTGGGTGTATGGAGATAGTCCTAGGAAGCGAAAAGCTTAAACTAGACATATTCAGGCCATCACAGAACTTTGACTGTGATCTAATAGAGGACGGTGAAGATGAAGATTCGGCTTTCTGTGGGAATGTTCTGTAATGACCCAATGGCACATTCATCTTCACTGTCAAGGTTCTTGGATCTTGATCCACACGAGACTGAGGATAATGACATGCACATTTCATCTCACAGGTCAGATTCTCTGGAGTGTTCAGCTGATCACAACATCCCTGATCCTGATTATCTTATCTTGCCAGGCGCTGATCTGCCCCAGTTAAGACAGGATGACATGACCATGGCAAATGTATTTCCCATCAGCGCATAGGAAAATCAGGATCATTAGATTTTCGTTATTGATTCATCTCCTCCCACACATGAACCTACTCCCCACCCACCAATAATTGAGTTAAAGCCCTTACCTGATTCACTCAAATATGTGTTTCTGGGTGAAAGCGAGACATACCCAATGATTATTAATGCTCACTTGACCCTAGAACAAGAACATCAATTGATCTCTGTACTGCAAGCACATAGGGCTGCTATCAGGTGGAGCATTGTTGATCTCCGGGGGATTTGCCCCTCGTATTGTACTCCTCATATCTATATGGATGAGGGGGTGAAACCTTTGAGACAACCTCAGAGGCGCCTGAACCCAAATATGCTAGAGGTTGTCAAGAAGGAGGTCATCAAATGGATGGATGCGAACATTATCTATCCCATTTTTGACAGCCAGTGGGTGAGTTCTATTCAGATCGTGCCCAAGAAGGCAGGACTCACCATAATAAAAAATGAAAAGGGTGAATCCATCCTCACCTGCACCACTACTTCATTGCGGGTTTGCATCGATTACAGGAAACTAAACACGGCTACCAAAAAGGATCATTTTTCTTTACCTTTTATTGATCAAATCTTAGAAAGGTTAACCGAGCGCAACTTCTTTTGTTTTCTGGATGGATACTCCGTGTATAACCAAGTTGTGATCAACTCGGAAGATCAAGACAAGACAACTTTTACATGTCTCTTTAGAACATTCGCTTTTAAGGGAATGCCCTTTGGCCTCTATAACACACTAGCAACATTTCAGCATTGCATGATAGCCATTTTCTTTGATATGATCGAAGACTACATAGAAGTATTCATGGACTTCTCCATTTTTGAAGATGACTTCTCATCTTGTCTTGATAACCTCACAAAGATCCTGAGGAGGTGCATATAAGTTAACCTAGTACTTTCATGGGAAAAAAGCCATTTTATGGTGAGGGATGGCATTGTACTAGGTCACAAGATCTCTTCTAGCGGACTCGAGGTCGACCGAGCTAAGTCCAAAATCATTTCTCGATTACCTCTACCTAGCTTAGTCAAACAAATCAGATCATTCTTAGGGCACGTTAGATTCTATCGAAGATTCATTTGAGACTTCTCAAAAATTGCTCTCTATTGACGAATCTTTTGGTAGCCGACATCCCCTTTAACTTTGACTCCTTGTGTCTCAACGCTTTCGAGACCTTACGAAGTGATGTATCTAATTCACCTATTCTCCAACCACCTAATTGGTCTCTCGACTTCGAGATGATGTGTGACACCTATTCTCCAATTTTTCTATCGAAGCCTTTCTAGATCAACGTCGGGAGCTCCATCCATTTGCAATTTACCTCGGCGCAACTATACAATCACTGAGAAAGAACTGCTAGCCATAGTATTCGGATTGGAGAAGTTTAGATCTTACTTACTTGGGTCAAAAGTGATTGCTGACCATTCCGCCCTTCAACATTTGTTGGTAAAGAAGGATGCCAAACCCCGACTTATCAGATGGATCCTTCTTTTGCAGGAGTTTAATGTCAAGATCCGTGAGAAAGCTGGAGCTCATAATGTCGTGGCAGATCACCTGTCTTAGCTAGACCCAAAACACATCCCATATTCCCTGCCTATCTCATGTGAATTCCCAGATGAGTCTCTATTGGCTATAAATTCTGTTGAGCTTCCTTGGTATGCTGATATTGCAAATTATCTTGCTACAGGCAAGAATCCTGCAAGGTTATCCAAGGACCAAAAACTCAAATTCATTTCAGAAGCCAAGTTTTACTTTTGGGAAAACCCATTGCTCTTTCGCATTGGGGCTGATCAGATCATCAGAAGATGCATCCCTGACTCAGAAATCTCTATTGTGTTATCTTTCTGCCACAACGATGCTTGTGGTGGTCATTTCTCGGGCTCAAAAACTGCTGCAAAGATTTTATAGTCTGGATTCTTTTGGCCAACCATTTTCAAAGATACACATGAGTTTGCCAAGTGCTGTAAGCGATGTCAGTCAGTTGGTACATCAACTTTATGGGCCCTTTCCTGAACTTGCATGGCTTCGAGTACATACTTCTTGCATTTGACTATCTCGAAGTGGGTTGAAGCCATCCCCACAAGACGGGATGTGATGTAAACACATTTACACTACTTAAAATGTCTATTTTTGCATGTTCTTAAGCATAGGATTGCATTTCATGATATAAATATTGCATAACATGCATCATCGTGCATTTAGAGTAGCTTGAATAAAATGGAGGTTAATTGTCTCCTTTTATGTGCTTGGACATGGCAAACATTTTATCAGGGCCTCGGATCAAAGATCCAACCGTATGGATGTGATCAGGGCGGCGATTGGAGTTCAACGACTCCAAGATCGCCCTAATCAGGCATTCGTAGCATCAGATAGTGACTGGGGAACCCTAGAAGATCAAGGGCCAGGATGGTGAAAATCTGCACTTCAGATGACAAATCCGACCGCACGGATGAATTTGGATCAACGATCGCAGCCCAACGACGCAAAAATCGAGTCAATCCGACATCAGTGGCACCATCTACAACTTCCAGAAGATGGACGGCCAAGATGATGCCACGTGGCGCCATCTCGGTCGCCCAAACGTCCGCACGCATTCTACGAAGGCCCCACACCTGCTCGCTCTCCGCCGTTGGATCTTGATCCAACAACTGTGATCGGCCGCACCTAAAAGCATCCGCTTGACCATCCGCGCCTCGTAGCGCAGCGGTCGAGCGCGCTTACGCGAGCGGCGGGCGTGGGTTTGAGCCACAGCGAGGGGTTGGAAGGCACGGGAAATTGGGCACGGGCGGGCGTTGGATCTTGCTCGGACTGCCGCGCGCGCCCGATAGCATTCACGAGCGATTGAACGCGCAGCATGGACGCGCAATCGCACGCGAGCGGGCGCGCAGTGCAGCGGATGAAGGCGTGACTTAAGCCATCCGATCTCGCGATCGGACGGCTGAGAATCGACGAACGTGCGTAGGCATTGCGCGCGCGAGCAGCTGAGCAGGCGCGCGTGGGCGCGGAAGCTACGTCCACGTTGGGGGCTTTAGCGACGTTTTTATCCGTCACTAAAGACCCCTCATTTATTATTTTGAAGTTGTAATGTTCATTTTGCCCCCACTCCTTGCAACTATAAAAGGAGACCCCCTCCATACGAAATTCTCATCCCTTCCTTCTCTTCTCTACCCCTCCAAAGCTCAAGAGAAGCTTGTCCCACACCCGGGATGCTTCTCACGAGATAAAGTCAAAATTTTCGTCCCCCTTCGGAAGTGGATCCCGCGACGACGACGGCGTGCTGCTTCATTCCTGTTCTTCTGCTTCGTCCTCCTTCGTCCTGCTTCGTTCTCCTTCGTCCAGGCATCGTCCCGTCCGGCTTGTCCTCCAAGCAACCATTGAGGAGGATTTCTCTCTCCCTATTCTTTTTACTGCTATCTAGTATAGATTTACTGCTTTCTAGTGTAGTTCTGCTCATCCTCCAAGCAATCGTCGAGGAGGACATTTCTCCCTCCATTCTTTTAATGCTTTCTAGAGTAAATTTATCGCTTTCTAGTGTAATTGTTTTATGCTTTCTAGTTGTAATGAACAATCTCCTCAATGATAAATTCTTTGTTTATTCTACATCTTATTTTGATTTCTATGTGTAATATTCTCTCTATCTCTCTTACCCTCTCTCTCTCTTCTATTTATTGTAAATAATTAGATAGTTTTAAATTGAATTATTCCATGACAAATAAAAAGAAACGCATAGTTTTTAAATCAAACGTCCGCCTCCCTGTGTTCGACCCGGAATTTCAATTTCGGTATAAATTTTATTTGTTGAACACGAATTCTTCGCTTTCAAGCTACAACAACAGGTTTTCCAAAACCAAACACGTTAGCGTAGCGATTCATACATCCAACAGGCTGATCATAAGACTGTTATATCCTTTATCTGGGAATTTATTTTTGTGAGATTCGGAGTCCCCCAAGCTCTGATTAGTGTCGAGGGTAATCACTTCATCCATGATCATTTTAGATCTCTATTGAAGAAATGCAGGGTACATCACCACATTGCTACCCCGTATCATCCATAGACCAATGGACAGGCTAAAGTTTCTAATCGTCAAATCAAGCTTATTCCTCAAAAAGCAGTTAGACCCGATAGGAAGGATTGGTTCGATCAATTGATTGATGCACTTTGGGCATATCAAACCGCATACAAGGCCCCACTCGGAATGTCACCATACTGTATGGTGTATGGAAAGGCATGTCACCTTCTTGTAGGTGTAATTTTAACCTCGATGCAGGAGGTTATGAAAGGAAGCTCTAGCTCAGTGAGTTAGAAGAAATTCGATGGGAAGCCTATGAGAATGCAAGGAAATAAAAAGATAAGACTAAGGCTTTCCATGACTGCCACATCTGGAGGAAGAAATTCACGCCTAACTAGAAAGTTTGGTTATTTGACTCTCGACTCAAATTCTTTTGGGGAAAACTCTAGTCCAAGTGGATTGGTCTATATCTGGTGATCCACCCATATTCTAATGGGGCGGTCCAAATTATGGACCCAAAATTTGGGCATGTTTTTACGGTAAATGGCCAGCACCTGAAGCCATTTATGGCCCAGGAACCTCCTCCTGCTAATGAAGTTATTAATCTTATTAAGGACGTGTAATTGAAGTTTCACCCAGCTGGAGACGTTAAACTCAACACTTATACATATATAGATATCCTCTATACATAGCATATCTCATTTTGGCATATTAGTCTGCATATTGTGATCATCATTGTAGTGTTGCCATATGATGAATGACTAATCAGGAGCAATTCCAGGTGATTTCTACCCACTTACGCCCTGTCTTACTTTATTTTTCTATTATTCATGCATAAGGACATGCAAGAACTTAGGCATGGATAGGGGGTAGTACATATAAATTGAAAATTTTTATGCCAACTCTTTAGGAAATAGATCTTTTATCGAAAGGTTTTATTAGGAATTTATTCTTTAGTTGATTCCTGAACTTAGAATCCAGTATATTTTCACACTTGCACATAGAATTTGCAATGGATCCACTGTGAAGATCGATAGACAACTTTAGGTTGTCGAGAAGAAGCGTTGTTTCTTTTCTTGAACCTTTGGATAATAATCAGGGAGTCAGGTGAACCATCTTCTAATCGATCCACCAAACAATTTTGAGGTGAGAGTAGAGAGTCTACTGGTGCTCTAAGTCTAGTGTGAGGAATCTTAATTTCTGGATAATTGGATAATGATACTCAGAGATAAGCACAGTTTTCGCTCTTGGTTCTTGCGTACAAATTCTTTGTGAGAATCTTTGTGAGAGCCACCAAATAGGGCAAATACACAGAAAGCAGGTTCTAATAAAACTAAGACTAAGGTGGACAGTCATGATTGTCCTTTATGGAATCCTTGGCTGAAAGAGGGTGTTAATGTCAAGGTCAGAAATATGCTATCCTATTCATTCCTTTCCCAATGCCGAGAATAGGCACTTCCACCAAATAAGCCACCTGATATCCTCTTGAACATCCCCAATCCTAAAGAATTCCTCATGAATAAAAGTACGTATGTCATGTTGCATTACGTTGGTAGATATATGTGAAAAAAAGATGAGAAAAAAAAGCTTTTGAAAAAAAATGAAAAAAAAGAAAAGAAAGCTTTTGAAAAACAAAAAAGAAGAAAAAAAGAAAGCGTTGAGTTGCATTTATTTCATTTCATGCCAAGCACATCGAGGCAATAATACCCACTACCCTCACGATCCACCAAATACAGCCTTGACCTACTTTTCCTGTATTTCTGACCACCCAAATACTGGCTAAGGACTTCTAACTTAGTTATAGGGTTATCAGAACTTAGTTGAAGTATAATGCCATGAGAGACCACCAATCATATTTACAAATCTGATGAGAAGTGAGTTCAAAAAGAGAAAAAAAAGGAAAAGAAGAAAAAGAGAGAAAAAGAGAGAAGAGAATGAGTACAAGGAACTTAAGAGAGAACAGTTTCCCGCTACTCTCTAAGTTGATTTATTTGGTAATCTAGAAATCTAGATTTTGAAATGCTAGTCTCTATGTAGCACCAAAGGAGAGTGAGCCACCAAATACAAATCTATTTAACTCAGACATCTTCTACCTAAGCCAAAAGCCAGGGCTAAAACTAGAGGTTATTTTATATCGTCGAGAGAATAAGTTTACCTATTCCAATAGAGTTTTACTAAGGGTCAAATACAAGCTTTAGATGTGGATTGACTTTTCCCTTGGACCCATTGCTACAACACTACATAGATATCTAGATTTCTGAATTTCTGGATGAAAACAAAAAGAAATAAATCTCTAGTCAAACTCTTGATAGAATGCATTTAATTTTACATTTACTAGGGACTAGCAATATTTAGGCATAGGGGTATGATTGTGCAGCAATCATAGGTCTTAAACTACCTGAATTAAGTTAGATCATAGCATAACTTTGGCATAATGCATACATAAGCATCATACTTTGCATCATAGTTGATTTGTTAGTTTTGTAAATAATAATGCTATATTATGTTCTAATTGTGAGGAATTAATAATTGCAGGTAATTTGGGGCTGCAGATGATAAATCCAACCGTACAGATCTGCGCAAAATGACGACAGGAGTCCAATGCTTCTAAGATCTCCTCAATCAAACTCCCGTAGCATCCTATGGAGTCCATAGAAGAGTAAGGGCCAAGAGGAAAATGGGTGGAAATCCAGACCTCAAATGCCAAATCCGACCACACAGATGAATCCGAATCAACGATCGCAGTCCAACAGCGTAAAAATCATCTTGATCGGAGACTTACAGCATGATCTACCAAGAAGAGAAGATGGACGGCCACGATGGTGCCACATGGCTCCATCACATCTGCTTAAGACCATTGCCCCATTCTATGAAGGAATCTCCTCATGCATTGTGGGTCGTTGGATTGTCATCCAATGGCCACGATGCGGCCACGTCGTCGCTACAGCCACGCCTCATCAGGGACCATGCTCAACCGTTGGAAGATCCAACGGCTAAGGGCAGTTGAGCGAGAAATGGAAAGCGTGAAAATCTACGCTTGTAGCACAACGGAGAGCACACATGAACCGAAGCACAAGATGTTTGTTCAAAATCGCCTAGGAGGTGAAATCAAAAGGTGGTGAGGTGCGAGCATAATCCGACCGTTGGATCTTCAATCGATCGTGCAGATGCAAACGCGTAGCAAGCGATGGAGCGTTGGATGGGCACATGCATGATGAAACACAACCAATCGCGCGCGTGCACAAGCAAAGAGATTTAAAGATGGTGCGGGCGTGCTTTTAAGTTGTCTGATGGCGAGATTGGATGTCTGAGATCTAAGTGTGCGTACACTCATGAGAATTTAGCGAAGGTAGTGAGTACACGAGGCAGAGCCATGCGATGGTGATCCAAGGGCACTGGATGCACTACGTGTCAGCACCAGAAGTGATCCATACATATCAAGCGTTTAGGAGGTCTTTTTGAAGCGCGATCAAACCCGTCGATCCCTTGATCGACGGATCTGATCAATCTGAGGTTGTTGCACGATTTGAAGGGTCAATACCAGCTTTGCCCCTCATTTTAACTATAAAAAGGACCCTAAGGGCCCCCATATGAAGCATACTTCCTCTAGATCTCTTCTTCCATCTCTCTAGACCTCCAAGCTTCTCCGGCTCTCTCCTTCATCCTCTGAAGCATCCACCAAGCCACCTTGGTCTACCGCTGCTACTCTCCCCGACCTATCCAAAAAGCCACCAAGGACCACCCTTGGTGCCCATATTCTGATAGTTTAGATAGATATTTCGAATTCCTGTTCTAGCAAGTGCATGTTCTAGTTATAATTCCATTTGCAACTCATGATCAAAGAAACTACTTGATTCGCTTTATATATATCATGATTAGTTTTAAGTATTTAGATCTAAATCAGTGTTACAGTCAAGTCGTTTTCTACCTCCCTGAGTTCAACCGGGACTCACATCTTGTTAAATTTTATTTGCTTTGACGTGTTTCGTGCTATACTATGATGAATCATCCTTTTAAACATGATCCCACGTACGAACAATATAGCCAAACCCTCGATTTGCATTTCCACACCTATTTGAGCCACAAAGCATCTGGTGGGCTCCACACCTTTTGATTAATATTGCACAACCCACCAGACTGATTGAGTTTGGTTTGTATCACCAGCCAATTGATTTAAACAAGCACCTGGTTGGACCAACCAAGTTACTCATCAAGGTGCTTGTTCTACAAAATTCTTCCAATCTGACCACCCCTTCTCCTTGACCACCTTCTGCTCAGTTGAAGGCATTGAATTTAGTGCTTAACAGGAGTGAACCCGTCATTTCCAAAAAAATTGAGACCCTTCTTATTCATCTTTGAGCTGCATTCCTATTGCACTTTAGGATTCAAACTTTAGAATAGTTGACTCCACCTTTGATACTTATATCAAAGCTTGAAATCATTCGCAACATTCATCTCGACCTGTTCACCCACCCTTTGACCTGTTTTAACCTTTGAACTAAACTAAATTAGAACCCACCTATTTACAATGAGGACATTTCAAAACTTAGACATGGGGCGTATTAAAGTGCAAAACAAATGAGAAATTCAATTCTTTGAGGGGTTCTCACAATATATATATATATAAGGAGAAAGGGGAGGAAAATTTTGAGAACTGAATGAAAAATCTTTCTTGAGGAGGGAAAAGAGGAGAAAATACAAAAAAATGATAGGAGCAAAATCAGAGTCAATTGATAGTCCTAGCAATTTATTATGGAATATGTTGGAACCTTGTTCCACATCTTATTTTGGTGTTAACAAAATTATTGTATATTAATGTTTGCAATTGAGTGATATTTCATATTTAGGTGAAGATCAAGGCAAACAGAGAATTATGTCAAGGAGGCATGATGACAAGGAGGCAAGATGACAAGGAGGAGTTGATGATAAAAGATCATCTGGAGTTTTTGGTTGTCTTTTATATTAGGTTTCTTTACTTTATTAGAATGTATGCCTCTTAACAAAGAATCAAGTATTAGATCGTAAAATTAATTAGAGATAAATTAGGATTAACATTACAATCATTCAAAATACGTATTGTTTAAAAGATATTGTTTGAGTGGTTAAAACAAACTAATGAACTAATTAGCACTACACTTAAATAAAGGTTCTTGAAAGCAAGTACTGGTACTGTTCATCAGTACTGGTACTAATCAAGAGTACCGGTATCTAATGGTCATAGTTTGAAGACTCAGTTCTGACCTAGACCTTACAAGTACCAGTACCCATGATGAGTACCAGTACCAGGACTCATTTGTGCTAGCTACAGAAAGATAGTGAGCAGCTAGTACCAGTACCTGTACTTCAGTACCGATACCAGTTAGCCGTTGGTTCAAATTTGAATGGCTAGAAATTTTATTTTAAGACCATGAACATTGGGATTTAAATCCCGACATCTAGTAGTCGAACCACTAAGATCCTAACTCTATAAAAAGACCCTAGGACTCTTAGTTTGCATACATGATATACAAGGAAAAATTCTAGAGCTTTGAAGTCCAAATTTCCACCATATTTTCAAGAGAGAAAGAAGCTTGCCATTCACTCTCTCTTCATTCTTGCAAGCTCAACGACATGTTTTTCTCATGCATTTACGAAGCAATTCACGTCCTTTCTAAGCTCTCCAGTTGGTATTTCAATTTAATTATTGTTGAGAGGCTTAGGTATTTTGTTGTAAGATTTATTTCTATCTTACACCCGTGCTTATTTTGTAGTTGAGCTTTTGCTTGTTGGGTCGTAACAAATCGGTTGTTATACTTGGGTTGAGGTGACCTGGTAATTACCTCGGTTAGTAAATTGATTCCCTCGGGGTTAAGGGAATTAGGTTAAAAATCCTAAGCTAGGAGGCTTAGGTAGTGGAGTACCCAATTGAGTGGGGAACCACTATACATCCTATGTCTATTTTGTGGTTTGAATTGATTGTGCAAATATTTTTGTTATTGCTAATATCCGCTTGAGTGTTTGTGTGCGCAAATCCATCTATAGTAGATCCGAAGTTTACAACAAGTGGTATCAGAGTGGGTCGCGAGAAGACATAACAACTCGACTCGCAATGGCATCAACATCAAGGTGCACCAAATGACAATTGTCAACCTGTCCTCCCTATTTCGATGGGATGGACTACGGGTATTGGAATAGAAGGATGCAAGTCTTCCTCAAGGCGATGGATGAGGAGTCATGGACCCTCATTCAAGAAAGATATTCTGATCCGAAGCCACAAGAAGAAGTGGTTTGGATGGCGGATCAAAAGAAGAAGATAATGAGCAACACGAAGGCAATGAATGCACTTTATTATGCATTATCAAAGGAGGAGTTCAACCATATCTCAGCTTGCGAGTCCACATACGAGATATGGAACATGCTGCAAGTCACTTACGAACGAACAAGTAAGGTAAAAGAAACCCATATATCTATTCTAACTGAAAGCTATGAGTGTTTCAGGATGACAAAAAGTGAGACAATCAAAGATATGTACACGAGGTTTGGAGAGATCGTGAACCCCATGAAGAATCTTGGAGTCAAGCTTATGGAAGAGCAGCTTGAAAGGAAGATCCTAAGATCTCTTACAAGTGATTGGGCTCCAAAGTCCATAGCCATCCAAGAGGCGAAGGACCTCTCCACTCTCCCATTGGATGATCTAGTTGGAAGCCCTATGGCCTACGAAGTCCAACTAGAAAATATGAAAAAAATGAGGAAAGATATTGAGCAAGAAGAAGAATATTGCTTTTAGAGCAATTAAGGAGGACTCGGACTCAAGCACCTCGGAATCCGAAGATGAAGAGATGGAGATGCTCACAAGAAAATTCCAAAAATTTCTCAAGAAATAAGGTAAGTTAATAAAATTTCAACTAATGTTGTTTGCTATGAGTGCAAGAAAAGGGACACTTGAGAAACGGTTGCCCCATGAACAAGAAGAAGGAAGACAAAAGGAAAGACACAAAAGAAGTCATGAAGAAGAAGGGGAGAGCTTTCAAAGTAACGTGGGATGATAGTGACTCCAACATGGACACCGATTCTGATGAATAGGATGACAATGAGGTTGCTCATCTTTGTTTGGTAGCCACTACTGAAGACACGGATAATGAGGTAAATTATGATTTTACCTTGATGAATTGTTAGAAGCCTATGAAGAGTTATATCATAAGGCTAAGATGTTTAAAAAGGAAAATAAAGTTTTAAAGAATAATTATCAAATATTAGAAATAGACAAATCATGTTTAGAAATGGAATTAGAAATGTTAAAAGAGACTAATAATCAGTTGCATACAAAAAATTGTAAAGCTAGAAGATATTTATGAGTATCTTGAGGAAACCTTAAATAATCTCAAAACAACAACTAGGTTAAATACTGAATTTTGTGATTCTTTAAAAGAAAATTTTCATAGTAAAAAGAATACACAAAATAAATCACATGCACCTAAGCATGCATGGATGTACCAAAAGACCAAAAATCCCAAGAATTATAGATCTAACACAAGAGAGGTCTATAAATCTCAGGATTTGAAAGGTGCTAACCTGAAAGGACCCACAAGAAAATGGATACCTAGAAAAGACATTTTACATAATTTTATAGGAGTAAATCAAAGTGATTAATGGGGGTTCAAGGCACACAATGGAACACTCCAACCGCTCTATAGATTGCATGAAAACCAGGAAAGATGGGCTAGTGGAGCTTGGTATCCACCTTCATCATTCTACTACTGGTAATTTTCTTTTATATGATAACTTTTACCCCTTCATTTTTTGATGATTTACAAAAAGGAAAAGAAAAATAAATAGCAAATAATAATATTTTTAAGGGGAGCATATATTGAGGGGGAGGATTAACTAGTTTAAATTTTCTTCATATACAATTGCTAAAAATAATTTGTCTTATAATTATCTATTTGCAAGATAATTGTGTCAACACCAAAAAGGGGGAGATTGTTGGGACCTTGTTCCACATCTTATTTTGGTGGTTACAAAATTATTGTATATTAGTGTTTGCAATTGAGTGATATTTCATATTTAGGTGAAGATCAAGACAAACAGAGAATTATGTTAAGGAGGCAAGATGACAAGGAGGAGTTGATGATAGAAGAACATCTGAAGTTTTTGGTTGTCTTTTAGATTAGGTTTTCTTACTTTATTAGAATGTATGCCTCTTAACAAAGAATTAAGTATTAGATCGTAAAATTAATTAGAGATAAATTAGGGTTAACATTACGATCATTCAAAATACGTATTGTTTAAAACATATTATTTTAGTGGTTAAAGCAAACTAATGAACTAATTAGTACTACACTTAAATAAAGGTACTTGAAAGCAAGTACTGGTACTGTTCATTAGTGCCGGTACATGCAAGGCACAGGTTTGAGCCTATGTCTCAAACTGTGAACAACAAGTACTGGTACTAATCAAGAGTACTGATATCTGATGGTCATAGTTTGAAGACTCAATTCTGGCCTAGACATTACAAGTACCGATACCCATGATGAGTACCGATACAGGTAGGTCATAGTGCCTAGTGAGTCTCAAACCTGGGAGTCATATTTACCACTACCCATGATGAGTACCAGTACCAGAACTCATTTGTGCTAATTGCAAAAAGACAGTAAGCAACTAGTACTGGTACCTGTACTTCAGTACTAGTACCAGTTCGGTGTTGGTTCAAATCTTAACGGCTAGAAAATTTATTTTGAGACCATGAACGTTGGGGTTTAAACCCTAATGCCTAGTAGTTGAACCACTAAGGAAACACTCTATAAAAAGACCCTGGGACTCTTAGTTTGTACACAAGATATACAAGAGAAGATTCTAGAGCTTTGAATTCCAAATTTCTACCATAGTTTCACGAGAGAATGAAGAAGCTTGCCATTCACTCTCTCTACATTCTTGCAAGCTCAACAACGTGGTTTCCTCACGCATCTACGAAGTGATTCACGTCCCTTCTAGGATCTCCAATTGGTATTTCATTTTACTTATTAACAGGCTTAGGTATTTTGTTGTAAGATTTATTTCTAACTTACACCTATGCTTATTTTGTACTCGAGCTTTTGCTCGTTAGGTTGTAACAAATCCATTGTTGTACTTGGGTTGAAGTAATCCATTAATTACCTCGGTTAGTAAATTGATCCCCTCAGGGTTGAGGGAATTAGGTTAAAAATCTTAGGCTAGGAGGCTTAGGTAGTGGAGTACCCAATTGAGTGGTGAACCACTATACATCTTATGTCTATTTTGTGGTTTGAATTGATTGTGCAAATAATTTTGTTATTGCTAATATCTGCTTGAGTGTTTGTGCGTGCATAGCCATCTATAATAGATCCAAAGTTTCCAACAGAATCTACTTAAGTTCTAAAGCAAATCAAAACAAAGATTAAGTCCTGAAGTGCTAGAGACAAGGAGATAAGTAAGAATACCGACCTTAGGCCTCTTAGGCCTATTATAGGGCTTAAACACTTACGTATTTGTTAAGATCCAGATTAATCCTCAAAAGGCTGAGGAAAGTGCGAAGCTGATGTATTAAGTTTAAGACTTAGGGATTATTCAGCCTCGTTGCCTACCCTTTGGTTTGTGGGACTTGGTAACCTAGGCACCCAAAAATCACACACCAGTCTGGTTCAGTGTGCTTAATGAGATATAATGCCAAAAGTGTCCTATTCTTAAAAATATTTTCCCGAAGATTTGGCTTAGGAGTGGCTCAAAGACACAAGTTGATTGGACGAGTTCAAGGCACAGAGAGGTGGAATGAAAAATACTCCGCCTGAAGATGCATAATAACATATCGTCTCCTCGGTGCTTGTCTCCTAGGATATCTAAATATCCTACTGGTGGCACATAAGCACCTTGTGTTGATTCAGGTGCCATGGGTGGGATTATCCCAAAATGTCTGTTGCTAGGGCCTAAATTTAGCTACAAGAAGCCATTGGAGGCACTATCATGAAGTGTCAAAAGCCAAGAGTTCCGGGGGTTGCCATGGACGGTGCTATCTTGAAGCATCGAAAACCAGAGACCTTTTGAGGATTGATGATGGGGATAAGGAATCCGATATAGACCATGTTTAGAGCCAATCCGATGTTGGATTTAGGGGAATGTAAAAAGAAAAGAGAAAGCTCTCAAAATAAATATCCCTCTCTATCTCTCTTATTAAAAATGCACTAGCAAACTGAACCTGAACTTGCTACATATACGCATGGGTGCTTGAACCACTAGGATCAACAAAACTCTAGGCAGTTTTTACGGGCCTTAGAAACCTTTGCGATAGACCCAAGGCTGAGGCTGGTTAGGTCTGGATTTTGGCTGGTACTTGAGTACCTCTAGGCCTATTGCTAGTATTCTAATCTGATTTCTATAGAGTGGCACAAGCAAGCATCTAAACATCACAAATGTGGTCTAGAGATCTAGTTCTTTCCACAAGATTTTGCTAGGGACTAGCAAAAGTTAG
Organism: Thalassia testudinum; assembly: GCA_037157565.1. Lineage (NCBI taxonomy): Eukaryota > Viridiplantae > Streptophyta > Magnoliopsida > Alismatales > Hydrocharitaceae > Thalassia > Thalassia testudinum. The sequence continues at coordinate 100,439,642 of JAZHRO010000056.1, read as the reverse complement.
GCATGGGGGTATGATGGTAATACCATCATTCGTCATAACTAACTTAAATTAGTTGATATCCAGTGATAAATGCTCCCAAATGATCGTCTGAGGACCGTAAATCCATGCTAAACTGATATGAGAAGACAAGAAAATAGGGTTAATTCTGCTATTTTAACATCCAATCACAAATGCAAATTAACCACAGGGATACTTAAGGGTTAATTAAAGTTCAAATGAACTTTAAAGACTAAGAAGTGGGGACACATTGACTAAATCAGGGTTTCACGCATTTTGGAGATTAAATTATTACTAAAAATCCTAATTATCAACCTCACTTAAATTGAAAGGATTTTAGTCGAGATAAAATTAATATAAACCTCCTAAAAATATTAAAAAATATTTTAAGAGGTTTGGTACCTTCACCTTAACCATCTGAGCCCATTTTGAATAATAGAGTTTCATATGGGAATTTGCCCTAATTTGGGCTCCTGTGTAATTTACCCAGTCAAACATAGTCAAAACTCAAGTCCAAGCACACCATTAGATTCCTTAGGTCCAAATTAGGTTAAAACCAAAATTTGGGTCCAATCACCATCTTGACCTAATTTTCATTTTAGCACCTAAAAACTCTATTTCTCACATCCAGACCCCTAAGTTTCAAGTTTGTTACCAAAAGGCCCCTAACTTTGTTGTCTCCATCACAATTAGGTCCCAACCATTTCAAACCACTCTAATTCCTAATTCCAGTAGTCGAAACCCAAAAACCACACCTTTGACCGGAGATTTCTCCTTCATTTATTAATCAAATCCCTCCAAATTTGGAGGAATTGACGAATAGAGGATCCTCTTCCATTCTAGACAAATCCTAGATCCTAACACGAAGAGGAGAACTCTCACGAACTCAAGATTTTCCAAATCAAGAGCTCCCTGAAATCCTACTTCTATGCATCAAATTTTCCAATTTGAGCTCATAATTGAGCTCTATATATGTTCCTTGAAGCTCCTAGGTCCAAAATAGCCTGGTTTAGGCCAAGAAAAGTCTTCTCCTTCTCCCTCCAACCACCTCCGACCGTGGCTCCAACGAGCCTCCTCAACTTCTTCCTCAAGCCGACCAACCACCAAATTGGCCAGTCCTCCATCCTCCTCAGCTTCCTCCTCTCCTCGCTGGCCACAGCAGGAGCTTCCAACCCCATCATCCTCGCCGTTCTCCTTCACTGGAGGATTCTTCATCCTTGGCTCTAGCAAGCCGCACCGGCGAGGATTTCCATCCCCTTTGTCCCTTTGACTATGTCTCCTACTCCCTCTACCTTTCTAGGTTAGTTTTAGGACTCTAGAACCTAGTTTCAACCACCGAACCACCCAACAAGGTTCGAAATACCGATTTTGATGTCATACTATTGAAATTATAGGTGTGCATTTCGTGGGCATGCCGAGGGCATGCCGTGGAAATGTTGAGGGCATTGATGTGAGATTTGCACGGTTTTATAAATGGCGATTTTAATGTCGTTGCAACATGCAAAATCGATCAGTTTTTAAATTCATATTTCCAGATAGTGGTGGTATCCAGGGTCTTCCAAGGAGGCCAATTTGTTATTCAAATAAGTGATTCTCTCTCTAGCCTCTCAAATCAACACTTCTCTTTTTGTATTTTGATTTTTGTAAATTTTTATGTTTGGAAATAAGCGGGATAGGAATGCAGAGATAGAACTACGCTAAAGAAACTACACCTAACAACTATAACCTAAGTGACAAGAGAAGTCTTCTCTTCTAAGCTCGCCCTAAGTAAGTGCGCCTAGGGTAATTAGAAGAGAGATGTGATGCACTAAAATAAATAAAGTTGTTACTTGAAATTGAAAATTCAAGGATGAAGAAAGGCACTTTGCTATTAAGAAGAAATGCTTACAAAGTACCTAGGGAGCTCAACTAAGCAGAGGTTCCACTTTGTTAATCCCTATACAAGTGAATGCTTAACAGGAATTAAAATGCAACAAGATAAAAGATAGAAAATTCTCCCGAGTAGCTGAGGTAACCTTTGCTCCAAGAATGGTGGCTCCCAGACTTGAAGAAGACTTCCTTCTAGCCCCTTGAGTTGGCCCTCTCAAAGGTGAATGTCCTCCACCCTTCTTTCCTCTTGCATAGCTGTCCTCCCTAGATGGAAGCTTGCTCCTTGGCGTAGTACAAGGAAGGAGAGAGAAGAGGAAGAAGGCACCAAGGGAGCGGGTAGGTTACTTAATCTTCTTCTCTCCTTCTCCTTTCTTGGGCGTGGGATGTGTGGTGGCTATAGGTATTTGATAGGAGGAATTGTTACTTTCCAAGGATGGTTTGAATGGTAGGATGGGGGGTCTTTTTATAGACTAGTATGGATGGTAGTTAGGAAGCTTCCTTGGTGCCATGTGAAAGGGTGCCAAGGAGGGTGGCTTGGGTGGTGGTTAGGAAGCTTCCTTGGCACCATGTGAAAGGGTGCTGAGGGTGGTTAGGAAGCTTCCTTGGCACCATGTGAAAGGGTGCCAAGGAGGGTGGCTTGGATGGTGGTTAGGATGCTTCCTTGGCGCCATGTGAAAGGGTGCCAAGGAGGGTGGTTAGGAAGCTTCCTTGGTGCCATGTGAAAAGGGTGCCAAGGAGTGCATTTTAGGTTCCAATGGTTAATGGGTTTAATGTAGGTGGATGGCCATTAAGGTGGAGAGGGAGTACGGTAGGAGCTATAGTAGTGGAGGAGCTAGCTAAGCTAGCTAATAGCTTAGCTAAGTAGTGGAGGAGATGGAAGGAGATTTCCCGAACTGAAATGAACTGTCATGGAGAAGAGCTGCTAGTGAGCTCTACAGGTAGCTTAGGAGCTACTAAGTATAGCTAAGTAGAGCAGTCTTAAGCTAGCATGAGTTGGATTTGAGTTGAATTTGATTTGGATCCAGTTGAGTTGAGCTAAGGTCCAACTACTGGAGTGTCTATCTTCACAAATGTTCCAAGTGCCTTCATACTGCTAGGGTTTCTCTGATTTCCAATGCATTCATCCCTAGCAATTAAATAGAAACTAGATGAAATAATGTGAAATGAATGCTAATCTATGCTCTAAACCCTAAATGCATATGCATGCTAAATGCAATGATATAATGCAATGCAGTTGACAAAATCTTAGGAACTAGATGTGAATGGATGCTAAGGATGTTGATAAACTAGCGTTTATCAAGCATGCCGACAAAAGTGACAAAAGTAGTCAATTTCAAGAAAATCAAATACTGATTATGTAACAACAAGTGTGTTTCACTATGACCATGCCCAAGGGTTTAAATATTGATAATGTATCAACAACTCAAAAAAGGGATATATCGAGGCCTAAAATCACTCAAAAAGGCATTATGTGTATGTGTGTGTCATCAACATCGGCATCTCGCAGCATGCCACCCATCTCGTCGGCATGCCGTCAAAATGGTCAGCATGCCATCGACACACCTATGTTTCAACACCTTACTCGTGTCGGCATGACCCTTTTCCAAAAATGGACCATCAACATTTAAAACATCGCCACCTGCTCCCCCTCCATCTTCTTTACATCCGGCGAAGCTCCGGCGAGCATCATTCAGCCGCTGCACACACCTAAATGCACAACCACCCCACCACCACCATTACCTTCCGCACGCTCTAGTGACCAAAAGCCCTAACCTAATTGGGCATTTTGGCTACTCCAGACCTCCGACGAACAACCCACATCTCCACTGCCTCCGCCGTCTCCACCCGACCACCTCACCCCTCCGCTCTCCCAATTAACACCCCCACTACACTAATGGTAACACCATCATTCTCCATAACTAGGTTGAATTTGTTGGAATCAAGATACAAATGCTCCTAAATGATCGCCTGAAGACCATAATTCCACTTTGATCCATTCTGAGAAGAAAATAATAAATAGGGTTAATTCTACAATTTTAACATCACATCACAAGTGTAGAGTAACCACAGGGTTACCTAGGGGTTAATAAGAGGTTACCTGAGCATTAAAGATTGAGAAGTGGGTCCACACTGATAGAAATAGGGTTTCACGCATTTCGAGGGCAAAAGCAGTACACAAAGCCTTAATTCTCAACCCCACTTGAGTTTAAGAGTTTCTGGTCAGGATAAAAATCATTTAAACCTACTAAAATTCATACAAAAATATTCTAAGAGGTTTGGTACCATTGGTTTGACAATCTTAACCTATTTTGACCTAGAACAGAGTTTCAGACGAGAATTTGCCTTGATTTGGGCTTCTATGCAAATTACCCATTCAAACGTAGTCAAAACTCAAATCCAAGTTCACCATTAGATTCCTTGGATCCAAATTACGTTAACACGAAAATTTAGGCCCAATTAGAGTGCATCTTGATTTTAGCCCTTAAAAACTCTGCTTCTTACATTCAAGCACCTAAGTTTCAAGTTTCTTGCATTCAGTTTCCTACATTCAAGTCCCTAACTTTGTCATCTTCTTCACCTTTGGGTCCCTGCCGCCTGCAACTCCTAATTGAATGGTCAATCGACCTTTGACCGTGGATTTCTCCCTCGTTTTAAGTTCAAATCCCTCCAAATTTAGAGGGATTGTTCATTAGGAGATCCTCTACGAATTAGGTGTGATCTCTTGCCTAAAACAAAGCTTGAGAAGCTCCACCGAGCTTAGGATTCACAAATAGGAAAGCCCTTATTCCCTACTTCAGAGCTCGCAAAACCTTCTATATTAAGGCTCAATTCTTCATCTATTTAAGTTCGCCAACATCCCAACGTGCTCTTTAGCTAGGTTTTAGGCCAAATCGCATCTTCCTCCTCACCTCCGGCCATCTCTGATAGACCTAAGCTTCGACGACCTTCTTCCTCCACGTCATCTAGCCACCTAACAGCCAAATTGGGTGGCCCAATACCTCCCTCCTCTTCTTCTGCTCCTCGCTAGACCAAGGAGGGGCCTCTTATTCTCGTCGTCGTTGTAGTCCCATCTCACTGGAGAATTCATCTCCTTCATGTCCGGTGAGGCAAGCCGGTATGATCTCCTTCCCTTTCGTCCAATAGATAGGTTATTTCTTTCCCTTTCTCTCCCTAGCTTAGAGTTAACTCCTTATGATCCCAATTCAACCTTCATTCGCCACTCTCCCCCATCGTCTTCCCCGACGACGGTCATGCCTCCAGCGAGACTGCCACTTCGCTACACCTTACCAATCGCCTCGTCACCACTCCCAAAAGCTCTGCCTTGACTTCACCACCAAAAGCCCTAGCACTATTGGGTGTTTCATCCACTCCTTCACTCCCTCGAACAACCCATCTCATTGCCACCTCCGCCGTCACCGTCTAGCCACCCTGTGCACACTCACACCAAATCACCACCACCATTAGCTTCACCTCACATCTGCGAAGCTTTTCAAGTGTATAATTAGAGCCCTAGGCTCATATTTCCTTGCAGGAGCTCACGTTGGTGCTAGTCATCTCCTCTACTATCATTCATTATCAGCCAGCGATCAAAGGCAGGTCTAGCACCTCCAATAACTGCGGACAAGCACTGTAAAGCCCTTTAGGACTTCAAATTGAAGAACCATCAGCTACAGTAGCTTTGATTTAGACAAAGCTTCCACCTGTTGCACATGCAAAGAACAAGACCCAAGATAGTACCACATCGTCAGATTTCAATTTAGATTATGATATTTAAGGTTTTTTGTGGGATGCCTCATTGCCTCAGATTCATGGGGTGAGGTCCCTCCTCACGCTGTTCACTCCTTGCCTGCCACCACGCTGGCGGGCCTGGACCCGAATCCGTTTACCCAATTACCCTAAACCTGATTCTAATGAGAGATAAAAGAGAGGATTTCTGAGGAGGGTGAGGGGTGGTTTTGCATTGGGATGCATGCATGTGCCTCGAGATGCATGCTTATACGCTCAATACTTAGGCATCTTTAAAGCTTTGTGCTCAGGTCCTGTGCCTTGTGCTATTGAGGCTCAATGATTTAAGGCATCTATAGCAGCTTAGAGACGTCTGACTTGACTTGGTTCTGATTACTATGGACTTATTGAATTCTAGTTTGATGTGGCAAGTGGTTCAAGACCACTGTGGAGAAATTGAATCGGTTAATTACATTAGGATATGTGCTTGAATGTGGGAATTAAGTGGTGATTCAAATCACCATTTTTGGGGTTTTTAATCTTCCTTTTATCCCATTATTTCTTGAGATACAATTTAGCTTATTATTGAATATATTCTGAGTATTGATATTCATTGCATATCTTTATTATTGTGCTCATTATTTGTAATTGCGATTACTGTGTGAATTCCATATTTGCTCCCTGCTAATGACCTTGGACTCATTTCTTGTTTTCAAGCACTTATAAATTTAATATTATCACTGTACTATGACGCTATACTTTAGCAATGGATTTTCACCTATAACATGCACTCCTCACCGCATGGTGAACCCTATGAACTTTTTAATTAGGGCTTTTATCCCGTGTTTCTTATTTTAGGGATCCCATCGACGCTGTCGTTCCTCCGCTGTCGTCTGCCACCATCAGTTTCTCTCAAACCTTGCCTCCACCTTGAACAGTAGCAAATCCAGTCCACAAAGCTACCCAAGGCTTCAATTGGACAGCACCATAGCACAGTAGCTTTAATTGAGAATGACATTCTTCAGTTGCAGCATGCGAAAGGCAACAAAGAAGTAAAGGACTACTTAGTCCTACATCGTAAAACACTAAATTTGAAATGCGTTTATAATGCTTTTGCTCCCTTAGCTATTTGCCTCATAACATGGGGTGAGGTCCCTCACTCACACGTGCCTGTCACTCCTTGCCCGTGCACACATGCACACAGGCCTGGACCCTAGATCCGATTACTCGACTACCCCCTAACCCGGTTCTGAGGAGAGAGAGAGAAGGGAATTTCTTAGGGAAGGAGGAGGGGTTTTGCACTGTGTATCCTTGGGATTAGTGCCTACACTTAGGCAAATTTTGAGGGTGTTTGGGCTTGATGGTTAAGGCATCTGAGGCCTTCTCAAGATGTCTGATTGTGGCTTTGATTGTGGTTTGAGATTGCTAATAGTACTGCTGATCTAATTTGGAATTTGTGCCTAATTGTTGGGGATAATTGGTGGTTTCAACCACCACTTTTTAGGCTCTATTATCTTTTTGTCATTTGATTATTGGGATACATTTTTTATTTTTATTGAATACATTTTTAGTGGATCAATTATTCATTACGTATCATTATTGTGAATTGATTATTGTGCTCATTGCTTATCATTAGATTAGTGGATTGAATTTCATATTTGCTCCATGCGAACATCCTCGAAACTTACGATTTTTCAAGCACTTATAAATTTAAATGTCGATTTGATTTTCGTCGCTATACTACGACGCAATGTTTTCTTAAACTACGATGAATTTCGAGCCAATAGGTCCCTTATTGTATGTTTGGAATTTTTCACATTTTTTAATATTTTTGACTTTGTGATTTTTTCAAAAATTTTTAAAATTTTTCAATTTTTTTTGGTATTTTTGATAATACTATACTATATATGCTACAGGTGTGTCTATAATTGCATTTCAGAAAATGATTTCACCATTTACTAAATGATGCTTAAATGATGCAATGTCCTCATTATATGAACAAGGTGGATGCAAATGCATGCTCTACTTTTCACTAACTTAGATTGGGTGACAAAGGAAGTCGGATAGAGGAGATAAAAAACTCTATGCAGACGATTTCAAGTCTATTTCAAGTCTGATATAAGTATCAAAGTGGAAAGTCGAACTAAAAAGTGAAATGCAGGACAAATGTGACTATGAATGCATGCTAAAAATGCAAGGATAGACACCTAAGGAAGAAATGGAAAATAAAAAGGATGAAAACAGCTATGTGCAAGAGATAGTTGCTAAGTTTTACGCCTTCAACTAGGTGCAAACCCAGATGAGGTAGGTTCAAAATATTGGAGCGAAATGATAAAATTGACAAGTCTAAGATCATGTGGCTTAATGAAAGGTTTTAAGCTTTGTCCATTCACAGTGAAAGGTTTAGATTTGTCAATCTTAGTGATCTCGACAGCTCCATTGCCAAATACTCTCAAGATTGTAAATGGTCCAGTCCACTTTGATCTGAGTTTCCCTAGGAAGAGTTTTAGTCTTGAGTCAAAGAGGACATTTTGACCAAGATGAAATGACTTCTTATGAATGTGGTGGTCGTGGAAGGCCTTGAGTTTATCCTTATAAATCCTCAAGCTCTTATAAGATTCATTCCTTAACTTATCAAGCTCGAAAATTTTAAGTCTTCTGTGATAACCGGCCTTCTCTAGGTCCAAGGTACACTTTCTGATGGCCCAATTGGCATTGTGCTCAAGTTCTATGGGAAGATGATAGGTTTCCTATATACCAATCTAAATAGGGAATGCCTAATGGGGTTTTATGAGCTATCCTATATGCCGACAACACATCAGAAAGGCAGGAAGACCAATCTTTCCTATCTGGTCTGATGGTAGTATGTGAAATCTACTTGATCTCCTGGTTGGACACTTCAACTAGTCCATTGGTTTGAGGGTGGTAAGGTGTTGAAATCCTATGTGTCACCTTATACTTTTGTAATAGGGACTGAAAATGTGTGTTCCTCAAATGAGACCCTCCATCACTAATGATGGCTTTTGGTACTCCAAATCTAGAGAAGATAAGGTCTTGGACAAATTGTGTCACAACTCTATGATCATTTATTCTCAAGGGGATGTCTTCAATCCATTTTGAAACATAATCTACTACGAAGAAGATGTACTCGAAGCCATGAGAATTTGGAAAAGGTCCTATGAAGTCAATGCTCCATATGTCAAAGACTTCGCACACCAAAATCAGATTCAAGGGCATCATCTCTCAGTGGCCAATACTGCTGAGAGACTGACATCGTGAACATACCCTACTATAATTGTGTGCGTCCTTGAAAATCATGGGCCAATAAAAATTGCTCTGTAAAATCTTAGTAGTAGTCTTTTTGCTAGAGAAATGACCGCTACATGCCTAGTAATGGAAGAACGACAGAATGCTCTCTATCTCCTTATTAGGGACACACTTTCTAAGGATTTAGTCTTTGCAGTGCTTGAATAACCAAGGTTCTTCCTAGTAATAGTGCTTGGCTTCAGATCTAAATCTATCTTTTTGATGTTGGACCCAATCAGAGGGAACGATTCCGGAAGCCAGGTAGTTGACAATGTCAACATACTAGGGAAGATCAGAATGAATGACAAGTAATTGTTCGTTAGGGAAGTGGTCGACAATAGGAGAAGGAGAAATCACTTCAAAAGGAAGGCGAGATAAGTGGTCAGCTACCACATTCTGCTTCTCAGCCTTGTCACAAATCTCAAAATCAAACTCCTACAACAATAGGATCCATCTAATCAAATGAGATTTTTCATCCTTCTTAGCGAGGAGATGTCGTACTACTATGTGGTCAATGTAGACTATAATGTGGGAACCTAAAAGATAAGGTCCGAATTTTTCCAGTGCAAATACTACTGCTAGCAATTCCTTTTCGATGACTGTGTAATTCCTCTATGATTCATCTAAGGTCTTGTTAGAATAGTAGATGACTATAGGTTTCCCATCCAATTTTTGACCAAGGATAGCCCCTACTGCATGATTAGAGGGATCACACATGATCTCAAAAGGGTGAGACCAATCCGAGCGTTGTAGTATTGGTGCCTTGGTCATTAGATCACAAAGTGTCATATATGCACAAACATAATCATCAAAGATCTGGAAGTCTACATCTTTAGAAAGGAGATTGGTGAGAGGTTGGGCAATTTTCAAGAAGACTACTGCTATAAAGTGATGATAAAAACCAACATGCTCGAGGAAAGATCGAATTTGTTTAACCAACAAAGGTAATGGCAGGTTAGAAACCAATTTTACATTCGCATGGTCAATCTCTATTCCTCTCTTAGAAACAAGGTGACCTAAGACAAGTCCTTATGGTACCATGAAATGTGATTTCTCTCAGGAGAGTACCAAATTCACATTGATGCATCTTTGCAAGACCTTGGTCAAGTGGTCTAAACATGCATCAAATGTGCTCTCGAAGATTGAGAAGTCATCTATGAAAGCTTCTAAATAATCACCTACCAAATCGGAGAAGATTGCAAACATATGTCTCTAAAAAGTAGCAGGTGTGTTGCACAATCCAAATGGAATCTACAGAAAGTAAGGGTTCCATAAGGGTAGGTGAAGGTTTTTCTTCTTGATCATCGGGGTGAACTGCCACCTGAGTATAGCCTGAATATCCATCCAAAAGCCAGAAAAATCTATTCCCTGTTAATCTTTCCAGTATCTAATTAATGAAAGGTAATGGGAAACGATCTTTCTTTGTGGCTTGGTTGAGCTTTTAGAAATCTATACGTACTCGCCACGTACTAACAATCCTTGTAGGGATGACTTCTCCAGTCTCAGTGGTTATGACAATAAGTTCGGCCTTCTTAGGCACAACCTGAACAGGACTTACCCATTGACTATCAGAGATAAGGAAAATGATTACATTGTCTAACCACTTGATCATTTCATTCTTTACCACCTCTTAAAGTGTTGGGTTCAGTCTACACTGTGGCGAATGGGTAGGTCTAGATCCTTCTTCAGTGAATATTCTATGGGTGTAGTAAGGACTAATGCTAGTGTGGTATGCTAAGCTCCATCCTATAGCCTGTTTATGTGCTCTTAGGACAAAGATGAGTTGTGATTCCTAATTAGACAATAAGTGAGAAATGATAATCACAGGATAAGTCTGATTTTGTCCTAAGAAGACATACTTGAGAGTGTCAGGAAGAGGTTTAAGCTCAACAGGAGTAGGATAAGGAGGAGTAGGTGTGAAGATCTCGAAAGATCCTAGAGACATTAAAGGAATTGGAGGTAAGTCTACAGTCTCTCTAGCTGGTGTCTCAGGAAGAGTCAAGTTAGATGTAGAAAGGAATTGAGGTTCTAAGGTTAAAGAATCGATTCGTGTATCCTCAACCAACTTGTCCAAAGAATCCAGAGAATAGATCTCTTCAATTAAACTATAAGATGGTCCCTTCTGTACCATGAAAATGTCAATTTTCATCCTTTGATCTCCAAATTTCAATTTTAGAAGGCCCTCCTCACAATCTATATTTGTCTTGGCTATCTCCAAGAAAGGTCTCCCTAGTATGATGGCTGTGTTTTGGATGTTTTTAGGTACTTCCATGTCAAGGACAATAAAGTCTACAGGAAAATAAAAGTCCTTGACCTGCACTATAACATCTTCCAACACTCCTTGAGGTGTCTTAACTGATCGATTAGCTAATTGCTAGGACAACTCGGTTAGCTTCAGATTGCCAACCTAAAAGTGTGTCAATAGGGAGGTTGGGATCAGATTGATGGAAGCACCTAAGTCAAGTAAGGCTCTATTAAAAGTAGTGTTTCCTATCATACAAGCGAGAAGAGGGGTGCGTGGATCTTTCTTCTTAATAAGGAGGTTGCTAGAGATAATGGAACTCACTTGTTCCGACAAGATGATAGGACCATTGCCTTTTTGCACTTTAGCTTCATGGTTAGGTGTACATAGGTCTTTTGAAAACTTAGCATAAAGCGAGAAGTGGCGAATTGCATCCAAAAAGGGGATGTTTATGTGGACTTGCTTAAAGAGCTTAAGCAAATCCTCCTCAATAGCCGCACCAGACTGTTTCTTCTTTCCTTTTCCCTTCTTCTTTGAAGCCTTCGGAAATGGTACAGAAGTGGTAATGAGAGGGTCATTCCTAGGTTAAGAAGAGTCAGAAAGAGGTAAATTAGATGGAGGAGTGGAAGTAGAAGATCCAGGAAAAGATGCAGAAGCAGGAAATGGTGGATCTACAGTGCTTCTACCATTCCGAGTTGTGATAGCATTAAGTTCAACTCTAGACGTAGATGTTGTTTCAGAATTTGGTAAGAGAGGTGGTTGATGTTGAGAATAGGAAGTATTTGGATCAGTGTAGAACTCAGGTTTATGCAAGGTTTGTGAAATAAGGTGTGTTTGACCTTGCATTAGAGGTTTAGGTTGTACATACCTCTCGGAAAGTATGTTCTTAGGGTTGGGTTATGCCTGAGATGGGAGTGAATGTGTTTGATGAGATTCCGTCAATTGTAAAAGTTGGGCTCTCATCTCAGCTAAGGTCACATCCTGCTTTTGCTGCATAGAAATGTTCTGTTGCTGCATGTTATCAAGAGCTTTCATGATATTCCCTAACTGATCATCTCATGTAGGCCCAGGTTGAGAGTATTGGGCGAGCCTGGGTTGGGGTTACTGGTAGGCACATGCTGGATACCCGTGTTGTTGTGCATGTGGTGGTGGAGGTGGTGCTCGAATCGGGTTTTGTAGTGGTGGTGCAGAAGGTTGCTGGAAATTGGGTCTCTATGAATTTTTTGACCACGAGAAATTTGGATGATTACGCCATCTAGGGTTGTAGGTTTGTGAATATGGGTCATTGTGAATGGAGTGGAGCTCCTCCGAAGCTCCAAGAGTTATAGGGAATTCAGTGTATTGAGGAACAAAGGCTCCTCTAGCTGGTGAAGGATATGCATATGAATAATCAGAATGTGGTGGTGGTGTCACAGAAAGGTTATTCACAGTTTCCCTCCTTGTAGGAAACTGAGAAGTGTGTGGTGTAGGTGACTGAGAAGAAGAAGATGGAGATTTAGATAGGAACTTCCATACTTCATCTAACTTTTTCTCTATTAAGCCTACCTTATCCAGCTGACTAGCCACTATCTCTAAATCTCGTGTGCTAGATTGGCCTTCATGTACCCCCGAGTGTGTGTGGGAATGCGAGGACTTCCTATTAAAAACACTCATTGAAGAGTTGTTATATGCCATGCCTTCAAAGAGCTCAAAAGCTGAGTCCTCGTCTCAACACAAGAAATTGCCTCCACATGCAGCATCAACAAAATTTCTTGTGTCATCATGGAGCCCATGATAGAAGATCTGGACTTGTTGTCAGCGTGGGACAACATGATGGGGACACTTACACAGAAGCTTGTGAAATCGCTCCCAAGCCTCATGCATTTGTTCTCCTGAATTTTATGTAACTATGGATAGCACACCTTAAAGCATTCATGCAGCCTATGGGAAAGTACTTCTTAAGGAACTCATGTTTCAAAGAAGCCCAAGTCTCTATAGATGCAGTCCATGCTAGAGTTCTATATCAGAAGGCAGTTTTGCCTTTAAGTGAGAAGGAGAACATTTTCATCAACAACGTGTGCTGATCATGGCCCTGCAGACCCAAGGTCTAGGCAAGATGTTTCAACTCTTCTAGATACTTAAAAGGGTCCTCAGAAGCAAGACCATGGAAGTGAGGGATAATTGTAATAATGTTCGACTTCAGTTCAATAGCACGACCCCCAGCGGGATAGCATATGGTAGGCATAGGTGGTGCAACTGTGGGATTATAGAAATCCTGTAGTTGAGGTCTACGAGCCTGGGGATGGGGGTTTGCTAGTAGATTAATAGCTTGAGTAAGCTGTTGCACCTATTGTGTAAGGGTATTCATTTGAAGTTGTGTATTGTATAGGCGTTGTAGGTTAGATTGTACACCTCTCTCCAGGTGTGGTTGATTAGGAAAGTTTAGGTAGGGAGGAGGTTGGAACCTATGATGTGAATGTGGTGGTGGTGATGTGCATAAAGATGAGGAGGATCTTCTTCGAAGTCCTTGAATTATATGGAATCGTGGTCATCCTTTGGATGGATGGAATGGTGGATGGGAGTTTGAGGCTCAGGAGATATTGGATTGGATGTGGAAGGCATAGAAGTGGAGGTAGTGGCTTGGGCATCAGCACCCAAGGGAGGTACTAGTGATGGATTCTGGGATCTCCTACCATCCATAAGTCAATTTTTGAAAAAATCTTTGCGAAACAGTCACAAACTCACAACAGCAGTCACAATCTCAATCAATCTCAAATCATAAAACCAAAAATCCCAATCAATCTAAATCTCACAATATTAAGACCACTCAATATCAAACACACGAGAAAACTTGTGTGATTTTCCTAAGAGTCTCTTACGCAAAAATGTATAGTACACAAACAGATAGTATATCAATACAATCGTATACGTCTTATAGAAGACCTAACGTGGCGTAGACCTCTAAAATCCACCCAAAATCTGGATAAGACTGGCGTGTGAATCTAGACCCTGTAATTGCTCAAGGAGAATAGATAGAAACCCATGTGCTTGTGTTCCTAGGTGATTGTGTATTGTGTAGACGATAATCAAGCAACAGAATGAGGTGAAAACACAATCAAGGTTTCAAATAAGTTATTATGTCTCCTTTTGAATTTGATTTGAATACTTAGAAGTATATTTCAGGAAGTTGGTCTCACTTTTTAATCTCTTCCAAACAGAAGTGGTCTTTTTATATTAGTCATATGCAATGATGGTAGGAGCTAAGGAAGATAGAAATGCATACCTGACTCCAGCAATCAACAGTTTGATGCAATTTGACTGAATTGAAATCTACCAGGAAGAAATGCAATCCTAAGTGTAGATGCATATGAGATGCTACTGCTAGATAAAGCATGAAATATTTTTGGTTTTTTTTTTTTGTAATTTTTTTGGAATTTCTAATGCAACAAAGCAAAATCAAATCGAAAAAGAAATTGATACAAAAAATCGAGATCGATGAGAGATGAGTAGAGAGAGATATAAGAAAGTCCAGAGTCCAAGTTATTACAACCCCTATGTGTGAGAACAAGCTCTCACAACTTATGACTAACACAAAATCCTAAATATATACTCCTAGACCTAAACTACTATCTAGACTATACTACTAAAAATGAGAAATAGCAGCTCCATTAGAAGACCTCCTCCTGGAAGTTAGGTCAAAGTCATAGCGAAGTGACAAAGAAGATGGCTCATCTGGGAAGACGACACTCCTACTCCTCCTCAAGTGCTGCAAAAACACCAAATGATTAGTAAAACAATTATATACAAAAACAAATCAAAGAATAAAATGAATAAAAGAATCTATACACAACAAAGAATTTGAATAAAAGAATGACTACATACAAAGGAATCCAAAATATGTAGAAAGAAAGAATAAAAGAAGATTTTGGTGTATAGAGAGTTGCCTCCCGACAGCGGTGCCAAAAATTGATCAATGACCATCTATGTTGTATAAAAAGTGTGATTTAATGGTGTCATTGTTGATTGTAGTATGGTCATAATGCAAACAGATGTCATGTCATTTTATTTACTTAAATAATTTTTGCTAGTTTATTTTAGGTCGTTCATTGGAAGGCAGTTATTGATATACATCACTCTTTATATTCCAAAAATATTCTTTTATTCCAAAAATGTCAATTATATTTACAAATGAATCAATGAATAAAAAAATAAATGAATTGAGTCAATTATGTACAAAATGAACCAATTAATACTAATTACATTGCCTCAAACACATTTACAAATTAACAAGCATGAAAAACTACTTAATCTATTGACATTATATACAATTATCATAATCAATACCAAAGTCTAGGTACAAAAATAACTACAAATATACTAACATATATACAAGCTTACTAGCTACTATTAAACCTTAGATAAACTATATACAACCTAAGGCAAACAAGTACTCTAACTATATATACACTAACTATATACATATACATATACATATACATATATACATATGTACACTACATCATATATACACACATATAACATATCTACTTACATATATACTATTAATACTTAAGCATATACACTATATATATAATATTCATCATATACTACACACATATATATACTTATGTATCCTATAGACAATATACATAACTCTAACTTAACTAAATTAGCATATAAGGCTACATTGATAGACTTAAGTGTCGCTAAAGCCTTCAAAAACATCACTAAAGACTTATACACAAAAGGCAAAAACACTTATACTCTTTTTTTTTTTTTTGAAAAGTATACTCTTATATATACAGCATGCACACACATATACAGTGCATACATATACTATATTTATTATACATATACCATACATATATACATATATAAATACACATGCATACACTAACTTAGTACACATACACACATAGCACTCTCAGAGCACACACTTAGGCATTTCAACATTTAGTCACATTCGCATCGTTCATACCCAACTTCACTCTTCACTTAATAAAAATTAATTTTTAATTGGCGATGCCGATCATGTTCGCGAGATATACAACACCCTCTTGGGTGAGACCAGACCGCTACTATGAACCAACCTCTAATTCTTAGTTATTTGTATTTTAGTGTATAGTTTCGGCCCAATACCCGGCTCAATAGAACTGGGCACAAGACCTAGCTAAACCGAGCTCCCAGCCATACAAATATGTTCAATATGCTCATATGCTCAGAGGGATCAGAGGTGTGGATTTTATTTGTGCGCTAGGCACATGACGACTATAGGGACTGCAGGCAAAATTCATTTTATACAGCAGTGCACGCTTGCATGGTAACAATGTGGGACTTTAGTTTAGGCTGGATTGGGCGTGTGGTGTGTACGCTGAGGTCAATTTGAGGCCTCGAATTGAGTGCCATAATGAAGTCCAAATTCCAAATAATTTATATGGTTGCAGAGCCCTTATATAGGCCTACTTAATTATACAATTAATTTATCAAAATAACATATTTAATTATATTTAAAAATTACTTAAACTTAGTGCTGTGTACATGTTACTTTACAACTTAATTACTTAATTAATGTTCAAATTAATAGTCTAATGATTCAATTTACTTTATAATTAGTTAATTTACATAATAAGGTATTTATTAAACATTTTTATTTTATTTTAGAACGTTTATTTTAATTTATGTACATTTAATTACACATTATAAATAGATATACATATAATTTAGTTATAAATATTATTATATAGTATAAATATATCATAAATAGGTTGGAAATAATTAAAATTAATATATACAAATATACAACACAAATTACTTCAGTAATAGGTTAAATTACTAATTTTTTTATTTTAACTAAATAATTTACCTAACTTAATAAACTAATTGTATACAGTAAATACATAAATAAATATATATATATATATACAGTATATAATGATTACGTTAATCTATATATACAGTTATAAATACTGTTAAACAGTGCATATATATTATTTATAATTATCTAAGTAATTATACATATAATCTACTATAGATAATTAGATAACTACATAATTAATATATATACAGTATAACTTAACATAGATACTTATTTAAATAGGTATAATAAATATATAAGTTATCTATGTACATTTAATCGGTATAAGTTAATATTTATATGTAACTTAGTATTAAGTTATATTTACAAGTATAAATAGTATATACATGGTATTTTTGGGTATTTTCTAGTTTTTATGGCATGTATATATTTAATAGAGGTAGGAGAAGAAAGAAAGAAGGTGAGGAGATGGAAGAGTAGTTTCTTTTTGTATTTTTGAATGTGGTTCTTTTATTGAGTTTTAGAGTAGATCAAACTGTCAATTGGTATGTTCTACCAACCTGAGGGTTTAGAATATTTTGAAACTTGTCATACACCTAAACAAATATCTAATCCTACTCAAGGTAGGTTACTTTTATTTATTTACAATTTGTTTATATTTCTTTTCTATATATCCAATCTCATCCCAATTAGGCCTTAAAGGAGCGAAGCCAAGTGAACCTGAGGCCTCTAAATGTGTTTTAAGGGCTAAACAACTAGTTTATGCATTCACACACATTCAGCACATCACAAGAAAGATATATAACATTTCAACATGATTTTATTTCAATTTTACTTCAAAATCAGATGTTGGATAGATTTCACAATTAAATATGCTACCAAAGATTAAGAACGCAAATTACAAGTTAAATTCAAATAAGAATGAAGTCCATACTTGTACATGAATGCTTGTTCTATAATTCTAACAAAACAAAACATGTCAGCTAGAAATCCTCAAAATGACCACAAAATCCAATTTAAATCCTCTTCCAAATGCTGCCGTTGTCAGATTTCAATAGCCAATTTGTTGCTGCTGCATCCAATTCCAATAGCTAATTGATTACGAAAAAGCGTGATTTGTTAAAACAGATTTAAATGTCATTGCAACATGCAATTTTGATCGCTTTTAAAATTTGTAAGAACCGAGTACACGGGAGTATTCGGTTCATCCCAAGGGAGGTGAAAATGCGACTTGAAATTCTCTTGCTTGAAAAATGGAAATTAACTTTCTTTTTGCATTATTGAATATATTTTTTTTTTGGATTTTTGAAATAACGAGCGATATGAAGCTAATAAGTAACTATGCCTAACACTAAATTTTAAGTGACAGGAAGAATCTCTCTCTAAGCTCACCCTAGGTATGTGAAGACCTTGGATAATTAGAGAGAGTGTGAGTATGCTAACTAAAGGAAAAATAAATAGATAAATTGCAACAAAAATTTGAAAGGCAACTTATATTGAGGAGAAAATTATTTTACAAAACTTGTTATGGAATGCTTCTACTACAAAAGTAAAATATAAAAAGAAAGAACAAAATTCTCTCGATGATGATGATGAAGAGGAAGGAAGCCTTGCTCCAATCTTAGTCACTCCTGGGCTTAGAAAGGATCCTCCAACTCCTTCCTTGAAGTAGTCTTGTAGATTGATGAAGATCTTCCTCTTGGCAAGTCCTAGATGGGATGTGCCTTACTCCTCCTAGAGTGGATGGCTTCCACTCTCTAACTCCTCCTTAGGGTGGACATGGACCACCCTATGATCTCCTTCAATGCTTGGTCATCCCCTTGGTTATGTCCTCCTTGGCTTGGGCATCAAAGAGAAGAGAAGAGGGGGAAGGCACCAAGGAAGCAGGCGTGCTCCCTTGATCTTCCTTTCTTCTTCTTTGTAACGAACGCGTGCCCCAGACGTCTTTTAAGACGTCTGGGAGGTGGCCCAGACGTCGGTACAGACGTCTGGGATCACATCCAGACGTCTGGAAAATAGTTTTTTTCGCACGGGAGAGTCGTCTGCGCGCCTGTGCGCGCAGACCCGCGATTCCTCTCTCTCTCTCTCTTTTTCCCTCTCTCTCTCTGCGGCTGCAGGCGGCCTACCACCCCCTCTCTCCTCCTCGCGCGGCCTTAAAAGGGCCACGCCTCCCCTCCCGTCTCCACAGCCTCCTCCTTCTTCTCCTTCCTATGCGCGAGAGCGAGCGGACGCGAGGGCGGCAGCGACGGCCACAGTGAGCGCGGAGGTGCGGCGTGCGAGGGCGGAGCTCTGCCGTGAGGGCGAGCTCGCCGGAGCGGCTTGGCCGGCCGGCGGAGGGCGCAGGGGGCGCGGAGCGACGCGGAGAGGGACCTGCTGCGGTCTGAGCAGCAGACGCGCGAGGTGCGACGCGGGCGGCGTCGCGAGCGGAGGCCGAGCAGTGCCCTGATTCTGGAAAAAATTTCCAGAATCAGACGTCTGGGTTGACAGCCAGACGGCGAGATAGACGTCTTTAAGCCCTTACAGACGTCTGAAAGGTGAGTTTACCGCCTTCTCCTTCCTTCCTGTCGACTGACCGTACTAAGGGAGGGAGTTGGCTGTGCGCAGGCTCGCTGATTCACCATCCTTTGCGAATCAGACGTCTGGAAGTTGTACCAGACGGCGGGAGTGACCTCCAGACGTCCGGGGTGACCATCGGACGTCTGGGAGCTAGGCCAGACGTCCCCGCAGACTTCTGGACGTCTGGGAAACCACGCTGAACAGGTAATTCTCTGATCCACTTTTTAAGACGTCTGGAAGAAGTTCCAGACGTCTGATTTTGCACAGTATCGTCTTTTACGACCCGTTTAGGGCCCGTTCGGGCTCCGTTTTCCGCGATTCGAGTTGCGTTCTTTTCAGAATTAATTCCTCTACCCGTCTACAGTAGCTATACATTGTTTTGAGACACTCCTTGTGTTGATCCTTGTGATAGGACCTCGTTCGGTTGCAGTCTTGAGAGTCACGGAGGCACGCGGGATTCCCGATCGCGCCCCCATTACTCCCGTTGTACCTGGTAGAGTGGCTTTAAGTATTAATAAAATCTGTTAAAGTATGGAACCATAACTAGAACCTAGGGCATTGCATGAATCCTAGGAATGAGAAATATATGGAATGATAGCTCCTAGGTGTTGCATGATTCCTAGGGCCGGAAAACTAGATTGTATGATAGATCCTAGGATATGGCATGAATCCTAGGATGGAAAAACTAGTGGAATGTATATTACTGCAGTCTTGGAAAAATGGAAAGGAATATATAAAGCTGCCTATAAATTGAATTAACAGCTGCCTGTTATGAATAAGGAACATGACTGAAATCATGGTTTGTAAGAACGTGAAACTGGAAAGTGAAACATAAGATGTTCTGAGATTAAAGGATGGAACCCTACGGGGAATTAGGAGTGGAACTCCTGGAAAGAGAAAGGAATGGAACTGAGATGTTGTTCGTACTGTCTCTTGGGCACGCAGTACCAAGGGAAGTACCTCTACCTGTTTAGTGCAGAGTGGGGCCAGCCACCCCAGGGACCCGGGGTTAGGATTGGCCGCTCTGTACCGACTTGCTGGCCCTCGTGTACGTAGTACCGAGGAGAGCTACTAGTGTTAGGAGAGTACTAGCTACCCCACGGGCCCCGGGGTTCTGCTAGCCTCCTTCACCGACTTGTTAGGCCCACTAGGGCAAACCAGGGTAGTCAGGCGAGGGTGCGCGGACTGTGGAGGGGCAAGGCCCCGGTTTGGTTACTGTGGAGGGGTTGGACCCCTGTTACTGAGAGGGCTCTGCCCTGGTTCCGTGCTGTGCTTTGGGCGCACCCGTTAACGGAAACGACTGACCGCGTGCCAGTGCGGGCTAGCTACCTGTGCGTTTATCGCGCATGCCGTAGTCACCATTACGTCTGTCAGTGACCTTGGGGTGGTTGACTGAGGGTAGGATCACCACTGGGGACTCTCCCGGCCAGGAGAGCACCACGTGCTACTTCTACTTTTGGAAAAGACTGCAATCAAGATCGTTCCCACGAGGACATTCGAGATCAAGGATCTGAGAAATAAATGAAATAGTGAGAAAAATTGAAAGATGTGAATAAAGGAAGTAATAGAACTTAACAGCTACTATACACTCTACTGTTGCCTTTAGTTAGTTTGCCACTCTACTCAGCGTTTTGCTGACGTGTTACACTCGTTACCTTTTTCAGGACCAGGTGTTGAGCAGCCAGGGTCGGCGGCTGCAGAGGACGCTGGGCCGAGTAGGGTCCAGTAGAGTTACCACAGCCTTTTGTACCTCTTTTGTTTCTGTTCTAGTGAGTAGTTTTGGTTTCCGCTGTACCTTCTTTACCTGCAGTTTTTGTTATATGATAAATGTTGTTTTACTGTTGTGGTGGTACCTACTGTAGTAGTTTCTTTCCTTACTGCTGTACTTTCTTACTGTTAGTTATATTCATGCTGAATGTGGTTTATTTTACTGTCTTTTGGTTACTTCCTCGTTGGACGACTAGGTCTTGGGATTAGTCGAGTCGGTCCGGTTCTCGTGTCTCGTAGGGACTCGGGAACCGGGTCGTTACAAGATGGTATCAGAGCAAGGTCGTCCCGAGAAGTGAATCAACTGACTGGAAAATAACCAATTCACATGTTTATAGCTAGAGTAGCCACCACAACATATCTCTTGACATGAGCTCTTAGAAGTTTTGTTAGGTACCGTCTGTTTTGACGTTTCCGTTTTGTTTCGCATCTCCTTGCAGGAGATGCCTCGTCGCGGGACTGGCGAGACTGGTTGCGGGCGCGGCCGAGGACGAGGTCGGCGAGGTGGACGTGCTGTCGTTGACGTCTCGGTGGACCAGCCACCACTCCCTGGCTTCCAGGCCCAGGACCTCGCCAGACTGATTCGAGATATTGTACGAGAGGAGCTCCACCCACCGCCCCGAGCACCTCCTCCTGGGGTTGCAGAGGGGGAGTCCTCTGTGGGACCACGCGACGGACACGGCGCTGGACATGAGGGAGGGGAGGGGCCCCTGCCACCCCCACCTTCCTCTGACACTTCTGTACATGAGGCACCTTCGCCTGGAGGTGCACCAGCACCTCCCCTACAGCACCACTTCGAGCTTTTCGGACAGTTCCGGAAGCTGAAGCCCCCCTCCTTCAAGGGGGATGAGGACCCGACCGAGGCAGAGGACAGGCTTGAGCAGCTGGAGAAGATCTTCGACACCCTTCGCCCCCCGGTGGAGTGCCGCGTGGCCTTTGCCACGTACCAGCTGGAGAGTGCGGCACACCGGTGGTGGAGGGCGGTTCGAGGACAGGACAGGGACGAGCCGACGTGAGACCAGTTCGTCACCCTCTTTTGCGAGCAGTACTTTCCCCAGACGTGGCAGGACCAGAGGAGGCGGGAGTTCCACACTCTCTGCCAGGGGACGATGACTGTGAGCGCGTACCGCACGCGTTTCTTGGAGCTGTCCCGCTTTGCAGCGACAGCGGTAGCCACTGAGGAGGAGCGCCTGATGAGAGCCTCATCATGAGCCATAACTAGCTCATTTTGACCCAATAAAGAAGATAAAAGCTCCTACATAACCTAGAAGAAAGCCTAACTGAAGGAACAAGTGCTCTAAGAAGAAAACATGAAATAAAGGTTAAAACTGCAACTTTACCATTGCAGTACGTAAACGGGATTTCTCAGAGGCAAAACAGAGGTCAAATGGTATAAATGAGATAAAAAGTGGGTTGAGTCAATCAGAAATGGGTTCATGTGCAATCTAAGAACTAAATGACACTTGGTAACCCTAAAACGGACCCGCTGAAATTAACAAGGTTCCGGTCAGAACAAAAAGCAAGTAAACCCTCTACAAATCATGGAAAAACATACTCTAGGGTTTATAACACTTAATTTGGCCTTTGGAACCTAGTTTGACCTAGATTAGGGTCCTAGCTCTTTAATTAACCTAATTTGGGTTTTTACGTAAAATGTCCAGTCAAACGAGGTCAAACCTAAAATCCAACTTCACCATTGGATTCCTTAGGTCCAAATTAGGTTTGTACCAAAATTTGGACCTAAGGAGAGGTCATCTTGACCTACTTTGCAATTTAGTACACCCAAATCACAAATTGGTCCCTATCTTTTGAATACCGTTGCAGAGAACCCCCTAGGTTCTTCGCCTCCTTTGCAAACCGGTCCTGCCGCCATAGCTAAGGCAGAACCGAGCTCCGGCGAGGTTCGGAGAGGGATTGCTCTCTAATCCCTCAGAGATTCCCTCCCAGAAATGGAAGGAGGATTCTCTGAGGAATTCCCTTATAAAGTCAATTACAATCGCTGGTGTGAACCCAATCTCTCGTGCGAACGCATGGGAGATTTGGGTATCCTAACTCCTTTCCATCTCCGGCGACCAACTTCAGGCAATTACGTGCCCTTCACGCCCTGCACACCCAGTCCAGCGCCTATATAAGAACCCACAACTCCGGCCGAACAGGCCAAGCTTGATTTTGACGGAGATCCCTTCCAAATTCCTCCCTCTCCCATCTCCGGCCAAACGACCCACAAGCTCCGGCGACCTCCCTCCCTCCTTCTTGTCGCTCTGCTGCCATACCAGCAGCAGAGTCCTCTCCGCCGCTTCCTCCCGCGTCGCGCTGTACCCCGCGCGCGCGCTTCTGACCTCGTCTTCGTCGCCGCTTCCTCCCTCAGGGTCTTTCTTCCCCGACGACGACAGTTACGAGCCGTCTTCTCCGCCGCCTCCCTTCCCTCCAGACAACCCCAGATACGTTCTCTATCCTCTCCTCTCTCTTTTCCCCCAACTATTTTACTTGATTACCCCTCGACAGTACCTAACCGCCTTCATCTTCCTCGCCTCCGACCGCACTCCGGCGAACCGCCCACACCACTCCGCCACTCCACACGGCTCGCCAATCACCTCGTGAGCTCCGCCTCACCACCAGGAACTCGCTCCACCCCACAACTGCCACTCCAGACCTCCATAACTACCCCCCGAACAACCCACCATCTCCAGCCACAGGTTGACCTAGGCGCACACGCCTAGGCCGACCGACAACCTGCAGCATCACCCACCGCCTTCGCCGTGCTGCGGCGAAGGTTTCCAGCTATTCTGATTGGGCCAATAGGCCGTTCTGTGGAATCTCAGGTGAACGCCCCGGCCGCCATTAACAGCCGAAGCAGCAGGAAGCTTGGAGCAGCAGCAGGCGTCAGGCTTCCCAGGCGGCAGGTGCAGCTGGCTCTCGCAAGTGTCGCGAAGTGACTGAGTTCAGCAGGGAGCACCAGCAGGGCCTTCAGCGTGGGCAATTGCACACGAGAGTCTGCGGGCGCGCGCAAAGGAAGGGCGGAATGTTTAGTCCCACATCATGGAATCTCAAGGCACAGGTATGGTATAAAGAGTTTTTGTGATATAGCTTTACTGCCTCGAAAGCACAGGGGTGAGGTCCCTCACTGACCCCACCCGCCTCGTCCACGGCCTGACCACGCGGACTTGGCGGATCCGACCCGACCTAGACCTACGCACTCCTCGCGCATCACACCACCTTCAGGTGCGCCTGGTCCCGGGTACGATCCGACCCGATTAATGCTTGTGGCTCTGGGAGAGCGGCTCTGAGTGAATTTCTTGAGAGAGAGAGATGTGCGGGTAGCGGGAGAAGGGTTAGGTTTTGCTCCTGTGCAGGCAGGCTGATCGCAGGAGAAGGACTTGGCCGCTGCAGAAGAAGGAAAAGCAAGCCAAAGAAGAAGACAGAAGAAGAAGAAAGAAGCCTTCGCAGGAGAAGGAAAGCAGAAAGATTAGAAGTCTTCGCAGAGAAGAAGAAGAAGGACAAGGGAAGATTGCAAAGAGATCAGAAAGGCAAAGCAGAAGGAAAGATACAGAAGCAGAAAGGAGAAGAAGGAAGAAAGAAAGAAAGATCACATTTAAGACGTCTGATACATAAATCAGACATCTAATTCTACTTTTTCTAAAAACTCTTTGAATCAATTATATTTGCATGTAACAGTTGTATTCTTGGGTTTTCCAAAGTACTGAGATTGCTCCCTGTGTTCGACCTCGGATACTCCGGTTTTCGAGTAATAAAAATCTTTATTTGTTTTGAACGCTTTCGCGGCTATACTACAACACGATATTATCTTTTAACAAACCGCACAAAAGCGTGACGAACAGCGCCTTTGGAGGTTCACCGAGGGGCTCCGGCCGGCGATCCGGGGGTATGTCAAACCCCTGAAGCTGCCGACGTTTTCGAGGGTGGTAGAGGCAGCTATGACTTACGAGGAGACCAACCCGTCCGCGTGAGAGACCGACGGCGGGCGGAAGAGGCCCTTTCAGCCAGACTTCTCACAGGGCCGGCGAGAACAGAGACACGTGGCGTCCGCAGGAGAGCCGTCACGTTGTGCAGGGCCATCAGTGGCCTTTGGGGGCCCTCGACAGGGGCCAGTCGCCAGCACCGGACCCCCGCCTAGCCGACAGCAGGGACTCACTGAGGGCGGGAGTCGGGTTCCCCTCTGCTACCAGTGTGGCCAGCCGGGCCACGTCAGGAGGGACTGCCCATCTAGGGCAGGAGGTCAGCAGATACTTCCCGTGCAGAGCACTGGAGGGCGCGCAGGAGGCCGTGGTTCCCAGGCACGAGGAGGAGGACCGCAGTCGCGAGGAGGGTACCGGCCAGCACCTACCCGTCCGACGTAGAGTGTGGCTGCTTCGTCCGCACCTAGAGCTGAGGGGCGTATCAACGCCCTAACACACAGGGACGCCAGAGCATCGGGATCCGTGGTAGCAGGTATGGTTTCAGTTTCTGGCAGACTCGTTTACACGCTTTTCGATTCCGGCGCTACGCACTCGTTTGTCGCAGCCAGTTTCGCAGTTAGTTTGGACCAGGATTATACACTGTTAGAGAATCCGTTGGTAATCAGAGGTCCGAGTGGTCAGCTATTTGTAGCTGAGGAGGTATACACGGATTGCGAGGTCAGCGTTGGAGGACATAGCCTGCCAGCTGACCTGATTATGATACAGATGGAGGACTTTGGAGGGATTCTGGGGATGGATTGGTTGTCCGCTTACCACGCCTTGGTAGACTGTTTTGAGAGGAAGATTGTCTTCTCCATTCCGGAGTTGCCTTCTTTCGAGTTTCACGGGCAGCTAGTGGACGGAGGTTTCAGGTGCATTTCGGCACTTCGGGCGGCGAGACTTTTGAGCCAGGGGTGTGAGGGCTTCCTAGCCTGTGTGGTGGCAGAGCCCAGCCCTGTGGCAGACTTCCAGAGCATCCCGGTGGTCAGAGAGTTCCCCGACGTGTTTCCAGACGAGTTACCAGGACTACCGCCCGAGCGTGAGATTGAGTTTGAGATCTCACTAGTACCAGGGACCAGCCCCATCTCCACCGCGCCATACAGGATGGCACCGCTTGAGCTGCGAGAGCTCAAGTCCCAGTTGCAGGACCTTTTGGAGAAAGGTTTCGTGAGGCCCAGTGCGTCTCCCTGGGGAGCCCTGGTACTGTTTGTGAAGAAGAAGGATGGGACCCTACGCCTTTGTGTGGACTACCGACAGCTGAATAGGGTCACCATCAAGAACAGATATCCGCTGCCGAGGATCTACGATTTGTTTGACCAGTTGCGGGGTGCCACGGTGTTTTCCAAGATAGACTTGAGGTCTGGATACCACCAGTTGAGGATCAGGGAGACCGACGTCTCCAAGACAGCTTTCCGCACCCGGTACGGACACTACGAGTTTTTGGTCATGCCGTTTGGGCTGACCAATGCCCCCGCTGCTTTCATGGACCTGATGAACAGGGTGTTTAGACCGTACTTGGATCAGTTCGTGGTGGTTTTCATAGATGATGTGCTCATCTATTCTAGAGATCGGACGCAGCACGGACAGCACTTGCGGATGGTTCTGGACACTCTGAGATGACGCAGGCTGTACGCCAAATACAGCAAGTGCGAGTTCTGGTTGAGGGAGGTGACCTTCTTGGGTCATGTGATCTCTGGTGATGGCCTGGCGGTGGACCCCGCCAAGGTCGAGGCAGTGCTCAGGTGGGAGAGACCGCGTTCAGCCACTGAGATTCGCAGTTTCCTGGGACTGGCAGGTTACTACAGACGGTTCATCAGGGGATTTTCACAGATTGCACGTCCTATGACACAGTTGACCCAGAAGGACGTGCCTTTCGCTTGGACAGACGCCTGTGAGGCGCGTTTTCTGGAGCTGAAGGAGAGGTTGACCTCGGCTCCCGTGCTCACCATCCCTGACAGTAGTGGCGGGTTCGTTGTGTACACGGACGCTTCCTTGCAGGGGTTAGGAGGTGTGCTCATGCAAAGGGGTCACGTGGTCGCTTACGCTTCGCGGCAACTGAAGCCCCATGAGCATACCTACCCTACCCACGACCTAGAGTTGGCAGTTGTTGTCTTCGCGCTGAAGACATGGAGGCACTACTTGTACGGTGAGACCTTCGAGATTTTTACAGATCACAAGAGCCTCAAATATCTTTTTGACCAGAAGGAGCTCAACATGAGACAGAGACGTTGGTTGGAGCTCCTGAAGGACTACGATTGCAGCATCTCCTACCACCCGGGAAAGGCCAATGTGGTGGCTGACGCCTTGGGCCGTAAGGCGCCCGCACGCTTGGCCAGTCTACAGTTACAGAGTTGGAGCCTTTTGGAGGAGGTGGGCAGTTGGCGGCCTCTAGAGTTACGAGGATACTGTGGGGCAGTGACGGTGACACGGCAGACCAGGCCAGAGCTGATAGACCGTATCATCACAGGACAGATGGCTGATCCGTACTTGCAGTCTTTGCGCGACAGAGTACTATCAGGGGACCCAGGGGACTTCTCTTCCACAGACGACTCCGCACTGTCAGGAGCAGACAGAAGAGCTACGAGGATCGCAGACGCAGAGAGGTGCAATTCGAGGTTGGGGACCACGTCTTCCTTCGTGTTTCGCCCATGAAGGGCTTACAGTGGTTTGGGGTGAGAGGGAAGCTCGCGCCGAGGTTCGTGGGGCCCTTTGAGGTCCTGGAGCGGGTTGGACCCGTTGCTTACAGACTTGCCCTTCCCCCGCAGCTTTCTGGTGTGCACGACGTGTTCCACGTGTCCAACCTCAGGAAGTACGTGGCCGATTCCAGTCACATACTGAGTCACGAGAGCATCGAGGTGAGCGACGACCTGACCTACCCCGAGTGGCCAGTGCAGATCCTAGACCGAGCCATCCGCAGGTTGAGACGAAAGCAAGTGCCCCTGGTAAAGGTTTTGTGGAGGAGCCAGCGGTACGAGGAGGCTACCTGGGAGCCTGAGGCGGCAGTGCGGGAGCGGTACCCGGAGCTTTTCTTGGGTACGTCTTTTCAGACCGGCTTCGGTCCTCTTTGAGTTTGTTATGGTTATCTGGACATCTTTTTTTTTCCGCACCCTAGTTGGCGCAAGTTTCGGGGACGAAACTTCCTTTGAGTTTGTTATATTGTAACGAACGCGTGCCCCAGACGTCTTTTAAGACGTCTGGGAGGTGGCCCAGACGTCGGTACAGACGTCTGGGTTCACATCCAGACGTCTAGAAAATAGTTTTTTTCGCACGGGAGAGTCGTCTGCGCGCCTGTGCGCGCAGACCCGCGATTCCTCTCTCTCTCTCTCTTTTTCCCTCTCTCTCTCTACGGCTGCAGGCGGCCTGCCACCCCCTCTCTCCTCCTCGCGCGGCCTTAAAAGGGCCACGCCTCCCCTCCCGTCTCCACAGCCTCCTCTTTCTTCTCCTTCCTGTGCGCGAGAGCGAGCGGACGCGAGGGCGGCAGCGACGGCCGCAGTGAGCGCGGAGGTGCGGCGTGCGAGGGTGGAGCTCTGCCGTGAGGGCGAGCTCGCCGGAGCGGCTTGGCCGGCCGGCGGAGGGCGCAGGGGGCGCGGAGCGACGCGGAGAGGGACCTGCTGCGGTCTGAGCAGCAGACGTGCGAGGTGCGACGCGGGTGGCGTCGCGAGCGGAGGCCGAGCAGCGCCCTGATTCTGGAAAAAATTTCCAGAATCAGACGTCTGGGTTGACAGCCAGACGGCGAGATAGACGACTTTAAGCCCTTACAGACGTCTGAAAGGTGAGTTTACCGCCTTCTCCTTCCTTCCTGTCGACTGACCGTACTAAGGGAGGGAGTTGGCTATGCGCAGGCTCGCTGATTCGCCATCCTTTGCGAATCAGACGTCTGGAAGTTGTACCAGACGGCGGGAGTGACCTCCAGACGTCCGGGGTGACCATCGGACGTCTGGGAGCTAGGCCAGACGTCCCCGCAGACTTCTGGACGTCTGGGAAACCACGCTGAACAGGTAATTCTCTGATCCACTTTTTAAGACGTCTGGAAGAAGTTCCAGACGTCTGATTTTGCACAGTATCGTCTTTTACGACCCGTTTAGGGCCCGTTCGGGCTCCGTTTTCCGCGATTCGAGTTGCGTTCTTTTCAGAATTAATTCCTCTACCCGTCTACAGTAGCTATACATTGTTTTGAGACACTCCTTGTGTTGATCCTTGTGATAGGACCTCGTTCGGTTGCAGTCTTGAGAGTCACGGAGGCACGCGGGATTCCCGATCGCGCCCCCATTACTCCCGTTGTACCTGGTAGAGTGGCTTTAAGTATTAATAAAATCTGTTAAAGTATGGAACCATAACTAGAACCTAGGGCATTGCATGAATCCTAGGAATGAGAAATATATGGAATGATAGCTCCTAGGTGTTGCATGAATCCTAGGGCCGGAAAACTAGATTGTATGATAGATCCTAGGATATGGCATGAATCCTAGGATGGAAAAACTAGTGGAATGTATATTACTGCATTCTTGGAAAAATGGAAAGGAATATATAAAGCTGCCTGTAAATTGAATTAACAGCTGCCTGTTATGAATAAGGAACATGACTGAAATCATGGTTTGTAAGAATGTGAAACTGGAAAGTGAAACATAAGATGTTCTGAGATTAAAGGATGGAACCCTACGGGGAATTAGGAGTGGAACTCCTGGAAAGAGAAAGGAATGGAACTGAGATGTTGTTCGTACTGTCTCTTGGGCACGCAGTACCAAGGGAAGTACCTCTACCTGTTTAGTGCAGAGTGGGGCCAGCCACCCCAGGGACCCGGGGTTAGGATTGGCCGCTCTGTACCGACTTGCTGGCCCTCGTGTACGTAGTACCGAGGAGAGCTACTAGTGTTAGGAGAGTACTAGCTACCCCACGGGCCCCGGGGTTCTGCTAGCCTCCTTCACCGACTTGTTAGGCCCACTAGGGCAAACCAGGGTAGTCAGGCGAGGGTGCGCGGACTGTGGAGGGGCAAGGCCCCGGTTTGGTTACTGTGGAGGGGTTGGACCCCTGTTACTGAGAGGGCTCTGCCCTGGTTCCGTGCTGTGCTTTGGGCGCACCCGTTAACGAAAACGACTGACCGCGTGCCAATGCGGGCTAGCTACCTGTGCGTTTATCGCGCGTGCCGTAGTCACCATTACGTCTGTCAGTGACCTTGGGGTGGTTGACTGAGGGTAGGATCACCACGGGGGACTCTCCCGGCCAGGAGAGCACCACGTGCTACTTCTACTTTTGGAAAAGACTGCAATCAAGATCGTTCCCACGAGGACATTCGAGATCAAGGATCTGAGAAATAAATGAAATAGTGAGAAAAATTGAAAGATGTGAATAAAGGAAGTAATAGAACTTAACAGCTACTGTACACTCTACTGTTGCCTTTAGTTAGTTTGCCACTCTACTCAGCGTTTTGCTGACGTGTTACACTCGTTACCTTTTTCAGGACCAGGTGTTGAGCAGCCAGGGTCGGTGGCTGCAGAGGACGCTGGGCCGAGTAGGGTCCAGTAGAGTTACCACAGCCTTTTGTACCTCTTTTGTTTCTGTTCTAGTGAGTAGTTTTGGTTTCCGCTGTACCTTCTTTACCTGCAGTTTTTGTTATATGATAAATGTTGTTTTACTGTTGTGGTGGTACCTACTGTAGTAGTTTCTTTCCTTACTGCTGTACTTTCTTACTGTTAGTTATATTCATGCTGAATGTGGTTTATTTTACTGTCTTTTGGTTACTTCCTCGTTGGACGACTAGGTCTTGGGATTAGTCGAGTCGGTCCGGTTCTCGTGTCTCGTAGGGACTCGGGAACCGGGTCGTTACATTATTCTTCTTCTTCTTCTTCTTGATCGAGTATGTGTGGTAGCTATAGGTGGAATTATGCTAGAAAAATTGTATCCAAGGGTGATTGAAATGGTGGTAGGTTGGGGGTATTTGTAGGAGTGGTGATGGGAGATGTTGGCGTGGAGTAGGTGGATGGTTAGGATAGGTTTTGGGGGGGTAGTTAGGTGATCCAGGGGCCAAGGTTTCTTGGCACCAACTCAATGGTTTTGAAGGGAGGTAGTTAAGGGCTGGAGGCACCCTTTCAATGGTTGTCCATGGTGGTTGTAAACCACCATGTTGATGCCAACTTTGGTGCTTCTAGAAGGGGCCATATGTGGAGGGTTTAGATGGGAGTTGTGATGGTATGGAGAGTTGGGATTTAAGGGAGATTTGGTGCCAATTGAGAGGGTGTGGAGAGGCTTAGTTAAGGGTTGGTTTGGCATGGAGGTAGGTGTGGTTAAGGGTTAAAGGTTTGGCGCCAAGAATGGAGGGTGGTGATGGACCAAAAGGGGTAGGTGTAGTGTTGTGATGGGGACTTAAATTTGCGCCTATGTTGGAGGGACATGAGGGGCTTTTTGGAGCAAATTTAATGGTAGTTAGGGTGGTGGTTATATCATGAAAGGTTGCTTGGTTTTGGCTCCACCCTTGAAGGGGTGTATAGGTTGGTGGTGGTTGGTCATTTTGGCACCAAAGGAGGGAGTTGATGGAGGTTAAAGGAGGTGGTGGTTGGCCATGGAGTAGAGGGAGCTTAGCTAAGTTAGCTAAGCTAGCTTAGCTAGTAGAGGGATAGTAGACGAGCTAGGGTGAAGTAGCCAGGAGCTGACTGGAGCTGGTCTAAAGCTGAATAAATCTGCCTAGAGCTGATGATTGCTGAAGAGGTATTCTCAGGAGCTCAGCTACTCAGCTTAACTAGCTAATTCTTCTGTTAGCAGCAATGCTTGAGTAGTAGATCTAAGTTTAGCTGGTCTCAACTTATCTGGAGCTAGGTTGAGCTGGACTTGCTTCTCTTGAGAACTCCTAAGCTAGCTTAGCTACTAAGTTGACAAGTAGTAGCTAAACTAAAGGGAGTTAAGCTGACGTGAACTGAGTGGAGCTGGGAAGAGCTGGACTAGAGTTGGAGTGAACTCATGTCAACTAAGTTGAGCTAGCTTGAGCTCCTAGTGAATTGATTGGATCTAGGATAAGCTAGACTCAATTAGGTTGAGCTGGATCTACGTTGAGTTGAGCTATGTTGAACTACCCTGAACTACCATCCAACTGAGATGAGTTGAATGGAGCTGGGATGAGCTAAACCCAACCTAGTTGAGCTGGTATCTAGCTGTGATGAGCTAGATTCAACTAGGGTCCAGCTGAAATGAGCTTCCTCTTCACCTTCTGCCTTCCCGAATGCTAGGGTTTTAGGGATCTGGCTATCTGCTTATCCCTAACACTCAAATAAACATGTCAAAAATACAAAATATATGCAATGCATTCCTATCCTAAGTGATGCCTAAATGCAGCCTAAAAACCCATTTACGGAGGTAAAATCCTAAGAGTTAGATATATTTTAGGGCATAAGAATGATGATAAACTGGAGTTTATCACAACCCCATGCTTATCTTTTGCTAGTCTCTTAGCAAAGCTATTTTCACAAATCAATTTTTTGTGAAAGACTAATATTTTTACTTTTGAGGAGAAGATTACGAGACCTTCGTTGAGTGAAAAACATGAAAGGTAAGGGATTTATTAAGGATAAAACATCAGGATTCATCTTCGGATCCAAAAGTTAGCTGAATCGGGATCAATGTATCCTTAAAAAATTCATAAGTTAACTCGTTAATTCAAATGACCCAAAATCATTTTGCAATTAGGATTTCCTTAGCTCTTGAATCCGACTCGCAACTTGCATAGCCATTAAACTCTTGTGTTAGTTCTTTGTGAATGGCAACATTATTTAATATTTATAAGGTCATGTTTTGAAACTTTTTTTTGTCTCCCCCATGCTTATTCCTAGCTTAATCTTATAGCAGATGTATCATGATCATCATTCTCGTTACCAATTCTCGAGGGGGTTCTGGCATCGGCACTTTGAGATAGAACCATCCATGACACACCCCAAGAGCTCACAACCCCAAAACACAATGCGGTGTAAAGGGGCACTCTAAGCGAACTTAGGCTCTTACTCCGATGCTATGGGTAGAGCACCGTCTAAGACACCTGAGCCACAAAATGTGCCTTAATGCTCCATCTAAAGATATGAAATATAGATATATAGCAGCGTCAAGGCGATAACATGTTGGCATCGCATCCTTAAAGGAGGCATTTTCCTCCTTCTCGGTGGTGGGAACTCAAACCAATCATCTACCTCGGATTTCACTAAGGCTAAACAAGGGTCTTTTCTAATTTTCTAAATGTTTTTTAGATGTTGGCTTTGTGTGTGAAATTTGACACAAGAATTTTGCAAGAGAGGAAAGTTTTTGGGTCGGAAACTAAGTTAAGTAATTTTCAAGTTGTAAAAAGAGATCAAGTCACCTGAATTATCACGAGTTCAGGCGAAGTTTAGAGGAAGATACTTGATTTAGTCTAAAAGTAGACCCAGAAATTCTAACAATCAGATTCGCATTCTAGTCTGTAGTTTGTTAAAGATTAAATCCCATTGTACCTAAAAATGAATCTTCAACCTTAATCTCGATTTTCAAAATTTTTCTCAAAAGGTTTTATTATTTTTCTAATGAAGATGCATGCAAAATAAAATTTTTTAATATTTTTAGGTTTTGAAAATCCTGAATCGATTGTCAAAATTTAAAAACACACCCCCATGCTTATGATATGCAATGTCCTCATGTATTTAGGAGGGAAGAGAGATCACCCTGGTGAAGGCAGTCAGGCTCAAGATAGTCAAAACCTTTGAGAATGAAAATGAAAAACAAAAAGCGGGAAAAACAATGGGTTACCTCCCATCCAATGCTATCTTTTCGCCATTCAACCGGGCATGAACTGCATCAATGATCGTGAGTTAGTAAGTCGGTTAAATCAAGAGATTTTGAGGGGAGATTCGAGGAATTGTCTAGATAGAGCTTTAATCTTTGGCTGTTGACTTGAAATGTACTATTGGTGTTAGGGTCAAAAAGGTCAACTATGCTGTACGGATAAGTTTTAAGGACAATAAATAGGTCGGTCCACTTGGATTTTAATTTTCCAAGAAAAATGAGTAAGCGTGCATCAAAAAGGCAAATGCACTGCTTGATGTCAAAATGCTTCCGAACGATATATTTATCATGAAATTTCTTTGTTCGATCTTTATAAATCTGCATGTTTTCATAAGAGAAATTACACAATTCTTCTAATTCTGTTAATTGTAGTTTCCTTTGTTTACCCACTTCAGATAAATCCAGATTTAATTGTTTAATTGCCCAAAAGGCCCTATGTTTGAGTTCTACTAGGAGATGGCATGCCTTTCCAAAAATGAGATGGAAAGCAGGCATGCCGAGAGGAGTTTTAAATGACATACGATAGGCCTATAAAGCATTGTCCAATTTATTAGACCAGTCTTTACGATCGAACCTAAGCATTTTTTGCAAGATGTTTTTAATCTTCCTGTTAGAGACTTCTACTTGGCCATTTGTTTGGGGGTGGTAAGGAGTGAAAATTTTGTGATTAACCCCATATTTCGATAAAAGGTGACGGAACTGAGAGTGAGTGAAGTGTAAGCCTCCGTCACAGATGATGGCCTTTGAAACACCAAATCATATGAAAATGTTTTTCTTGATAATGTTCACGACTACATTATGATTACTGGTGCGAGTGGGTATGGCTTCAATACATTTCGATACATAGTCGACTACAACTAGTACATATAATTACCCACAAGAATTGACGAATGATTCCATGAAATCGATGCCCCATACATCAAAAATTTCAACTTCTAATATTGGATTTAGGGGCATCATATCCTTTCTAGTCATGTTGCCAATGCTCTGGCAATGCACACAGGACCGAACAAAGGAGTGAGTAGCTTTGTGTATGCTGGGCCAACAAAATCCAAAATTCAGAATCTTAGTGATAAGTCCAATTTATTGGACATTTATTTGTCTTAAGTACATATGGAATACATTCCTTATAGTTTAATGACCTAAGCTAAGTAGTAATTAATCTTAGCTTATTTTTGTATCTGCTTTGCATTCTAATACATACATTTATACTTCTTATTTGATATGTGCATGCAGAAAATAAAAGTATAATAGGTGGCTGGACAGGAATATAATTAGCATTTGAAGGAGGGTATGCCCATAATTGTGCACCTCCCACTGCTGCTCCCTCTGCCAGCGTTCAAATCCAGCAGTTGCGCATGTGAAGGGAGAGGCAGGCGTTGTTGATCTGGAAAAGGTTAAAGAATCTCTTCGAGGGTTTGATGGATCAGCTCCCTTCCTCTCCACCATGAAGAGAGCACTGTGACCCCCTCACCAACCGCATCCAGCTACGCGCACACTCCCTCTCCGCTCGTAGCCACAACCGCATGCAACCACAGCCTCACAGCTGGCCCCCCCTCACGCACGCAGTGCCATCCCATGCGCGCATGCTAGCTTGAGGCCAACACTTCCACTCGCTCCTATCATTGCAGCAATACCTCCATCCGTGACGCCCACACCCATAGGCACTACTCACCTCGCGTGCAACTGCAGCAACAATAAACCCACCCTGCTCAACCACGCCCTCGCATGCAACACACCTTGCACGTGTCCTTCCCTCTCGACTGTGCAAGCACAACTCCCACGCGTAGGCCTCTCCTTCCCTCCAGCCGACGTCGCCAGCCTGTGCGCATGCCTGCCTTCTTCTTCTTCTTCTTCTCTGCCAACCGAAGGTACCCAAAGCCACAAAAAATGCAACATCAAATCTAGCCATGAAACTTCACGTTGGGAACTCCATCGGACTCACCTCGACTCCCCGAGCACAACCACGCTTCCGGCCACACCAATCGACCACCTGACGACTGGTCGGAGAGCCTCACTGCCGGTGGCTTCTTCCACTCCAACCAGCAACCACCGACAGCCGTTCGGAGCACCGCCACCACCATCGGAAAGCTCTCATCGCGCTTATCCTCCTCCGAGCTTCCCGCAACCCGCCATCACCTCCTCTTCATGCACGCACAAAGGAAGCAAATCCTATGTTTTTGGGTTAATTAATATTTACATTTGAGTGGCATTGCCAAACTCTCATTTTTTATTTTAATATTTGATATATTGAGTGAAATTGCAACTTCATGCTCATGCTTTCTCATAATTACTTGGCTTTTGTTATTCACATCTTTTGACATTGGTTTTGGATTAAGATGTACACAATTTCTCTCTAATATATCTACAAGTGGAAATTATAGAGATTGATCACATATTTATTGAACATTTCATTGAGGAAAAATTGTGCATATAACCTTACATTCTCAAGTTATTGTGTGTCTTCTTTTCGTCGCATTTCATGTCAGATTTGACCTTGGATTTCGTTCTCGATTGAACGAATACAAGGGAAAAATATTCGTGAATTTATTGCATCTATTCCTCCCTGTGGATATGACCTAATCCATCGTGGTTACTTTTACTGATAATTAGCTTTGTTCAGGAATTTTCTACCACATGATTTCATTGCGACAACATATTTTTTTTATACAATATTCTGCAAGCAAAAAACGCTTGTTCAAATGGCATCGTTGCCAGGAAGGCAACTGACGCAATAATTTCACCTAATTTTTATTTCTGATTATTCTGAGTTGCACAGTGATCTGACCAGTTGTTATCTTTTCTGTGCGAGGAATCTATGGAGGTGACAGGTGCAGCTGGGAGACAACATCGACCTTGAGCGACGCCCACATGCGGGGAAGACGCAGGAGACCTGGATCCTGCTTCCATAGGGGATTCTCCTTTGTCACAAGTTTTATTCTTGTTTTCTCACCCTTGTAGTAATTGGGGCTAATTTTTGGGGGTCTGTCCCCACATTCTTTAGAGGCTAGGGGCTATATTTTTGCTACTCGCGTGATTCACTTTTCTACATGTTTGCCTCTAAAACAAACACAATAAAATACTGAGCTGCCTGTTAGGAGTTGCATGCCCTTAGGTGCACACATTTAGGAGTGATTGGGCAGCACATTAGATCTCATATTTGCATTGCAAGCATAGTTGCACATTTAGGCAGGTACACCTTTCTAACTTTTTGCATCCAGCTCCTGTCCATGCATTTGCATTCTGGTTAAAATTCAAGACCACAAAGCTAAGTGAAATTACTTAATCCAGTTGTCGCCTAACTGCAATTGGGATTGATAATCAGATTTGACCTTAAAACCAAATCACACTTGATCTGATTCAAAGGGACTTGTCTGCGCTTTCAAAATAAAAATGATTTACAATGTGATGCACACATCTGGCATTGAGCATGCACATTACGCACCACACTAAGGCTCGATCCCTTAAGGCAATAGGCACCAATCTCTTTATCAGTGCAGACCCTCCTATCGTGCTTTGTGGTGGTGGTACTATCTTT
The DNA here is from genome assembly GCA_037157565.1 of Thalassia testudinum. Lineage (NCBI taxonomy): Eukaryota > Viridiplantae > Streptophyta > Magnoliopsida > Alismatales > Hydrocharitaceae > Thalassia > Thalassia testudinum. The sequence continues at coordinate 100,402,098 of JAZHRO010000056.1, read as the reverse complement.
TGACCAAGTGTTTTGATACTTCACGGAGGGGAACACCCCTTAAAGGAACAAAAGGGTAGTTAAGAGGCACCGCGTACGCATCGCCTCAAAGGAAGAGTTCGCCCTACTTGCATCCCTTTGTTCCTCCTTGGAGTAACTTCTCACTTGATCACCTAGGAGTATCATCTAAGCAAAGTATAGGTCCTAGGCCACTCGACGATTGAATTAGGTCACGTAATTGCAATGAATAACTTGTTTGGCCATCTATATCAACCAATTCTTACCTCTGCAATAAGGAAGGTTAAGATCTTAAGTCATCACCCCTCTTATACCACTTACGTGGGAATAGAGGGATAAGCCTTGACCCTTTGACCTATCTTTGGAGTGGAGGTTTCACTTACTCAATCAACAAGAACTTGAATTGTGATTGATATTGTATGCTTGGTAGACGCTCTCTTGAGTGCAGTCTAGTGTTTGATCCTAAGCCCGAGAGAATTCTTAGGAGAGCCCACCAAGGAGAGAAAAGAGAAGACATGGCTGATCAAGGAGCAAATCAACAAAGGACCCTGAGGGACTATTTTATTCCAACCAACCCGCTCAAGCACTGAGATGACCAGTAGGGGATAATCCATATGAGATCAAGAGCAGTACCATATCTTTGTTGCCCTCCTTTTATGGTACTACTAGGGAGGACCCCTACCGGTATTTGGAGGAATTCACTGAGGTCTATTCCATGGTGAAGCTCCAAGACTTTACTGATGAAGCCCTGATGAGGACTCTATTTCCATTCTCCCTAAAGGATAAGGCCAAGCACTGGTATCATACCCTCGATGCAAGGGTAAATGATTGGGCCACCCTTAAGGGAGAATTCTTGAAAAAGTATTTTCCTATGAGTAAGACCAACCATTACAGAAGAGAGATTATGGATTTTACTCAACAGGAAGGGGAGAAATTTCATGAGACTTGGGAGTGCTTTAATGACCTTCTTAGGTTATGCCCCCACCATCAGGTGCCAAGATGGCAGTTGGTTGAAAGGTTCTATAACGGATTATCTAAAAGGCATAGGCAAACCATCGATGTAGCCTGTGCAGGAACCTTCATGACTAAAACTGAGGATGAAGCCTGGGCATTATTTGAAACATTAAGTGACAACTCCATACATATGTCTTCTACCTATCAAGAAAGAAAACCATCAATCTTGCAGAGGAAGATAGAGGCCCATGAAGCCGAGGCTACTCAGGATTTGGCTTATCAGATTCAATTATTGAATAAAAACTTTGATAGGCTTTTAGCAAACCCCGACATGAACCCGCAAGCAGCCTCTATCTTTTAGGCTTCAAGTGAATGCTCCATTTGCCAAAGCACAACGCACGCCACTATGGAGTGCCACCAGGCAAATCAATTCCCTGAGTTGATTCAGGCCAACTTGAACACGGCCCAAGGTTTCCCCCCACCTCCTCGCAATAACCCTTATTCCAATACCTATAATCCAGGGTGGTGGAACCATCCAAACTTCTCTTGGAAGCAAGGTGATGCTTCTAACTCAGGGAATACAAGACCCCTACCTCCCCAACCCATATACCAACCATCCTATGAAAACCCTCCTTAGAATAAGCCCTCTGAGATGGATGAACTTAAATCCATGATGAAAGCCATGCAAGAGCATCAAAATATGGTCATCCTATCTTAGAATAAGATGATTACTGATATGCAATCCCAAATTGGCCATCTTACTGAGGCAGTTAGGCAACATAATCCGGGGAAGTTGCCTAGCTCTTCTGAGAACCCAAAGGGCAAGGGGGTCGTATTTAGGGAGCACACCCAAGCTGTGACCATGCTGAGGAGTGGAAAGAAAATTGACAAGCCTGATAACACTCCTATGGTTACGTCTCAAAATTCCCCTCCTACACCTGACCCGACTTCCATCTCCAATGAGGAAGAGCCACATTGCTCTCCCTCGCTTGAAATCACCCACAATGAGGATGTCGTCATTCCACCACCCCTCTCCTGCCATGACAACCCCTCTATCCAGAAGCTGAGGGTGCCCTATCCAGAGCTCCTATCTGCTCCTGGGGAATCTTCTGTTGGCTCGCCTGGAACCAAGGATAGGACGGAGGAGATTATGGACACTTTTAGGCAAGTCTAGATCAACTTGCCTCTATTGGAAGCTAGCAAATAGATCCCATCCTATGCCAAGTTTCTAAAGGACCTGTGCACCCAGAAGTGTCGATCTAGGAGATAGGTCCAAGCCAAAATCATCCTGCCTGACCATGTTAGCTCGGTTCTCCAACATGGAACACCCCCCAAAATGAGAGACCCAGGGGCCCCATATATTTCAGTGGTTATAGGTAACCAACACATTGATGAGGCTCTGCTCGATCTGGGGGCGAGGGTGAACATTTTACCAAGCTTTGTCTATGACCTTTTGGGAGGAGGTGAGTTAAAACCTAGTCCAGTCATCCTCCAGGTCGCAGACAGATCACTTAAGACACCTCAGGGATTACTGGAAGATGTTCTGGTGAGAGTGGAGGACTTCTTCTTCCCTGTTGACTTTCTTATGCTAGATACTGGCCCTTCTAATAAGCCCACCAAGCCATCCATTATTTTAGGATGCCCCTTCTTAGCCACAGCCAACGCCTCTATCAATTGTAGATCAGGGGCACTTAAAATAGGCTTTGGGAACAAGAAGATCCAGTTGAATGTTTCTGATACCTACAAGCAATCCAGATTTGAAGATTGTTCTCAGATTGAGGTTGTTGATGAAATAATTTAGGAGACTACTATAACACTCTTATGTAGAGATCCCCTTCAAAAAGTCATATCTAAGGACCATCCTCTAACTATTGAAGAAACTAAAGGAAACATACCTGAATTAGAAGAGTTGCTGGGGATACACACGAAGTCTCTGTCCCCACCCTGGATCGTGAAGGTAGACCCGCTACCTGAGGTAGGGACGTATCAACTTAAACCCTCAATCCAAAAGGCTCCTGAGTTGGAGTTGAAACCCCTCCTGAGCACATTGAAATATGCTTTCCTTGGCCCTAATGACACACTTCCCGTTATTATCTCGTCTGCATTATCTGAATCGTAGGAGGGAGCTCTACTTGAGTGTTTACAAAGGCACAAGGAAGCAATTGCTTGGTCAATTGCTGATATCAAGGGTGTTGATCCCTCCCTTTGCATGCATCATATATACACAAACGAGTCCGTGAAACCTTTCCGAGACATGCAGAGAAGGCTCAACCCCAATATGCAGGAGGTTGTTAAAAAGGAGATTCTGAAATGGCTGGATACAGGGATTATTTATCCCATTTCAAATAGTAAATGGGTTAGTCCTATTCATGTGGTGCCCAAAAGGGCAGGAATCATTGTGGAAGAGAACAAACAAGGAGAGTTGGTGACCACTAGACCCTCAACTAGTTGGAGGGTCTGCATTGATTACCGTCGTTTGAACACGGCTACCTAGAAAGACCATTTCCCCTTACCGTTTATCGATCAGATTTTGGAACAACTGGCGGGGAACAAGTACTTCTATTTTCTTGACGGGTACTCTGGGTATAATCAGATAGCCATTTTTCCTGACGATCAGGAGTGTACCACCTTCACGAGTCCATATGGCACATTTGCATTCTACCAAATGCCATTCGGGATATGTAATGCTCCTACCACCTTCCAACATTGTATGATGGCTATCTTTTCTGATATGATCGACGAGTTTGTAGAGATTTTCATGGATGACTTCTCTATTTACGGCTCTTCATTTGACCTATGCCTTTCGCACCTCGATAAAGTCTTAACCCGTTGCGAAGAGGCAAAGCTGGTGCTTAGCTGGGAGAAAAGCCACTTTATGGTCCAGCAGGGCATTATGTTAGGGCATGTAGTTTTCGAGAGAGGATTAGAGGTGGACACCGCAAAAATTGATTCCATCTCTAAGCTTCCATCGCCCGCCAATGTTCGTCAGGTTAGATCTTTCCTTGGCCATGCTAGATTTTATAGGTGCTTCATTAGAGATTTCAGTAAAATCTCTAAGCCACTCTGCGACCTATTAGCGAAGGATGTCTCCTTCGATTTTGATGATAGATGTGATGAGGTTTTCCAAGTCTTAAAAAAAGCCCTCATTACCGCGCCGATTCTCCAAGCACCAGATTGGAACCTCCCATTTGAGCTAATGTGCGATGCTTCTGATTTTGCAGTGGGAGTAGTCTTAGGTCAAAGGGTTGATTGCAAACCTCATGTGCTGCATTATGCCAGCAAGACCCTTACAGATACTCAGCAAAACTACACAGTCACTGAAAAAGAACTTCTTGTTGTAGTAATTGCTTTGGAAAAGTTTCGGTCTTATGTTTTGGGATCCAAGGTTGTGGTGTTCACTGATCATTCTACCTTAAAGCATCTTCTTGCTAAAAAGGACACCAAACCTCTCCTAATTCGTCGGATTCTGCTACTCCAAAAGTTTGACCTGGAAATTAAAGAGAAGAAAGGAGTTGAGAATGTGGTGGCAGATCATCTTTCTAGGATCCCTATTGAGGCATCAAACCCTGCTGGCGGTATCCAAGAGACTTTCCCTGATGAGTCTCTGATGGCTGTGGAGGCCAAAATTCCTCAGTTCGCTGACATAGTGAACTATCTGGTCATGGGCATTACCCCCAATATCTGGGACAAGCAACAGCAAGATAGGTTTCTTGCCGACGCTAAATTTTATCACTGGGAGGAACCCGAGCTTTTTAGAATAGGCCCTGACCAGCTTTTCTACCATTGCTTCCCTGACGAAGAACAAAGAAGTGTTCTAAGTTTCTGCCATGACCTCCACTGTGGGGGACATTTTAGTGGAAAAAAGACTGGCCATAAGGTTCTTCAGTTTGGCTTTTGGTGGCCCATATTATTTTGAGATGCACATACATATGTGGGCACATGTCTACATTGCCAGCAGATAAGAACCATCGATAAAAGGGATGAGATGCCCTAGCAACCTATCCTCCCTGTTGAGATCTTTGATATTTGAGGCATCAACTTCATGGGTCCCTTTCCTGTGTCCTTCGGATATGAGTACATCCTTGTGGCTGTGGACTATGTATCGAAATGGATATAAGCCATACCCACGCGAACCAATGACCATTCCGTGGTTTTAGGTTTTGTTAAGGCTAATATCATTTCTCAGTACAGGTGCCCAAGGACGATCATAAGTGATGGAGGACCTCACTTCAAGAATATACACTTCACAAGACTACTCCAAAATTTGGGAGTTAACCCCATGATAGCCACACCTTACCATCTGCAAACGAGTGAACAAGTTGAAGTGTCTAATAGGGAGATTAAACAAATTTTAGAAAAAACTGTCAAGCCCAACCGTAAAGATTGGTCTAAAAAACTAAATGATGCTCTTTGGGCCTACAGAACAACATATAGGACTCCCTTGGGCATGTCTCCTTTTCGGCTTGTATACGGAAAGGCATGCCATCTTCTTGTTGAAATCCAACACAAAGTCTATTAGGCTATTAAAAATATTAACTGGAATCTGAATAAAGCGGGAATGGCACGTATGCTAGAGTTAAGTGAGCTTGAGGAGCTTCGTAATGAAGCCTATGAAACTTCTCAAGCTTACAAGCAACGTACAAAGGTCTTCCATGATAAGCACATGATTAGAAAAACTTTTGAGCCCAACCAGTGGGTCTGGCTTTTCAATTCCAAACTTAAATTATTTCCAGGAAAGCTCAAGTCCTGCTGGGATAGGACGTACATTGTTATCAATACCTTCCCTCATGGAGCTGTAGAAATTTGAAACCCTACTTCTGGTGTGAGCTAAGGTAAATGGCCAACGACTTAAACCTTATATTACTCTTTTAGATGGCCAGGTTTTGGACACACTTCGACTTGAGGAGACTTAGCTCCTCCCACTCTCCTACTCAGGTGATATTCTTCTATGTCTGTATTTTTCCAATGAGGACATTGTCAATCTTAGGTATAGAGGGGTATAACCTGAGGATGTTTATAGCATTTATAAATATTTGCATACATTCAGGATAGTGTATTATTCACCAAAGAAAAACAAAAAATCTTTTATCTTCTTAAGCTGAATTAGTTAGTCCCTAGTAGAAAATTTATCAAGTGTTATGGAAGATTTTCTTTTTAAATTGTTTCTTAAGTTTAGAATCCAGTATGGTTACACTCACTTGCATGTAGACTAGGTAATGGATCTTTGTAGAAAATCAATAAACATTTTTAGTCTACTGAACCCTTGGACAGTTAATAGGGAGTCAGGCATACTATCTTCTATTAGAGCCACCTCATATTTATGAGAAGAAAGTAGAGAGATTACTGGTACGCTAAGTCTAGTGCAAGGACTCTTAAGTTTTGGACAATTAGATGATGATACCTCAAAGTTAGGCATAGTTTTCGCTCTCTGTTCCTGTGTGCGTACATTGTGTGAATTCCTGAGAGCCACTAATTAAGGTAAATACACAGAGATGGAGTCCTAATAAAACTATGACTATGGTGGATGGTTACGACCGTCCTTCATAGAGTCCTCTGCTAGAAGAGGGTAATAGTGTCAAAGGTCAGAAATATGCTTGTCCTATCTATTCCTTCCCGATGCCGAGAGTAGGAACTTCCACCAAATAAGCCACACAATATCATCTTGACCATCATCATTCCTAATAATGCCTCATAAGTAAAAGTTTGTGTCATGTTGATTTATGAAAAAGAAAAAGAAAAAAAAAAGAAGAAAGAAAGAGAGAAATATTAATATAAAAAAAAAGAAAAGAGTCCAAGTTTATAGTTTTATCTTCGTATCACTTTTCATTATGTGACAATGTTTCTAAGGCAACAAAAACACCCATCGCAATCTACCAAATATGACCCATACCTACTTTTCAGTATTTCTGATCGTTTGAATATTGGCTGAGGACTTCTAACTTAGTTGTAGAGTTATTAGGACTTTAATTGAAGTGTGAATGCCATAAGAGATCACAAAATAGTGAGTACATTTACAAAATCTGGTGAAATGTGTGAATCTCAGAAAGAAAAAAAGGAAAAGAGTGAGCACAAAGGAACATCAAGAGAACAAAGTTGTTTAGCCTCTTTTTCAGTTGACTTGTTTGATAGTCTAGAGATCTAGAGTCTGTAATACTAGATTAGTGTAGCACCAGATTAGTGTGTGCCACCAAATACAAATCCATTCAACTTGATATCTCCTACCTAAGCCAAAAAGCTAGGGTCAAATTACAGATTATCTTCTACTTTATCCTCGAGAAAAGTAGTTGCCTATCCCGATAGAAATACCTACCAAGGGATAAGTACGAACTGCAAATGTAAGTTGGTTATTTTCACTTAGATCCATTACCTAGGCTATTATTATTATCACTTCACATTTGTCTGGATCTCTAAATTTGTGGAATAAAGAAAGAAGAATTCTCTTGATTACTTCCATTATTTTCTCTTTTTCTCGGGACTAGCAAAACTTAGGCATGGGGGTATTTGATAAGTCCAATTTATTGGACATTTATTTGGCTTAAGTACATATGGAATACATTTCCTCATAGTTTAATGACCTAAGCTAAGTAGTAATTAATCTTAGATTATTTTTGTATTTGCTTTGCATTCTAATACATACATTTATACTTCTTATTTGATATGTGCATGTAGAAAATAAAAGTATAATAGGTGGCTGGACAGGAATATAATTAGCATTTGAAGGAGGGTATGCCCATAATTGTCCACCTCCCACCGCCGCTCCCTCCGCCAGTGTTCAAATCCAATAGTTGTGCATGCGAAGGGAGAGGCAGGCGTTGTGGATCTGGAAAAGGTTAAAGAATCTCTTCGGGGGTTTGATGGATCGGCTCCCTTCCTCTCCACCGTGAAGAGAGCATGCACCGCAACCAGCCGCATGCACTGTGACCCCCTCACCGACCGCAGCCAGCCGTGCGCACACCCCCTCACCGCACGCAGCCATAACCACATGCAGCCATAGCCTCACAGCCGGCCCCCCCTCGTGCACACAGCGCCATCCCATGCACGCACGCCAACGTGAGGCCAAGCACTTCTACTCTCTCCTGTCGTTGCAGTAGTACCTCCATCCGCGCCACTCACACCCACAGGCGTTACTCACCTCGCGTGCAACCGCAGCAGCAGCAGACCCACCGCGCATAGCCACGCCCTCGCGTCCAACAGACCTTACGCGTGGCCTTCCCCCTCGACTGTGTAAGCACAACGCCCACACGCAAGCCTCTCCTTCCCTCCAGCCAGCGTCGCCAGCCCGTGTGCACGCCTGCCTTCTTCTTCTTCTTCTCTGCCAACCGAAGGTACCCAAAGCCACCAAAAATGCAACATTAAATCCGGCCATGAAACTTTGCGTTGGGAACTCCATCGGACTCACCTCGACTCGCCGAGAACAACCACGCTTCCGGCCGCACCAATTGACCACCCGACGGTCAGTCGGAGAGCCTCACCGCCGATGGCTTCTTCCACTCCGATCGGCGACCACCGCTGACCATTCGGAGTCCACCACCACCATCAAAAAGCTCTCATCGTGCTTATCCTCCTCTGAGCTTCCCGCATCCCGCCATCGCCTCCTCTTCGCACACGCACAAAGGAAGCAAATCCTATGTTTTGGGGTTAATTAATATTTACATTTGAGTGGCATTGCCAAACTCTCATTTTTTATTTTAATATTTGATATATTGAGTGAAATTGCAACGTCATGCTCATGCTTTCTCATAATTACTTGGCTTTTGTTATTCACATCTTTTGACATTGGTTTTGGATTAAGACGTACACAATTTCTCTCTAATACATATGCAATTGGAAATTACAGAGATTGATCACATATTTATTGAACATTACATTGAGGAAAAATTATGCATATAACCTTACATTCTCGAGTTATTGTGTGTCATCTTTTCGTCGCATTTCATGTCAGATTTGACCATAGATTTCGCACTCGATTGAACGAATACAAGGGAAAAATATTCATGAATTTATTGCATCTATTCCTCCTTGTGGATATGACCTAATCCATCGTGGTTAGTTTTACTAATAATTAGTTTTGCTTAGGATTTTTCCACCACGCAATTTCATTGCGATGACATATTTTTTTATACATTATTCTGGAAGCAAAAAACGGCCGTTCACTTAGCTGCAGTTTTCCTCCCCGAGAAGTGTCCACCACAGGCCATCGAGTGACATTCTGTCAAAATGCTATGGAATTCAGATTCGGGGACACACCGTTAGATGACTTGATCACCAGAAATGCAGAAAAGGTCAATCTCCTCCCAAAAATAATATTTGATGTCAGGAAAGAACTTATCCCATTTGGTTTTTGTCCAATCGGAAGGGATTTGTTTTGTTGCTAAATAATTTGCAATCAGTGCAAACCAAGGGAGGGTGTTGGAAGCTAAAAGAGTTTCATCAGGAAAAACATCTGGAGCGGTTAACGTATCATTTGTTATGAGACAAGAGAGATGATCAACCACTACATTTTGTGACCCTGCCTTATCCTTGATTTCCAGGTCAAATTCTTGGAGTAGCAAGATTCAACAAATAAGATGGGGTTTCGCATCTTTCTTGTTCAGTAAATATTTAAGTGCTGAGTGGACAGTGTAAATGGTGACATGTGAGCCCAACTGATATGAGCGAAATTTCTCCAGGGCAAAAACGATGGCAAGAAGTTCTTCTTCAGTTACCGTGTAATTTTGTTGTGCATCATCAAGGCTTTTACTAGCATAATAGATCACAACGGGCTTCTTGTCAATACATTGCCCTAGAACAACCCCTACAGCATAATCCATGGCATCTGTCATTAACTCAAAGGGACTATTCCAATCAGGTCCCTGTAAAATAGGTGCCTCAATGAACTCTTTCTTCAGTTTGTTAAAACTCTCTAAACATTGATCATTGAAGTTGAAAGGTTAGTCTTTGGTGAGTAATTGACTTAAGGGCTTGAAGATTTGGGAGAAGTTCTTAATGAAACGGCTGTAGAAGCCCACATGCCCCAAGAAAGATCGGATTTGTTTTAATGAGGTGTGTGGTGGGAGTCTAGAAATAGCATCAATTTTGGCACAATCTATCATAATTCTATTTTTAGAAATGACATAGCCTAGGATGGCACCTTCCTGGACCATGAAATGACTTTTCTCCCAACTGATGACTGTATTGACTTCTATACATTTCTGGAGAGTACTTTCAAGATCTTTAAGACATAAATGAAGGAGTCTCCAAAAATGGAGAAGTCATCCATAAAAACTTTTAAACATTCTCCTACCATATCTAAAAATATAGCAAGCATACACCTTTAAAAAGTTGTACGTGCATTACATTGACCAAAGGGCATCCTTCGGAAAGCAAAGGTTCTGAAGGAGCAGGTGAATGTAGTTTTTTCTTGATCCTCTGGATGGACTGCAACTTGATTGTAGTCAGAATAATTATCAAGAAAGCAATGGTAATCACGTCCGGCTAACCACTTTAAGATTTGATCAATAAATAGGAGAGGAAAATGATCCTTTTTGGTGGTGGTGTTTAATTTACGATAGTTCATGCACACACGCCAAGAAGAAGCGGTCCTAGTGGCAACATTTTCCCCATGTTCATTTGTGACAACAATTAGTCCAGCTTTATTCAGAGCGACTTGTGTAGGACTAACTTAGGAGCTATCAGAAATGGCGTAAATGATATTAGCATCAAGCCACTTAATTATCTCCTTTTTTACCACCTTTTGCATAATAGGGTTTAATCGCCTTTGAGGTTGGCGGGAGGGGTGAGATTCATCCTCAAGATATATTCTGTGAGTACAGTAGGTTGGATTGATACCCCTAAGATCAGAAAGGGTCCAACCAATAGCCTTTTGATGTTTACTAAGAACCTAGAGAAGTTTTTCCTCTTGTGCCCCGGTGAGTTGGGTGTTAATAATCAGGGGCATTGATTTATTCAGGCCCAAGAAAACATATTTAAGGGAGTCAGGCAAAGGCTTTAACTCAAGTTGTGGACCCGACTTTGAAATGATCTCTTCTTTGTGGTCCATGGAGGGGAGAGAGAAAGAGTCAAGTGGAGAGTTAGATGTGGATGATGAAGTTAGGGTGGGAGGATGGGTTGAATCAGATGTGGGTTCAGGAACTGTATCAACTACAAAACAAGATCCCAATTGTGAAATTTGCATGGTTTCCTCCACTCGATTTTCCAACTCAATATCTGAGTTGTCAAAGAAATCAGGTTCTTGGAATCTCCTAGAAGCTTGAAAGATATCTAGGGTAATTAACTCACCATCGCACATGATTTTCATCTTTCCAGAGTCACAATCAATATTTGCTTTAGCAGTGGCTAAAAATGGTCTTCCAAGAATTATGGGGGCTTTTTTCAATGCTTCCAGTACCTCTATGCTGAAGACCAAAAAGTCTACGGCAAATAGACAATTTTGGACCTGGATAATTACATCCTCAACAATCCCCTTTAGTTTTATTGTAGATCGATGAGCTAATTGAAGTGTAATCTTGACAGGTTTTAATTCATCGATCTTAAATTCTTCAAATACAATAGTGGGGATAAAATTGATTGAGGCATCGAGATCCAATAGGGTGTAATCGAAAGAAGTGTCATTAATGATCACTTGAATCAAGAGAGCACCTGGATCTTTCTTTTTCAGAGGCAATTTGCTCTGCACAACTGAGCTAACTATCTCTAGGAGAATCACCTTTCCTAAATTCTTGGCTACCTTTTGGTAGTACATAAATCTTTTGAAAATTTTGTGTAGGCAAGAATATATTTTATGGCATCAAGGAAAGGGATATTTATTTCTACTTGCCTAAAAAGATCCATCAATTCCTGATCAGTGGGCTCGGATTTCTTTTTCTTATTCTTTGTGGAGTGAAGGGCTTGTCATAAAGGCACGGGGCTATCCTATCCTGCAGTTGATGGTTCCTGAACGGGGTTAGCAGGGAAAGAGGAGGAAGAGTTGGTTTGCCTTTCTCTAGAGAAGGTTTCAGGCATAAGATCATGAGTATCTAGCTTTTCTATTCCTCAGAGTGACTGCATTTGTAGTAGGGTTGCTTCTAGGAGGAGGACGGGAAGCTTGATTTTGATTGAAACCTGGTGAGTGCTGAGGTGCTGGGTAGATAGGTTGATTGGGATACCCGCCTTGATATTGGTTTTGTTGATTATTTAGGTTGGGCATGGGCTGAGATGGCAAATTGTCAGCAGGTCTGTGATCAGGAGTGGCTTTGACTTGATTATGTAAATTAGTTACCATGTGGGTCACTTTCGTCATTTGATTCTGCATACACTATAGAGTTTCATGACCCGGGAGTTGATATCTTCTTGAGATGGCCTAGGTTGATACATGTTCTACCCATAAGTCCCAAATTGATTGGGCCTTTCCAGGAGGTGTTCAAGTTGTTCCTCCAATTTTGATTATAGGTGTTGGAGGAATTTCTAAATTGCTCCTGGAGAGCTAAAATGTTTTCAATGGCAAGGTTAAAAAGATTTTGATTCATGAAATCAAACGTCCTAGTCAAATCTTGTGAGAGTTTAGGAGAACTGCTACTCAACTGGGATAGCACCAAATTATGCAAGTTTTCTCTCCTCATGAGGTTAGGGGGGCTTGGGTAAGGAGCTTGTTTTTGAGTCAGCTTTTCTTCCATCCTTTTCTGGTGAATTTGCATTTGATCTAGTCTTTGTACAATCATTTGCAGATCATTGTGTGTGACTAGAATTGATGCAGATTTGGAGTCAATTTCATTTACTTTGAGCCTTGGGTTTGTTATCATACCAAAAGTATCCATCAAGGCCAAATTGAATGATTTTTCACTCATTTCTTCAAAAAGAAGGTAGGCACTATCGACATCTTTATTAAGAAAGTTGCCCCCACATGAAGCATCCACAGACCGTTTTAATTGATATTCTAATCCGTGATAGAAGATCTACACTAGCTGCCATTGTGGAATCTCATGGTGGGGACAAATCCTTAATAATTCTTGAAACCTCTCCCAAGACTCGTGGAGAGATTCACCAAAGTTCTGCTGAAAGGTCATAATAAATCGTCTTAAGGCATTTGTACGACCGATTGGGAAAAACTTTTTTAGAAAAGCACTTTTTAATTGGGGCCAGGTAGTAATAGGACACCCAACCGTCGTGAACCAATATGATGCCTTGTCTTTTAGGGAGAGAGGGAAAAGTCTCATGAGCCACAAATCTTCCCACACATTGCGAGAACGAGTGGTTTGTGTGAGGATAGTCAGCTCCTCGAGGTGGCTAAAAGGGTCCTCTCTCAGAAGACCATGGAAGTATTTAATTAGGTTCAAGATATCATGCTTAATTTCAAAATCCCCTTTGGGTATAACTACCCCAGGTCTCTCTTCGTAGTTGGAAGGATCATAAAAATCCTTAAGTGGTACAAGAGGTTCCCCAAGTGGTTGACTTGATCTTTAGTTGGCTAGGTTCGTGACTGTCCTAGCCAACTGGTGTTGATTAAGTTGAAGTCGAGCTAGTTGGTCGACCATCATGAATAGGGGATTATGATTTGAATTTTGATTTTGCCCTGGCTGTTCCGAGCTTTGAGGTAGCTCCAAACTTGGGAAGTTAGGGATGGAAAGGTCAGCATGCAGGTTAGCTGAAGAGTTTTGTACATGGGGGTTAGGGTCAGGTTGAGAGGTGGAAGCGAAAGTGGCAGGGTTTGTGGACCTATTTTGTATGTTTTCCATTTTTGAAGTAGAGGGGTGATGTTAAGAAGAAAAAAGAGATCTTTTTGTGCATGGAGTGAAATCAATTGGTCCCTCAAGATGTGGATTCTGGGACCTTCGTCCATGCATACACTGGAAGAAGGAGAGAGGAGTAGAAGAGAATAGATGAGGAGAAGTGTTCAAAACAAGCAAACAAGCCTAAATCTATCTTAAGGTTGGCTCCCTAGGGAAACCTAAAACTTGAGAACCTGGAAAGTAAGGGATCAATAAGTAAACCCACTTCCCAAAGGTAACCCGACTAGACTAGAGGTGGCTTGGGCCTAAACATGTCCTGGGAAAATCACCAGGGACTTGTGTAAACCCTTACCCGTCATTTGACTTCCCTCTAAGTTTGTCACCGCATTTTTTAAGGGAATTAGGAGCAATTAAGGATCCTTAAATTCCAGATATCAAGCCTAGTTTTTATGAAGTCCTTAAGTGATCAAGTGACTACTTGTTTTAATTAGGCTTGGGTACTTGAATGTGCACGAGAATGTGAAGGGCGTTGATTGGGGTAATGGCCAGTTATTTCTTTTTTTTTTAAGTGTGTGCGAATTGGACGGAGTAAGTCCAATGCCAAACCAAAAGTTGTCACATTTTTTTGTTGTTTTTCTGCTTTTAGGATTTGATATTATTTAATGTATTTTAAGGTCTTCTTGTTAAGATTTCAAACAAGAATGAATTCCACAATCACAAGGAAAACAAGTTGCATTGGTGAAGATGGATTCCCTTTATAGATTGTGGGACTAAAAATTGAGAAGAAACCCTTGAATTTACCCTAAGCAGAAAAATTAACTACTGATGAGTATTTTCAGGCTTTTCTTGTTAAGTAGTCAAAACAAAGCAAGAAACACCACTACTTGAAATAAAATCAAATAAGGATTCCAAGAAAAAAAATTTTGCGATTTTAGGAATTTTTTATATTTTTTTGGAATTTTTCTTTATGCTTGTGTCAAAGTCTAGAAATTATACTCGTGGGTATTTTGGACTTTTTAGTAATGCCACGGGCTACCAAAATTTTTTTAAGATTTTATATATTGTGTATAATTTCTCAAGGATTCTAGAAAGCTAAATTTCACAAAAATTGGACAAGTATAAAAATTTCTAAAATTAATGAACAATAACAAAATAATGAAATCAAAGGAGATGACCCATATGTGGTCTGCGAATTTTCAAAAATTTGTTAGATGTTCAAATGCTATGAAATTTGGAATAGATGTTCCTGACTTGTTTTTGAAACCTTTCGGCAAAATTTCACAAATTTAGGAGGCATGTGGTGTAAGGAATTGATTTTTGAAATCCAGATAGAAGTCTAGACTTGAAAATCAGAATACCCACACCTTGAGTAAAGTGGTGTTAATTAACTCAAACAATCAAACAATGATTTTTAAAATTCACCACTCTAGCAAATTTTGATGTTTTTGATTCTGAAAGCCTGATTTAGTGATTTTTTGGTAGTTTTTAGGATTTTATGTGACAAGTAGAATGGTATTGACCTCAACTCTGTGGGAAGACAACTTTAAGCTTTTGCTTCCAAAAAATCCTACCTTCTTCTTGTAGTACCTGCATACATGAGATGAAAGAAAGAGGAGGGGATGAGATCTGCATATCAAGCAAGAGGAACAAAGATATGCAAAGTCATTCCTCCGAGGCAATGGCGCCAAAAAGTGATCACGAAAAGGCGTGATTTGTTAAAATGGATTTAAATGTCGTTGCAACACGCAATTTTGATCGCTTTTAAAATTTGTAACAACCGAGTACTCGGTGAGTATTCGGGTCATCCCAAAGGAGGTGGAAATGTGACTTGAAATTCTCTTGCTTGAAAAATGGAAATCAACTTTCTTTTTGAATTTTTGAATATATAATTTTCTTAGATTTTTGAAATAACGGGTGATAAGAAGCTACTAACTACACCTAACACAAAATTTTAAGTGACAGGAAGAATCTCTCTCTAAGATCACCCTGAAAACCTAGGATAATTAGAGAGTGTGAGTGCACTAACTAAAGGGAAAATAAATAGATAAATTGCAACAAAAATTTTAAAGGCAACTTATATTGAGGAGAAAATTATTTTACAAAACTTATAGTGGAATGCTTCTACTACAAACATAAAATATAAAAACAAAGAACAAAATTCTCTCGATGATGATGTTGAAGAGGAAGGAAGCCTTGCTTCAAGCTCAGTTACTCCCGGGCTTAGAAAGGTAATGAGGTGTGGTTCATCATAGCTAAAATGCCCAAGTTATGTTAGAAACTAGGTTAAATACTACATTATTAACATGATAAAAAGGTAAAGTGTGGAAATTAAAGAAAAAGACCTAAAACATCAAATTTGTGCAAAAAATGCATAATTAGGTCAGTTAATGAGATATTCTACTGATAAATGCAAAATGATGATCCAATTGCAAATTGAACACATGATTGAGTTCACAAGTACAAATTAATGATTGAATTAACTTCTTAAAGGTTAATTAAGCTCCAATAAAAACTTCATGGCATTTGGGACATTAATAGGACCCCATATTCATGCATAAAACACACAAGGATTTATTTAAAAAGTCACCAGGGACCCATTTGTAAGCCTTTTGGACTGCCCTACATCAAATCTTATCACTTATGGGTTCCATCGCAATTCTTCTACCATTTCATCTTTTAGGGTCTTCGTGCAATTTTTCCAATACGCCTGGTGTTGTAGGTGTATCGTTCACGTGTAGAACACAGTCCACCTGGGTCGTCGTTCCTTTGATCCTCTAATCTAATGGCCAATCTTTCATCTCCGAGTGTGCACCTTTGCGCGAAGAATCACAGCCTCACCTAGATCTGATCCAACGGCACACATTTGGTTTTAAGCTTCCTACACTCCTCTCAATCACTCATCCACCATTGAAAGCTTATGAGACTAATCTCACCATTGCGGTGATTTGATCCACTAAAGCGGCTATTTAAGCACTGCCCTAAGCTCGCGTGACACCTAACAATTCCCTACCACCTTGAGTTGATCATTTCCTCCATGTTACCAACTCCCTCCCCATTTGAGTCAGTCCTTTCATCCAAGTCTCCAGCTCTTCCTCCTCCTTCATCGACCGCCAGTGATAAGGGCGGTGTCTCCTCCTCCAATTCGTCATTGTAGCAACCAGCTGTAGCCCAGGGACCCCATGCACTTGCTAGAGATCCTCGCATCCCCCTTCGTCGCCACAGTAACCCATTGTGGATCCAAGAAACTCATTCCTCCAATTAGAGTAGAATTCCTACTTTCTAGGATAATTATAATTGTAGTTAGTCTAGTGTGGATTAGATAGGAATAGATTAGCTTATTACTCCATGGATTTGGTTGATAGATAGGAGTAGATTAGCATAATGCCATGCCACCTCCTCTGATCAATTCAGATTGGAGGAGACAAATTCATCCCTTCATCATGTTCATTAATCTTTGCCCTCACTTCATACTCACTTCTGCATGTTTTCCTCACATTTTAGTCGCCAATCATCCATGCATCATGGCATTAGATCAGATTTGATGCTTTGATCATTTAGATCTAATTTAGGCACCAAAAATCATCTAAGGGCCATTCCATTCATTACATTTGTTCACAATGACCCTATTCTGATTTTGAATGAGTTGATTTGCAAATATTCTCATATTTGGTTTCAATTTGACTCTGATCAGAGTTTTGGAATGAAATGTGAATGATTGTATGGCATGATCTAAGTTCTTTTCTTCATGCTTTCTATGGCATGAGAGAAACATTATATTAGGATCTTTTATGTTTTGTGAGCTCTGATTTTGATTTGGGTATGTTGAGATCTATCCTAAATGGTTTGCAATGAATGGGAGATTAAGTTTTCATCTTTGAAACCTTGAGATGAATTTACATCGTACACTATCTATAGTGTAAGATAGAAACCAAATCAAGATTTCAATGTTTTATGGGTGATAAATTTGAATTTTCTTGGTTTTCAAGATGATTAAAAGAGCTTTGAAATGAGTTTTCATGGGTTTCAATCACTCATCTCAGATCTAGGATGAAATTTTACAGCCTTTATCTAAGATGAGATCTGGATTTTAAAGGCATTTGATGAAGGTTGTAATGTTTGGATTTGATTTTGAATGAGTTTAAAGTTTGATCAGGTCTTAAACAATTATTTGAACATGTGATTTTTGGTTTAATTCTCCCATTTCAGTACATAAAAGGCTGCATAGCAGCTACATTTCTTGGGAGTAAACTCTGATTTCAGTGGATCTGAGGACTTTCAGAGCTTAAGGAAACCTAGTTCTAGGTGTTACTTTCTGCATAGGTACTCAACGCCCTGAATCAAGCCTGATGTAGGCTGTAGGCACCTACTTGTGCTGCTGAAACAACAGCACCAGCTACTAGCCATTGAAATTTGAGCAACAGAAGCAATGGCTACCATAGCTGCATTCAGCCCCTTTGGATGGAAATTTTGGTTGAATCTGAGGATTTTAAAGAGATGACTTGTTCATAGTGATAGAATAGTATGAAACAAGCATTCATGTACTAGAATTTGAATTTAAATCTAAAAGGAATAGCTTGTAATCCTTGTTTGATTCTTTTGTCAGCATGTTCATGTGCCTAACTATCCAAATGTAAATTTGAATGATAATTGAATTGAAAATCATGTTTAAATGTTTGAACATCTCTTATATGAAGTGCTGGACATGTTTGAGTATTTGAGTTGCAATCCCAGCATTTAAAGCCATTTTAGAGGTCTTAGGTCTCATTTCAAAACACCCTTGTAGACCTCTTGTGTGTTAGGTTGTAAAATAAATAAAATTCATAAAAAATCATAGAAAAATAAAATAAACCTATCTTGAATAATATCAAGTATTTCTTTAAGTGGTTGCAAAGTTTCAAACTATTCCAATTCCCCAACTTAGTAGAACATACCAGTCAACGGTTCAATTTACTTTGAAACTTAATAAAAGAACCAAATCAAAAATCACAAAAAGAACATCTTCTTCTCTCATCTCACCCTTTATCTCTCATCTCCTATCTCTATAGAATATATAAATACCATAAAAGCCATAAAAAGCTCAAAAAAACCTAAAAATATCATGTATATTGTATTTATACTTGTATATACTATTTAAATCTAGGCTAAAATGTAAATAGTAACTTATATAACTTAAATGTAAATAAATACCTTATATCTATATTATATCTATTTAAATAAGTATTTATGTTAAGTTAAACTACATATACTGTAATTATATAATTATCTATTTATTTAATTATATTAAATGTAAATAACACTAAGTAATTCTAAATAACCATGTACATACCTATAATAGCATCTAATATTGTACATACATACTTAACTAATTATTATATACTGTACCATACTTGTATATTAATTTATTTAGGTAATTACTGCAGGTAATTAAGTTATTAAGTTAATTAAGTAAATTATTAAGTTCAAATAAAATAAAATAGTAAATTAAGTTATTACTGAAGTAATTTATACTATACATGTGTATATATTAATTTTAAATATTTTCAACCTATTTATAACATATTTATACTGTATTACCGTATTTATGACTAAATTATGTATATATTTATCTAAAATTTATCTTTAAATGTATATAAATTAAAATAAATGTTCTAAAATAAATTTAAAATGTGTAATAAATACCTTATTATATAAATGAACTAATTATAAAGTCAATTTCATGATTAATTTACCAATTTGTACATTAATTAAGAAATTAAACCTTAATTTAACGTGTGTAAACCATTAAATTTAACTAATTTTAATATATAATTAAATAATTTATAATCCTAAATTAATTATACAATTAAGTAGACCTATATAAGGGATTTCTAAATATATAATTTATTTAAATTTTGGAATTAACTATGGCCCTCAAATCGAGGGCCAAAATCTTGAAATCAGGACGCATGTTAGCGTTGCGATGCTCTCAAATAGCATGAAATTAAGTCCCACATCAAATATCTGTAGTCTCTTGATGCCATATAAAAGGAATTTGCTATGTTGCCTTTGCAGTTGTCAAGCGTAGGGTGCATATATACCATTCCCCCTCTCCTCTGATCTCAGCATTTAAATGAACATTATTGAGAAATTGGTGTGCGTGGGTTGGGAGCCCGTGCACAATGTTGGGCCTTTATTGATCCTATTGTGGGCCTAAAATGAAATGAAATAAAATGTACATTAAAGAAACTAGGGTTAGCTTAATAGTGGTCTGGTCCCACCCCATTAAGGTGTTATGTATCCCATGAAAGGCCGATCTGCCCACTAAAAAATCATATTTTTGGTTAAGTGAACAGTAGTGTGAGGGAGAGAGAACTAGGAAAAAAATATAAGTGTTGGTGAGAGGAGAGGCTAAGCAGCTAAGTGTTGAGTCTTGTGAAGTTGTGAGTGAAGTGTGTGTATACATGTATATGTATAGTATACATATAAGTATATAATATAATATATATGTATATGTATAATAAATAAAAAAATGTAATAATGTATACATATACATAGGTAATGTATATATATATATGTAAATAGAATAGTATATATTGTTTAAGCCTTATATATATAAATAAACTCTAAGGCTTTAGTGACATATATATTCGTCACTGTGTAGATATATATTTATGTCAGTAAACATAGTCTTTTACCTTATGTGTTGAACATATTTTTACTAAGGCTATAGCAACATTTATATATGTTACTGTATAAATAGTGTATGTTATTAAAGTTAATATTATATGTTAGTATATTTAGTCTAGTGTATATTAGTAGTAATTTTTGTACCAATACTTAGGTATTATTTAGGATAGCTGTACATAACTAACATAGAGTAGTTATACTTAGTTTTAGATGTTTGTTTAGTGTTTAAGGCATTGTAGTGAATATTAATTGATTCTTTTGTACATAATTGATCAATTCATTCATTGTTTGATTCATTTATTCATGTTGTAAATATAATTGACATTTTTGGAATAAAAGAACATTTTTAGAACATAGAGAGTGATGTATATCAATAAATGTCTCCTAGTAAATGATTACGAATAAACTAGTAAAAATTATGTAAATAAATAAAATGACCCAGCATTTGTATGCATTGTAACAACTATACTTCGACAACGACAACATTAAAACCTCGTTTTTAACATGCATTGTTTGTCCATGATCAAAAGGATCCTCCAACTCCTTCCTTAAAGTACTCCTGTAGGTTGATGAAGATCTTCCTCTTGGCAAGCCCTAGATGGGGCGTGCCTTACTCCTCCTAGAGTGGATGGCTTCCACTCTCTAACTCCTCCTTAGGGTGGACGTGGACCACCCTATGATCTCCTCCAATGTCTGGTCATCCCCTTGGTTGTTGATAAAGCATTTTTCGCGTATAGAAATAATGTGTATCAGAAAAATATGTCGTCGCAGCGTGTAAATCGTGGTAGAAAATACGAACAAAAATATTTTAATAAAACTAACCATGAAGAGTTAGGTCATATCCACAGGAAGGAATAGATCAATAAAATCATGAATAATTTTACCTTGTATTCGTCCAATCGAATGCGAGATCCATGCTCAAATCTGATGCGAAATGAGATGAAAAGAAGGAAACATACAAAAAATTAAGAATGCGGAGGGTATGTATGTAATTTTCCTTCCTTGAAATAACTTGAAATGGCATGTAGTGTAATTATACTTCAGGACTTTGGGCTTTCTCCTTTAGTTTATGTGAGTACTTTTGATGAGATTTTATGCATGTATCAATTTCAACATATAAGAGTTCAATGCATGAGAGAAATAATGTAAACATTTAAGGGCATGCATGCAATTTCACTCAAATAATTTAATTCATCAAATAAAGCAATAGTGTTCCACAATGGCATAATGTGTAAATATAAATTGAACCCAAAATAGGGGATCCCCTCCCCTTGTGCTCACGTGAAGAGGAGGCAATGGCAAACTGTGTGGAGCTCAGTGGAGGTTGCCTATGACGAAGGCTGCGCGTGGGCAATGACGGTGCATTGAATGGTGGTCGACGGTCTCGCCAGCAACAAGGAGGATGGCCGACGGCAGGGGCTGTCCACGCGTGCACGTGGACTGTCGTCGACCTGTCGAAGGGTGCGGTGGTGCTCGGGAGGTCGAGGCAAGTCCAATGGAGTTCCCGAAGCAAAGCTTCATGGCCGAAGTCGATGGTTGCATTTTGATAGCTTTGGGTTCCTCTCTGTTGGTCGTTGATGGAGAAGAAGAGGAGGAGGCTGACTACTATGGCTGTGGGAGCAAGCGTGCACGCACACTCAAGGAGGAAGTGTTGTGGCTGCACGTAAGGTGGCGTGATCGCGCAAGGGTGGCACAATGGCGCATGCACAAGGGCAGTGCACATGGGTGTACATGGAGGAGATCGGATGCACTGGTGGCGTGCAGTGGATGCGAGGAGGTGGATTGACAAGCGTAGAAATCGTGAGTTTTCGAAAAACAATGTCGTAGTATAGTTGCGAAATCCCCTTGACAAAAATATTTATAATATCGAAACTCGATGGATTTTATTCCTTTGAAAACTTGAGTCCCGGTCGTTCATCTCTGGGAGGAGTGAAAACAAGTCGAGATTTGGATCAGCTTAATCTAACCTAAATCTAATCTAACCTAATATTTTTGTCTTTTTTTGTGTTTTTGATCTTTATTTTGAAACATGAAACGAAACCTAGATCTAGACGTGCTAGCGAAAACCTAAGTAACTACGTGCATCTAAGTGGGCCATGGTGGCCATGCATGGTGTGACAAACCTAAAGGGGATGTCCCTAAGTAAACTAATAGGCATGCATCAAAGTTGTAGCAATGAAAATAATAGCATTCACATAAAAAGCAAACTAGATATGAACATCATGCATCAAGTGTTAGGTAACTATAGAATCTGGATACATGAAAATAAAACTAAACTAAAGAAAGGGATCAACCAAGAGAGGCTAAGGAGAAGCCTTCTTGGCCGTCCATTAAAGAGAGGAGGATAGGTGTGTGCACCCAAGTGGAGAGAGGAGGGTGTTGCACCCTTTCTCTACCAATGGCCGTCCTTGAGAAGACCTTGAGGGGGGTCTTCTCTATGGCCATCTAAGAAGAAAAGAAAATGGGGCGTGGACCCTCTATGGTGGAGGAAGAAGGCACGCCCACATGGTGTTGCATCCTCATGCTCTTCTTCTTGCCACCCTTGAAGAAGCTTGGAGGAGAGCTTCTTCCTAGCTGTAACGACCCGGTTCCCGAGTCCCTACGAGATACGAGAACCGGACCGACTTGACTAATCCCAAGACCTAGTCGTCCAACGAGGAAGTAACCAAAAGAGCAGTAAAATAAACAACATTCAGCATGAATATAACTAACAGTAAGAAAGTACAGCAGTAAGGGAAGAAACTACTATAGTAGATACCACCACAACAGTAGAACAACATTTATCATATAACATGAACTGCAGGTAAAGAAAGTACAGCGGAAACAAGAACTACTCACTATAACATAAACAAAAGAGGTACAAAGGACTGTGGTAAACTCTACTGGACCCTACTCGGCCCAGCGTCCTCTGCAGCCGCTGACCCTGGCTGCTCAACACCTGGTCCTGAAAAAGGTAACGAGTGTAACACGTCAGCAAAATGCTGAGTAGAGTGGCAACTAAAACTAAAGACAACAGTAGAGTGTACAGTAGCTGTTATGTTCTATTACTTTCTTTATTTACATCTTTCAATTGTCTCACTATTTCATTTATTTCTCAGATCTTTTACTTGATCTCGAATGTTCCTCGTGGGAACGATCTTGATTGCAGTCTTTTCCAAAAAGTAGAAGTAGCACGTGGTGCTCTCCTGGCCGGGAGAGTCCCCCGTGGTGATCCTACCCTCAGTCAACAACCCCAAGGTCACTGACAGATGTAACGATGACTACGGCACGCGCGATAAACGCACAGGTAGCTAACCCGTACTGGCACGCGGTCAGTCATTTCCGTTAACGGGTGCGCCCAAAGCACAGCACAGAACCAGTCCAAGGCAGAGCCCTCTCAGTAACAGGGGTCCAACCCCTCCACAGTAACCAAACCGAGGCCTTGCCCCTCCACAGTCCGCGCACCCTCGCCTGACTACCCTGGTTTGCCCCAGCGGGCCTAACAAGTCGGTGTGGGAGGCTAGCAGAACCCCGGGGCCCGTGGGGTAGCTAGTACCTCCCTACACTAGTAGCTCTCCTCGGTACTACGTACGCGAGGGCCAGCAAGTCGGTACAGAGTGGCCAGTCCTAACCCCAGGTCCCTGGGGCGGCTAGCTCCGCTCTGCACTAAACAGGGGGACAGTCGCTCTCCTTGGTACTCCGTACTCAAGGGCCAGCTCACTTCCCCAAAACTATTCCATTCACTTTCCAGGAGTTCTACTCCTACCTCCCAGTAGGGTTCCATCCTTTTTACTCAAACATCCAGGTTTTACTTTCCAGTTTCACATTCTTACAATCCATGTTCTCAACCATGTTATCTATTCACAATAGGCAACTATTAATTCAAATTACAGGTAGCTTTATATCTCTTTCCATTTTCCAAGACTGCAGTATTATACATTCCACTAGTTTTCCCATCCTAGGATTCATGCCATATCCTAGGATCTATCATACAATCTAGTTTTCCAGTCCTAGGATTCATGCAACACCTAGGAGCTATCATTCCATCTATTTCTCATTCCTAGGGTTCATGCAATGTCCTAGGTTCTATTTATGGTTTCATAATTTAACAGATTTTAATAACTTAAAGCCACTCTACCAGGCACAACGGGAGTAATGGGGGCATGATCGGGAATCCCGCGTGCCTCCGCGACTCCCAAGACTATAACTGAACGAGGTCCTATCACAAGGATCAAACACAAGGAAAGTCTCAAAATAGTGCATAGCTACTGTAGACGGGTAGAGGAATTAATTTTAAAAAGAACGCAACTCGAATCGCGGAAAACGGAGCTCGAACGGGCCCTAAACGGGTCGAAAAAGACGATACTGTGCAAAATCAGACATATGGAACTTCTTCCAGACGTCTTAAAAAGTGGATCAGAGAATTACCTGCTCAGCGTGGTTTCCCAGACGTCCAGAAGTCTGCGGGGATGTCTGGCCTAGCTTCAAGACGTCCGATGGTTACCCCGGACGTCTGGAGGTCTCTCCCGCCGTCTGGTACAACAACCAGACGTCTGATTCGCAAACGATGGCGAATCAGCGAGCCTGCGCACAGCCAACTCCCTCCCTCAGTACGGTCAGTCGACAGGAAGGAAGAAGAAAGCGGAATACTCACCTTTCAGATGTCTGTGTGATCTTCCAGACGTCTCCCTCGCCGTCTGGCTATTAACCCAGACGTCTGATTCTGGAAATTTTTCCAGTACAGGGCACCACCCGGCTTCCGCTCGCGACGCCGCCCACGTCGCACCTCGCGCGTCTGCTGCTCAGACCGCAGCAGGTCCCTCTCTGCGTCGTTCCGCGCCCCCTGCGCCCTCCGCTGGCCGGCCCTAGCAGCCCCGGCGAGCTCGCCGGCACGGTAGAGCTCCGCTCTCGCACGCAGCACCTCCTCCTCGCTCACTGCGGCCGCCGCTGCCGCCCTCGCGCTCGCTCTCGCACACAGGAAGGAGGAGAGGAAGGGGTGGAGACGACGGGAGGGGAGGCGTGGCCTTTTTAAGGCCGCGCGAGGAGGAGAGAGAAGGAGCGCGGCAGGGGTCTGCAGCCGCAGAGAGAGAGAGGGAATATCGAATATGCGGGTCTGCGCGCTCAGGCGCGCAGACGACTCGCGCGTGTGGAAGATAACGGTTTTTCAGACGTCTGGAAACGATCCCAGACGTCCTGTAAGACGTCTCGATGTGACCCCAGACGTCTGGTCCGACGTCTGGGCCACCTCCCAGACGTCTTAAAAGATGTCTGGGGCACGCGTTCGTTACAATATAACAAACTCAAAGGAAGTTTCATCCCCGAAACTTGCGCCAAATAGGGTGCGGGAAAAGACATCCAAATAACCATAACAAACTCAAAGAGGACCAAAGCCGGTCCGAAAAGATGTACCCGCAAAAAGCTCCGGGTACCGCTCCTGCATTGCTGATGGTGTAAATTGTTGTTGGTGATAATTGTAAAGATTATTGTTATGATCATGTCGTTGTAGTATAGGGTGTATAATATAACATTAAGGATGTCGTATAGTGGTGAGTATGGGTGAGTACCAGTCATTACAACCATTATTATCATTTGCTTATTTATCTAATTTTTACTGGTTTTGTTCCAGGTCGTTCTCTGGGAGGCAATTTATTGAATTTAATTCGGTCACTCTTTGATTATCTCCAAAATTGTCTTCTTATTCAAAAGGAAACTTTACATTTAAAGAATGAATGAATGTTTTATTTACCTAGTTACTAAGAAGTGCTTGCAAAAAATACTAACTATGAACAAGCATCAAACAATCTATTATTATACTCTAAACTATGTATTTACAAGTTATACTATTAACACTAATATGTTAGTTCATACTACATTAGGATACCATAGTGTAAAAACTTAACTTACTAGTCATTTATTTATAGTGACATATATATCAGTTTTAGTGACAGATATAAACGTCGCTAAATCTCAGAAAACACTATATACAACCTAAAGAAGCAAACTGAGGTCTTTAGCGACATTTATAGTGTCGTTTTATTCTGTTAGTAATTATGTGGGTTTACTTATACGTATGTATATTACTTATTCTACTGCTGTATGTACCGTGAGTCTTTCTGTTCTTGCTATCTCTTGTGTTCTCTCTTTTTTTTTAAGTCGTCTGTCCTTTCAATTTGTTCTGTGTGGTATTTCAGAGGCTGCGGTGGAGACGGGGTTATTAGGCTAACGTCCTTAGTGTAAAATGTGTTTAATTAGCGGGCGCGCTTTTCGAGGGATACACAGCACCCTATGGGTGGGACCAGACCTCTACTAAGCGCGCCCTAATCTCAGATTAGGTGGCTTAGTAACGTTTTCGTATCAGCGCAGGGCCTCAGCCCAACGCCAGACATATATTCGCACGCTCGGGCCCCCGGCCCCACACATACATCACATATTCAATATCATCCCATATCAGAGTTCAGCACAAATCGGGTAATCGGATAAGGGATCCCGTTTCGGGCGCCCTGCGCCGTGACGACTGCTTCAACTATGGCATAAATTATATTTATATGGCTGCGTTTGGTTTGCAGCACACGATGTGGCGCTATTCCAGCGCCACATCGTGCGCTGGAAATCAGACGCAGCTGCGTCTGTGCGCATTTTTGGCCCTCGATTTGGGGGCCATAAATTATTAAAAAAAATAAAATAAAAATATGGTAAATAAAATATTTACATAATACTACATAATTGATTAATTAATTTTGAATTTTAAATATATTTACTATACAAATAAATTCGCTAAACTAGGCTGATTATACAGGTTGATTTAGGTGATTAAATGGTTAATTACTTATAAAATAATTAGTAAATGGTCTAATTGACCTCAAACAGTTTTAACTTACATACTTAAGTATTTAATACATATTTTTATTGTATTTTTACGAATTTATTTATGTTTTATTGAGGCTAAAATAGCAATTCTGTGTAGTTTATAATTAAAACTAAGTTACAGTAAGTTATACTAGGTATAATTATACTTTGACTAACTTAAATTACTTAATATATACATATATTCCCAAGTTTATAGATTTATTTACTTGATTATTGCTCTAACTTATTAACTTAGCTACTAAATAAGTAAATATAAATCTGTACATACATATATACATAAATCAGTAAATACATGCATAATAGATTAGTATATATACATATTTTTACATAGATTACATATGTATATGAATTTCTGTACAGGTTTTATACATATTTACAGTATAACTATGAATCTAACTGATATGCTATAGTTATAATACTATGAATAGGTATATTTACAGTTTTAAAATAAGTCTATGTCATTAGGCTTTTGTATAAAGTTAGGGAATTAGAGTTGATTGAGTTTTTATTTGAGTTTAGACAGCAGCCGCAGCTACTGTCAGAGGAGATGGAGAAGAGAAGAATGTGTTGTTTTAGTGTTGGTATTAGTTGCTGTTCAGGGTGAGTTTTTGTAGCAGCAGCAGTGGCTTAAGCCACTGTCAAATGGCTAACTGCTGCTGCAGTTAGTCCACTTGGAGAAAGGGGAACAAAAAATTCATAGATGAAAGGGGAATTTGGAGGAGAAGAGAATTTGGAGATGGAGGGAAATGTAGCTGCAAGTTGCAGCATGTTGCTGTATAACTGGGAACAAGATTAAGTTCAAAACAAACTAAACATTGAAGAGATGAAATCCAAATCTGAAAGGGGTTTAAATCTCACGAAAATCTCATGTAAATTCAGCTCAAATACTCATTAGGAAAAACCTTATCAGAAGCATCCTTTCAGATCAACATTCAAATGGCATTGAGTTAGTCTTCCTAATGCCATAGACAGCATGAAGGAAGACTTAGCTCGATCAATTAAAACCAAAGAAACACAATCCCAGTTTCTTGCAACCTTAAGGAGTATGGAAAACTCCTTAGGTTAGAGAATCACCATACAGAAATGATCATCAACACAAATAGTGCATGGCAGTTCTGAAATAGCAAAAAGAGACTAAGAATGCATTAAGGAAATTTAATGGAAGCTAGCGAATGCATTCAAAACAAAGTATAAACAGAATCATGAAAGGCTCTTCTGATTGGTTCTCTGTCACCAGAGAACTTCTCAGAATCCTTGCCTACAATGAAAACCAAAAATCCCTTCAATTTGTCAGATCTGTCAAAACATTTCAGAGAGTAAAAATCCTTTAAAATCCAAATCAAAAGTGCTCTGACAAACTGAGGCAATCCATTTAAAACAGAGGGGCTTTTGTGAAACAAATGGAGTGAGTGAGAAGCCCCAAATGGTGCTTGTGACGCCACTTTCAGATCTGAGGCAGTGCGCCATCAGATCTGAAATTGGGTCAGGATGTGTGGGTGATTGATGAAAAATTCGTCGTTAAAAAGGAAAAAACAAGAATCAGAATTTGGATGATGGAAAAACAAAACATGAAGAGGGAGATAAATTGAACAATGAACAGATGATTCTTCCCCTCTGATCTGGACTGATCAGAGGAGGTGAGGGAGGGGATCTAATACTAATTCTACTCCTAAGACTAATCTAACTACAGCTAACATTAAACACTAACAATTAAAACTAAATCTATTCTAAACTACTGCAAACTAAATCTAACACTACTTGTGCAGAATTAAAAACTAAACTAAAAGGAAGAATGGGACCTATGGGTCCTTAGCCGGCGGCTAAGGAGGAAAAAAGGAGGAGGGTGACTCCAGCGGAGGGAAGAGTCTGCTAGTGAGACTCCAGGGTCGTCCTCAGGTGCTACGAGGTCCTTAGCGACGAGGAGGGTCGAGAGCAGGCGATGATTCCACAGCCGGTGGCTGTGAAATCAGGGTCTAGATGAGGAGGAGAGACTGGAGTGGACGAACTGATCGCTAAGAGATGTAGGAGGGAGCGATCCCTTGCGCGCGACACCACTGAGGTGCTTAAGTAGCAGCTCAGTGATTGAGATCACCGCAAGGGTGAGGTTAATCAAAATTAGGCCGGCGGTGAGGATGAGATGGGTAGAGCGCGCGGCGAGTCAAGAGAGAGATCTGACCGTCAGATGAGATCTGGGAAGAGAGGTGAACGCACGCACCGAATCGCGCGAAGGTTCCATTTGATTCCAGCCACAGATCGAGATCAAAAGTGCGATGGACGGTCGAGAATGGCTGTGTTCTTCGCGTGCTACAGTGCGCGTGAAGAACACAGGCTTCTCTCTGAAATGAGGGAAAACTTGCAGGAAGACCCTTGAACGAAGGGGTAGAAGAATAGCGTGCAGGTCCAAAACTGAAAAGAACTATAACTGGAAGGGCCTTGCAGTCATACAGAAGGGTCCCTGCGGCTTGCAAAAAGGTCCAAGAAGGAGTTTTGAAGGGTAGAAATGTAATGCATGAAGGACCTAATTGTAATCTATTTATTTCTAAGCCTAAATGATGTCCAATTGCTTTCAAATTTTTACATGTGCTTAATTGAACATTTAAGACATTGATTTTACTTCTGGTTTATCTTTTCAAACTTGTTTATGTGTTCAATTGATGCATGGATCATCATTTGTTCTTTAGTTTTCAGAATATCTCATTTTTGTGACCTAATTAGGAGGTTTTAACACACATTAAAAGTTTTAGGTCTTTTCTTTAATTCCCACACTTAACCCTTTTTATATGTTAATTTGATATTGTTTTGCTTAGTGTCTAGCTTAATTTCGGCCTTTTAGCTATGATGAGTAGCCACTCATCAATTGCCGCCTCAGGCTCCCAGGTAGCCTCCTCGTACCGCTGGTTCCTCCACAAAACCTTTACCAGGGGTACTTGCTTTCGTCTCAAACTGCGGATGGCTCGGTCTAGGATCTGCACTGGCTGCTCGGGGTAGGTCAGGTCGTCGCTCACCTCGACGCTCTCGTGACTCAGTACGTGACTGGAATCGGCTACGTACTTCCTGAGGTTGGACACGTGGAACACGTCGTGCACACCAGAAAGCTGCGGGGGAAGGGCAAGTCTGTAAGCAACGGGTCCAACTCGCTCCAGGACCTCAAAGGGCCCTACGAACCTCGGCGCGAGCTTCCCTCTCACCCCAAACCGCTGTAGGCCCTTCATGGGCGAAACACGAAGGAAGACATGGTCCCCAACCTCAAACTGCACCTCTCTGCGTCTCCGATCCGCGTAGCTCTTCTGTCTGCTCCTGACAGTGCGGAGTCGTCTGTGGATCTGCTCAACTACCACCTGACTCTGCCGGATCAACCTAGGGCCAACCTCCCACTTGATCCCCACCTCAACCCAACTCAAGGGTGCCGTACACTTTCGTTCGTACAGAGCCTCGTAGGGAGCCATGCCGATGCTCGAGTGATAACTGTTGTTGTATGCAAACTCCGCCAGGGGCAGGTGCTCCTCCCAAGAGCCCCTCCAGTCCAGTACACAGGCACGCAAAAGGTCCTCAAGTGTCTGTATCGTGCACTCAGACTGTCCGTCCGTCTGAGGGTGGTAAGCCGTGCTAAACCTCAACCTCGTCCCCAAGGTCTGCTGAAACTCAGCCCAAAACTGGGACGTAAAACGGGTATCCCGGTCGGATACGATCTCCCACGGAACTCCGTGTAGTCGTACCACATCACGGATATACCTCTCTGCCAACTTTGCTGGTCCCAAAGTGACTCGGATCGGCAAGAAACGCGCTGTCTTCGTCAGTCTATCCACTATTACCCAGACTGCGTCGTGTCCCCGCTGGTTAACAGGTAAGCCCACCACCAAGTCCATGGTGATGCTCTCCCACTTCCACTCTGGCACTGGAAGCGGCTGAAGCGGCCCTGCAGGCCTCTGATGCTCGGCTTTCACCTGCTGGCACACTAAGCACTATTGCACGAACTCACCCACATCCCGCTTCATCCCTCTCCACCAAAACTCGCGCCTCAAGTCGTGATACATTTTCGTGTTCCCGGGATGTATGGTGAATCTGGAACCGTGTGCCTCAGTCAGGAGCTCTCTCAACAGTTCCTCGTCTCTGGGAACGCACAACCGTCCCCTTAAACGTAGCACCTGGTCTGTGAAAGAGAAGTCCCCTGGGTCTCCTGATAGTACTCTGTCGCGCAAAGACTGCAAGTACGGATAGGCCATCTGTCCTGTGATGATACGGTCTATCAGCTCTAGCCTGGTCTGCCGTGTCACCGTCACTGCCCCACAGTAACCTCGTAACTCTAGAGGTCACCAACTGCCCACCTCCTCCAAAAGGCTCCAACTCTGTAACTGTAAATTGGCCAAGCGTGCGGGCGCCTTACGGCTCAAGGCGTCAGCCACCACATTGGCCTTTCCCGGGTGGTAGGAGATGCTGCAATCGTAGTCCTTCAGAAACTCCAACCAACGTCTCTGTCTCATGTTGAGCTCCTTCTGATCAAAAAGGTATCTGAGGCTCTTGTGATCTGTAAAAATCTCGAAGGTCTCACCGTACAAGTAGTGCCTCCATGTCTTCAGCGCGAAGACAACAGCTGCCAACTCTAGGTCGTGGGTAGGGTAGGTATGCTCATGGGGCTTCAGTTGCCACGAAGCGTAAGCAACCACGTGACCCCTCTGCATGAGCACACCTCCTAACCCCTGCAAGGAAGCATCCGTGTACACAACGAACCCGCCACTACTGTCAGGGATGGTGAGCACGGGAGCCGAGGTCAACCTCTCCTTCAGCTCCAGAAAACACGCCTCACAGGCGTCTGTCCAAGCAAAGGCACGTCCTTCCGGGTCAACTGTGTCATAGGACGTGCAATCTGTGAAAATCCTCTGATGAACCGTCTGTAGTAGCCAGCTAGTCCCAGGAAACTGCGGATCTCAGTGACTGAACGTGGTCTCTCCCACCTGAGCACTGCCTCGACCTTGGCTGGGTCCACCGCCAGGCCGTCTCCAGAGATCACATGACCCAAGAAGGTCACCTCCCTCAACCAGAACTCGCACTTGCTGTATTTGGCGTACAGCCTACGTCGCCTCAGAGTGTCCAGAATCATCCGCAAGTGCTGTCCGTGCTGCGTCCGATCTCTAGAATAGATGAGTACATCATCTATGAAGACCACCACGAACTGATCCAAGTACGGTCTAAACACCCGGTTCATCAGGTCCATGAAAGCAGCGGGGGCATTGGTCAGCCCAAACGGCATGACCAAAAACTCTTAGTGTCCGTACCGGGTGCGGAAAGCTGTCTTGGAGACGTCGGTCTCCCTGATCCTCAACTGGTGGTATCCAGACCTCAAGTCTATCTTGGAAAACACCGTGGCACCCCACAACTGGTTAAACAAATCGTCGATCCTCGGCAGCGGATATCTGTTCTTGATGGTGACCCTATTCAGCTGTCGGTAGTCCACACAAAGGCGTAGGGTCCCATCCTTCTTCTTCACAAACAGTACCGGGGCTCCCCAGGGAGACGCACTGGGCCTCACGAAACCTTTCTCCAAAAGGTCTTGCAACTGGGACTTGAGCTCTCGCAGCTCAAGCGGTGCCATCCTGTATGGCGCGGTGGAGATGGGGCTGGTCCCTGGTACTAGTGAGATCTCAAACTCGATCTCACGCTCGGGCGGTAGTCCTGGTAACTCGTCTGGAAACACGTCGGGGTACTCTCTGACCACCGGGATGCTCTGGAAGTCTGCCACAGGGCTGGGCTCTGCCACCACACAGGCTAGGAAGCCCTCACACCCCTGGCTCAAAAGTCTCGCCGCCCGAAGTGCCGAAATGCACCTGAAACCTCCGTCCACTGGCTGTCCGTGAAACTCGAAAGAAGGCAACTCCGGAATGGAGAAGACAATCTTCCTCTCAAAACAGTCCACCAAGGCGTGCTAAGCGGACAGCCAATCCATCCCCAGAATCACACCAAAGTCCTCCATCTGGATCATAATCAGGTCAGCTGGCAGGCTATGTCTTCCAACGCTGACCTCGCAATCCGTGTACACCTCCTCAGCTACAAACAGCTGACCACTTGGACCTCTGATTACGAACGGATTTTCTAACAGTGTATAATCCTGGTCCAAACTAACTGCGAAACTGGCTGCGACAAACGAGTGCGTAGCGCCAGAATCGAAAAGAGTGTAAACGAGTCTGCCAGAAACTGAAACCATACCTGCTACCACGGATCTCGAAGCTCTGGCGTCCCTGTGTGTTAGGGCGTTGATACGCCCCTCAGCTCTAGGTGCGGACGAAGCAGCCACACTCTGCGTCGGACGGGTAGGTGCTGGCCGGTACCCTCCTCGCGACTGCTGTCCTCCTCCTCGCACCTGGGAATCGCGGCCTCCTGCGCGCCCTCCAGTGCTCTGCACGGGAAGTATCTGCTGACCTCCTGCCCTAGATGGGCAGTCCCTCCTGACGTGGCCCGGCTGGCCACACTAGTAGTAGAGGGGAACCCGACTCCCGCCCTCAGTGAGTCCCTGTTGTCGACTAGGCGGGGGTCCGGTGCTGGCGACTGGCCCCTGTCGAGGGCCCCCAAAGGCCACTGATGGCCCTGCACAACGTGACGGCTCTCCTGCGGACGCCACGTGTCTTCGTTCTCGCCGGCCCTATGAGAAGTCTGGCTGAAAGGGCCTCTTTCGCCCGCCATCGGTCTCTCGCGCGGATGGGTTGGTCTCCTCGTAAGTCATAGCTGCCTCTACCACCCTCGAAAACGTAGGCAGCTTCAGGGGTTTGACATACCCCCGGATCGCAGGCCAGAGCCCCTCGGTGAACCTCCAAAGGCGCTCCTCCTCAGTGGCTACCGCTGTCACTGCAAAGCGGGACAGCTCCAAGAAACGCGTGCGGTACGCGCTCACAGTCATCGTCCCTTGGCAGAGAGTGTAGAACTCCCGCCTCCTCTGGTCTTGCCACGTCTGGGGAAAGTACTGCTCGCAAAAGAGGGTGACGAACTGGTCCCACGTCGGCTCGTCCCTCTCCTGTCCCCGGACCGCCCTCCACCACCGGTGTGCCGCACTCTCCAGCTGGTACGTGGCAAAGGCCACGCGGCACTCCACCGGGGGGCGAAGGGTGTCGAAGATCTTCTCCAGCTGCTCAAGCCAGTCCTCTGCCTCGGTCGGGTCCTCATCCCCCTTGAAGGAGGGGGGCTTCAGCTTCCGGAACTGTCCGAAAAGCTCGAAGTGGCGCTGTAGGGGAGGTGCTGGTGAACCTCCAGGCGAAGGTGCCTCGTGTACAGAAGTGTCGGAGGAAGGTGGGGGCGGCAGGGGCCCATCCCCTCCCTCGTGTCCAGTGCCGTGTCCGTCGCGTGGTCCCACAGAGGACTCCCCCTCTGCAGCCCCAGGAGGAGGCGCTCGGGGCGGTGGGTGGAGCTCCTCTCGTACAATATCTCGTATCAGTCTGGCGAGGTCCTGGGCCTGGATGCCCGGGAGTGGTGGCTGGTCCACCGAGATGTCAACAACAGCACGTCCACCTCGCCGACCTTGCCCTCGGCCGCGCCCGCGGCCAGTCTCGCCAGTCCCGCGACGAGGCATCTCCTGCAAGGAGACGCGAAACTAAATGAAAACGTCAAAACAGACGGTACCTAACGAAACTTCTAAGAGCTCAAGTCAGGAGATATGTTGTGGTGGCTACTCTAGCTATAAACATGCGAATTGGTTCTTTTCCAGTCAGTTGATTCACTTCTCGGGACGACCTTGCTCTGATACCATCTTGTAACGACCCGGTTCCCGAGTCCCTACGAGATACGAGAACCAGACCGACTCGACTAATCCCAAGACCTAGTCGTCCAACGAGGAAGTAACCAAAAGAGCAGTAAAATAAACCACATTCAGCATGAATATAACTAACAGTAAGAAAGTACAGCAGTAAGGGAAGAAACTACTACAGTAGATACCACCACAATAGTAGAACAACATTTATCATATAACATGAACTGTAGGTAAAGAAAGTACAGCGGAAACAAGAACTACTCACTATAACATAAACAAAAGAGGTACAAAGGACTGTGGTAAACTCTACTGGACCCTACTCGGCCCAGCGTCCTCTGCAGTCGCTGACCCTGGCTGCTCAACACCTGGTCCTGAAAAAGGTAACGAGTGTAACACGTCAGCAAAACGCTGTGTAGAGTGGCAACTAAAACTAAAGACAACAGTAGAGTGTACAGTAGCTGTTATGTTCTATTACTTTCTTTATTTACATCTTTCAATTGTCTCACTATTTCATTTATTTCTCAGATCTTTTACTTGATCTCGAATGTTCCTCGTGGGAACGATCTTGATTGCAGTCTTTTCCAAAAAGTAGAAGTAGCACGTGGTGCTCTCCTGGCCGGGAGAGTCCCCCGTGGTGATCCTACCCTCAGTCAACCACCCCAAGGTCACTGACAGACGTAACGGTGACTACGGCACGCGCGATAAACGCACAGGTAGCTAACCCGTACTGGCACGCGGTCAATCGTTTCCGTTAACGGGTGCGCCCAAAGCACAGCACGGAACCAGTCCAGGGCAGAGCCCTCTCAGTAACAGGGGTCCAACCCCTCCACAGTAACCAAACCGGGGCCTTGCCCCTCCACAGTCCGCGCACCCTCGCCTGACTACCCTGGTTTGCCCTAGCGAGCCTAACAAGTCGGTGTGGGAGGCTAGCAGAACCCCGGGGCCCGTGGAGTAGCTAGTACCTCCCTACACTAGTAGCTCTCCTCGGTACTACGTACGCGAGGGCCAGCAAGTCGGTATAGAGTGGCCAGTCCTAACCCCAGGTCCCTGGGGCGGCTAGCTCCGCTCTGCACTAAACAGGGGGACAGTCGCTCTCCTTGGTACTCCGTACTCAAGGGCCAGCTCACTTCCCCAAAACTATTCCATTCACTTTCCAGGAGTTCTACTCCTACCTCCCCGTAGGGTTCCATCCTTTTTACTCAAACATCCAGGTTTCACTTTCCAGTTTCACATTCTTACAATCTATGTTCTCAACCACGTTATCTATTCACAACAGGCAGCTATTAATTCAAATTACAGGCAGCTTTATATCTCTTTCCATTTTCCAAGACTGCAGTATTATACATTCCACTAGTTTTCCCATCCTAGGATTCATGCCATATCCTAGGATCTATCATACAATCTAGTTTTCCAGTCCTAGGATTCATGCAACACCTAGGAGCTATCATTCCATCTATTTCTCATTCCTAGGGTTCATGCAATGTCCTAGGTTCTATTTATGGTTTCATAATTTAACAGATTTTAATAACTTAAAGCCACTCTACCAAGCACAACGGGAGTAATGGGGGCGTGATCGAGAATCCCGCGTGCCTCCGCGACTCCCAAGACTGCAACTGAACGAGGTCCTATCACAAGGATCAAACACAAGGAAAGTCTCAAAACAGTGCATAGCTACTGTAGACGGGTAGAGGAATTAATTCCGAAAAGAACGCAACTCGAATCGCGGAAAACGGAGCCCGAACGGGCCCTAAACGGGTCGAAAAAGACGATACTGTGCAAAATCAGACGTCTGGAACTTCTTCCAGACGTCTTAAAAAGTGGATCAGAGAATTACCTGCTCAGCGTGGTTTCCCAGACGTCCAGAAGTCTGCGGGGACGTCTGGCCTAGCTTCAAGACGTCCGATGGTTACCCCGGACGTCTGGAGGTCTCTCCCGCCGTCTAGTACAACAGCCAGACGTCTGATTCGCAAACGATGGCGAATCAGCGAGCCTGCGCACAGCCAACTCCCTCCCTTAGTACGGTCAGTCGACAGGAAGGAAGAAGAAAGCGGAATACTCACCTTTCAGATGTCTGTGTGATCTTCCAGACGTCTCCCTCGCCGTCTGGCTATTAACCCAGACGTCTGATTCTGGAAATTTTTCCAGTACAGGGCACCACCCGGCTTCCGCTCGCGACGCTGCCCGCATCGCACCTCGCGCGTCTGCTGCTCAGACCGCAGCAGGTCCCTCTCCGCGTCGTTCCACGCCCCCTACGCCCTCCGCCGGCCGGCCCTAGTAGCCCCGGCGAGCTCGCCC
Organism: Thalassia testudinum; assembly: GCA_037157565.1. Classification (NCBI taxonomy): domain Eukaryota; kingdom Viridiplantae; phylum Streptophyta; class Magnoliopsida; order Alismatales; family Hydrocharitaceae; genus Thalassia; species Thalassia testudinum. The sequence goes on along the minus strand of JAZHRO010000056.1, from coordinate 100,364,904 downwards.
GCACGGCAGAGCTCCGCTCTCGCACGCAGCACCTCCTCCTCGCTCGCTGCGGCCACTGCTGCCGCCCTCGCGCTCGCTCGCTCTCGCACACAGGAAGGAGGAGAGGAAGGGGTGGAGACGACGGGAGGGGAGGCGTGGCCTTTTTAAGGCCGCGCGAGGAGGAGAGAGAAGGAGTGCGGCAGGGGTCTGCAGCCGCAGAGAGAGAGAGGGAATATCGAATATGTGGGTCTGCGCGCTCAGGCGCGCAGACGACTCGCGCGTGTGGAAGATAATGATTTTTCAGACGTCTGGAAACGATCCCAGACGTCCTGTAAGACGTCTCGATGTGACCCCAGACGTCTGGTCCGACGTCTGGGGCACGCGTTCGTTACACTAGCCGTCCATGGAGGGAGCCTTGGAGGAGGAGGACGGCCGTGAGAGGGAGAGGAGGAGGTGTGGTCACAAGTTAGGAGTGGAGAGTATGGATGGGAGATGGTGCAATTTCGTGGCTCTTTCTTTGCCTTTATGGAAGACTCCATTTGGTTGCCACTTTTGGTGGCTCCAAAATTAGCTAATGCAACATTTTTAGGATCTAGGTTTGACATAAGTTTTTAGGGTTTCCAAGAGAGTGTGCATGGGTTTGGTAGGGGTAGAATGGGAAGGTGTGTGTGTGTGTGTGGGTGTGTATGTTTCGTAGGACTAGGTTGTGGGTTTTGGTAGGATTAGGTGCTAAATAGGTTGGGTCAATCTAGATTAAGTGAGTGTGGACCTAATTAGGCTTAGGAAAGTTTAATGGGATAGGAGTGAATTTAATTAGGTCTAGGTCAAGTATAATTGGATGTGTGCATGTGATTAGGCTAGGGTAACCCTAATAGGTATGAGTCAATTAGATCCTGGGTGGATCCAATTGGGCTCAGGTGCACCCAATCAATTGTAGATACACCCAATTAGGTATGGGATGGTTCAATTGGGTTAGGGATAGGATAAGTAGGGCTATGGACAATGAACTAGGCTTAGGAGGTCTCTAATTAGGTTTCCTAGGGTGTCTAGTGGGGTTCCTAGGTCAAAATAGGCAAGTTAGAGCTTCCAACAGCAAAATCAGGAACCAGAGAGCGGTATCAGATGTCCAGGATAGTGGTCAGACGTCTTATACTACAAAATTGGATGTCTGGACAATAAATTAGACATCCAATTTTGTGTCAGTATGAGTTTTGGCTTCCTTGATTGTTATTCTGTAGAAATCAGACGTCCAGCCAGATGTCTGGACGTCCTAAAAGGTGCTGGAGAGTGGGTTTTAGGTTTTCTAAGGTGGGTTTTGGTTATTAAGTGTTTGGGAGAGGGATAGGGTGGATACGAACATGGATAGTGCTATCCATGTTTGGGTTTCGAGGCGAAGGTGTCCTAATGGAGGTGGTTTTGGGTTTGGGAAGGCTGTCCTAGGGTTTCTAAGGGTAAGGATAAGGCTATCATCTTCACTCCTCTTATCTGGAATAGTCTTCTTCTTCCTTTATTGCTTTATTCCACTATCTCCTTCATGGATCACTTTATTACCTGCAAATAGTAATAAAAACCATTAAATAGCAGGATATCTCATCTTATTCTAAATAGACTGATACAATGCATGATATGCAAGATATGAGTGCAATATCCACAAATTAAGCTAGGTTCAAACATTATTTAGGTTGATTAGGACCCACGATTGCTGTGCAATCATGGATGCGCAAGGGCGCGTCATTGGCTGTGGGTGCACGTGGCTGTGGGCGTGCACCGGGGAGGAGGAGGAGGTCGACGTTTGTGTCTTCTGGATGGAGGAGCAGAGAAGGCAGAACGAAGAAGATGAAGAGGTAGGCGACCTCAGGGGGAAGGGCAGAGATCCTTTGTGAGAAGGAAGGTGGTCTTCAGATGTTCGGGAAGGTTCCCGGACGTCTTAACTAGAAGGAAGGTGCACGGTTAAAGGTTCTGATGGCGACTCACAGTGGTGGAGAGGAGGCACACGGTTGCGAAGTCGGAGACGTAGTTGTGGGTGTCAGTGCTGTCACCACCGACTGCGGTGATTGATTTGTCCGAGACGAGACGCGATGGTGGTCGTCGGAGGCAAGATGCAGTGGTGGCTGTGTCCATCGGTGGTGGAAGCAAGGTGGCGGAAGGTCGCATTCGTGGATGTGGCCGATGATGGAGGCTCGCAATGGTGGTGGCACACGGTGGAGAGGTTGCCTGTGGGGAGGGGATGTGGAGATGGGCGGCTTCCTCCCCGTGGAGGGGAGATACTTTTCTGTTCCTCCATCCCCTATCATATAAAGAGAAAGAGAGAGAATGAAAGAGAGAGTCAGCATCATGTCATGTTGCCAAAAAGGGAGAGATTGAGAGAAATTTGAGGGAGAGAGATTCGTGAGGGAGAGAGAGAGAGGCGCTTGTCTATTTGTTTCCCTTTTGTTTTATTTTTCCTTTTCTTTCATTTTCTTTTGCACGAGATTTCCAAAAAAGATTTCCATGGAAAATAATTCTAATTAGGAGAGAGGCACCAATGGAAAGTGGAGAATTCTTCTTTTTCTTCCATGTGACAAATCAAATGGCATTCCAAATTGAGTAGGATTCTACCCAAATTTCCCTTCCATAATGATGTAATGCATGAAATGATGATTTTCCATCTTACATAATTTTGTTAATATAATGCATACTCTAAATTAACTTCTTATCTAAATGATCATGTACTTAGGCTCTACTTTTGTCCACTAAAGTGGACCTATCAAATACCCCCATGCCTAACTTTTGCTAATCCTGAGCAAAATCATACAAAACAGACCAGGTCTCCAGGCTAGATTTTACCGTTAGGATGCCTTATCGTGCCACACTCAAGAAATTAGATTGAAATACCAACTATAGGCCTAAAGGTACTCAAGTACCAGCCAAGATACGGACCTGACCAGCCTCAGCCTTGGGTCCGCCGCGAAGGTTTCTAAGGCTTGCAAAAACTACCCAGAGGTTCGTTGACCCCAGTGGTTAAAGCACCCATGCATATGTGTAGCAAGGCTAGGTTTAGTTTGCCAGTGCATTTTTAGTAAGAGAGAGAGGGAGAAATGTTATTTCGAGAGTTTTCTCTCTTTCTTATTTTTTATATTTCCTTAGACTCAACATTGGATTGGCCCTTAACACAATCTGTATCGGATTCCTTGTCCCCACCATCATTCCTCTCAGGGTCCCTGGCAATCGATGCTTCAAGATAGCACCGCCCATGGCAACCCCCAGAACCCTGGCTTTCGACACTTCGGGATAGTGCCACTCATGGCATTCTGTAACTAAATTTAGACCCTGGCAATCGACATTTCGGGATAATGCCGCCCACGGTATCTGAACCAGCATAAGATGCTTCTGTGCCCCCGATAGGATATTTAGATATCCTAAGAGATAAGCATCGAGGAGACGATATGTTATAACGCATCTTCGAGGGGATTATTTTACATTCCTCCTCTCTGCGATAGGAACTCATCCAATCAACTTGTGTCTTCAAGCCACTCCTAAGTCAACTTTTCGGGAAAACATTTTTAGAACAGACATTTTTTGGCATTATTCTTCTTTATGTGCAGTAAACCAAACCAGTGTGTGATTTTTGGGTGCTTAGGTTACCAAGTCCCACAAACCAAAGGGCAGGAAATAGGGCTGAATACTCCCTAAGCCTTAGACTTAATACATCGGCCTCGCAACTCCCTCAACCTCTTGAGGAATAGTCTAGATCTTAACAAATACATGAGTGTTTAAGCCCTAAAAATGACCCAGGAGGCCTAAAGTTGGTATCCCTCACTTATCTCCTTTTCTCTAGCACTTCAAGACTTTATTTATTCATTTATTATGGCTTAGAACTTAGGTAATTCTTCCATAATCAACTGCCAGGACCAGCACAATTTTTTCACATTTTCTCCATGTCTCTCCTTAATATATTTGAAATTCAACTCAAAAGATTTCATCTCTTTCTTTCTCTCTCTTCTTTTTTTTTCTTTTCTTTTTTTTTATTTTTGTTTTATTTTTATTTTTTTTATGCAAGATGGATGCCTAATTGCATGCGGAATATGTATAAATGCTATGAACAACCTCAGGTTATACCCTCCCATGCCTGAATCTGACAATGTCCTCATTGAAAAGCAAAAGCCAGGAAAGATATTACCAGAGGTGGAGTTGGAATATCTCGTAAATCGGGTTCTAGAAGGGAAGCAGGAGACCCAAAGAAGATACATAACTTGCCTTGGCAAGTAAGTAACCCAATATGTTGGCCAGCTGGTGATGGATAGTGATGCCAAATGCTCGCCAAATACAGGTGAAAAGAGGTACTCCTGAGCTATTTTTGGAGGTTTTACGTAATACACATGAGTAGTGACCTCCGGGAGTGTGCAGCGAGGAGGCCAAGACTCCTCAAGCAGATATGTGTGGGTTACAGAGGGTGCGACAAAGCATACCCTAAGACTGATGGGTTGACATGGAAAAGCATCAATCCAAACTCGCCACTCTACCACAAGGTGTGTTGGTTTGGATATTCCCCCATTAATCAAAAGTTTGAGTAGAGATTTTAGGAAGCTAATACTATGTGAGCTGAAGTCTCTCAGGTGCGGGGTAGGGAAGAGGGTCCTAGAGGGGTTGAGAGGTTCAACGTTCTTTCTTGACAACTATTCTGATTCCTGACTATCATCAGAAGTAGCCTTAGTTACTGATTGCCTTTCATGCTGCATATCATTGGTGTGCACATCCTGGAATGGGCCCAAATGTTCGTCGTCCAAATTGAATCGCTCAAGGGTGTCACTTATTTCACTATCATGTAGAAGTAGGTTGGAAGCAATAAAGTTGTGAGTGTCCCCAATAATGACATCCCCAGGTTCTTGTTCAATGCTAAGATCCTGCTCTTGGGGTTTATAGATTCTTTCCTCAAGAGTAGTAATTGCTTCCATTTCTTCCAACTGTCTGAGAGGATGATCTTGATAATCAACGGTATGTAGGAATCTGGATTTGGCTAATTCAGTCAGATCCTCCGAGGGTAAGTCCTTGAACAACACATAATTGCCACTAGAGTCACTCCATACTCTGAGTCTAGGCCCCTCAAAGTCATCATCATCCTCTTCTACATTCTGACCCTCTTGACTCTGAGACTCAGTACCATCTTTCATATTAGGATCAAGTGCTTCCTCAAAAATCAACTCTTCATGTTCCTGAGACCAATATTGATCTAATTCTTCCAATTCCATCTCAATTTTCTCATGGTCACTTGGGTTGGGGACTCGTGAAACCTCAGAATATTCAATGACAAGTGTTGGTCCCCTTGATAGAGGAGTGTGGTCATTATCACTTCCTTCTAGTATGATTTCCTCTGGCATCCAAGACTCCTGGAATTTGTTAACTTCTAAATCACAATCCTCAGGGAGCTCTAACTGAGGTGCAATGTCCTTAGAAGTGTAAGGTATATGTTCATCATCCCTATGATGGGGTACAGATTTCACCTCAAAATTCATCATGGGAGTTGAGTTGACTATTTGACTGTAACCCATTTCATCAAATGTAACAAAGATACTATCATTTGGATCGAGTTCATCTAATGGGCCCATTTTCTCCTTCCAATTAAGATCAGGTGGATAGTGACCAAGATTGCCTTTTGGTGGGCATATCTCATGAGGGACATTTAAGTGATAGCTACTCCTCAAAATAGGATCCCTGTTGTCATTGTTTTCCTTGAAATTATCTTGGTAATCAGGGATATAAGGGTAGGGATCAGAATTGACTGTGGGAGGATCGCTAAGCTGGCTAATCTCTTCATTAATCTTTGATTATTCCTCAAATTTTCTCCCATAGAATCCAGCATTTCTTCCTGTTGCTTTTGCATTTCTATCATAAAAGAGGAGAGGCTACTATCAGATTGAGGAGGATAGTCAATCTCAGGTTCAAGTTGGCTAGGAGTATCGGTCCAACCTCGATAAGACAAATCATGAAGGGTGGGTGGGTTGGGCATGGTCATGGAAGAGCTAGGGTTGGGATACCCTTCTCCTAGGCTCTGCTCATCACCATTGGGTTGGGGATTAATCAGACCAATGTTCCTATAGTAGGAGTAGAAAGGATCCTATTGTTCATCAGATGGTGGATCACTGTAGGTCATGGGATTGGGATTTGAAGTTTTGGGGTGAAAGTAAGAAGTAAGTAGTTATTGCAATCCATTTGAAAACACGACTTGGATAACACACCCCAATCAAACGCAAGGCAATGGGACTCTCTTTTCTTTTTTTATAGTAGATTTAAGCCAACCTCCAATCTACTCCTTAAAGTTGTCAAATAGGGTCAAGTTTGCACTCGTCCATTCCCACTTTAGTGGTATAAGAGGGAGCTGTGACTTAAGATCCCTGACAAGCTCTTTGGAGAACAAAGGTCGTTTGCGTTCTTTCTTGGTGGCCACAGAATTTTCACAATCAATTACAGGCCCTACTTCAACCTTCGCATGCCTTATGACTTACACCTTGCTTCAATGATACTCTCAGGTGATCAAGTGAGAAGTTACTCTAAGGACGAACAAAGGGATGCAAGTAGGGCAAACCCTTCCTTTAAGGTGATGCATAAGCGGTGCCTCTTAACTACACTTTTGTTCCTTTAAGGGGTGTCCTCTCCGTGAAGTATCAAAACACTCGATCAAAAGATAGTACCACCATCACAAAGTGAAATAGGAGGGTCTGCACCGATAAAGAGATCGGTTCCTATAGCCTTAAGGGATCGAGACTTAGTGCAGTGCCTAATGTGCGTGTTCAGAGTCAGAAGTGCGCATCACACCGCAAATCATTTTTGATTTTGAAAACTCAAACAAGTCCCTTTGAATCAGATCAAGTGTGATTTGGTTTTAAGGTCGAATCTGATTATCAGTCCCAATTTCAATTAGGCGAACACTGAATTAGTTTAAAGCAATCAATTTTGGTGGTCTTGAATTTTAACCCAAATGCAAATGCGTGGACAGGAGCTGGATGCAAAAGATAGAAAGGTATACCTATCTCCAGCAATCTTCGTGCAAATATGTACGCAATGCAGAGAAGAAATCTAGTATGCTGCTCAATCACCCCTAAATGTGCGCACCTAAGGGCATGCAACTCTGATAGCGAAAATACGCAATTTGTTAATTAGGGTTTTAGAAATCGTTATAATGTGTAAATCCGTTTCGCTTTTAAAATTTCTAACCTAGATAGGGAAGTATCTAGGGTCGTCCAAGGAGGCCAAATGTTTGCAAAAATACGTCTCTTACTTGGAAATCAAACTCAACTTTCTTTTTGGTGTTTTTCAATATATATTTTTTTTGGGGTTTTGAAAACACAAGTTTTGTTGGCAACAGAAAACGACAAACACCTAACTCATCACACTACTACTAAAGTGACAAGTAGAGACTCTCCCTAAGCTCACTCTAGGCACGTGGAGGCCGAGAGTAATTAGGGAGAGGGAGTGAAAAGTGCTAGAAACTAGATTATAAAAATTGCAACAAAATGGAATAGAATTGAAGGCAACTTGATTTATGCAAAAGTGTTTTACAAAAAAGCCTAGTAGAGGAATGCTTCTACTACTAGTAACAAAAATAAAAATAAATAAAACACTAATCCTGATGATGTTGGTGAAGACAAGATGGAGGCTTCTTGCTCCAAGCTTGGTAGCTCCCGAACTTGAAAAGATCTCCAACTCCTTCCTTCTACAGCTCTGCCAGAATGGTGTCCTCCAAGGTAAGCCCAAAGGGGGCGTGCCCTAAGCCTCTCCTCAAGGGTGGACATCCTCCTTGATGAAGAAATGCTCCTTCTTGGCACAAGAAGAAGAGGGAAGGGAAAGAAGGCACCAAGGGTGCGGGCAGGATGCCCCCTTATCTTCTTCTCTTCTTCTTCTTGGTCATGAGTTGTAGGTGGGTCTAAGGTGGAATATACACTAATGGAGGATGGGCATTATGTGGTGGTAGGATAGGGTATTTATAGGATGGGAAGGGGGGTGGTTATGGTTTTTTTTGGAGGGAAATGAAGGGGTGCTTGGATATTTTTGGAGGGAAAAATGTGAGGGAAATGAAGAGGTGCCTTGGTTTTCCCTCCAAAAATGCCTTCTAGAAGGTATTGATTTTGGAGGGCAAAAATGGAGGGTTGAGATGGGTTTTGATGGTGGATGTAGGGTGGTGATGGAAGGGATAGTTGGCACCAAAATAAAGTAGGAGTAGGTGGTCTTTTTGCTGGAGCTTAGGTAGTAGGGTGGTAGGTTTTGGTGCCATGGAGGTGGACTAGCTAAGCTAAGCTAGCTTAGCTAGCTTAGCTAGTGGGGAGTAGGGTTGGAGGCATTTGGAGCTAGGGTTTTGAGGGAGAAGAGCTGGTGGTAGTCATCTTTAGCTACACTGGAGCTGGTGGCTGTTGAAGAGAGCTGCAAGGAGCTACCTTAGCTGGCTTAGCTTGCTAGTTCTTTGCTAGCTGTTAAGCTAAGCTAAAGCAAGCTGGCTTCTACTGAAAGGAGTTGAGGTGAGCTGGGTCTGATGCTCCCGGGGAGGACCTAGCTAGTTAAGGTAGCTAAGGTAGCTTAGCTCAACTAAGTTGAGTTAAGTTGAGTCCCTGTGAGCTGGACTTGAGCTTCCTGAGCTAAGATGAAATCATCTTCAGCTGGCTGAAGTTGAGTGGAGCTGGATGTAGCTGGTCTTGAGTTGAGGTGAACTCCAGTCAACTTAGCTGAGCTAGCTAGAGCTCCCAATGAACTGATAGGAGCTGAGATGTGCTAGACTTAGCTAAGTTGAGCTGGATCTGAGCTGACTTGAGCTAAGGTGAGCTAAGATGAGCTCTCTTGAGCTGTCATTCAGCTGAGATGAGCTGAATGGAACTAGGATTGGCTAACCCTAGTTCAAGTAAGCTAGATTCCAGCTATGGCGAGCTGGATCAAGCTGAGTTCCAGCTGGTTTAAGCTTCTCCTTCACCAGTTGCGTTCCTAAGTGCTAGGGTTCTAGGGATCTGACAATCTATTTATCCCTAACACTCACAAAAGCACATCAAAAACACAATAAAAAATGCAATGCATGCCTAACCTAATTAATGCCTAAATGCAACCCAAAAACCTGTTTGCGGAGTAAAATCCTAAGAGCTAGGTTTGTTTTAATGCATAAGAATGATGATAAACTAGCGTTTATCAAACTCCTAAATAGGCAGCTCGATAATTTCTTATGTTTATTTTAGGTGCAAGCAAGCAGAAATATAATTCTCACATGCAAAAAAAATATAGCCCCTAGCCTCTAAAGAATGTGGGGATAGACCCTTGAAAATAAGCCCTAATTACTACAAGGGCGAGAAGACAGAAATAAAATTGTGACAAAGGAGAATCCCCTGTGAGAGCGGGATCCAGGTCTCCTACGTCTTCTCCGTGTGTGGACGTCTGTCAAGGTTGATGTCATCACTCTGCTGCGCTTGTCGCCTCACCAGATTCCTCGCATAGAAAAGATAACAACTTGTCAGATCATTGTGCAACTAAAAATAATCAGAAATAAAAATCAAGTGAATCTATTACATCTGTTGCCTCCCCAGCAATGGCGCCATTTGATCAGGCATTTTTCACTTGCAGAAATAATGTGTATCAGAAAAATACGTCGTCACAGCATGTAAATCATGGTGGAAAATCCTGAACAAAAATATTTTAATAAAACTAACCACGAAGAGTTAGGTCATATCCACAGGGAGGAACAGATCAATAAAATCATGAATAATTTTGCCTTGTATTTGTCCAATCGAATTTGAGATCCGTGCTCAAATTTGATGCGAAATGAGATGAAAAGAAGGAAACATACAATAAATTAAGCATGCGGAGGGTATGTATGTAATTTTGCTTCCTTGAAATAACTTACAATGGCATGTAGCATAATTATACTTCAAGACATTGGGCTTTCTCCTTTAGGTCATGTGAGTGCTTTTGATGAGATTTTATGCATGTATCAATTTCAACATATAAGAGTTCAATGCATGAGAGAAATAATGTAAACATTTAAGGGCATGCATGCAATTTCACTCAAATAATTTAAGTCATCAAATAAAGCAATAGTGTTCCACAATGGCATAATGTGTAAATATAAATTGAACCCAAAATAGGGGATCCCTTCCCCTTGTGCTCGTGCGAAGACGAGGAGATGGCGGACCATGCGGAGCTCGGTGGAGGTTGCCTATAACAAGGGCTACGCGTGGGTGGTGACAGTGCATCAAACGGTGGTCGACGGTCTCTCCGGCAATGAGGAGGATGGCTGGCGACAGGGGCTGTCCACACATGCATGTGGATTGTTGTTGGCCAGTCGGAGGGTGTGGTGGTGCTCAGGAGGTCGAGGCAACTCTGATGGAGTTCCCAACTCGAAGCTTCATGGCTGGAATCGATGGTTGTGTTTTGATAGCTTTGGGTTCCTCTCTGTTGGCCGTTGATGGAGAAGAAGAAGAGGAGGAGGCTGACTACTATGGCTGTGGGCACGAGCGTGCACACGCACGCAAGGAGGAAGCGCTATGGCTGCACGCAAGGTGGTGTGGTCGCACGAGGGTGGCACGATGGTGCGCACGCAAGGGCGGTGCGCGCGGGCGTACGTGGAGGAGACCGGATGCACTGGTGGTGCGCAATGGATGCGAGGAGGTGGATGCGCAAGGGCACGTCATTGGCTATGGGTGCATGCGGCTGTGGGCGTGCACCGAGGAGGAGGAGGAGGTCGACATTGGTGTCTTCTGGATGGAGGAGCAGAGAAGGCAAAACGAAGAAGATGAAGAGGTAGGCAGCCTCAGGGGGAAGGGCGGAGATCCTCTGTGAGAGGGAAGGTGGTCTTCAAACATCCGGGAAGGTTCCCGGACATCTTAATTGGAAGGCAGGTGCACGGTTAAAGGTTCTGATGGTGGCTCGCAATGGTGGAGAGGAGGCACATAGTTGCGAAGTCGGAGATGCAGTTGCGGGTGTCGATGCTGTCACCACCGACTGCGGTGATGGATTGTCGGAGGCAAGATGCGGTGGTGGTTGTTGGAGGTAAGACGCAGTGGTGGTTGTGTCCGTCGGTGGTGGAAGCACGATGGTGGAAGGTCACAGTCATGGATGTGGCCGATGATGGAGGCTCGTGGTGGTGGTGGCACACGATGGAGAGGTTGCCTGTGGGGAGGGCATGTGGAGTGGGCAGCTTCCTCCCCATGGAGAGGAGATACTTTTCTGTTCCTCCATCCCCTATCATATAAAGAGAAAAAGAGAGAATGAGAGAGAGAGTCAACATCATTTGATGTTGCCAAAAAGGGAGAGATTGAGAGAAATTTGAGGGAGAGAGATTCGTGAGGGAGAGAGAGAGAGAGAGGCAGTTGTCTATTTGTTTCCCTTTTGTTTTATTTTTCCTTTTCTTTCATTTTCTTTTGCATGAGACTTCCAAAAAAGATTTCCATGGAAAATAATTCTAATTAGGATAGAGGCACCCATGGAAAGTGGAGAATTCTTCTTTTCTTCCATGTGACAAATCAAATGACATTCCAAATTGAGTAGGATTCTACCCAAATTTCCCTTCCATAATGATGTAATGCATGAAATGATGATTTTACATCTTACATAATTTTGTTAATATAATGCATACTCTAAATTAACTTCTTATCTCAATGATCATGTACTTAGGCTCTACTTTTGTCCACTAAAGTGGACCTATCAGTTGTGTCCTCCTTGGCTTGGGCACAAGAGAGAAGAGAAGAGAAGGAAGGCACCATGGAAGCAGGCATGCTCCCTTGATCTTCCTTTCTTCTTCTTCTTCTTCTTCTTGGACGAGTATATGTGGTAGCTATAGGTGGAATTATGCTAGAAGTAATGTAGCCAAGGGTGATTGAAATGGTGGTAGGATGGGTGTATTTGTAGGAGTGGTGATGAGAGATGTTGGAGTGGAGTAGGTGGATGGTTAGGATAGGTTTTAGGGGGGTAGTTAGGTGATCCAAGGGCCAAGGTTTCTTGGCACCAACTCAAGGATTTTGAAGGAAGGTAGTTAAGGGTTGGAGGTGCCCTTTTGGTGGCCATCCATGGTGCTTGTAAACCACCATGTTGGTGCCAACTTTGGTGCTTCTAGAAGGGGCCATATGTGGAGGGTTTAGATGGGAGTTGTGGTGGTATGGAGGACTGGGATTTAAGGGAGATTAGGCACCAATTGAGAGGGTGTGGAGAGGCTTAGTTAAGGGTTGGTTTGGCATGGAGTTAGGTGTAGTTAAGGGTTAAAGTTATGGCACCAAGAACGGAGGGTGGTGATGGACCAAAAGGGGTAGGTGTAGGGTTGTGATGGGGGCTTAAATTGGCGCCACTTTTGGAGGGGCATGAGGGGCTTTTTGGTGCCAATTTAATGGTAGTTAGGGTGGCAGTTATATGGTGAAAGGTTGCTTGGTTTTCGTGCCACCCTTGAAGGGCTGTATAGGTTGGTGGTGGTTGGTCATTTTGGCGCCAAAGGAGGGAGTTGGTGGAGGTTAAAGGTGGTGGTGGTGGAGTAGAGGGAGCTTAGCCAAGCTAGCTTAGCTAGTAGAGGGATAGTAGAGGAGCTAGGGTGAAGTAGACAGGAGATAACTGGAGCTGGTATGAAGCTGAATTAATCTACCTGGAGTTGATGATGGCTAAAGAGGTCATCTCAGAAGCTCAGCTACTTAGCTTAGCTAGCTAATTCTTCTGTTAGCAACTAAGCTTGAGTAGTAGAGCTAAGTTGAGCTAGTCTCAACTTATTTGGAGCTGGGTTGAGCTGGACCTGCTTCTCTTGAGAACTCCTGAGCTAGCTTAGCTACTAAGTTGACTAGTAGCTAAACTAGCGGGAGTTAAGCTGTCATGAACTGAGTGGAGCTGGGAAGAGTTGGACTGGAGCTGGAGTGAACTCATGTCAACTAAGTTGTTCTAGCTTGAGATCCCAGTGAACTGATTGGATCTAGGATAAGCTAGACTCAACTAAGTTGAGTTGGATCTGAGCTGAGTTGAGCTACCCTGAGCTACCATCCAGCTGAGATGAGCTGAATTGAGTTGGGATGAGCTAAACCCAACCTAGTTGAGTTGGTATTCAGCTGTGATGAGATGGATTCAGCTAAGGTCTAGCTAGAATGAGCTTCCTCTTCACCTTTTGCCTTGCTAAGTGCCAAGGTTTTAGGGATTTGGCTATTTACTTATCTCTAACAGTCAAATAAACATGTCAAAAATACAAAAAGTATGCAATGTATGCCTATCCTAAGTGATGCCTAAATGCATCCCGAAACCTATTTGCGGAGGTAAAACCCTAAGGACTAGATCTATTTTAGGGCATAAGAATGATGATAAATTGGCGTTTATCACTTATGCTGCTGCAATGTTCAACCAACCAAATCCATGGATTAAATCCAAGAATATTCACTTTAAAACATCAAAAATATTCCCCAAAAGGTCTAAATTCAAATCAAAACCAGATCAAAGGTTAAGAAAAACCTAAAGAAGAAATTCATTCAGTCTGATGAACATAGAACAGCTGTTGTTGTTCAAATATCATTAGATCTGAATCAAAGCATTAAAACCTAGGTATCCTTTGTTGCAAACTACCAGTGAAGAGTCTGGAATTCAAAACAAATGCAATTAAAACTCTTTAGGCTCAAGAAACCCTAATCGATCTTAATCCTTACACTATGGATAGTGTGAAGGCCTAAGATCAAATTAGAGATTCAAAATCATTGAAAGCAATACCCAGACCTTCATTAAAACATATCCAACCTAACTTAGTTCTTCAAATGTAGATCAAAACATTTGGATGCCAAAAACACCTTGTCATCTAGGTGGCTATTAATGTGAGCTCGCTCAGGTGATATGATCACTTAGGATACCTGCACACCATTGATTGGTGTTCAGGTGTCTAATGTGATGCTCTAGAGTCAATTAGGTCACAACAAGAGCCTCAAACCATGCATCAAAAACCTAGGCTCCTGCTACCTCAGACAAAGCACAAGAACAGTAACTTGAGTTGAAATTGGTCATGAAACACACACTCGATTAAAATCCATCTCAAGGAGTTCCAATTCATTGCCATAGGCTCAATTGGACTCTAACACCATCAATTCACTCAATTAAACACAAATTAAACCAAATTGAATCCTTGATCTGTAAATTAGGTATGGAAATCAAATCCATAATAATCAAGTGAATCGTCGCAATTAAAACAGAATGGGGGGCTTGTGGATAGATGAATTGAATGGGAGACCTCCCAGGGGGTTTTAGGCACAAATTCATATCTAAGAGCAAGAACTTTCAGATCTGAATTTGGCCTTGGTGGAGGGGTGAAATATGGTTTAAATTGCGAGGGAAAAATAGGTGAGTTGTGAGATGAGGGGGAAGATTAATGGAAAAGTGAGTGACAGTGAATTGATCAGAGGAGGTGGGGGAACATTACATTAATCTACTCCTATCTAACTACCAAATCCATGAATTATCTAGCGAATTCTACTCTAATTGATCTACACTACACTAACAACTATCCTAGAAAGTAGGAGATTCTACTCTAAATGGAAGAATGAGACCTGTAAGATGAACTACAGCTAGTGGCTACAGCGAGGAAGGAGGAAGAAGCTTCAGTTGAGGGAAAGCCTGCTAGTGAAGCTCGAAGTCTCCCTCGAGGGTTATGTGATCCGTAGCAGAGAGGAGGGTTGAAGGAGGTGGAGTTCCACCGCAGCAACGATGGCACTGAGGCAAAATGAGGAGAGGAAACCAGAGGCAAGAATTGATTGGCTCGTAAGTCCTGAGGCGTGCTTATGTAGGTGCTTTAGTGAATCAAGGCACTACTAAGGTGAGATTAGGTGGGTAGGGCTTCAACGGTGGATGAAGGATTGAGAGGAGTGCAGGAAGCTTCAAATCAAAAGTACACCGTTGGATGAGATCTGGGAAGAATGGTGATGCTTCGCACAAGGGCGCGTGATGAATGGATCGATATCTACTATTAGATCTATGGATTACAAGATGGACGACACTTGTAGCTCGTGTTCTTCGCTAGCTATAGTGCACGCGAGGCAGCAGGTATTTGGGAAAATTTGTACATAGGGGCTTATAGTAAAATGGTTTAGAAATTGCAATAAGGTCCATGAGTGATCGAAATGATGATTGAGCGGTCCCTAGAAGCTTATAAAGAAGTCCTTGCGGCTTTCAAATAAGCCCCTAGAAGGTTTTATGCCTAAAGAAATGTGAATGAATGAGAACCTAAATGTAATGTGATGGTTTCAAGGTCCTATTGATGTCCAAATGCAATGAGATTTTGTGGCATGATAATTGAACATTTTAGAAAATAATCCCACAATTGATTTGTACTTTTAAGCTTAAATTGTGTCCAATTGGAATTTAATACATCCAATTACATGGTTAATAGATAATCTCTCAAATTGACCTAATTATGCATTTTTAACACATTTTTTATATTTTAGGTCATTTTCATTAATTCCCACACAACCTATTTATTATGTTAATAAGATAGTGTTTAACCTGGTTCCTAACTTAACTTGGGCATTAAAGCTATGATGAGCCACACCTCATTAGTACCAAAGGTGGAGGCACAAAGAAGTGGCATTAGCACTGTTATAAGCATGACGATAAGTAGTAGTGATCATGTTGGAGGTGGAGGGATGAAGTGGTAGTAGCAGAACTATGAGCTTGGAGACAAGTACCAAAACCATGGCATTAGGGTCAAGGTCTATGAGGGGTGGAGGGAAGGCACTTTGAACCTTCAGTAGCACCCTCAACTTCCTCTCCTCACACATCTTATGCTTCTCCACAACTTCCAGCTACATCTCCTTCCCCTTCATCCACACATGGACCAGCATCTCATTCTTCTTCCCATGGTAGTACACGTCAGCCATTCTCCCTAGCTAAGGTGTCGCTTCAAGTAGTACGCATCAATGGAGGACTTGTCCCCATGGTAGAACTTGATCCTCATATTGCGGTTATCCATGTGGACAATGACCCCAACCTTTAGGGAGAGAAAGTTGCTACCTATTGAAGGTTCATGGGAGAGCTCAGGTTAAGGCCTCGGATGGAGAAGGAGTTGACCCGGCAATAATCAAGCACCGCCTGAATATTTGGTCAGCTATTTAACAGATTAAGCAAGCTCAATGCCACAAATATATCAAATAATGGCAAGTGGCTACATTCCTATTAAGGTCAATCCAATATTTCTTTCTTGGACGTCAATAGTGGATATCACCAGATAAGCCTTTCTCTAGTAGACAAGCCTCACTTTTCCTTCATTATTGATAGAGGTCTTTTTCAATATCATGTAATACCATTCAAAAGATGATGGTGCCATTTATCAGCATCTTAAACTTGATTTTTTCTAAAATAATTGGAAATTTATTTGAAATGTACATTGATGGTATGTTGGTTAAAAGAGAGGGCTTCCAAGAACACGTCCAAAACTTAATTGATGTATTTGACATATTGCAAAAAAATCACCTAAAATTAAACCCTAAGAGATGTGCTTTTGGCATCTAAGTTTTCTTATGTCCAACAAAGGCATTGAGGTCAACCTCGACAAGATTAAGCCAGTAATGGAGTTGAGCCCACCCAATAATTTAAAGATAGTGCAATCGTTAGTTAGGCATATGTCTTCCTTAGAGCAATTCTTATCCTGCTAGTCTGACAAGTGTTTGCCTTTCATTGAATGTATAAAAATGGGTAAAGGATATAACATTGGATGTACTCGACATAATCAAGGGATATTTCCAAAGTCCTCTAGTTTTGTCAACCCCTCAGGTGGGAAAACCACTTTACCTCTATCTCACCACCTCAAGTTTAGTCGTTAGCATTGCCTTGGTGCAAGATGATGCAAGAGTCTAGTGGGAGATTTATTTTATCAACAAAACCTATCCAGGTGCAGAGGCTAACACAATAACAATATGCACCTACACCAACAGTCAGTGACCGTCAGTATAGGTTGAAATGACCATCGCTGTAGCTTCAAGTGCCTATTCCGACAATCAACTTCAGCGTTCTCTTAAGAGGCATCGTTGTGGGGTACCCCGATGGTAAAAACCATTAGTGTTGTACCAAGTCCTACAACGACGATCATCTTTGCAAGGCTGTGCAATCCAGTGTTTAGGCCAATAGCGACGGTTAGCTTGGATCTATCACCGACGATTCATTATGTTAGTGTAATGCCTATATATACACCAATGAACACAATTGTCCGTAGGATCAACACTGTAGACAAAAAAGTGGGGATTTTATATAGTAATTCTATCTGTTACTACAACCATTGGAGTAGGTCTTACATGTAATATTCATAAATATCCCTACTACAATATATACCAACAATGCCCTATTCCTGTTAAACTATATATTATGCATAAATGAAATTTCCTATATAAATACTAAAAAATCATCTAATTTAATTAACACAAATTAGTCAAACTATCCCCTACAATAATTTTCAAATGTAAGCATTGAAATAAAAAGAATTCAACATTTGTATAAGGATATAACATAACTAAAATATGATCTATCATTACCCACTTGAAATTATGACTTGGTTCTGAACACCAACAACAACAAACACCCAACACCTTAATCTGTAAGAACAAAATCAAAGTCTGTTTTTTAATCCTAATGCTTTAATGTGTTCATATTTGGATTATGGCCTCATCCCTACTACAAACTGTATGCCCTGTTCTCTTCCACACAATCAAATGCAATATACCTTATTCTGATGATCAACACTTGAAGTATAACTAATAAAAATATGTGCCATATATGCATTCTTATTTATCACTAGGCTAGAGAAAAGTGAGTGCCACTGCATTACACTTACCACTTACACTAGCATGGTTAAATGGTCACACTATTTTCATCGTCAGCCTCCCAAAACTACTTTATGATATAATCACTATATCAATCAAAAAAATCTCTCTATATAAGTATAAGACTCTACTTCTCAATTTTAATTACAAATAAATAATGTGATGATCGGTTGATGTTATTCTCTATGCATCCTTCCTACAATTTATACGCCATGCCATTTGGTTCCAAAAATAGTTAATCGAACATCCTAAGATGAACATAACATTTCCTCGAAATTCAAATTACAAGTTGTATCATTGTCATGAAAGAGGAAAGGAAGAAATGTCATGTAGTTATTTATAATTCTTTTATCCTTAAAGAACCTCTCATTTCTTTGTTTGAAGAAATGAAATTCAAGATGCATAAGGATTAAGAAATGGATGCTCCAACTTGGAACCAAAAAATGATGCACCAGCCAAGAATTGGACCCAGGTCTGTACCTTGGAATGGTACTATTCTACCACTAGACCACTGGTGCTATTCATATTTCATGAACTTAAAATAACATAAACTAAGAGTTGTCAGAAGATGAATAATCTCAAAGTCATTCCTAATAATTTTACAATAATAATGACATAAAGCTTCACTATTGAAAGAAATGATATGGAAAAAGAGTAGTTAACTCCTACAACATCCTAAATAGGGTTCTTCAAGAAATTTAGACATTTAAGATTTTAAGCAAATTGGCATTTCATGAATAAAGTCATTTATCATCAAAAGGAATTGTGAAATGATTTTCATTTTGTGATTTAGTAGAATTATTCAAAAAGAAAGATGGGAAAACATCAATCTATAGATCTATACAAATCAACCTCTCCATATGTCTTTTACTCAACATTGCTCTTCAACTCGTTCGCCTAAACAAACAAACAAGCAAACAGATGAACTGTATCTTCGTCTAACATTAGTTAAGAGTCAAGTAATGTTATTTAGGAAAGGTTGTAGAAATATTAGCATATGCAACAAACTAATTTTGATTTCATGGAGGGCTCACCAATACTCGAACTGCTGGTGTTCAAGTGAGGAAAGCATCCTACAAAAATTAGTGAAGCATAGGTTAATAGATTAAAAGATAAAGATAATGATCACTCCTCTTAGTGAAAATCAAACACAAACTATTAAATCGAAACCAAATAGGGAAAAGCATTAGGTCCAGTGATTGTGTTATTTGTTATTTGCAAAATATTGAGTCCAACTATTGTGTTATTTGCTCTTCTTTCCACATTGCTCTTCTTTGTGATAACCCAAAGCATCATCTTTATCAGTTTGCAGTCTACAGTCAACTACTTCAGCAGGAACTGCAGTCACCCATTTCCTTGAATTGCTTCTTAGCCCAGCACTTGAGTTTGTTTGGAGTATGGAAAATCACCATTGCAATCTGAAAAGCATACAACAAATCAATGTTGATAATCATTAGCTTCACTAGGAAATCAGATAATGTTGAGTGTCAACCCCATAGGATTACCTTCCGAAAATAAATACAAGCTCTTAGTTTACGCTTCTTAGTACTCTTGTAAACATTAGTTTGATCAATGACATATATTATAAGGTGTCTTGGCAACCCTAGAGAGTAAGGTATTGAATATGGCAGTTTCCCTCTCCATCAATTGTTCAAAGCGTTCTCCATAATTTTGCTTACGTACTAAACCAGGCACCTACATACATCATGTTCATATTTATCTAATGCATTTCAAGAAAATAATATTTTGGTAGCAATGATGACAAAAGAAATATTTTCAACTGTGATCAAGTGTGAGATTTATTCCAAGGACAATGTATCTTTTTTCGAGATGTTCCTAAGTCCACTTCTCACACCAAGTAGTTTTTCCATATACTGTCTAGTTGTGCATCCCACCATCATTAGTACTTCACAGTAAATAGACTGCGTCCTTTATCAGTAGATAGATATAATAGTCCTATTTGTACATCTTACACATTAGATAATGTCTAGTTCATTTCACCAAATAGATGGCGATACTTAATGTAATTACTGTATAAATTTTGCCAACAAGATGTAATGAGAAAAATGAAATTTGTTCAAAACAAACCTCCCACATAAAATCTAGAAAGAAATTAGACTGGAGAGCTAGTGCATTTTGTCACAAGAAAAAATGCAAGTTCCAATGGCCCATCCACAACCTTGACCACCCATTTGATAGCTTGGGAGGATCACTCTAGACCAATGGCCCAACGAAATTTGCAAGGTTTCACATTTGCAAACTTCCAATGATGCTATGTTTGCAAGGTGGGTAGTAATGTGGAGAATAAGGAGATGCAAAACCATGTAATTATACCTACCACAGAAACATGTTGAATAGGGAGGCAAGGAACTACATTCCAAGGGTTGTTTATGTAGTGCCTAGATTCTATTTTTTGCTTAGATTTTGAAACATTAGATTCTAAACATTAGGATGGAGCAAACGTAACAGGCTCGATTCCTTACCTTTCTATGAGTAAAAACCTTAAAATAAAAGCTGCAATTCCATTTTATAGGATCCTTCAGATCCTTTGCCATCAGCGAAATCTCTTCCACTTCTTCCAAATGCAACTGCTTTCTAATATTAGCAACAATTTCCTGCTCTATCTTATCAATCGATTCCCCCCCACAACAGATCAGAAAGAAATACCACATAGCAGCTATATAAAATAGGGCCAACGCCCACCAAACTAATATCCCTAGATGTTCCAATCCCCTTTTTGTTCCCAATGTTTACAACAAAGGAAGAAGACAGAAAGAAACAAAGGAAGGAAGAAGGAAAATAGGAAAAGAAATCAGAAGATAGTAAATTTCTTGAATAAGGCATTTTAGATTTTGTAATGGGCATCTATGGGCATTTCCACTTCCCTTCGACTACTAATCATGGGCATCTATGGTTTCTCATGAACCACATCTTGTAATAGGCCTTTGTCATGGAACTTGAAGTAGAACTAACGAAGCTCAAGGAGCATAATAGAGAACTGTAGGTCAAATAGGTCAGTAACTTGATCTTAAATTTATTTAGTATGTCATTCTAATTGTGATAGGCATATGGAAGACCAGTGAAGCTCAAGGAGAAGAATAGTGATGCATTTTCTTACAAATTTCCAAACTGTATTCAAATAGTTTTGCTTCTAAATCCTATGTGAGACAGGCATATGGAAGAACAACAGACATAAATGGTTGGTAGCATATGTAATTTGAATCATGTACTTTATGGTTGGTAGTAGATAGATTCTGAAGACCCTTTTCTCCATGGGAGTTGCTAGGTACACTTCTATATGAGGAACTTGTGAAGTAATAGATAATTACCAAACACAGTCAAATTATATAATTACATAACAAAAGCTTCATGTCTTTTATACAAATAAAATAATGGAATACCTCTACTTGTCCCGCCCCTACCTATATGTACAAAACAAACATTCCCTGATGTCTTTTATACATTTGCATCCTACTAATGTAGAGAGATTACCCCTGTAATCAAAGAATACTCACGTCCATAAGGATTTCTAGTGATGAAACAACTTTGACCCACATGCAAATGACGTGAAGTTCCTATAACCACTAGTCTTAGTCAGTCTCCCTCAACAGCAACTTGCAAACATTAATTAGTAGAATCAAAAATACAACTACAGAAGAGGCATAAGGATTTCCAGGAAACAAAAGTTGAACCATCACCTTTATCTCAACCTTTATCTCCAGTGCTACCTGTCAAAAAAAATAACAATAATAACACTAGCTTATTATTAGTAAAATTTATCATCTCCATCCCACATCTCACCAATTAGCAAAATTTCATATGCAAAAAAGTTGAACCAACACCTGTCTTATAAGAGCTTACCAAGCCAAACATCTTATTTGCTTGTATTATTATATATTTTCCTCCATTGATCATGATTGAACATGATAAGTAGTTACAGGAGCAGGTCTTAACATGATAAGCCAAAAGAATTTGAAGCATCTCACCATAATATAGGATAAACATGAAAATTATTGACAAATTGCATCCAGGACTGGGCAACGATAACTACCATTACACCAAAAAGTACATAAAATAGAATAGATTGCCCAATGCCTCCCATTATCTTTCGACCTTCTATGTGAAATTTAGATTTGACAGATCTTGTAAAAAGAGTCCAAAATTGAAGCACAAATTTGTAAAGGTAGAAGGCTGAAGAAAAACCCATGCAATGAAAAAGAACATGAAGCATCAGATTGTAAAATGACCACGTATGGAATTTTCCAACCAGCTCTTCCATAAAGCCTCATTTTCTTACCTGGGTAATAGTAATTATCTCACTTTTCTTTCCAAATCGAGCATAGTCAGATAGTAACTCAAATAAGACTGGATTAATCTATTTAATAACTATATTGAATCACAAATGAATCTTTTTTGTCTTGGGCACTAACAACTAGCAATAACATGGGTAGAAAGATTAAACCTTTAGCAAAGTACACAACATCATCTCACCAAATTAAGCACCAAGACCAAACTAGCAACAACCACCATGGATTAGAACTGTTATAGCAGTAATAGCAGTAACAACCACCATGGAAACATCAAGTTTTGGTTTGATCATTGGATCGGAGACTCTCCACTAAAGGATTATCTTCTTGTTGGGGTTTCCCCTCCTTCAAATTCCATGAAAGAAATTCTTAACCCTTTTAATAATTTCCCTCTTTGTGGACATCTTCCCAATCATCTCCTATCCCAACTTAACAACATTAATCTTTTTGATGACCCTAAACATCCAATTCAAAAAATGGAACCTCCTAGATGTCTTCAACCATGTCTCATCCTTTTCCTTCTTGTTAAGAAAACTTTAAATCATCTCGACATTATTTTCCATACTGTGTGGACCATTAGAAATAGGACTAAAAATGGCAACTTATCTTCCTCTGCTTGGCATGGTCATTTTGAGAAGCTCTAGTTTACTTTTGATTTAAGGAATTGTCTTCTTACTACTTCGCCATTTATTCTGCGTCTTCATTAGACTTGTCCCCTCAATGATTTCAAAATCAATTATACCTCTCAACAAGTTAGATCTTTGAATTTTGGAGCTTGGCTCATTTAGGACTCCTCTAGACATTTTGTTGCTGCTGGTGGTAAGGCTTGTAAAGCTCAATCCCTTCTTACTTTGGAATTACAAGCCCTTTCCATGGCTTTGCAATATGCGGCCAACCAGAAGCGTCAACCTCTGCACATCAACTCATCTTCACTGGCCCTTTACTTTTGGTAGCATGAAAGTTCACCCTACCAGGAGGGGTGACGTAATAATTGCGGAATTGAAATATAAACAATCTCACAAGATGCAATCACACAAAGTACACAAAGTATTTTTAGGTGGAAACCCAAACCGGGTGAAAACCACCACCTAACCCTCTCGAGTTAGGATTTTCCGATCAACCAAGTTGATCAAAATCCACTAAACTGAATCACTTTAAAACGAGGGTGATTCAACCTCAATACAACCACGCTACAAGTGCGAGGGTAGAGTTCCTCAACCCCTTCTCTCCACGAGAAGGATTTTGTCCCACGAAGGAGACGGGAATTCGCAAAGCGAATACCCAACCAAATAACAAAGATAAAACAAGTAATCCTATAGAGCCAACAAAGTAATATTTAACCTAAGCTTCTATAGGAAATAGGATGCTTCCCTTTGAAAGGAGTGCGTCGACGATGTGGATGCGTGTACCATGCGACGGCGCAACGTCACTCTCGTGAACAACGGCGGGAGAGCGGGTGCGCAACAGCTTGATGCTCTCAAGAGAATGGAGCTTGAGCTTGGAGAGCAAGAGCTAGCTAGGACACAAGAGAGTAGAAAGTGTAATACAAATTGTTTCTTGTGTATCTTGGTGTCTCTAGGTGTGTGTTTGTGTTGCAAAGGTTCCCCTCTATTTATAGAGGCCTTAGGAAGGCTTTGGAAGGCTTAGGAAAGGTTCTATAGCCGTTGGGTGCAAAGCCCAAGAGAATCAACCAAAAATCAGGAACAATCATTGTTCTGACAGGCTTATCAGACGTCTAATTTTGGCATCAGACGTCTGGAAGTTCACTTTAAGACGTCTGATTTCAAGGTCAGACGTCTGATTTTGGGCGGATTCCTTCCTGACTTGAATCAGATCTAAACAGGGTTCTTGTGCAAGTCCATCAGACGACATATAGGACGTCTGGCACTATGTCTGGACGTCTGGAAACCTACTTTTTCTGTGGGAATGGATTTCCAAATGTTGCAATGGCTAGAAAATCTCTGAGAAGAGATTTTGGGTCAGCCGAGGCAAAACGGTCAATTATCAGACGTCTGGACAGTCCTATGGACGTCTGATAAGGCTCTAACGGTCATATTCTTGAGTGTTTGCTAAGGCAGCCAACGGTCCACTTATTGGATGTCTGGCAAAGTCATCAGACGTCTCCTAAGACGTCTGGTCTAAGGTCTGGACGTCTGATTTCATCAGACATAACTAACTATGTCCAGCCTAATAGTTATCAGACGTCTGAATCAATAGTCAGACGTCTTAAAATACTTTATCAGACGTCTGATTTGGGAATTAGACGTCTGGAAACTCTGTTTGAACCCTATATTGGTTTTCTAAGTATTCTACAGAAAACCTAAGTATCCTAGGGTTGTGCAGGTGTTCCTAGGACTACTGTTAGGGTACTTTGAGGCTCTTTAACATAATGTTCTAAGGAAATAAAAAGAGTAAGCAAAATAAAGATAAAAGTGCATGAAAGGATTAAACAAAATTCTATCCTATTCTTCTTGTCCTTCCATCTTCAATCTAGCGCTCCTCGCGAATCTCCTCTGTTCTCCATCAAGCTCCTCCAATCCGTCCTAAATGCGAGCTCGAATTCCGTCTAAACACGTCTACATTTGCAATTGACCTGAAATCTAAGACTCCAAGTGTAAATGTTAAATAACACGTGTTTTGTTATCATCAAAACAAATGATCATGGTGCTCTAGCACTAACAATCCCTTCTTACTTTGGAATTACAAGCCCTTTCCATGGCTTTGCAATATGTGACCAACCAGAAGCGCCAACCTCTGCACATCAACTCATCTTCACTGGCCCTTTACTTTTGGTAGCATACATCTCATCCCTTTACTGGGAATTCCCATGTTTGTGCTCACTCCCTTCAAAGAAACAAATCCCTAATTAAATTCCTTTATTTTGTCCACAAGGTGGTAAATTCTACAATTAAGGTCCTTTCGTGGGAATGGGCTCACCTAGCCATCATTCATCCCAATTGTGCCCCAGTGTTAGACATTGGTGGATGCTCAAAATTCTCAACCTGCGAGGGTAAGGGGCCTTCTATACCTTGAGTCCCTTGTTACTCTTCTTGTGACACTCTAAATCCCCTTGATCCACCCTTGTTGTTTTGTGGTCTTTTCTTTCTGCTTTCCCATTATTGGGTTCTGTTCTATGCGAAGGACTGAATGCGAAGTGGCTTGGATATATTGTGTTAACTTTTATGCTATTTCAGCTTAAAACATTGAGTGTTGGAGGTTGTGGCAATCTATCTGGTTAATCCCAAACTACCATAAAGAAAGCGATTAGGGGCTGAAGAAATTATAATAAAGTAAGCTGAAGACTTGAGTTGAGTGAACCTTCAGCTGACCTTCAATTGAGTGACCTTCAGTTGAGTGAAAGACACTTTGCAGTGACATTGTTTTGGGAAAACAATTACAATGGCATTACTCCATTAGTTTCAAAATCAACATGATTAAATGAGAGGTGCTCAAGATGAAACTTTTCATTGTAGTTTATGAATACTTTTTTCCACTAGAATGCATTCAAGATTCATATCAAAGGAATGAAGGGAAAACAAGATAATTACCCTTGAGCCTTAAAGCAAGTAACAACAAACACAGAGCACTGAAACAAAGATTATGAAGATAATGTCAATTTTCCCATGCAAATTATGAAGATCTCCTCCAGTTTACCAATAGAATGTAGATAAATATTTTTTAAATATTTAGCAATTGTTGAATTTTAATTGTAGAGACTTATTTAGGGGCCCAAAGCACCTTTTACTTTCATGAGTTTCATGATAGCACAAATCACCTTGCTAAAGTTGAAGAATGCCTTGGCCATATTCTAGGCATAGTGTTCATAGGCAAAAAGTTAAAAGGAAAGAAAATAAAATCATGGTTACATCAAGATATCTCATTTCAATAAAATACATAATGATCTACATAGATTCAGAAACACCTTCTAAACAATGATGGAAAGCAAAATATAAAATGAAGAGTAGAAAATTTGGCTTGAAATGTACCACCCTCATTGTAATAGTTCCTTTAAGTAGAGAAATAAAAAGTACAGACAAAGGTATGCCAAGAATTGCATGGGTAAAGCAACTAGGGAAAGAAATCTAAGAATAAAAAAAACTTTAAAATGGAATAGTAGTTTCAATGTGCTAATGCTCACCACCAGTAGCTGATGCTCTCAATGTGCTACCTCTGATGTGTGAACCAGGCATCATCTTTATATAATCTAGATCAAGAGTAACAAAGCGTAGTCCCTTCAATGGAATAGTAGTTTCATCATGATTGGTTGGAAGTCCAACATGTTTTTGTTGAAGATTTTGTATTTTTGACTGATCCTTTGAATGTTTGGGTGCTCTAAAATGTAATCCCAGCAGTAGGCTGTAATCAATTATATGTTGAGACTCAAGAAATTTGCAGTCAAGATAAATTTGCTTGAATAGCACTTCATTCCATGATTTCTCCAGGAAAAAAGCATAAGAAAGATCAAGATCCTTCTGGGTAGTGTTTTCACTTTTTGGTCGATCTTCCTTGAGAGGCACTATTCAAGTCATACCTTCGATGAATCTGTAGTTCAATGCAAAACATATTCCCCATTACTACAAATCGAACCTTCCTTCCACCTTTCAAAGTTATTCAGTAAAGGCCAAAAGATTTTGTGATGAGGGTGTTCTCATGTTCACTAACATGGCCATAATACCTGGGAAGCATCTTTAGTAGAACCTTCAATTCAGAATTCTTTAGTGTCTTTAGCATGAATCCTTCATCTTGGGAGAGATAAAATATGCTACCATTTTTACCAGGAGAAGACAACTCTTTCAAACCATTAGTGTCACATACAGATATACCATGTAATCTGCAGCATCTATCTTAAACATCTCCTGGAGATTCCTAAAAACCATTGGACAATAATCCTTCCAGGTGAATCCAATAGAATGATGCGAAGGTGTGAATTCAGAACCTTGGCTTCATAATACCAAGTTGAAGGTTCAACAACATATAGAAGCTGCTATCACCTTCAATAATTATTTTACATGGCTTCCTTGGTTTCTCCAGAAGTTCAGGTTCAATTTATTTTGTTCTGGATGATCACAGTCAAAGTGTACAACCTTCTCTATAATTAAGGTACCTTGAGCATACTCATGCTCATAAGCCAAGAAGTCCTTGTCACCAAAAGAAGAACGTTTGAGGGTGACCTGCTGTGATGAATCACCAAGAAGTCCATCGAGAATCCACCCTCCATCTATAGTTCCAAATCTATGGAAGATTCGGCTTGAGCATCTCATAAGACCAACTAAAGGGCCCTTTAGCGACATGTGGCTTTCAGGTGTGGGGTTTCCAATTTTAAAAGCACTAGCACTTATAGCCAATTACACTTATATGTTTTATCATATGTCTTTCTTAATGGATATTTGAAACTACTCTCTCACACAAATGGGAAATCAGGTCTAAAACCTATATTATGAAAATCCAAAATTTATATTATGAAAATACAACATATATATATTCTAAAACTACTACATGAACCTCAATACTAAAGAGAGATAGAAGTCAATAGAAAAAGAAAATGTAGAGGATCTGCAGTTGGTACCTTGATCTATGTGACACGAGATCCTGCTCGAGGCTGCAAATGTCCCCATGCAAGATCCACCTCCACTCACAAACCCCTCACGTAGAACATAAATCACATAAACCACGGATTAATCATATAGCCATGATCTTAAATCAAATACCAGTACCTTACTCTGACCGAAATCACTCTAACCTCACCCTAAATCGAGGTTGCAATGATCGAGAGAGGTCAACATTAATCAGACATAATCTATAGAGACTGCAAGAAAGATAGAGAGCAAGAAAGAGTCATCGATAGAAACTAGATCTGATCAAGAGAGATTAGATCAAATGAGAGCTCCCAATAATGAACGTTGTTTGAGAAAGCATTGAGCTCTGATTGGCCTAGATCTAAGTTACACCGATCAAATCGCAAGAATGAGAGATCGATAGAGAGAGATCTAAGATTTGAATTTGGCATTGATGCGAGCTATGGTGAATGAGAGCTAAAGAGAAAGAGTGAGCAATCCCATGGAAAGGAGAGAGCGATCAAGAGACGACAGAAAGAGATTGCTAATAGAGAGTGACCTAATGGAGAGATCATTAATAGAGATCGGTGGAGGCTCTGATGTTGAGGGGAGTGAGAGATTGGCGTAGGCCCTAATGTTAAGGTGTGTGAGCAGCAATCAAAAGGGGAGGAAACAAGTGATCGGCGATCGGAGGCCTTGTCGTCGAGAGGTGACGCGATGTGAGTGAGAGACAATTGGAGGCCCTGATGTCGAGGTGAGAGGCATCGAGTGTGTGTGTGTGACCGGTGGGGGGGGATGGGGTTGAGAGGCATCGTGCATGCGTGTTGTGTTGGGGGAGTGGGGAGAGCGTCACGAGTGTTCAAAGGAGGCATGGTGGAAGGTTGGAGGGTGGTGGGGGCAAGACGTTTTACGGGTTTAGGGTTCAAAACACAAAAGAAAAAATTAAGAGAGGGAGGAGTCGGGGAAAAAAAAGGAAAAGAAAAAGGGAAAATAAAAATCAATGATATTTAAGGGAAATCAACAACAACGTATTTGTAATGTCTTTGTAGTCTGCCCGTCACTATACCCATTGAAAGCTTGGGTCTAGCCCAAGTTGTAGCCACCCAAAAGCTACACCCTTACTTTCAGGTTCATACAATAATTGTGCTTCCTAATTGGTCTTTAAGGAGAATGCTACATAAACCAATGGGATCCAACAAGCAAATGCACTGGACCTTGGTATTCGTAGAGTTTGACATTAAATATCACTCTTGGCTAGCCATTAAAGGTCAGGTTTTGATAGATTTTCTCTCAGAGTTCACCCCATCAGCAATGTTGAGTACTAGCCCATGGCAACTATATGTAGACTAATCATCCATGTTAAGCGATGCGGGGGCAGACATGGCCCTTGCCTTTGCAGATGGACAAGCTCATTAATACTCCATTCGCATGGCTTTTCCCACCATGAACAATGTGGCGGAGTGTTATGACCTAAAATCTGAATTCAAGCCCAATTCTATATTAAACATGTTGAAACAAACCTGTCGATGCTCGTTGGACGTGAATCAGACTAGCATAGCTTAGAAATGAAGAAACACGAGGTTTGGTCAACTCTAGTCAAACCTTAAAGAAAATTTGCACGTATGGAACCATATTGGGTATCGTTGGATTCCTCATGTTGCATGCTTTCCAATGAGACCATGTTTATGAAAATCTAAGTTGCATAACAAAGGTTACATACAAATTGTATGCGAACTCATATGCAATCTGCGTGGAAAACTATACTGTGCAAATGACCTTGGGTTCAAAATTTACAAAATTTATCGGATTCCTTGTCTCGTGACAATTTCAATAATACATGTTTCGCAGGCATCAGAGCTTATTTGACCAGGTTACAAAAAGTACATGTGGTTATGGAAAGTTTACAAAAATATGTTTTGATATGGTTTGCTAATCCTAATCCCTTTCCTATTTATTATTATTATTATTATTATTATTATTATTATTATTAACTATAACATAACTAAAGGAAGGTGCGCTGCTGCACCTCTTCCCACGTGTCTAACTCATCCCTCCTCTAGTTTGGGTTGTGCGGTGAAGTGCAACCTGAGATTATCCAAAAAAAAAGAAAAAGAAAAATCAAAGGTAACTTTTTGAAGGTGAAGTGCAGCTCCGAGAGATCTCCATCCGAAAATTTTGAACATGTTAGAGTATGGACTTATTTAATTAATATTTTTTTTATCAAAAAACCTCGAAGATAACTTTTCGAAAGAAAAAAAAGAAGAAACCACGTGTCCGGCTCTCATCCCTCCGCCAGTTTGGGTTGTGCGGTGAAGTGCAGCCTGAGATTACACAAAAAAAAAATAGAAAATCAAAGGTAACTTTTAGAACGTGAACGGTAGCTCCGAGAGACCTCCTACATCCGAAAAATTTGGACATGTTGGAGAATGGGTTTATTTAATTAATATTTTTTTATAAAAAAATTCGAAGATAACTTTTTGAAGAAAAAAAAAAAGAACAAATATAGGGTAAGCATAGTGTTAATGTGGAGCACTGATATAAGTGTCATCTTGATATTAACAAAAATAAATAAATTTGGAGATGTTCAGAATAGGTCGTGGAATGTCATTTAAATAATATTTATTTTTGTTAAAAAAAATATATAAAGGATAATATTTTGAAGGAAAAAATAGATAAGATACGGATGATACTTACGTGGAGTAGTGGGATAAGTGTCATCTTGGTATAAAGTATTATAGAGATAAGTAGAGAGTAGTGTTTAATTGGATGTTTGGAATAAGTGATGTGATAAAATAATTGGTATCTTAGTGTGATGTTAATGAGTATTTGTTTAATATTATGATATCAGTGTGAGTGGGTTAAAAAATCAAAGATAATTTTTCAAAGAAAAAAGAAGAAACATACGATAAGTATGATATTTATGTAAAATATGAGTGTTATCTCGATATTAGCAAACAAAATTTTGGTGATGTTGAGAAAGGGTCGTGAAATGTCATTTAACTAATGTCTTCTTTTGCCAAAAACAAAGAAAAGAATAAAAGATAACATTTTGAAGGAAAAAATAAATGAAGAAACACAAGATAAGCATGTAGTTATATGTAGTGGGATAAGTGTTATCTTGATATAAAGTACTGTAGGGATAAGTGGAGAGTGGTGTTTATTTGGGTGTTGGAATAAGTGATTGGATAAAATAATTGGTATTTAATGTGATAGTAATGGGTATTTGTTTAATATTATGATATGAGTGTGAGTTGGTTAACATAATATAATAAATGTATTTTAATAAGCATATTATGTTGAAGTATACATATTTTAATATATATTGATATTGTTGTGATGTAATGATCCTCAAAACAAATCTTACAAAAAAATCCACACTTTCCCTCCAAAACAAATCCCATAAAAGGGGAACCATCTCTTCTTCATTCTTACCCCCTCCACCACCTCTTAGCCCCTCTCTTTAGCTTACACAGTCCTCTCCACTATTGTATATTTCTACTCCAAAATCAACCAAATGATTGTCGATCAAAGAAAATTACGCGAGCTACATTTTTGATGAAATTTCAGCAATATCTTCATAGTTTATATTATTATTAATAATCAAATTAATATAAATAAAAATTAAATTATATATTAAATTTTATTTAAATGAAATTTTTAAATATTTAATCAAATCATATACTATAATTAAATATCTAAAAATGTTGCAAACTCTCACAACCAATTCCAGGTACTATCACTAGTTATTTCTAAACCTATTTCCTAAGGCCCCTCCCACCGCCTTCTCTTCCCCTTAACCAATATAAAACCCAAACAACTAACACCATCGCCACCAAAACAAACTCCTTCCCTTCCCTCATGCACGTATGATTGCGCAGCAATCATAGGTCGTAATTAACCTAAATTAGGCTAGAACTTAGCATAAGTTAGGGTAATTCATGCATGCATAAGCATTACTAGCATCTTTGCTGCTTTCTTTTAGCTATGCATAAAATAATGCTATAATGTACTGATTAGGTGCATTATGTCAATTGCAGGTAATAAGCTGGTCAGAAGCTAGATCTGAAGCTGGATCTAAAGCTAGATCTGAATAATAAAGAATAACTGGTGTTGCAGCAGAGCTGGAGCGGAAGACCTAGATTAGATGTAGTAGATAATAATGTAAAGGAGTTAAGGTATGCCATTCTATTAAGTAGGAATAAAGCAGTAAATTATGAAGAACTTAGGACCATCCTAGTCCTAAGATAGCTTAGAAGCTTCCCCAATGTAACGAACGCGTGCCCCAGATGTCTTTTAAGACGTCTGGGAGGTGGTCCAGACGTCTGACAAGACGTCTGGGATCTCTTCCAGACGTCTGGAAAACCGTTAATTTCGACACGCGCGAGTCGTTTGCGCGCTTGAGCGCGCAGATCGGATATTCGCTTTCCCTCTTTCCTTGCGGCTGCAGACGCCTGCCGCGTCCTCTCTCTCCTCCTCGCGCAGCCTTAAAAGGCCACGCGCTCCCTCCCGTCATCTCCACCGTCTCCTCCCTCTTCTCCTTCAGCCAGTGAGCGTGAGCGCGAGCGCGAGGGTGGCAGCAGCGGCCGCAGTGAGCGCGGAGGAGGTGCTGCGTGCGAGAGCGGAGCTTTGCCGTGAGGGCGAGCTCGCCGGGGCTGCTAGGGCCGGCCGGCGGAGGGCGCAGGGGGCGCGGAGCGACGCGGAGGGGGGACTGCTGTGGTCTGAGCAGCATGCGCGCGAGGTGCGACGCAGGCGGCGTCGCGAGCGGAAGCCGGGTGGTGCCCTGTTCTGGAAAAATTTCCAGAATCGGACGTCTGGGTTGATAGACAGACGGCGAGGGCGACGTCTGGTAGATCTTCCAGTCGTCTGAAAGGTGAGTTTTCCGTCTTCTTCTTCCTTCCTGTCGACTGACCGTACTGAGGGAGGGAGATGGGTGTGCGCAGGCTCGGTGATTCGCCATCCAACAAGAATCAGACGTCTGGCTGTTGTACCAGACGGCGGGAGTGACCTCCAGACGTCCGAGGTGACCATCGGACGTCTGGGAGATAGGCCAGACGTCCCCGCAGACTTCTGGACGTCTGGGAAACCACGCTGAACAGGTAATTCTCTGATCCACTTTTTAAGACATGTGGAAGAAGTTCCAGACGTCTGATTTTGCACAGTGTCGTCGTTTTTGACCCGTTTAGGGCCCGTTCGGGTTCCGTTTTCCGCGATTCGAGTTGCGTTCTTTTCAGAATTAATTCCTCTACTCGTCTACGGTAGCTATACACTGTTTTGAGACACTCCTTGTGTTTGATCCTTGTGATAAGACCTCCTTCAGTTGCAGTCTTGGGAGTCGCGGAGGCACGCGGGATTCCCGATCACGCCCCCATTACTCCCGTTATACCTGGTAGAGTGGCTTTAAGTTATTAATAAAATCTGTTAAAGTATGGAACCATAACTAGAGCCTAGGACGTTGCATGAATCCTAGGAATGAGAAATATATGATAGCTCCTAGGTGTTGCATGAATCCTAGGGTTGGAAAACTAGATTGTATGATAGATCCTAGGATATGGCATGAATCCTAGGATGAGAAAAACTAGTGGAATGTATAATACTGCAGTCTTGGAAAATGGAAAGAGATATAAAGCTGCCTGTAATTTGAATTAACAGCTGCCTGTTGTGAATAAATAACGTGGTTGAGAACATGGATTGTAAGAATGTGAAACTGGAAAGTGAAACCTGGATGTTTGAGTAAAAAGGATGGAACCCTATGGGGAAGTAGGAGTAGAACTCCTGGAAAGTGAATGGAATAGTATTGGGGAAGTGAGCTGGCCCTCGAGTACGGAGTACCAAGGAGAGCGACTGTCCCCCTGTTTAGTGCAGAGCGGAGCTAGCCGCCCCAGGGACCCGGGCTTAGGACTGGCCACTCTGTACCGACTTGCTGGCCCTCGCGTACGTAGTACCGAGGAGAGCTACTAGTGTAGGGAGGTACTAGCTACCCCACGGGCCCCGAGGTTCTGCTAGCCTCCCACACCGACTTGTTAGGCCCGCTGGGGCAAACTAGGGTAGTTAGGCGAGGGTGCGCGGACTGTGGAGGGGCAAGGCCCCGGTTTGGTTACTATGGAGGGGTTGGACCCCTATTACTGAGAGGGCTCTGCCCTGGACTGGTTCCGTGCTGTGCTTTGGGCGCACCCGTTAACGGAAACGACTGACCGCGTGCCAGTACGGGTTAGCTACCTGTGCGTTTATCGCGCGTACCGTAGTCACCGTTACGTCTGTCAGTGACCTTGGGGTGGTTGACTGAGGGTAGGATCACCACGGGGGACTCTCCTGGCCAGGAGAGCACCACGTGCTACTTCTACTTTTTGGAAAAGACTGCAATCAAGATCGTTCCCACGAGGAACATTCGAGATCAAGAAAAAGATCTGGGGAATAAATGAAATAGTGAGACAATTGAAAGATGTGAATAAAGAAAGTAATAGAACATAACAGCTACTGTACACTCTACTGTTGTCTTTAGTTTTAGTTACCACTCTACTCAACGTTTTGCTGACGTGTTACACTCGTTACCTTTTTCAGGACCAGGTGTTGAGCAGCCAGGGTCAGCGGCTGCAGAGGACGCTGGGCCGAGTAGGGTCCAGTAGAGTTACCACTGTCTTTTGTACCTCTTTGTTTCCGTTATAGTGAGTAGTTCTTGTTTCCGCTGTACTTTTCTTTACCTGCAGTTCATGTTATATGATAAATGTTATTCTACTGTTGTGGTGGTATATACTGTAGTAGTTTCTTTCCTTACTGCTGTACTTTCTTACTGTTAGTTATATTCATGCTGAATGTGGTTTATTTTACTGCTCTTTTGGTTACTTCCTCGTTGGACCACTAGGTCTTGGAATTAGTCGAGTCGGTCCGGTTCTCGTGTCTCGTAGCGACTCGGGAACCGGGTCGTTACACCCAAGCCTTAGCCACCCTTAGATTAGGTCACTGCACCCTAGGAAACCTTAAAACCCTAATTCCAACCTCTATCTGGACGTCCAGATGAGTTATAGGACATCCAAAACCCTTAGCCAACTCCCGCACACCTTAAGCCCACTTCTGCAATGTTATTGGACATCCAGACACTTGGTCAGACGTCCAATTTCTGCAGAATACCCAAGACAAAACGTAGAATCCTTCCTGACTCTGATTAGACGTCCAGAATTGAAGACTGGACTTCTGATTTTTGAGTATAAGTCGTCTGATACTATTATTGGACATCTGGAACTACTCTCCAGTTCCTGTTTTGAGATTCAAGCCTTGATCTTGGATCTCTAGCCCCCTAAACCCAATTATAACCCCCTAGGAACCTAAATTAAGGTACCCCAACCCTAGTACATCACCTCTAGACATCCTTAAGGACCTAATTAAGTCCTCACTAAACCTAATTGACTTAGATCCTAGTCAATTACCATTGCTTAGTCAATTGAACTCATAGGGTCCAATTGAGCTCAGATCTCAACCCATACAAGTCCAATTGGACTCAATGAGAGTCCAATTGACCTAAACCCAACCTAATTAAGTTAGTTCACTCTCAATTAGGTTCACACTCATTCAATTAAACTTGTGTTAAGTTTAATTGCAATTCCCCCTTAGCAATTAGGGTTTGCAACCCTAATTTAAGACCTACACCAACCTAAACCCCTTAGGACCTAACCCATATCACTTAGACACATAGGGCATGACCACACACACATACACACACCCATTCACACACTCCGACACAACCTAGAGTATTCTTGGTTCTTCCCAAGGTGGCGCCACTCTTGGTTGCCAAAATTAGCAACCAAGAGCCATTCAAATTGGAGATCCACAAATGGTGGATCTAAAAACCACCTCTCTCTCTCCTTGGTCGGCCACTCTTGGAGCTCTCTCTAGAGAGTTCCACACTTCTTTAGAGAGTCTCCCTTAGGTCTATAAAACGACCTAAGGGTTGGCCATTTGCACCGATCCATCTCTTGGCTTTATTCACTTCCATTTAGGTTAGCTACATTCCACCTCCATGAGTTGCCTCACCATGGCCACCACCATCTCCACGTCAGGATG
This sequence comes from Thalassia testudinum, assembly GCA_037157565.1. Classification (NCBI taxonomy): domain Eukaryota; kingdom Viridiplantae; phylum Streptophyta; class Magnoliopsida; order Alismatales; family Hydrocharitaceae; genus Thalassia; species Thalassia testudinum. The sequence goes on along the minus strand of JAZHRO010000056.1, from coordinate 100,329,246 downwards.
CTAGATCACCTCTCCAACCTCTCTCCAAGGGTTAGCCTAAGCACCATTGGCCGCCCCTCCTCCTCTCAACCACTCAAAGGCCATCGGAGACTACCTCCGAATGCCTTTATTTCTGCTAGATTAGTAGCTTAGTTCTTCATAGTTACATGCTTTTATTACTGCTTAGTAGTGTAGCTCTTTATTCTCCCCCAATGATGCATGCAAAATCCTTCCATAGATTCATGTATGCGATCATTTTCTATTAGTTAGATTTATGTTTTCAAGCTTTCCTCTATAAGCTTTCCTCAAGTTTCATGTGCAAACACCCTCCTAAATGAATGAAATATATATATATATATATATTTGTGTTGAGAATCACCATGAGCTTATTGATTGCAATATATTTTGTGTGATTAAAGTTGCCTACTTTTAATTATTATCTATTACAACCAGCATGTCAGTACCAGAAAATATTGGGGATTTAACTATTAGTGCATTTTCCGTAAATAACCACCACATAACTAGAATCGTGCGTACTAAAACTCACATGTTCACATTTGTCATTTATCTAACACATGCGCACGTAATCAGGGTTCATAATGAAAGTGGCAAAACATTGATCCGACGATTAGAAACCGACGTGTGATTTTAAACAAGTAGAGCGAAAAAGATCGATTTCAGATTTGCATAAATGCCTCCCAGAGACGAACGACCGGGACTCAAGTCTCGTTATCTACAAAATTATTTTTTTTTACGAACATTTTAGCGCAACTATACTACGATTTCTGACGATTTTAAAATGCGCGAAAACGGCTTCTGTCAACGCACAAGAAAGAGAGAGAGCGAGAGCGAGAGAGCAGCAAGGAGCATGGTAACGACGACTTTGCGAGAATGACATAAGGGCAATGGTGGCATCAAGGTAAGGATCTTCGTGTGTTTTGTTTGCTTTTCTTTCTCTTGTGGGTGCATGGAGAGAGAGAAATGAGAGGAATAAGGAGAGGGGGACATGGCTAGCAGCTCATGGTGGTTGGAGGAGGGTGGCAGACGCCATCAAGGGGCCAACCGTAGGTGGGGATGGCACCGGCGTGGGTACTTGCAAAAGGGATCAAGAGAAAGAGACAGACAGAGAGAAAGAGAAGGAGGTCGGTGAGGGCCACCGGAGAGGAAGAGGTAAGTGATCGACCGACGAGGAGGCCTGCTTGGTGTCGAGGTCGACGTGTGTTTGGTGCTGCGTGAACAATACGTGGATAAGATAGGACAAAGGATTTGCATGGAAGGAAGAAGAGGGAAGGAGTTGTGGTCGATGAAGAGGAGGAAGGGGAGTGGCAGCGGCCGTAGGAGGCTCAGTCGAGGACCCACGACATGCTGGCATAGCCACGAGGCTGGCCTGTTGTTGGGCCCTGACACCCATTACCGGCAACGAATAAGGAAATTAGATGGGGGTTGCTTGGCTAGCGAGAAGACTCGACAGAGGAGTGGCGGAGGCCAAGGAGATGGGCTTTGGTCGCTGCACTTGAAGTTGGGCCGATTGACAAAAGGATGGAGGGATGCCATGACAACCATTCATGGAAGAAGAAAAGAACGGAGTAGTTGCATGGAAGAAGAAGAAAGAGTTGAGGGGGGTTTCATTTTAAAAAAATGTGAAAAGAGAATTTTAAGTTTCACATATTATGTTTGAGTCCTTGTTAAAGCCCTCTTAATTGTTTGATTTAGGGAGAATTAAAAGTTCGATTTGGATGATCCACCCGTTGTTGGAATCACTTCGAGGTGTATGACCGAGAAATTTCGCTTAGCAGATGGTGAGTGTAAATTTCACGAGTAAAATCAGGGTTTTGGAGAAATTATCGTCATAGTCACAAAATATCGCTACCAAATAAAATTTATACCGAAACTCGAGGTGAGTCTCGGGTTGAATACAAGGAGGCGAACATTTGGTTTGAAAACCACACTTTGACTTTATTTCTTTTTAGTGATTTTATCTTTTGCAATTTTTTTTGTATTTTAATAGGCAAGAGATCATATTGACAAATTATTTATCTAATTAATGTACTTGTAAAATAAGGGAGAAAGAGAGAGGGGGGAAATATTTCATAAAATCGAGCCATGTCTATTACAACTAATTGAAATTACACTAAAGAGCAATATAAGATAGAATGGGTTGAGAAGAATCCCCCTCGACGGTCGCTTGGAGAACGACTCGCACTGACGGCACCCCAGATGATGGTGGTGAGGAGCTAGACAAAGAAGAATGACGTCAGAGGAAGGAGGACGGGGTGGGATGGTGTCACAGCGAGGATCTTTTTCTGGAAGGTGGTGAGAGGGCTACCACGGGATGCTCCACGAAGAGGAGTGAGAAGCGGAAAAAATATTTGATTTTCTACTCTAGAGGAGCATCCCGGGCTTAGGACAAGCTCTCTCTAGAGCTGGGAGGTGGTGATGGAGAGAAAGGAAGAGATGAGTAGGCAAGGGAGGTGTGTAGGTCCTTATATAGTGGATGAGAGGGCTAAAACAGGTATGGGACAATTAGCAACATCCAAGACGTTGCTGTAGATCCTGCTCATTCGTTGCTGTAGCTAGCTCACTTGCTTGCTAGCGTCGAAGAAGACCGCAGCTGTTGCCCGCTAGAGTGGATTACTGCCATCGAATCAAGGACGAATGGCGACGATTACGCCTTAAGCGTGCTTGATAGCGCGGGAGACGCCGCGGGCCGTTGGATTGAGCAAGAGTGGTTCTGATCGCGTGAGGGACACTCTGAATCGCTCCTCACTTAATTAGATGGTGGAGATCACGTCAGACAACTTAAGGATTGCACCCCCTCGCTACGCATATAATCACACATTTGCCCTCGCGTCGGATCTCGCATTCGCATCGCACGGCGCTCGTCGCACCACGTCGCCGCTCTCTCCACAGCTGGATCTCCATCGCACGGTCCAATTCCAATCACGCACCGTGGCTGCTGGATTTGTTCCCTCACCGCAGCTCAAACTCGCACTTGCGGTTTGAGAACCACGCCTGCGACCACTGTGCCAAGACCATGGATTGTTGCGTGGTTAGATTTTGTGCGCACACGCTCTCAACCTTTGATCTCGATCCAACGGTTGAGATTTCATCTTGATCTTCTCCTTTGAATTTGAATGCCGGGTGTGTGTGAATCTCAGCCATTAGATTGAGATCCAACGGCTGAGATTGCTTGATGAAATTGAGTGGAGGGGCTTGAGTGGATTTGGGTAGTTGTGATGGTGCCACATGGCACCATCATGAAGTCCATCTTCTTTGCTTTGTAGGTGGCACCACGGACGTCAGATTGAGTCGATTTCCACACTATTGGGCTGCGATCGTCGATCCGAATCCGTGTGGTCGGATTTAGCATCTAAGTTTTGGATTGGCACCACCTTGCCCCTAGCCTTTGATCTTCCTCGGACTGCATAATGTGCTACGGGACTCCAATCAAGACAATTTTGGAGGCGTTAGACTCTGATTGTTATTCTGATCAGATCTGTACGATCGGATTGTCAATTCGAGACCCCAAAACAAATCTCCTTCTCTCCTGACCACAAAAGGACATACATTAATACAAAATTTATACAAATTATTCTAAATGCAGAATGATACATGCTATGCAATATTTATAATATGGAATGCATCTCTAAGCTTAGGAACATATATAAATAGGCATTTTAACCTAAATGGATGTGTAGACATCATACCCCCATACCTATCTTTTGCTAGTCCCTAGCAAAATTAAACTACTTGCTATATATAAGAATAGAATTAGGATTCAATTACTTAGGCCTAAGTTGTTTATTAATAATAGAAAATTTCAACTAGGGTCCTAAACTACGAAGACTCAACAGTGCCTGAGTGCCTGCCAAAATGCAGACTGCCCAAGTCCTCGCCTTATTTGAAAAGGGAAGATACATTTTTCTCTATTTTTCTTCTTTTCTAATGTTTTGGATTTTTGAGTTTAGAGTTTCGGGACAGCTTTCTACAGCTACCCAACCCACCTAAGATTCGAAAAGAACTTTAAGTTCTAAGCATCTTAACATGAAAAAGTGGTAGACTCACTAGGCTGTAGTTAAGATAGACTTCAGGTTTCTACCACCCTAGGTGACCTTAAGAGTTTCTGCCTAAATGTTTATCTGTTCAACCAGTAGATTTCTCCCTACTTTTTTTTACAAGTTTTTTATGGGGTCAACACAAGAGCGAACCCAGTGTATATCTTCCCTAAGTGTTTTAGGAATTATTTGTGCATTTTTTGTGAGCTGGGCTCTAAACAAATGACCAATGGGCTATTACCTACAACAACTTTCTAGCCATACTCATGCGGTAAAGTATGCCTTTATTTTTTTTTCTACTTTTTCTATTTTTTTCTATATATATGTGTATATATTTTTTTTTTGAGTATATATATTTGTTTCCTTTTTCTGAGTAAGTGACTTCCCTAATCTAAGATTTACCTAAAGATAGTAGAAAGAGTATGGTCGTGTAGCTGGGCTCTGGGCAATCGGCCAATGGGCTATTACCTATGACAACTTGCCAGCCATACTACCCCACAAGGTTCATTAGCTACCTAATTTCCATAAAAACTGCCGAAAAGTGAGTCAGTGCAAATAGTGTATAGATTCTTTAGACTTAAAGTCCCCTCAAATCAGAGGGTGGGTTGATAAGTCGTGTACTTATCACCCCAAGTTTTAGACAAAATAAAGTAGAATTAACATGGCAAGGACTCGAGAACAGGTCCATATTTTAGTGGACACCTAGGCTGATTAAGCCCTCCACGCCTCCACGCCTCCACAAAATGATTTCAGAATTAACAAAATTAACAAAATGATTTCAAAATTAAGTATCCACCCCTCCACGCCTAAACGATGCAATGTCCTTATTGTAAAAATAAAGACATGAAAAGGGCGGAATAAATAGAATATCGCCTGAATTTTGTGAAAATCTGGTCAGCTCTACAGAGAAAGTGGAGTATCGCACATGCTAAGTGTATTGCCTCTAGCTAGGCATAATATACAAACATGGAAGAAATTAAGAATTCACAGGTGCGAGTCAGGATCAGAATTGAAAGATTGATCCTCAAACCCATTAGCAGGAGATGTCCACAGATGTGGATCAGATTATGATGTAGGCCCAAGCCCAAGGTCGAGTGATTCTAAGGTTCTGGATGAAAATCACCCAAAACTGGAGATTATTGTGTTTGTGGGGCTGGGCTTGCGATTTTGTGGATTACAACCCAAGTCTAAAGTGGCAGACAATAGGTAGATCTGATTCACTAGATTCAGGTGTCCACCTAGAGTGCAACATAGAAAGATAGTCAATTATTTTGTACTTGGGTTGCACGTCAAAGATATCATAAGGGTCTTGATAGAAGGTAGGTGGCTTCAGGTCAACAGTAACCCTTAAATCCAAAATTCCATTTCCCTCAGAATTCACTTCCCATAATTTAACTTCCAAACTCCTCTCCTTTAAAATCAATGTTTCCGGGTCCTCTAGGTTGTTATACACCCCATCCAAGTCTAACAAGTGTGGATGAATCATAATTGATTTGGGTTTAGTAATTTCAAGAATAAAATCATCATTATGCTCAACAGGGTGTGGTTGAGGAATGAGGCTATTGATTGAATCATCCATGAAAACAGGATTTGTATCCTCCAAGCTACCCCCAACAGGATCAATTTCCTCAATTATAGGGCCATCAAATGATTCATCGAATTCCTCAGGCCCAATCGTCTCACTAAAATCATTTTCTTTTAGCTCAAGTGAGACTTCACCTAGAGACTCTTTACTCTCAGAATCAAAGAACTCTTGATCCTGATTTATATATTTCTCAAAATCATGTCATTTCTTGGTCCATGGAGACATATTTTCCCTTGCTCCCTGGCTCGAGGATCTCGGGTAAGAAAATCAGTTCATCCTCAATGGGTTGCTTTAGGCCAACCTAGTCATCCCCAGTCTCATAAAATGTATCCCCCCCAACAGGCGCCTGAGCGGGATCAAACATTGGCTCTTCTGAAGGGGGTTCTTCTTGGGAATCACCCCAAGATTGGATTAAGGCAACCACGAATTTTGTCCTCAATCTTGATAATTTCCCAAGTAAAAACTCACTTGGGCTCTTATCCTCAATATCTTGGAGCCAATCCAATAATGAACTATTCAGATCATCAATAATTTGAATTAGGGGCTTCAATTCATTGTGAGGTGTTGGTCAGGTTTCTAAAGATCATATGATGTTCCTCAAATTGGCCAACACCCTTTCTTGGACCTGGTTTACCTGAATCGAGTGGTTCGGTTCAGGGTTGGGTGGGTTTGGGTTAAATCTAGGGCAGTCAAGAAATTGAGGTTCTTGGGTTCCTCCATGATAATAGGTCATTTCAGGTTTTTCAAAGAAGGGTGGTGACCTATATTCAGTATAATCCTGGGGTGGGTATGTATTATAATCATCATATTCTTCTTGATTATAGATTGAGTTGGTTTGATCATCAAAGGGTGGAGATCTATAATTAGTGTAGCTCTGGGAAGGATAATAATCATAATCATGATCTCCAGGGTTAGATCCTGGACATTGAGGTTCGAAATCATATCCCCAATTAAAGTTATCCTGACTAGGAGATGGGTGGTCATAAGTCAGGTAGGGATAGTAATCATCTTGGGGATAAGTGGTAGTAGGAGGGTAGGGTTGGAAATGTGTGTAGGAGGTGGAAGGATGGTGAAGTAGGAGGGAAAGCAGAGGAGAGAAAGGTGCCCTGCAGTACAATCAATTAAACGTATCCTTAGGTGGATTAGTAATTGACTTTCTACAACAATTGTCCAACAATCATAATAAAATGCTGTTGACGGGTTTTTGTCCCTAGCAACGGCGCCAAAAATATGATTGTCGACGATCGATTTGCACTAAAAATGATGTTTTAAATGTCATTGTTGTAGTATATGTCACAAATGCAAACCGATGTCACCTCAATTTTATTTATTTACTTAATTTTTACTAGTTTATTCTAGGTCGTTCACTGAAAGGAAGTTATTGATATGCATCACTCTCTGAGTCCAAAAACATTCTTTTATTTCAAAAAATGTTAATTTTATTTACAAAAATAAATGAATGAATCAATGAATGAAAGAATTTGATTAATTATTTACAAAAAAATTAATTAAAACACATTACAATGCTTGAAAACATATGTACACAAACAAGTATAAAAAACTATTTATAACTACTCTATATTAATTATTTACAACTAATATAGATAACACTTAAGTTTAGGTACAAAAATAGTTAATAATATTTACTATACTAAGTTAGGTTAATATACTAACATCTTTAGTAACATATATTATACATAAAGTATCAGTAAAACCTTAGCACAATTATTTACATAAGGTAAAATAACTATTTATACTAAGATATATAGGTATGTACAGTGATAGATACAACTGTCACTAAAGCTCTAAGTGTTATATATATATAAGAGCTTAAACATACTATACTCAATTTATATTACAAGTATATACTATATATGCATATATTACAGCATACTTATAAATTTACATTATATTACATTATTTATATATATATATATATTATATACTTATACTATACATATATTATACATATATAAATACATAAATACACACACACACAACACACACATAGCCATAAACATGTCTCAACACTTAGCCACTCAAGCGCTTCTCTCTTCTAGTTCTTAATTAGGCACATTAAATTTGATTTTAGGCTCATTAATGGGCCCATTTAGGCCCCCGCACAGTGCATGCTCCCTGACCCATCACTGTGCGCCAATAATCTCATCAATGCATGCTCATATCAAATTGAAAGGAAATGATGTATGGGTATGTGTATTTCGCGCTATGCGCGGTCAATTAGGGAACAGAGAACACAAAAACAATTTAAATCACAGCAAGTGGCCATCCACTATCGATGTGGCATTATAAGGGTGCCCCTTAGGCGCTGCAGCTGTGCGCAAGTGCGTCCTGATTTGGCAACTTTGGCCCTCGATTTGAGGGCCATAATTTAATTTAAATTAAAAGTAAATTATGCCATTGTAGAGCCCTTATATAGGGCTACATAATTATATAATTACTTTACATAGATAAATTATTTATGTATATAATAAAATTTGGTAAAGTTTACAATTTGTATATGTTAAATTAGATGTTAATTTGTTAATTAAAGTACAAATTGGTTAATTAATAGTACAATTGACTTAATACAGTATTAATATACAAAATAAATTATTTGTTACATATTTTTATTATATTTTAGAAGCTTTATTTTAATTTATATATAATTAAATATTGGTTTAAGTTGATTTTTCATATAAATAAACTATAAATACTATAACATAGTATAAATATGGTATAAATAAGTTGAAAATACTTAATATAATATATTACAAGTATACATTATAAATTATGTCAGTATTAGCTTAAATTATTAATTTATTTTATTTTAAGTTAATAAATTACCTAAATAACTTAATAACTTAATTATTTACTGTAAATGTATAATTTAATTAAATTACAGGTATTATATAGTACCTAATACATATATAAATATGTATGTATAGTATGAGATATAAATATATACATTTAAGTAGGTTTATCTAACTACTTAGTCTATTATACAATTAAGTTATATAAATTACTATATAATTTTACAATACAGTTATATATACAATAAGTTATTCTAAATACTTAATTTAATATGTATAATACGTATATAATTTATTTATAGATATTTTGTACATATTGTATACTATATACATATAGTTTATGTTTAGCTTATATATACAAGTATATACATAGTATACATAGTATATTTGGGGTTTTTCTGATTTTTATGGGTTTTATATGTATAGGAGAATAGGGGATGAGAGAGAAGGAGTGAGATGAGAGAGAGAGAGTTGGTTTTGATGTTTTTTGAGTTTTGATCTTTTATTAAGTTCCAAGATATACTACATCATCGGCTGGTATGTTCTACCAAGCTGGGGATTTAGATTATCTTAAAACTTTGAACACATTTAGAAAAATACCTGATCTTATTCAAGACATGTTTACTTTATTTTTTTAGAATTTTTTTATGATTTTATTTATATTACAAGTCAACACTAAATGAGACTTAAAAGGGGTTTGAAATAAGAACCTAAGCCTCTAAAATGGGATCTATGTGCTGAAAAGGATGTTTAAACATTCAGTAATGTCCAGCATATTGTATAAAAGGTAAATGAAATACAAAGCATGATTTTCTCAATGAATTTCATTAATAAATCAGATTGGGCAATTAGGCTCAAATTTAAATGGCTGATAAAGGAATTGAAATAAGATTACAAGCCATCCAAATCTAATTTAATTCAAATACATGTACATGAATGCTTGCATACAAAGTTCCTAACACTACATTCAGGTTAGCTCCCATTTAAACTCCAAATCCTAGCCAGTTCAACCAATCAGTTGCTGTAGCAGCTGCAGCTGCTACAATTCACGAGCAATAGATTAACATTTGATGCTGTTGCAATTTCCTATCAGACTAGTTGTTATCTTTAGCAATCAGACATCTAACACAATTGTTGCAATATGATTCTCAACTGTGCTGCTTCTACATTGCTAACAGTTAAGCACTATCCAGAAATCAAAGTCAGATCTTCAAGGTCTGATCTAAAGTAACTTCAAGTTTGAAATTAGACTGAAATGCAATTTAGTCCAAGGAAACCAATCCATCATCAAATACTTAAGATCAACAAATGAAATCCACAGAAAAATCAATTCAGATTGCTAGAACAGAGTGACTAATCTACATCAGCTCAAATCTAATTTTCACATTGAAATCCAAGTTTCATTTATCTTGAATACTCCACAAAAAAAATCTGAAGTTAATAGAGACAAGACCCAACTCAAAACTCATTCAATTTCCAGTTAACTGATTAAAATAATTTTCATGAGAGAAAACCAATATTGCCCGCTTGGCATTTGATATAAGATCACGTCATAGTAAAATGTTCTAAGAACTCTCACTACAAAAATAATAGGCTTTAGCGACGAATTAGATAGTTGCATTTAATGTATTTGACACTAATTCATTTAATTTACCAGTAATTTTTATATATATCATTGTAACATTTTTGTTGATGGCAATTATTTTTGGTGGAAAATATATATGCCATTATTTATATGATTTAGAGGCAAAACAATTTTATGTCACTATTTCTATTTTTATTAAATAACAATTAGTATTAGTAGAAAAAATATTTACCATATATGCTACATCATATTATACTAATCTTTTGGAAATAATTTAGTGACAATAAAAATATATGTTATTAAAAAATCTTTAGATGATCAATAATTAATGTTAACGATAAATATATATGCCACTACATTTCTTCACGAATGAGTTACATTTTTTTTTTGACATGATTACTATATTTTCTATTATTTAACAACAGTGGTGGAGGTATATGCCTGATATGAGTATACATTATATCACTCGTAATCAAAAAAGAAGAAAACCCCGCTCGCATGAGTTATGTTTGAAAATTAAAAATAAAAATCCAGCGAGTAACGTCGGCACCTCTCCTCCACCCAAAATCCCCCATGAAATCCAAAATCACCGCTCCCTCAACTGTCTCGCATGACTCTGTCAAACCGAAAAAAGGGAAAAAAAAAACCCTCTCGTGCTTGACCTCCCATCGAAAGTCCAAGCGTAGCCCGACCTCCACCATCGTCCTCCTCTTCTACCCTCTCCTCAAACCCAAAACCGATAACCATCCCCTTCCCTCCTTCCCCTCGGCCCATCTCTCGCCTCCCCCATCCCCGTACCACCTCCATCACCACCGCCCTCACTGATGATGAGAAAACCCTAACCGTGAGGATCGCGTCGAACTCCACCTTTACGATGCCTCCTCCCTCCTCTCCCTCCTTAAACTCAACGCCAAGTCCGGCCGCTACCATTATCTCCGTCGTCGACCACCTCGGCACCTCCTCGCCATCCTTCCCGACGACCCAACCTCTTCTACGACTTCGATATTGAAGAGTTCTTGAAAACTTTGAAGAGGAGGCAGGCATACATAAGGTACTTCGAAATAGTGTGGTGGTGGCCATAGACGCGCTCGAACATATGGGTCTTGTTTTTCGTAATTAGTTTATTATTGGGTGGGTCTGGTTTGCTCCTTATACGTCGATTTCAGCATTTAGGTGGGAAGATGTGGATTTTCAAAAAATAAAATAAGATTTAGAAAGGATTTTGTTCATCTGTACTTTGCCTCATCTTTTTGTTCCAATTGTTTCTAATGTTCAGAATATTCGATCCCATCATATCAACAACATCCTTGCATCTTCCGTGCCATTCATCAAATCCTTAAGTCAGGTTGGCATCCAAGGAAGTTCACCTCATTATTTGGTAAAAGTGTATAATCACCTATGGGTTCAATGCCTTTGCGCACAATTATTACTCTTCCCAATGAGTACCACCTTTTGGTTTGCTTTTTCACACTCAGTTAGGCAATAGTTAGGGCACAAATCTTTTAGTACAAGCCAAAAGAAGGATCTTACAATAGCTCAATCATTGATTAAGGGTACATCATTTGGTATTAGTGAACTGATAATACATGTCAAATAGTTTTCTAAAGCATGCTAGATTAATCTTCTTCAAACATGATACAAAGAAAATGGATTTATCTCTTAAATACACTGATTCCAGCAACATTGTTTTCTTTTGATTCATTGAAAAAGAATTTACTGTTGTATCGATCCCACAGTTCCCACTACATGGGGGGTCAAGGATGAGTTAGACCACTTTGATTTTAGTGTTGATAGCCTTAACTTGCTTTTTGCAAGATTCTATTTCCATGCTTAAATCCATGACAGTGTATTTACTTTGAATTGCAGATATACCCTTTTAACTTTAGTGTCGAATTTATCCATTTAGATGGCAGGTAAGCTTTCTCTTATGATTTTCCCTGATTGTTTGGTTTATAGTTGATATGCTGAGCACATTTCCTGCCCTCCCAAAAAATGAAGTGCAATCTTGTAAAATCAAAATTGTGGTGGAAAAATATTGGACTGCTTGTTAAAGTTTTGTTGCATTTCTGTGAACAATTTTAGGTAAAATGGCCTTTATGACACATGGTTTTAAAAAAGATGAATCTATTTTATTTGTGGGAGCATTTGTAAGGGGGCTGATTTTAATTTATAGCTAGATGTTCACACATCATTTCTTCTTGGGGTACAGTGTTGCAATAACTGATTCTAGAATTAACTGATTCTGAACTAACTGTGGGCTATTTTCATGGGTTGTTTTCTCATTTTTAGCTAGATGTTGCAATAACTGTGGTGGATTGGAGATCTGATTTGTGGATTGGAATAACTGAACTATGGTTAAGAGGATGGCAGGGAATTTGGAGATGAATGCTATCTTCCTTTGGTTTGTGGATTGGTATAACATCCTTTCCTGAAATTAGATTTACAACTTGATATGCCATTAAAAACTTCCATATTTTGGAAGATGAAAGGTACTTTTTCCCACCTTTCTATATCCTTTTTGTCTGACATTTGGGAACTCCATTTCTTTCAAAGAAAGATATTTTGGAGCTCTACTACATAATACAAATTTCCAAAAAATTGATTGTTGTAGTTATCTAGACAAGGCATAACTGATATGTTATGGGGTCTGGCTGATCAATGCTATTTGACTCATTTAGTAGCATGATTTATATTTCTAAATTCTAGAATTATTCCAATGTTTTCAAAAGTATACATGTATTGCACATTAGGTCTAGATTAGGGTTAAGTGATCTTATTGTGGTATTTTCTTGAATTGTTTTTTGAACTTTGAATTGGTAAGGAAGATATACAAGGCATGTGATTCTAGATATTTTTCAAGGCACGAAATGAACTTGATCCATGCTTTGAACCAAAAGCGAGAAATCTTTAACTTCTGCAAATGCCTCTTTGAATTTTGGACACATCAAATTGTCAAATTAGAGTTCCTAATGGATCCATGTTTTTGGCTATTATGGGGATTTATACATCTATCAAAACTGGATTTAATGTCCAGATACCAAGGCTTGATTAATTTAATAATCCCAAATGACATTGGAATTTCAGTAGATATCTTTTTCTAGCTTCCGCTTTGATCAACTTGATATCCTTTCCTCTTCAATTCAATCTCATCCTTTGTGAATTCAATGCATTGCGTACATATCAAGCATAGGGGAAGAAAAATGCAGCATCAAAATTTTTTAGTATTTCTATTACTAAGATAGTATAGATGTAGGCTTTTTATTTTTTGCAAAAAACTATTCTTTGATTGAAAAAATGCACATCATGCTGATACAAACAGTTAAGTTTTCCAGCATCTCTATATTTGAATACCACCAACACAAGGTGATAACTGATAAGAATCGTACAAATAAAAAATAACCCTCTTTAATGAACGACCAACAAGCTTCTACAATATGAAAGGTATTGAAGGAGAGACATTGTGCCTTCCTGTTTGACTGATCCTATTAGTGCAAAAATGGTAACTCTCCTTTCTGATAAAGATTTCGGGTGTGTCGCTACCAGCTTCCTCTATGTAGACCACAGAGCTTTAGTGCTCTGAAATCAAAAGAGTTTTCAGACTAGAACCACAAGAAAATGTCAGATCATGAAATTATATGCCATCATTTCCCAAGAATCTCTTTCTCCTTTGCTTTGCAGATATCCTCTACAGATTTGATGAATCTCTTCGTGATGTCTTGAACTTCTCTAATCTTTTCAGATCATCTTTGGAGATGCTCAATTTGGCTTTCTTGGTCATATCTAGTGCATTCTGCCATGCTCTTCTGATGCTTTGTTTGACATCTTCAGAATGCTTGCTGACAACCTTGTTAAGTGATTGCATGTTCTCCGTCGTGAGTAGCCTTTGCCCATGATTTATTGGATTCAAACCTAGAGGAGATGAGATAATGGTTGTCTATAGGCACTTTGATCATATGATGTGACAGACAACATCTTTGCATCAAGGGCAGAAACAACAGCAACATGATTTAAGGGCATCTTTGCCCTATGTAGATCAACTATGATATGATCAAGTATAGATGCAGATTGGCACATGCTGAGATATGCAGAAAGGATGGTCACATTCAGAGAGCAGACTAAACTTCCTTTCAGCAGTTGTTGGTTTAGAAAGAACATGATCCTGTAATTTTCCTGAAGAATGAGCTTTTGTAAGTTACACTGAACTGTTGAGTTGCATTCTGAGGTATCTGTGTTAGGAGATATTGAGTTGCATGTTTTCATTATGCAAGTAAGGTAAATCCTTCACTGTTTCCAGGGAAGTCCTTAATTCCAGCTTCTACCTTCCTATTGGAAACGCAAAGGTAAAGAATTTTTTGGCATGCTTTTTCAAAGTGAATCCTATTTTATCAATTACTAAAATTAGACTTTTGGCAGATTGGGAGAGAAGGAAAGGATGTCACAATTGTTGCCTTCTTGAAAATGGTTGGGCATGCTCTAAAGGTGAGTGGATGTCAAGATCTTTTACTAGTGCTTCACCCATCCATTGCTTGTGTTCCCAATGGCAAATGAAGATCATGGGATGTTCTTGAAAGCAGCTACTTTAGATAAAGATGAGGATCATGGCATTGATCTTTTACCAATGCTTTTCCCATCCATTCCTTTGTTTCCTCTTTCTCTAAGTTACTATTTTCCTGTATTGTTGTGGTTTGAGTGGCCTCCTTACTCCCCTATCCTTTTTGGTATCATTTTCATATTTTGGTTGGCCTTCTTCCCTTCATATAAACTATATTTTAATTTTTTTGCCCCTTTTATTTTCCTTAAAAAAATATGTGAAGGGTTGAAGAGTTGGTGTACATGATAGATCATGAGATTATGCCTTTGGCTTTTTTTGCATCTCGTTTCATATTTTGAAAATGGATCCTAGTTGGGACATGGAAGTAATGGCTAATCTACAGGTGGAAATTGCAAAGTCGTATAAGTGTATCCGTGTGTTTTGGCATTCCCTAGTTTACCTTTCAAATGTAGAAAAAACATATAGTTCTACTTGCCTTGTCCCTTTCAGGAAAAACCCATTTTGTTGAATATAGTTGTAATCAGAAGATATACTTGGGATGGCCAATGGGATATAAAGTTCGCTTCTAATTTTATTAGTGAACTATATTTTGAAAACATATAGTTCTACTTGCCTTGTCCCTTTCAAGAAAAACCCATTTTGTTGAATTTTACTAGTGAGCTTGTATGGAATATTTTTTTAAATTGAATTTTTTACATGGTTCTGACAGTAAAAACCATTAAAAGATCGTGATATTTTTTGTTTCAATTGGAGAGGGCTTGACTTGTTGGTTGAGTATCAAGAAGTGCTTGAATCTGCTCTGACTACATTTAAGCAAGAACAAGAACTGCTTGAAAATCTTGAATTTTTTACGTGGCTACATTTTAGTTCTGACTTGTTGGTTTTGACAGTAAGATTAAGAGCTGATTTTTTACATGGTTCTGACAGTAAGATTAAGAGCTGATTTTTTACATGGTTCTGACAGTAAGATCAAGAATTAGTTTTTTACATGGTTCTGACTTGTTGGTTCTAACTGTAAGATCAAGAATTGATTTTTTACATGG
Organism: Thalassia testudinum; assembly: GCA_037157565.1. NCBI lineage: Eukaryota > Viridiplantae > Streptophyta > Magnoliopsida > Alismatales > Hydrocharitaceae > Thalassia > Thalassia testudinum. The sequence goes on along the minus strand of JAZHRO010000056.1, from coordinate 100,313,637 downwards.
TTTTGACAGTAAGATCAAGAATTGATTTTTTACATGGTTCTGACAGTAAGATCAAGAACTGATTGAATCTTATTGCCTACATTTCAGGAGAGATACAAGGTGCATACCAAATCAAAGTCAACTTCTCTGGCTTTATTGCTTTCAACAAGGCATCAAGAACTTGTGAAAATTAATGTTCAAGGCTAGCTGATTAAGATTCACTGACCAGGCTTATTAATGGATTTACAATATATAAGGACTTAAGTGCAGCATATGCTTCTACATATGATCTTGCATTTACTTTTAAAAAAAAAAAAAATCTCATGCCCTAAACCTTCTATTAGGTGTGATTTTTACTATGTTTGGTGTTGCTTCGTTACATCCATTTAACGGCAAAAGGGGTGACTGGTATCGTTTCCTGTGGAGGATCAATTCATACCAAGTGGTGCCTGGCTTTACAAGGAGAATTTTGCTATGAGCATTGGGATGACATACTTGATATTTGTAATCAGTATGATGTGGCCCTGTCAATTGGCGACAGTTTGAGGTTAGCTCTAGTTATGAATATGCCAATGACACTGCTCAATTTGCAGAGCTTTTGACCCGAGAGCTGATAAGGCGTGCTTGGGATAAGGACGTACAAGTAATGAAATGCAACTTGCCTTTTCTAGTTACTAATATATAACATTCTGCTTTTACTTTGTTTTTGTTGCTGAATTAATGATAAGAAATCTACACTTCTTCCAGAAAATATGGGAAAGCAGGAGTGGTGCAACTAAGCACCTTTCTACACTCTCGAGCCGTTAACTATTGTTATTGCTCTTGACTATGATCATATCACTTCAGCTATAGGAGCATTAAATATTAGGGCTCTTGGCATTGCACTCTGCTATATGTGTGACATCTAAAGAGCATCTTGGGCTTCCAAATAGGGATGATGTGAGGCCCAGAAGAAGCACTGCAACGTGGGATGGATGCCAAAGTTTTATTATTTTGCATATGATTTCAGTTGGATGGATGAAGTGCTTCATATTTTAGTATTCTTGTATTTTTATTTTTCTATATTTTTCTTTTTTTTCTTGTATTATCCCTAAGACGATAATATGCACTCGGATGATCTGGGAAGTCAATAAAAGGACTTTGTGCTCGTGCCTATATGTTTTGTGTTTGTTAAAAAAATTTATTTTCTAGTAAAGAATAAAATTAAGTTATATGAGCATCATTAAGTCATATGAATCAATAGTATCATTAAAGTAAACAATTAGTGATGATTTAGTGATATAAGAAAGCATCATTAAAGTAAATTAATAGTGGCGATTAAGAGATACAAGTAATTGCTTTTATATAATATCAAAAGAGGTAATTAAATGGTAAAATAAAGTGTTACTAAATTAAATAAATAGTAGCAATTTAATTATAAAAAAAAGTTATTAACCGAAGTATATAGCGATATTAATAGTATCAATTAAATTGTTACTAATATAAATAAATAGTAGCGAAACTTTAGTGAATAAATTACAATTAAAGAAGACTATTAGTGACATTATTTGCAGTAATTGAAATGTTGCTAATATCATTGATTTAGCGATGATTATATAATTGTTGTTAATTTTTTAGTTATGTTAATGAAGGTGCTAATTAAGCAGTAATTATTTTAAGTGTCGATAATAACATATAGTGGTAAATAAAAGGCTTATATTGGTAAATATTAAATGTCATTAAAGGTTTTTTTTAGTGTTTGCACACTATGATTTAGTGTTCAGGATTCTTGATCACAAAAAAAATAATTGGGTCATTGTTTTGTCTCTTTTTAGTGAATCTGAAATTCCTTGGCTAAATTAACCAATTTATAACTCAAATTGGGTTTATGCTCATTTGAAAATTAAAAATCACATCGCACATCCTAGATTGATTGCATTACGCCCAACCGAGTGAATAAAAATTCGAATCGCTCGATTAAATCCATTGGAATTCAAATCGACACCAAATCTTGTGATTGGACTTAAAATCCATATACAAATACATCGAGCAAATCCGACACAATTGAATCCAGATAAGGGGCATTTGTGAATTTATGATTTGAATAGGAGACCCCTAGAGTGAATCTTTGGTGCAAATTCAGATCTAGAAGCCAAGGCTTCAGATCTGAATTTGATCTCAATGGATGGGTGGATGATGAATATAATGTGAGGGTGATAAGCGTAAATTTTGCGATGTAAAAGTTAGGGTTTCGAGAAACCCATTGTCGTAGTTGCAAAACTCGCTACCAAATAAAATTTACCGAAACTCCAAGGGAGTCTCGGGTCAAGCACAGGGAGATAACGTTTCTTTGGAATCCATGTTTTGCTTTTTCTTTTTGGTATTTTTATGATTTTGTTATTTTTTTGTATTTTATGAGTGAGAGTAGAATATCAGCACAAGGAGCAAGCTAAGCAAGTCTAAAACTAAAGGTAGAGAAATGAAATTGATATATTGAGAATGAAGTTTATTACAATTACACTAAGTAGAAATACAGTAAGAAAGATAAAGGAAATGGAGGTGAGAGGAAATCTCCCAAAGCGGATGTTTGACGAGATTAAGGCGCTTGGCGGCGGCTTGGATGTAGGAGATGAGGTGCTGGACGTCTGGGATGAGGTGTAAGAGGAATTCAAGTATAGGGCTGCTTGACCGAGCTGTGGGAATGGTGATGAGGAGGTGGAGGTGATCGTCTACCTGAATAAAGGTGAGGGGATGACTTTGTGGTCTCCTGTGAAGGGGGTGAGGGTAAGGTTGAATATTTGGTGGAGTAGGGTAGTATTACACTAATAGGAGGACGTGGAGCTTGGGAATGAGCTCTTGGGAGCTTAGGAGGCTTCTTGGAGCTCTTGGATAGGTGGGAAATTGCTAGGTAGAGATGAAGGCTAATGGGGAGGTGTAGGTGGGCTTATATAAGTGTAAGGGAAGGGTTTGCCCCGGCCATACACCAAATGCTGTGCACAAGACACGCGTTGCTCGCGCACCGCTCGTGCACAGTTGCGTGCAGTGCAGCGCACGAGCGTGCGCATCCTACGCACAACAATTGGATGTCGCGCGCTTGGGATCCCGCTCCGTGCGTTTGAATCGCGCGCTCGCAAGGCTGGTGGAATTGCGACCGTTCGATCGCAGCTGGAGGGTGGAGATTGCGCGAAGATCGTGCCTTGCATCGTTAGTGGACGGTGTGGATCACACGGTCATTGAAGCACGCCTGGTCGTCGCGTGTGATTGTGTGTATGGCATGGGCATCCATCCGCACGTTCGAATCTTGACCGCTCGATCGAGATCGAGCGGTCCAAGTTTATTGGCGTTGAAGAGGCTATGGCAGATCGCTACTCGAACCCATGCCTTTCCATTGAGAGACGGGTGTGCAACCAATGAGGAAAGGCACTGGATTGTCACGCCAAGAGCTACTGCCTCCTTAGTTCTCGACCATTGGATGAAGATCCAATGGCCGAGATTTCATTAGGCCTTCCCCCTTTGGAGCTAAGCAGTGGTTGAGTGATGGTTTCTTAGCCGTTGGATTAAGATCCAATGACTGGGATCTCCTCTTCAGGTGCTTTGGAGGGGAGCTGGGCGATGTTGGGCGATCTGGATGGTGCCACATGGATGGTGCCACATGGCACCATCTGGTTCGTCCACCTTTCTTTGCTTGCAGAGATGCTACGGTGCTCAGATCAAGATGATTTCCGCGTTGCCAGACTGCGATCGTCGCTTCGGATTTATCCATACGGTGGGATTTTTCATTTGAAGAGTTGAAATGTCTCACCCTGTTCCCTGGCCATAATAATGCTTGAATCAATATATAGTTTTCATAAATCACTCTAAATGCAATACGATGAATGTTATGCATTTTTTACAATGCTACCTGCAATGTGAAGCTTAGGAACTAACATAAGTAGACATTTTATCATGAATGAATGCGTGTTTATCATACCCCCTTGCCTATCTTTTGCTAGTTCCTAGCAAAATTAACCTAAACACTATGTATAACATAGAATCAAGATCTAATTGCTTAGGCAAGATTTGTTGATTACATTAGAAAATTTCAACTAAAGACTTAATTACAAAAACTCAACAGTGCTCGGGTATCTGCCAAAATGCAGCTCGCCCAAGTTCTGCCTTATTTGAAAAGGGAAGATATACATTTTTTTCTGTTTTCCTTCTTTTCTAACTTTTTTGGAATTTTTGGAGTTTGAGAGATTCGGAATAACTTTTTACAGCTACCTGACTTGCCCAAGACTCGAATAGGACTCTAAGTGCTAAGCATCTTATTGTGAAAGTGATAAACTCACTCAACGACAATTAGATCAGACTTTGGGTTTCTACGTCCCTAGGTGATCTTAAAAGAAATTCTATCTAAAGGTGTATCTATCCAATCAGTAGCTTTCTCCCTAATTTTTATTTTTATGGGATCAACACAAGGGCAAACCTAATGTATATCTCCCCAGCTTATTCTAGTTCTTCACTTCTTCCTAGGTGTTTAGGAATTATATGTGCATTTTGTGAGTTGGGTTTTGGATAATTGGCCAATGAATTATTGCCATTGATAACTTGCTAGCCATACCACCTTAAAAGGTTCATTAGCTACCCAATTTTTGAAAAAATCCTTGAAAAGTGAGTCAGTGCAAAACGTGTGGAGATGCTTAGACTAAAAGTCTTCTCAAATTAGAGGGCGGGTTGATGTGTCGTATACTTATCACCCCAATTTATTGACCAAGTTAAAATAAAATTACTTTGTGAGGACTCGAGATCAAGTCCACATTCGAGTGGACACCCAGGCTAATTTAGCTCGAAGACTTGAAGAGTCTTCTTGTTTAGGTTCTAAAGTATCATTTCCTAAAGTTCGCAACTCCTGATGCCTAAGTTTTCTTCTCATAATTCTAATTTTTTTTTCAAATAATAGGAAATTACTGTTATGGGCTGACAAAATGATCAAATCACAAAGTATTCACCCTCCCATGCCTAGCTAATGCAATGTCCTCATTGTAAAATAAAAGCATAAAGGAGGGCAGAATAGGAAGAATATCACTTGAATTCCGTGAAACTCCGGTCAGCTCCAAAATAGCCTATACATGTGTTGAGTTTAGTGCCTTCAGCTAGGCATAGTCCTCAAACAAAAATTATAAATATTGAGGTTGCAAGAACATAGTTTTTGGGCCCCCAGATATGAGTCCCGGAGAGTGAAAGCGGGCTTGCTAAAGAGATGATCAATGAAAGTGGCAAGCTGGTGATGCAGGAAGAGCCCAAATGGTTTCCAATAGGAGTTTTGTTACTTAGTATAGAGGAGGTTTGGGTGGGTTTAGGATTTGTACAATGGTTGGGCAAAAAAGGACGATGAGGTTTTTGTGATGTGTTGGGGGTTTGTAATGTTTGTGGGTACTCTAGAATACCAAGCGTTTCAAGAGTTTCTCCCCAAAGTTCAATTTCATCCTCATAATCTGGGTGCTTAATCCAACCATTCTGTTCTTCATGATTTCCACCAATTATTTGAACCTCAAACTCTAAGAATTCAGGATAAGGATGTTGTTGGATTTTTACTTTTAAAGGTGAATCTTCCAACAAGTTCCTAATTTCATGAATATTTCCCTCATCTTGGTTTGTTGGTTGCTTGTCTGTATCCTCCTCAATTATCCCTGCAACCTTGTGATTTTTTTCCTAAGTTTGGATTGGGTTAAACATTAAGGGGTTATCTAATGTGTCTATGGCCATTACCTCCTCTATTCTGCCAAGCTCCTCCATCAAATCACACTTAATTTTATCTTTCTTTGAAACCTTGAAAATATTAAATCGATTAGCCTTGAGGTAATTTCTATATTTTCTGATTCACAATCAATCCTTGCCTTGGTGGTGGCCAAGAAAGGTCTTCCAAGATAATCGGGTGTGGTTGAGTTGTTTTGGTGCTTCCATGTCAAGGATCATGAAATCAACAAGGTAATGCAAATCATTAACCATGACTAAAACATCCTCCAAGAGACCCTTTGGTTTTGTAATTGATCTATCGGCCAACTGTAAGGTTATGTCAGTGTGTTTCAAGTGGCCTAGACTTAGTTTCCTATGCAGTGAGGTAGCGATCACATTAATGGAAGCACCTAAGTCGAGGAGAGCCCAGTCAGCAGTAATGTTTCCTATTGTATAGGAAATCAGCAGGGCTCCTGGGTCCTGCTTCTTAGGGGGTAGCTTGCTTAAGATTACTGTGCTTGTGTTATCAGACAAGACTACTCTCCTAGTGTTTTTAGATTCCGCTCTACGCTTCTCTTTATATGAATTCAATAAAACTTTGGCGTAGGTGGGGATTGATCCAATAGCCGCGATGAGTAAACTGATTGTCAATTTGAAAGCCTGAAGTAGGGATATCCTTTCCTCCAATTTCTCCTCTGACTTTTTTTGTTTGCCCATACAACAACATACTCCTGAATCAGACTCTAGTGTTTTGTTGATTACATTCTTAGTTGGGAGTCTAGAATTATTGTTATGGGTCTTAATGGTATTGATGTGGGGTTGGGTGGGACCCTTGTGTCTACTACCACTCCTCAAGGTGATGGTATTTGCAGTGGCAAAGTGATGTTGGTTAGTGCCTTGGGGAGGGTTGGGTAAAACAGGAGGCTCTTGGTTGATTATGGTGGGAACTTGGTTAGCTCCGGGAGGGGCTGGGGTAGCCTGATAGATAGCATGAGCTTGAGCATGCAGCTCCCCACCATTACCAAACCCTTGAGGCACAGTGCCTCGGTTCTATACATTCCTTGGGTTTGATACAGGTTGTGATGGTAGAGATCCGGGTTGTTGGTTGTTTAAACTAAGTCCGGATTGCAAGGTGTCCAGCGAAGTTTTCATTTGTTGCATGAGCTGGAACATTGACCCTTGCATTTCTACCATCTTCAGGTTTAAATTAGCCTGCCCGGTGGGTTGTTGGGCATTCCACACAGGCTGATTAACCTGATTCGGGGGTAGCAGAGTATATACATGACCCTGACCCATTAGTTTTTGCGGTACATAGTTGTTGGGTTGATATTGGGTCTGCTACCCCTGATCTTTCCAAGAGAAGTTAGGGTGATTTTTCGAACCAGGATTATAGGGATTCGAGTAAGGGTTGGACCTAACGTTCTCTTGTATAGCATGAACATCCTCGTAAGATGAGGATGAAGAGTAAGAATGTAATGACCCACTATGTTTTAGCCATTTAAGAGTCTGGAGTTTCAGTCAGACGTCTGGGCTCATTCCCGGATGTCTGAAAGTGAAATTTTTTGTACTGCACTTTGCACTCTACGCACGGGCGGCGCGCAGAGGCCGTTCCCCTCACTTCCCCTCATTCCCCCGAACCCTAAACCCTACTTCCCCTCCTATTTATACCCTCCTTTCTCCTCTCCTCTTGTCCACACACCACCAGCCACCACCACCTTCAGATCTCCTGTGTGGTAGTGGCGAGGGCGGACAAGAGAGGAAAGAGGGGGGGCAAGTAAGGGAGAGTGAGAGGGAGGAAGGTGGGGAGCGTGGAAGGTTGGAGGACCTTCGGGAGCTTGGCGGAGCTCGCACGGCCGGCAGTGGGAGCGTGCGCGAGTGGAGAATGTCGGCGAGGAGCTGCCCAAGCTCCTGCAGCGGCTGGAGTTGCTGCCGCTGGTGGAGACGCGAGTAGAGCGAGTTACGAGGAGGTTCTGATATTGGAAGTTTTCCAGTATCAGATGTTTGGCGTGACGTCCAGATGACTGGCGAGGGACCTGGACGTCGGGAGCTAAGACCGGACATCTGAGAGCACGTATTGCGTGAGGTACGTACGTTCCTACGCTGATTTCTGCCATGCAAAAGATCTCAGCGCAGGAGTTGCTGTCAGCTGACCGCTCCTGCATTTGCGTGCATAGGTTCAGCTTTGGGAAGGCGTGTGGTACGCTTTTCCACGTGCTTTTGGATGTTTGATCATATCACCAGACATGCAGAGGTGCTTCCAGACGATCAGAGACCTTGTCCGACATCTGGAACTATCCTCAGATGGTCGTAGAGGAGGTCTGGACGTCTGATCAGCTGCAGGAGACAGAAGGTGAGTTTTGACGTCTTTTAAGACATCTGGGATTAGTCCTAAACGTCTGATTTTGATCAGAAACCTCATTTTTGGCTTGTTTAAGACCCAAACGGAATCAGATTTCCGCAAATGAAGTACCGTTGTTTTCTACTCAAGTTTCTCTATGTATTCATGTTGAGTACCTACTGTTTTGAGCTTGTTTAATGTACATTGCTCGCTGGTACAGGTTACCAGCCGGTGGCCTGTTCGGGGCCCTCAGAGACGACGAGATCTGCGGCACAGGCCCCCATTCCTCTCGTGATACCCGGTAGAGTGGTTTAATTCAGTTATTAATATTTAAATAAGAATGTGCTTGGTTGAAACAGTCGAATGGAACTCTAGGATGTGGAATGAACCCCAGGGTAGAAAATGGATGAGCCTGTTTGAGCTGTACTGTTTACTTGAATGCATGGTTAAGATAAATTGCTAGCAAATGCCTGTATTATAATTACGAGTTGCATGTTAGAATACTAGCTGCCTGTATTGAATTGAGAAATTACCTGTGAAACAACCAGTTGCATGTTATTGAGAATTGAACTATGAAAACACGAGCTGCCTGTATATGGATGAAGAACGAATTATGAAACATGAGATCTGGATCTGGATAAATGAGGTGAACATGAGCATGAACCCTACGGGGAATTAGGAGTGGAATTCCTATGGATAAATGGAATCTGGAATGTAGACGGGAAGAGTGGTAGCCCTTGAGTACGTGGTACCAAGGAGAGCAACTGTCCCCTTTTAGTGTAGAGCGGAGCTAGCCTCCCTTGGGTTGAGACTCGGGGTTAGGATTGGCCACTCTACACTGACTCCTGTTGGCCCTCGCGTACGTGGTACCGAGGCGAGCTACTAGTGTAGGGAGGGAGCTAGCCACCCCACGGGACCCGAGATTCAGCTAGCCACCCTACACCGACTTTGTTAGGCCCTTTGGGCAAACCGGGGTAGTCAGATGAGGGTGCACGGACTGTGGAGGGGCGAGACCCCTGTTTGGTTCTGAGGGACGAGACCCCTGTTCTGAGAGGGCAAGGCCCTATACTATTCCGTGCTGTACTTTGGGCGTACCTACTAGCGGAAATGGCTGACCGTGTGTTAGTGCGAGGTAGCTACCTGTGCGCTTATCACGCGTGCCGTAGTCACCGCTACGTTTTGACAGTGACCTCTGGGTGGTTGATTGGGTGTAAGACTACCACGGGGTACTCTCTCGGCCAGGAGAGCACCACGTGTACCTTCTACTCTACGAAAAAGACTGCAATCAAGATCGTTCTCACAAGGAACATGCAGGATCAAGAAATATCTAAATACTTTGAGAAATAAATGAAACAGAAACATATAAATGAGATAAATGAAAAGGAGAATTAAATATGTTGTTTTTACTATTTTTGTATTTAAATAATACAAACACCACTCTACTCAGCATTCGCTGACTCTATCTTTTCATAATACTGTTCAGGTCCAGGAGTTGAGCAGCCCAAGTTTTTGGCTGCAGAGGGTGCTAGGCCCAGCCGAGTTCAGCCATAGTCTTTCTTCAGTACTTTCTTTTTCTCTACTGTTGTAGTAAGTAATGAACACTTAGTTTACTGTTTCCACTACCTCTGTTTCCTTTCCTCTTTCAATTGTTGTTGTTGTTGTTGTTGTGGTGGCATGTACTGAGACAGTTGTTCTACTTTCTTTACCGCTTTGCACGTTTCTTCTACTTAGTTATATTGCATGTGTGAATGTGGTTTATTTTTTTACTTTTGGTTATTTCTTGTTGAACAACTAGGTCTTAAGATTAGTCGAGGCGAGCCAGCCTCAGGTCCTGTAAGGATCCGGCAACCGGGTCGTAACAAGATGGTATCAGAGCAAGGTTGTCCTAAGAAATGAACCAATTGACTTGAGAATAACCACTCATGTGCATATAATTAGGATAGGCACCACAATGTATCGCTTTGATATTTGTTCTGAGTCTTTTCCTCGATGTAATCTGGTATTATTGACACTCTTGTTCTATCTTTCGTGTCTCCTTGTAGGAGATGCCTCGTCGGGGAGTTCTTGAGGCAGGCCGTGGTCGCGGTCGTGGATGAGGTTGGAGGGGCGGACGTGCTGGACCAGAGGTACAAGTTGACCCACCTCTTCTCCCAGGCGTTTAGGCCTAGGATCTCGCTCAGCTGATTAGAGACATTGTGCAAGAGGAGCTCCACCAGCCTCCACGGGCACCTCTCCCTGAGGATGTGGAGGGAGAGTCCTCGGTGGAACAGAGAGACCGTCGCAGTGCTGGACAAGCAGGAGGAGGAGGGGGTGGTCCTCCACCGCCCCCACCACACTGTGACACTTCCGAGCACAAGTCCTCCTTGCCTGGAGGCGTGCCCGTTCCCCCACTGCAGCTACATCACGAGCTTTTCGGACAGTTCCGGAAGTTGAAGCCCCCCTCCTTCAAGGGGAATGAGGACCCGTTTGAGGCAGAGGACTAGCTGGGGCAGATAGAGAAGGTGTTCGACACCCTTCACCCTCTCGCGAAGTGCCGCGTGGCCTTTGCCACGTACCAGCTAAAGAGCGTAGCACACAGGTGGTGGAGAGCAGTCAGAGGCGAGGAGGGGAGAGAGCCGACATGGGACCAGTTCGTGGCTCTCTTCTGCGAGCAGTACTTTCCGCAGACCTAGCAGGACCAGAGGAGGAGCGCCTATGGAGGTTTACTGAGGGGCTCCGACCTACTATTCGGGGGTATGTCAAACCCCTGAAGCTGGCCACTTTCTCTTGTGTGGTTGAGGCGGCCATGACCTACGAGGAGACCAACCCAGCCGCGTGAGACACTGACAGCGGACGGAAGAGGCCCTACCAGCTAGAGTACTCTCAGGACCGTTGGGAGAGGAGTCACACGGCACCCGCTGGAGAGCCATCTCATTTTTTATGGCCATCAGTGGCATATGGGAGCCCCAGACAGGGGCCAATTGCCAGCATCGGACCCCCGCCAAATTGCCAGCAGGGACCTACGGAGGGAGGAGGTCATGTACTCCTCTGCTACCAGTGTGACCAGCCGAGTCACATCAGGAGGGACTGCCCATCTAAGGTCGGAGCACGGCAGATGCTCCTCGCACCGAGCGCTGGAGGCTGAGCTGGTGGTCGTGGTCACCAGGCGCGTGGGGGAGGGCAGCAGTCACGAGGAGGGTACCGGCCAACGACTGCTCGCCCGACTTAGAGTGTAGCTGCTTCGTCTGCACTGAGAGCTGAGGGGCATACCAATGCCTTGACACACAGAGACGCCAGGGCTTCAGGTTCAGTGGTGGCAGGTATGGTTACTGTTTCTGGCATATTAGTGTATGTACTTTTTGATTCAGGTGCCATACACTCCGTCGCTACGAGTTTTGCCTTCAGTTTGAGGCAGGGCAGTGTACTATTAGAGGATTCGTTTGTGATCAGAGGCCCAGGTGGTTAGTTGTTTGTGGCCGAGGAGGTCTACACGGATTGCGAGGTCAGTATAGTGGGACACAGCCTCCCCGCTGACCTGATTGTGATATAGATGGAGGATTTTGGCGTGATCCTAGGGATGAACTAGCTGTCTGCCTATCACGCCCTGGTGGACTATTTCGGCAGGAAGATTGTCTTCTCCATATTGGAGTTGCCTCCCTTTGAGTTTCACGAACAGTCGGTGGACGGAGGTTTCAGGTGCATCTCCGCGCTTCGGGTAGCGAAGCTTTTGAGTCAGGGGTATGAGGGCTTTTTGGCCTATGTAGTGGCAGAGCCTAGCCCTATGGTTGACTTTCGGAGTATCCAGGTGGTTTGCGACTACCCCGATGTTTTTCCAGAGGAGCTGTCAGGACTACAGCCTGAGTGTGAGATCGAGTTTGAGATCTCACTGGTGCCGGGGACTAGCCCCATTTCTACTGCACCGCACTGGATGGCACCGCTTGAGTTGCGAGAGCTCAAGTAATAGCTACAGGACCTATTGGAGAAGGGCTTTGTGAGGCCCAGTGCATCCTCGAGGAGAGCCCCTGTGCTGTTTGTAAAGAAGGACGGTATCCTGCGACTATGTGTAGACTACCGACAGCTGAATAAGGTCACCATCAAGAACAAGTATCCCTTGCCGAGGATTGTCGACCTCTTCGACCAATTGCGAGACACCACTGTGTTCTCCAAGATAGATCTGAGGTCGGGTTACCACCGGTTGAGGATCAGGGAGATCGACGTCTCCAAGACAGCTTTCCATACCCGGTACGGGCACTACGAGTTCTTGGTCATACCATTTGAGCTGACCAATGCCCCCACTACCTTTATGGATTTGATGAATCGGGTTTTCAGGCCGTACTTAGACCAGTTTGTGGTAGTGTTCATCGACGACGTGCTCGTTTACTCTCAAGATTAGGCGCAGCATGGAAAGCATTTACGGATGATCCTGGATACCTTGAGGTGACGTAGGCTGTATGCCAAGTATAGCAAGTGCGAGTTTTTGTTGAGGCAGATGACTTTCTTGGGCCACGTGATTTCAGGGGATGGTTTGGCTGTGGATCTAGCCAAGGTTGAGGCCATACTCAGGTGGGAGAGGCCACGCACAGTGACAGAGATACGCAGCTTTTTAGGATTGGCAGGTTACTATCTGCAGTTTATTAGAGGATTCTCTCAGATTGCACGTCCTATGACCCAGCTGACTCGGAAGGACGTGCCCTTTGCCTAGACCGATGAGTGCGAGGCATGTTTTCAGGAGTTGAAGGAGAAACTGACTTCAGCTCCTGTGCTTACCATTCCAGACAGTAGTGGCAGCTTTGTGGTTTACACCGACGCTTCATTGCAGGTGTTAGGGGGTGTGCTCATGCAGTGGGGTCATGTTATTGCTTACGCTTCACGGCAACTGAAGCCCCATCACCAAAGCTACCCTACCCATGACTTAGAGTTGGAAGCTGTTGTCTTCGTGCTGAAGACATGGAGGCAATACCTTTACAGTGAGACTTTCGAGATTTTCACGGATCATAAGAGCCTTAGGTACTTATTTGACCAGAAGGAGCTTAACATGAGACAGAGACGTTGGTTAGAGCTCTTGAAGGACTACAACTGCAGCATCTCCTACTACCCAGGGAAGGACAATGTGGTGGCTAACACCTTGAGTCGGAAGGTGCCTGCCCACTTGGCCAGTTTATAGGCACAGAGTTGGAGACTTATGGAGGAGTTGGGCAGTTGGCGACCCTGGGAGTCATAGGGGTATTGTGGGACAGTGATAGTGATTCACCAGACACGACTTGAGTTGATAGACCGCATCATCGCAGGGCAGATGACAGATCCGTACTTACAGATGCTGTGAGATAGGGTGTTGATAGGGTACCCAAGAGACTTTTCCTTTACAGACGAGATACTGCACATGAGGGGACTCTTATGCGTTCCTAGGGATGAGGAGTTGAGAGAGCTCCTGGCTGAGGCGCACGGGTCCAGGTTTACCATACATCCCAGGAACACCAAGATGTACCATGACTTGCGATGCGACTTTTGGTGGAGAGGGATGAAGCGGGTTGTTGGTGAGTTTGTGCAACAGTGTTTGGTGTGCCAGCAGGTGAAGGCCGAGCATCAGAGGCCTACAGGGCCGTTGCAGCCACTTCCTATGCCAGAGTGGAAGTGGGAGAGCATCACCATGGACTTGGTGGTGGGTCTACCAATTACCTAGCGAGGACACGACGCAGTCAGGGTGATAGTAGACAGGTTGACGAAGACGGTGCATTTCCTACCGATCTGAGTCATCTTTGGACCAGCATAGTTAGTAGAGAGATACATCCGAGATGTGGTGCGCCTGCATGGAGTTCCTCGTGAGATTGTATCCTATAGGGATACCCATTTTACTTCCCAGTTCTGGGCTGAGTTTCAGCAGGCTTTGGGGACACGTTTGAGGTTCAGTACCGCTTACCTCCCCCAGACAGACGGACAATCAAAGCGCACCATACAGACACTTGAGGAGCTTTTGCGCGCCTATGTGCTAAATTGGAGAGGCTCGTGAAAAGAGCATTTGCCCCTGGCAGAGTTTGCATACAATAACAGTTACCACTCGAGCATCGGCATGGCACCTTACGAGGCTCTGTACGGACGGAGGTGTACTGTGCCCTTGAGTTGGGTCGAGGTGGGGACCAAGTGGGAGGTTGGTCCCAAGCTGATTCGATAGAGTTAGGAGGTGATAGAGCAGATTTATAGATGACTCCACACTGTCAGGAGCAGGCAGAAGGGTTACGCTGACCAGAAATGCAGAGAGATGCAGTTTGAGGTTGGGGATCACGTCTTCCTTTGTGTGTCGCCCATAAAGGGCCTGCAGCATTTTGGGGTGAAAGGGAAGCTTATGCCGAGGTTTATGGGGCCCTTTGAGGTCTTGGAGCGGGTAGGACCCATTGCTTACCGACTTGCCCTTCCTCCTCAGCTTTCTGGAGTGCACGACGTGTTCCATGTGTCCAACCTCAGGAAGTAAGTCGCTGATACCAATCACGTTCTGAGCCACAAGAGCGTCGAGGTGGGTGACGACCTGACCTACCCCGAGAGACCAGTACAGATACTAGACAGAGCCATCCGGAGTCTGAGACGGAAGTAGGTACCACTGGTGAAGGTCCTATGGAGAAGCCAGTGGTACGAGGAGGCGACTTGGGAGCCTGAGGTGGCAATGCGAGAGTGGTACCCGGAGCTTTTTCAGGGTACGTCTTTTCAGACCTACTTCGGTCCTCTTTAAGTTATGCGTTTTTACGTTCCTTTTTCCGCACCCTAGCTAGCTCAAGTTTCGGGGATGAAACTTCCTTTAAGTTTGTTATGATGTAATGACCCACTACGTTTTAGCAATTTAAGACGTCTGGAGTTTCAATCAGACGTCTGTCCAGACGTCTATACCCGTTCCCGGACGTTTGAAAGTGAAATTTTTCGTATCGCACTTTGCGCTCTGCACGTCGGCAGCACGCAGAGGCCGTTCCCCTCTCTCTCCCTCATTCCCCCGAACCCTAAACCCTACTTCCCCTCCTATTCATACCCTCCTTTCTCCTCTCCTCTCCTCCACACACCATCAGCCACCACCACCTTCAGATCTCCTGTGTGGTAGTGGCGAGGGTGGATAAGAGAGGCAAGAGGGGGGGGGCGAGCGAGGGAGAGCGAGAGGGAGGAAGGTGGGGAGCGTGGAAGGTTAGAGGACCTTTGGGAGCTCGGTGGCGGGAGCGTGCGCACATGGAGGACGTCGGCGAGGAGTTGCCCAAGCTCCTGCAGTGGCTGGAATTGCTATCGCGGGCAGAGGCGCGAGCGGAGCGAGTTGCGAGGAGGTTTTGATATTGGAAGTTTTCCAGTATTAGATGTTTGGCGTGACATCCAGACGACTGGCGAGGGACCTGGACGTCCGGAGCTAAGGCCGAACGTCTGAGAGCACGTATCGCGCGAGGTACGTACGTTCCTATGCTGATTTCTGCCATGCAAAAGATCTCAGTGTAGGAGTTGCTGTCGGTTGACCGCGCCTGCATTTGTGGACGTATGTTCAGCTTTGGGAAGGCGCATGGTACGCTTTTCCACATGCTTTTGGACGTTTGATGATATCACCTGACGTCCAGAGGTGCTTCCAGACGACCGGAGACCTTGTCCGACATCTGGAACTATCCTCAGACGATCGCAGAGAAGTTCTAGACGTCTGATCAATTGCAGGAGACACAAGGTGAGTTTTGACGTCTTTTAAGACTTCTGGGATTAGTCCCAGACGTTTGATTTTGATCAGAAACCACGTTTTTGGCCTGTTTAAGGCCCAAACGAAATCAGATTTCCACAAATGAAGTACCGTTGTTTTCTACTCGAGTTCCTCTATGTATTCATGTTGAGTACCTACTGTTTTGAGCTTGTCTAATGTACATTGGTCAATGGTATAGGTTACTAGCCGGTGGCATGTTCGGGGCCCGCGGAGACAATGAGATCTGCGGCACAGGCCCCCTTTCCTCCTGTGATACTCGGTAGAGTGGTTTAATTCAGTTATTAATATTTAAATAAGAATATGCTTGGTTGAAATAGCCGAATGGAACTCTAGGATGTGGAATGAACCCCAGGGTAGAAAATGGATGAGCCTGTTTGAGCTATACTGTTTATTTGAATGCATGGTTAAGATAAATTGCTAGCAAATACCTGTATTATAATTACGAGTTGCATGTTAGAATACGAGCTGCCTGTTTTCAATTGAGAAATTACCTGTGAAACCACCAGTTGCATGTTATTGAGAATTGAACTATGAAAACACGAGTTGCCTGTATATGGATGAAGAATGAATTATGAAACATGAGATCTGGATCTGGATAAATGAGGTGAACATGAGCATGAACCCTACAGGGAATTAGGAGTAGAATTCCTGTGGATAAATGAAATTTGAAATGTAGACGGGAAGAGTGCTGGCCCTTGAGTACGTGGTACCAAGGAGAGCAACTATCCCCTTTTAGTGTAGAGTGGAGCTAGCCTCCCTTGGGTTGAGACCCAGGGTTAGGATTGGCCACTCTACACAAATTCCTATTAGCTCTTGCGTACGTGGTTCCGAGGTGAGCTACTAGTGTAGGGAGGGAGCTAGCCACCCCACGGGGCCCGAGATTCAGCTAGCCACCCTACACCGACTTTGTTAGGCCCTCTAGGCAAACCAGGTTAGTCAGACGAGGGTGCGCAGACTGTGAAGGGGCGAGACCTCTGTTCTGAGAGGGCAAGGCCCTATGCTATTCCGTGCTGTACTTTAGGCGTACCCGCTAGCGGAAACGACTGACTGCATGTCAGTGCGGGGTAGCTACCCGTGTGCTTATCACGCGTGTCGTAGTCGCCGCTACGTCTTGACAGTGAGCTCGGGGTGGTTGACTAGGTGTAGGATTACCATAGGAGACTCTTCCGGCCAGGAGAGCACCACGTGTACCTTCTACTCTACAGAAAAGACTGCAATCCAGATCGTTCCCACGAGGAACATGTAGGATCAAGAAATATCTGGATACTTTGAGAAATAGATGAAACAAAACATATAAATGAGATAAATGGAAATGAATATGTTATTTTTATTATTTTTGCACTTAAATAATACAAACACCACTCTACTCAGCGTTCGCTGACTCTGTCTTTTCATAACATTGTTCAGGATCAAGAGTTGAGCAGCCCGAGTTTCCGGCTGCAGAGGGTGCTGGGCCTAGCCGAGTCCAGCTGTAGTCTTTCTTCAGCACTTTCTTTTTCTCTATTATTGTATTATGTAATGGACACTTAGTTTATTGTTTCCGCTACCTTTGTTTCCTTTCTTCTTTCAGTTGTTGTTGTTGTTATGGTAGCATGTACTGAGACAGTTGTTCTACTTTCTTTACCACTTTGTACGTTTCTTCTATTTAGTTATATTGCATGTGTGAATGTGGTTTATTTTCCTGCTTTTGGTTATTTCTTGTTGGATGACTAGGTCTTGGGATTAGTCAAGGCAAGCAGGCTTCGGGTCCTGTAGGGATCCGGGAACCGGGTCGTAACAAAGAATAATCAGAAAGACTGGGATCAAAGGCCCCAGTTTGGAACCCATTAGTCACTGACTACCGGTTTGTACTAAAAAGGATTTTAAAACATTATTGTTGTAGTATATGTCACAAATACAAACCGTTGTTGAGTCAATTTTATTTACTTAATTTTTATTGGTTATTCCAGGTCGTTTACTGAGAGGCAGTTATTGATATACATCACTCTTTAAGTCCAATAATATTCTTTAATTTCAAAAAAGATTGATTTTATGTACAAGAATGAATGAATGAATCAAAGAATCAAAGAATGAATCAATTATTTACAAAAGAATGAATTGTAATGATTTAAAACATTTATCTACAAACAACCATCAAAACCATAAATAAATACTCTATATTATCTCTTTACAACATATAATAATAATACTTAGCTAAAGGTACAATAATAAGTAATAATATATACTATGCTAACTTAACTTACTAATATCTATAGTAACATATAATGTATCTACAGTGGCGTATGAAAGTGTCACTACAACATTAGAAAAACTAGATACATAAGCTAAGGTAAAAACTAATGTCTATACTGACATATAATACTATCTATAGTGACGAATATGTCTATCACCAAAGCCATCTTTTATTTATATACATAATAGCTCAAATAATACTACTATACTCTAAATATACTTATACATATATTACTTATGTTATTTACATATATACAGTATACATATACACTTACACACACTAAAGGCAACACACTTGGCTTCTTCTCTGTTTTTTCTTCCCTTTGGCTTGTTTTTAACACAACCTCACAGCACACTTAGGCACACAAACACTTAGCCGCATTTCAAGCTTTCCCCTTTTGTCTTTTAGATCGGTTCATTAGCCCAAAAATTGTTTAATTGGTAGGTAGCCTTTTCGAGGGATACACACCACTCCTAAGGGTGGGACTAGACCTCTGTAGGTTTCCCTACTCGGAGGGGTGAGATCAGCGTGACGAAAAAAATGCGGAATTGAAAATATAAACAATCTCACAAAAATAAGCAATCACAAAATGTACACAAGTATTTTAAGGTGGAAACCCAAACCGGGTGAAAACCACCACCTAACCCTCTCGAGTTAGGATTTTCCGATCAACCAAGTTGATCAAAACCACTAACCGAATCAATTTAAAACGAGGGTGATTCAACCTCAGTACAACCACGCTACAAGTACGAGGGTAGCGTTCCTCAACCCCTTCTCTCCACGAGAAGGATTTTGTCCCACGAAGGAGATGGGAATTCGCAAAGCGAATACCCAACCAAATAACAAAGATAAAATAAACAAGTCCTATAGAGCCAACAAAGAAATTATGAACCTAGCTTCTATAGGAATTAGGAAACTCCCCTTTGCAAGGAGTGCGTCGACGATGACGCGGGTGCGTGAGCCACGCAACGGCGCAATGTCGCTCTCGTAGACAACGGCGGGAGAGCGGGTGCACGAAGGGAATTTAGCTCTCTAGGTGATGGAACTTGAGCTTGGAGAGCAAGAGCTATCTAGGACACAAGAGAGTGGAACTATGTTGCTTAAGTGTGTCTTGCGTTTCTCTTGGTGTATCTTCGTGTGTTTTTGGTGTATAAAGTCTCCCCTCTATTTATAGAGGCCTTAGGAAGGCTTTGGAAGGCTTGGAAAAGCTTCCATAGACGTTGGGTGCAAAGCCCAAGAGAATCAGGCCGAAATCAGGACAATGATTACATTTGACAGGGTCATCAGACGTCTAATTATGGCATCAGACGTCTGGAAGGCCACTTTAAGACGTCTGATTTCAAGGTCAGACGTCTGATTCTATGCGGGTTTCCTCCTGACTTGAATCAGATCTAAACAGGGTTTTTGTGCAAGTCCATCAGACGACATACACGACGTCTGGCACTATGTCTGGACGTCTGGAAACCTACTTTTACTGTGGGAATTGATTTCCAAACGTTGCAACGGCTATAAAATCTCTGAGAAGAGATTTTGGGTCAGTCGAGGCAAAACGGTCAATTATCAGACGTCTGGACAGTCCTATGGACGTCTGATAAGGCTCTAACGGTCATATTCTCCAGCGCCTGCTAAGCTAGCCAACGGTCCACTATCTGGACGTCTGGCAAGTCCATCAAACGTCTCCTAAGACGTCTGGTATAAGGTCTGGACGTCTGATTTCATCAGACAGAACTACCTATGTCCAGCCTAACAGTTATCAGACGTCTGAAACAACAGTCAGATGTTTTAAAATACTTTATCATACGTCTGATTTGGGAATTAGACGTCTGGAAGTGCTGTTTGAACCCTGTATTGGTTTTCTAAGTATTCTACAGAAAACCTAAGTATCCAAGGGTTGTGCCGGTGTTCCTAGGACTACTGTTAGGGTACTTTGAGTCTCTTTAACAATATTCTAAGGAAAATAAAGAGAGCAAGAAAATAAAGACAAGAGATACAAGAAATGATTAAAAAGAATCTATCCTATTCTTCTTGTCTTCTATCTTCAATCTGTCGCTCCACGCGAACCTCCTCTGTTTTCCGTCAAGCTCCTCCAATCCGTCCTGGATGCGAGCTCGAACTCCGTCTAAACACGTCCACATTTGCAATTGACCTGAAATCTAGGACTCAAATTGCAAATGTTAAATAACACGTGTTTTGTTATCATCAAAACAAATGATCGTGGTGCTCTAGCACCAACAATCTCCCCGTTTTTGATGATGATAAAATCGTAAATAATAATGCATAAAAAACCTCCCCCTTTTTGACATTATCAAAAAGGTTTAATTGATTTTACATTTCCTATAACTCCCCCTTAAGACATGATCTTCTATGAATTTCTTTTAACAAAGGTAATATCCTCCCCCTTTTTGTATAACAACAAGATAGCTATTATTTTTCTCCCCCTTTCTAAAGGAAATTTAGCTACCTTATATCTCCCCTTTAAAAATTGACAATTAGCTCATCATTTTTTAACTCCCCCTATCTAAATGCTTATAAAAAGATAGGGTTAAGAATTTTACCTCACCTACCATGGCCAATAAAATGGCCCGAATGGTGGTGGTGGATGACACATCGGATGGGGCTCCCATCCGTAGCTTGGAGGCCCGGGCATCGGCGCCGGTCTCCAATCTGGTGGTCGACGTGCGGCGGGTCCGTCGTTTGTTCGCCGTCTCGTCGGTCTTGTTGTTCTCCTCCTTGGTCTACTCCTTGGTTCTCCCAACTCGAGTTGACCAGCCTTGAGCTTGTACGTCCAGTCCTTTGTGTTGTAATTATCCCTCAACCCTACAAAATAAGATTCTAATTCCTTTTTCGGTATCCAAGTGGGCTTGGATCCGGATTTGTTAGCGGGTCTCCTTGATGGAGATCCTTTCTCAATCTTAGGGCTATAAAACTTGTCTACTTTGTTGATTAATTTGTTAGAATTTTCCCTAAGATATGAAATTTCTTTTTCTATAGTTTGCATCTTAATCTTTAAATCATAGATTTCTAACTTTAGGCTATCATTTTCCTCAATCAATTTATTATTTTCATTGATGAGGTTATGATTTTCTAATAATAGGTTATCATTTTTAGGACCAGCTTCTATGTCCTTAAGTTATTTTTCTAACCTATCATTTTCATTTTTAAGAAAGCTAAGATTCTTTTTCATGCTTTTGTTTTCTATTTTAAGTGATTTACTAATCTCAAAAAGTTCATTAAAAGCTTCTTGAAGATCAAAATTTACCTCGTTGTCGCTGTCGTCGCTTCCACTTTCGCTGTCGCTGTTGGTTCCTCTGGCCATGAAACCAAAGCAAGCGGTTTCTTCTTCTTCTTCTTCTTCCTCCGAGCTTGTCTCCTCATGAGTGCCTTCCAACCTCCTCCATATCTCGTGGGCGGTGGTGCACTCTTTGATTTTCTCGAACTCCTTCAGACTCAATGCGCAATACAGGGCATTCATTGCCTTTGCGTTGAGTGAAAGATCTTGAATCTACAGCTGCGAGTAGCCTCCTTGGGGTCGCTTCGGGATCTCGTATGGGGTTTCGCAACATCCCCATACCTCGAATTTAGTGGCTTGGAGCCACGTCTTCATCCTCAACTTCCAATATCCGAAGTCTCGCCCGTCGAAATAGGGTGGTCGGACGGTGGACTGCCCTTCGGAGATTCTGATTGCTGATGTGCTTCCCTCCATTTGATCTCTTGCCGGGTGTTACTCCGATCTCGCAAGACCTGCTGTGATACCAATTGTAGGTTTCCCTACTCGGAGGGGTGAGATCAGCGTGACGAAAAAAATGCGGAATTGAAAATATAAACAATCTCACAAAAATAAGCAATCACAAAATGTACACAAGTATTTTAAGGTGGAAACCCAAACCGGGTGAAAACCACCACCTAACCCTCTCGAGTTAGGATTTTCCGATCAACCAAGTTGATCAAAACCACTAACCGAATCACTTTAAAACGAGGGTGATTCAACCTCAGTACAACCACGCTACAAGTACGAGGGTAGCGTTCCTCAACCCCTTCTCTCCACGAGAAGGATTTTGTCCCACGAAGGAGATGGGAATTCGCAAAGCGAATACCCAACCAAATAACAAAGATAAAATAAACAAGTCCTATATAGCCAACAAAGAAATTATGAACCTAGCTTCTATAGGAATTAGGAAACTTCCCTTTGCAAGGAGTGCGTCGACGATGACGCGGGTGCGTGAGCCACGCAACGGCGCAATGTCGCTCTCGTAGACAACGGCGGGAGAGCGGGTGCACGAAGGGAATTTAGCTCTCTAGGTGATGGAACTTGAGCTTGGAGAGCAAGAGCTATCTAGGACACAAGAGAGTGGAACTATGTTGCTTAAGTGTGTCTTGTGTTTCTCTTGGTGTATCTTCGTGTGTTTTTGGTGTATAAAGGCTCCCCTCTATTTATAGAGGCCTTAGGAAGGCTTTGGAAGGCTTGGAAAAGCTTCCATAGCCGTTGGGTGCAAAGCCCAAGAGAATCAGGCCGAAATCAGGACAATGATTACATTTGATAGGGTCATCAGACGTCTGGAAGGCCACTTTAAGACGTCTGATTTCAAGGTTAGACGTCTGATTCTATGCGGGTTTCCTCCTGACTTGAATCACATCTAAACAGGGTTTTTGTGCAAGTCCATCAGACGACATACTCGACGTCTGGCACTTTGTCTGGACGTCTGGAAACCTACTTTTACTGTGGGAATTGATTTCCAAACGTTGCAACGGCTAGAAAATCTCTGAGAAGAGATTTTGGGTCAGCCGAGGCAAAACGGTCAATTATCAGACGTCTGGACAGTCCTATGGACGTCTGATAAGGCTCTAACGGTCATATTCTCCATCGCCTGCTAAGCTAGCCAACGGTCCACTATCTGGACGTCTGGCAAGTCCATCAGACGTCTCCTAAGACGTCTGGTATAAGGTCTGGATGTCTGATTTCATCAGACAGAACTACCTATGTCCAGCCTAACAGTTATCAGACGTCTGAAACAACAGTCAGACGTCTTAAAATACTTTATCAGACGTCTGATTTGGGAATTAAACGTCTGGAATTGCTGTTTGAACCCTGTATTGGTTTTCTAAGTATTCTACAGAAAACCTAAGTATCCTAGGGTTGTGCCGGTGTTCCTAGGACTACTGTTAGGGTACTTTGAGGCTCTTTAACAATATTCTAAGGAAAATAAAAAGAGTAAGAAAATAAAGACAAGAGATACAAGAAAGGATTAAAAAGAATCTATCCTATTCTTCTTGTCTTCTATCTTCAATCTGTCGCTCCACGCGAACCTCCTCTGTTTTCCGTCAAGCTCCTCCAATTCGTCCTGGATGCGAGCTCGAACTCCGTCTAAACACGTCCACATTTGCAATTGACCTGAAATCTAGGACTCAAATTGCAAATGTTAAATAACACGTGTTTTGTTATCATCAAAACAAACGATCGTGGTGCTCTAGCACCAACAATCTCCCCATTTTTGATGATGACAAAACCGTAAATAATAATGCATAAAAAACCTCCCCCTTTTTGACATTATCAAAAAGGTTTAATTGATTTTACATTTCCTATAACTCCCCCTTAAGACATGCTCTTCTATGAATTTCTTTTAACAAAGGTAATATCCTCCCCCTTTTTGTATAACAACAAGATAGCTATTATTTTTCTCCCCCTTTCTAAAGGAAATTTAGCTACCTTATATCTCCCCCTTAAAAATTGACAATTAGCTCATCATTTTTTAACTCCCCCTATCTAAATGCTTATAAAAAGATAGGGTTAAGAATTTTACCTCACCTACCATGGCCAATAAAATGGCCCGAATGGTGGTGGTGGATGCCACATCGGATGGGGCTCCCATCCGTAGCTTGGAGGCCCGGGCATCGGCGCCGGTCTCCGATCTGGTGGTCGACGTGCGGCGGGTCCGTCGTTTGTTCGCCGTCTCGTCGGTCTTCTTGTTCTCCTCCTTGGTCTACTCCTTGGTTCTCCCAACTCGAGTTGACCAGCCTTGAGCTTGTAGGTCCAGTCCTTTGTGTTGTAATTATCCTTGAACCCTACAAAACAAGATTCTAATTCCTTTTTCGGTATCCAAGTGGGCTTGGATCCGGATTTGTTAGCGGGTCTCCTTGATGGAGATCCTTTCTCAATCTTAGGGCTATAAAACTTGTCTACTTTGTTGATTAATTTGTTAGAATTTTCCCTAAGACATGCAATTTCTTTTTCTATAGTTTGCATCTTAATCTTTAAATCATAGATTTCTAACTTTAGGCTATCATTTTCCTCAATAAATTTATTATTTTCATTGATGAGGTTATGATTTTCTAATAATAGGTTATCATTTTTAGGACCAGCTTCTATGTCCTTAAGTTATTTTTCTAACCTATCATTTTCATTTTTAAGAAAGCTAAGATTCTTTTTCATGCTTTTGTTTTCTATTTTAAGTGATTTACTAATCTCAAAAAGTTCATTAAAAGCTTCTTGAAGATCAAAATTTACCTCGTTGTCGCTGTCGTCGCTTCCACTTTCGCTGTCGCTGTTGGTTCCTCTGGCCATGAAACCAAAGCAAGCGGTTTCTTCTTCTTCTTCTTCTTCCTCCGAGCTTGTCTCCTCATGAGTGCCTTCCAACCTCCTCCATATCTCGTGGGCGGTGGTGCACTCTTTGATTTTCTCGAACTCCTTCAGACTCAATGCGCAATACAGGGCATTCATTGCCTTTGCGTTGAGTGAAAGATCTTGAATCTACAGCTGCGAGTAGCCTCCTTGGGGTCGCTTCGGGATCTCGTATGGGGTTTCGCAACATCCCCATACCTCGAATTTAGTGGCTTGGAGCCACGTCTTCATCCTCAACTTCCAATATCCGAAGTCTCGCCCGTCGAAATAGGGTGGTCGGACGGTGGACTGCCCTTCGGAGATTCTGATTGCTGATGTGCTTCCCTCCATTTGATCTCTTGCCGGGTGTTACTCCGATCTCGCAAGACCTGCTGTGATACCAATTGTAGGTTTCCCTACTCGGAGGGGTGAGATCAGCGTGACGAAAAAAATGCGGAATTGAAAATATAAACAATCTCACAAAAATAAGCAATCACAAAATGTACACAAGTATTTTAAGGTGGAAACCCAAACCGGGTGAAAACCACCACCTAACCCTCTCGAGTTAGGATTTTCCGATCAACCAAGTTGATCAAAACCACTAACCGAATCACTTTAAAACGAGGGTGATTCAACCTCAGTACAACCACGCTACAAGTACGAGGGTAGCGTTCCTCAACCCCTTCTCTCCACGAGAAGGATTTTGTCCCACGAAGGAGATGGGAATTCGCAAAGCGAATACCCAACCAAATAACAAATATAAAATAAACAAGTCCTATATAGCCAACAAAGAAATTATGAACCTAGCTTCTATAGGAATTAGGAAACTTCCCTTTGCAAGGAGTGCGTCGACGATGACGCGGGTGCGTGAGCCACGCAACGGCGCAATGTCGCTCTCGTAGACAACGGCGGGAGAGCGGGTGCACGAAGGGAATTTAGCTCTCTAGGTGATGGAACTTGAGCTTGGAGAGCAAGAGCTATCTAGGACACAAGAGAGTGGAACTATGTTGCTTAAGTGTGTCTTGTGTTTCTCTTGGTGTATCTTCGTGTGTTTTTGGTGTATAAAGGCTCCCCTCTATTTATAGAGGCCTTAGGAAGGCTTTGGAAGGCTTGGAAAAGCTTCCATAGCCGTTGGGTGCAAAGCCCAAGAGAATCAGGCCGAAATCAGGACAATGATTACATTTGACAGGGTCATCAGACGTCTGGAAGGCCACTTTAAGACGTCTGATTTCAAGGTTAGACGTCTGATTCTATGCGGGTTTCCTCCTGACTTGAATCACATCTAAACAGGGTTTTTGTGCAAGTCCATCAGACGACATACTCGACGTCTGGCACTTTGTCTGGACGTCTGGAAACCTACTTTTACTGTGGGAATTGATTTCCAAACGTTGCAACGGCTAGAAAATCTCTGAGAAGAGATTTTGGGTCAGCCGAGGCAAAACGGTCAATTATCAGACGTCTGGACAGTCCTATGGACGTCTGATAAGGCTCTAACGGTCATATTCTCCAGCGCCTGCTAAGCTAGCCAACGGTCCACTATCTGGACGTCTGGCAAGTCCATCAGACGTCTCCTAAGACGTCTGGTATAAGGTCTGGACGTCTGATTTCATCAGACAGAACTACCTATGTCCAGCCTAACAGTTATCAGACGTCTGAAACAACAGTCAGACGTCTTAAAATACTTTATCAGACGTCTGATTTGGGAATTAAACGTCTGGAATTGCTGTTTGAACCCTGTATTGGTTTTCTAAGTATTCTACAGAAAACCTAAGTATCCTAGGGTTGTGCCGGTGTTCCTAGGACTACTGTTAGGGTACTTTGAGGCTCTTTAACAATATTCTAAGGAAAATAAAAAGAGTAAGAAAATAAAGACAAGAGATACAAGAAAGGATTAAAAAGAATCTATCCTATTCTTCTTGTCTTCTATCTTCAATCTGTCGCTCCACGCGAACCTCCTCTGTTTTCCGTCAAGCTCCTCCAATTCGTCCTGGATGCGAGCTCGAACTCCGTCTAAACACGTCCACATTTGCAATTGACCTGAAATCTAGGACTCAAATTGCAAATGTTAAATAACACGTGTTTTGTTATCATCAAAACAAATGATCGTGGTGCTCTAGCACCAACAACCTCTACTAGGGCCGCCCTAATTCTCATTAGGTATATTTTTAACCGGTTAATGGTTCATTACTAGGCCTAATTTGACCCATGCATAGTGCACAGTGCACAGCTCTCAGCCATGCACCGCACCCATAATTTCATGCACATGCTCAATTCATGTTCGTATTAGTATCATATCGTGAGAGGACAGGTAAGGTTATATATTGCGCCCGACGCACATGACGACTGGCAGCAACATAACACAAATTACTTAAATATCACTGCGGGCGGTCACGTTTCCAGTATGGGACTATTCACGCCTCTTTAGGTGCTGAAGCTCTAGTGCGCCAATGTGATTGAATTGCTTGATTTGGCCCTCGATTTGAGGGCCCAATTGTGCTCCTATTTTAAATTAAAATAAATGGTTGTAAAGCCCTTATATAGGGCTATATAATTATGTAATTTATTTACAAAATTAATTAATTTTACTATATAAATAAATTAGCTAAAGTTTACAAGTTATACACATTGATTTGATTTTATTTCTTAAATAAAGTATAAATTGCATAATTAATGGTCAAATTGACATTATACAGTATCAAGATACATGTTAAATTATTTAATAGATATTTTTATTGAATTTTACAAGTTTTAATTTAATTTATATATAGTTAAATTTACATTTCAGGACATTTTACAAATAAATTAGGTATAAATAATATAATACAGTATAAATATAGTTAAATTAGTTCAAAATACTTAAAATAATATAATACAACTATACAATATAAATTAGTTCAATAATAACTTAATTTATTAATTTATTTTAATTTAAGTTAGTAAACTACTTCATAACTTATTAAATTATTTTGTAGGGATTATAATGTACATAATAAGTAGATAAATATGTATGAACAATATTATTCATAAATAAGTTTATTTATTGGGGTTATAAATTTATATAGCTTATAGTACATATAAGTTAATTAAATTAATATCTACTTATTTAATAAAGTTATATATATTATGTTATCTTAAATACTTAATTTATACTATAGAATACATACATAAGTTATATGTACAGTTTATATACATATTATACACTGCATACATAGTTAACTTAGTAAATAGCTTATATATATACATGTATATACATAGTATACATAGTATTTTTAGGTATTTCTTGAGTTTTCTGATTTTTGTGGGTTTTATATATATAATAGAGGTAGGTGAAGAGAGAGAAAGTGAGAGATGAGAAAAATAGAATGCTTTTGGGATTTTTAAGTTTGAGTTCTTTTATTAAGTTTTAAGGTATACTGAACCATCGGCTGGTATATTCTACAAAGCCAGGGGTTTAGAATGCCTTGAAACTTGGTACGCATTTAAAAATATACTTATTCTTACTTGCTACACATTTATTTTATTTTTTTTGGAATCTTTCAATAGTTTTTATTTATTTACAAAACTAACACAATCTAGGCCTTAAAAGGGTGTTTAGACTTAAGAACCTAAGGCCTAAATGAGGGTTGTGAGGTATGAAAAGTCAGTGTAGGCATTCAAAATGGTTCAACAAATTATATGAAAGATGTGCAAGCAGTTGAACATGATTTTCATTTCATCTTTCATTAATTTTCAATGTTTGGATAGTTGAACACATATATAGTTGACAGAAGAGATTTAGAACCGAAATCAAGTCATTCAAATGCAATCTAAAGATCATTTCATGTACACGAATGCTTGTATAAAGTGTATACAACAAGTAAAACATGTCAGCCACTTAGAATTCCAATTCCCAGTTACTGCCCAATGAACCAGATTACTCATCAATACTGTTGCAGATGCAGCAGTAGAAGAAGCCACAGCAGCAATAGCAGCCATAGCTGTTGCCTGATCAATTAGCTCTTATGCCTTCATCTAGACATCTTAAAATTCATTCCAAAGGCTGCTGTGCAGCCATTTCTTCATTCCAGCAGCCTGACTTGGATTTTAGATGTATAACAATCCCAGATCAGACTTAAGACAGACTGATTAGGGATCAAGAGTATCCAAATCAGGAGTACATAGTGTCTGAAAATCATCTTGCAATTAGAGAAGAAAGTCTGAAATCACCTTTATAAAATGGAATTTCAATCATCTTTGCAAACCTTGCTAATCCTCTTTCAAAAACTCTATAGAATCCCAATCACAACCTCCAATATAAAATCATGAAAGTGGATATATGGAGGATAAAATGTCACCCCAATTGAGCTTTTGCTTTGGGTCTTTCATTAATCTCCTCACTCAATCTCCTTGAACACCATTAATGGGTAATTAAGGTAATTGAGTAAATTTATCAAGACCCGTTGGGTCCTTGTTCCATCTCAAATTAGAGTGAACTAATTTTCCTTGATAGAACTCTCCAACCAAGGGCTTAGATTATATATATGCTCATCCAAAAATTAAAATAAAGCTAAAAAAATTAGAATCCTTGCATACATCAAAATCAAACCCATTAAATCTGAAAAAGCTTGATTAAATCCTATAAAAATCCCAAATGAATTCCAAATCACTGATTTGAATAGTAAACACCATTTTAAACAATATCAAGCAATTCAAGTTGAGAGAACAAGATTGGGGGGTCTTTGTGGAATTGCAAAATGGATGGGAGACCCCCCAAAGTGATTTTTGGCTCTAATTTTAGACCTGAGAACCTCTCTAATTTCAGATCTGAGAACCAAGGTTCTCAGGTCTAAAATTAGACCTTAATGTATGGGTGATCGTGAAATTCAAATCGAGGGAATTATAAAGCGATCAAATGGAATGTAAGGGGAGATTAATGATGGTGATGAACATGAAAGTCTCTCTGATCTGAATTGATCAGAGAGACATGAATCAGATCTAAATTACTCTACTCCTAAGCTAATCTAACACTACAATTAACTAGAAAGCAGTAAAACTATGGTAATTCTACTCCTTGAAAGCATTGAAAACCTAACTAATCAGAGGAAGGGGACTCTCTTGGATCCAAAGTCAGCGACTAAGGAGGACTAAAGGGAAGGAGACCTCAAGCAGATGAAGGTGACTCTCATGGGCCAGCAACCGGGGGTTAAAGGCGACGAAATGAGGGAGAAAGTAGTCCTAGTCACAGACCACCAAAGAAGGAGGGAGCTGTTGGAGGGGTAGACTAAGAGATCACTCAGGGAGGAGGGAGCAATCCTTTGTGCGTGAGCTCAGGGAGCTGCTTAAGTATAGTGATCAGTGGATCAGGTCACCTCGCGGTTGAAATCAATCGCCTAGGGCTTGGGCGGTGGAGATGAGAGGAGAAGAAGGTGCGAACAGCCAATCCAAAGAAGGACCGTTGGATGAGATCTAGAGATGGTGGTGAGGTTGCATGACAAATTGTGCGAAGCTTCGAATCAGTTTAAGCCGTAGATTAAGTGGATCAAGGCGTGAACGGCTGGGATTTGGTGTGTTCTTTGTGTGAACAGTGCACCCAAGGTGCATCATTCTCGCAGGCTTCTAATGGTGTTTGTGCATAGAATACCCTCAAGTGAAATGGTGTGAAATCTGTAGCAAGGCCCATAAGTGGTCTAAAATGATTACGAAGCTGTCCCTAGAGCCTTACAAAAAGGTCCTTGCATCGTACAATTGGGTCCTTGGAGGTTTTCTATTGTGAATAAATGTTATGATGAAGGACCTAAATGTGAACCTCTAAATGTAAGGTCCTATTGATATCCAAATGTTGCCAAATTTTTATTGAAGCATAATTGAACATATTAGAAGTTAATTTCACTTTTGATTTGAAGTTTTGAGCACATTTGTGTATTCAATTTGCAATTGGATCATCATTTTATATTTATTAATAGAATATCTCAATAAATGACCTAATTATGCATTTTTAACACAGATTTGGTGTTTTAGATCTTTTCTGTTAATTTTCACACTTAACCCTTTCTTTGTATTAATTTGATAGTGTTTAACCTAGTTTCTAGATTAACTTGGGCATTTTAGCTATGATGAGCCACACCTCATTACCCATAAGGTTCCGAGAAAAGCTGGCTCAAAAGTCGAGCCGACTCAAATTGGTTCACAAACTCCCGTCTCGTAGGAGTTTGTGAAGAATGGAATCCCTAGCTTTGGGATTGAGTGGACCTATAAATATTAGAGTTTCTGGACATCCACTCTTCCATTCATTTAGCAACCAAATCCACCTTATCTAATTTATTGCAGATCAATTCCATATCAAATGTATGAGAATCTTGGACCTCATTGGTATTTGATCTAGTTTGTTGGGATCGATTGAAGGTTTCCATGGAGGCATGGTTTATAGAGTTTTCACTCATTTCCTCAAACAAATCGTACGTGCTATCTGCATCTTTGTTGAGGAAATTGCCTTCGCAAGAAGCATCCACATGATGACTGAGTTGATCATTCAACCCGTGGTAGAAAATCTGCACAAGTTGCAATTTAGGCACTTCGTGGTGTGGACACTTCCGCAACAAATCCTGGAATTGCTCCCAGTCCCCATGAAACTGTTTCCCCGGCTGCTAAGCAAAAGTGGTAATTGCTTGTCACAATGCATTGGTTCATCTAATTGGGAAGAATTTATTTAGGAAGGTTGATTTCAAAGCTGTCCAGGTAATAATCGGTCTTCTAATGGTACGGTACCAATGTGCAGCCTTATCCCTGAGTGAATGGGGGAAATGCCTCATGAGCATATGTTCTTCATCCACATTCCGTGATTTAGTGGTTTGAACTAGAGTGATCAAATCCTCCAAATGTTGGAATGGGTCTTCTGAGCCAAGTCTGTGAAAGTGTTTAATCAAACTCAAAACCTGGGGATTGATCTCAACATCACCAGCGAGGATCACAACACCGGGATGATCTTTGCAATTTGAAGGATCATAAAAATCCTTCAAGGGTCGAGCGCCCTGACCATTCATCCATGGAACCATTCCTGCATTTGCTGCAGCTGGTCCAACTTGTTGGTGCTAGAGTACCATGATCATTTGTTTTGATGATAACAAAACACGTGTCATTTAACATTTGCACTTTGAGTCCTAGATTTCAGGTCAATCACAAATGGATACGTGTTTAGATGGAATTCTAGCTCGCATCCAGGACGGATTGGAGGAGCTTGATGGAGAACAGAGGAGATTCGCAAAGAGCGCTAGTTTGAAGATGGAAGGACAAGAAGAATAAGATAGAATTTTGTTTAATCCTTTCATGTACTTTTATCTTTATTTTTCTTGCTCTTTTTATTTCCTTAGAACATTATGTTAAAGAGCCTCAAAGTACCCTAACAGTAGTCCTAGGAACACCTGCACAACCCTAGGATACTTAGGTTTTCTGTAGAGAACTTAGAAAACCAATATAGGATTTAAACAACACTTCCAGATGTCTAATTCTAATATCAGACGTCTGATAAAGTATTTTAAGACGTCTGACTGTTGTTTCAGACGTCTGATAACTTTTAGGCTGGACTTTGTACTCTGTCTGATGAAATCAGACGTCCAGACCTTATACCAGACGTCTTAGGAGATGTCTGATGGATTTGCCAGACGTCCAATTAGTGGACCGTTGGCTGGCTTAGCAAACACTCAGGATATGACCGTTAGAGCCTTATCAGACATCCATAGGACTGTCCAGACGTCTGATAATTGACCGTTTTGCCTCGGCTGACCCAAAATCTCTTCTCAGAGATTTTCTAGCCGTTGCAACGTTTGGAAAATCCATTCCCACAGTAAAAGTAGGTTTCCAGACGTCCTATATGTCATCTGATGGACTTGCACAAAAATCCTGTTTAGATCTGATCTAAGTCAGGAAGAGACCTGCCCAAAATCAGACGTCTGACCTTGAAATCAGACGTCTTAATGTGAAGTTCCAAACATCTGATGCAAGAATTAGACGTCTGATAAGCCTGCCAGAACTATGATTGTTCCTGATTTCGGGCTGATTCTCTTGGGCTTTGTTCCCAATGGCTATAGAACCTTTCCTAAGCCTTCCAAAGCCTTCCTAAGGCCTCTATAAATAGAGGGGAACCTTTCCAACTCAAACACACACTAAGAGAAACACAAGACACACCTAAGCAACTTTGTTCCACTCTTTTGTGTCCAAGAGAAGCCCTTGCTCTCCAAGCTCTAGTTCCATTCATCTTGAGAGCATCAAGCTTCACGCACCCGCTCTCCCACCATAGTTCACGAGAGTGAAGTTGCGCCGTCGCGTGGTTCACGCACCGTGTCATCAACTCGACGCACTCCTTGCAAAGGGGAGTTTCCTAATTCCTATAGAAGCTAGGTTTATAATTACTTTGTTGGCTCTATAGGATTACTTGTTTATTTTATCTTTGTTGTTTGGTTGGGTATTCGCTTTGCGAATTTCCGTCTCCTTCGTGAGACAAAATCCTTCTTGTGAAGAGAAGGGGTTGAGGTACGCTACCCTCGTTTAAGTAGCGTGGTTGTATTGAGGTTGAATCACCCTCGTTTAAAGTGATTCGGTTTAGTGGATTTTGATCAACTTGGTTGATCGGAAAATCCTAACTCGAGAGGGTTAGGTGGTGGTTTTCACCTGGTTTGGGTTTCCACCTAAAAATACTTGTGTACTTGTGTGATTGACTTTTTGTGAGATTGTTTATTTTATTTCCGCAATTATTACGTCACCCCCTCCTGGTAGGGCCGGAAATTTCATTTGGTATCAGAGCAAGTTTTCCGCCTATAGGAGTAACATCCGCGGAAAGTTCAAATGGAGTGAAGCACATCAGCGATCAAAATATCCGAGGGGCAGTCCACCGTCCGACCACCTTACTTTGACAGGAACAACTACAGCTACTGGAAGCTGAGGATGAGGATGTGGGTTCAAGCCACGGACTTCGCTCTATGGGGACGTTGCGAAGCCCCATACGAGATCCCGGAGCGACCGGACGCAGGATACTCGCAGCAGCAGATTCGGGAACTCTCGCTCAACGCAAAAACAATGAACGCGTTGTATTGCGCGCTCAGCCCGGAGGAGTTCAATAGAATCTCGCAATGCGTCACTGCATACGAGATTTGGCACACACTTGAGGTAACTCACGAAGGTACCTCTAAGGTAAAAACTTCTAAAATTAATTTACTTTCTCAAGAATTTGAATTTTTTCTATGAAACCTAACGAGTCTTTAAGTGAGATGAACACTAGTTTCACTCTCATTATAAATAATTTGAATGCATTAGGGAAGACCTTCATCAAGGGGGAGCTTCAAGGGAAGCTTCTTCGTTCCCTTGGACCGGAGTGGGAACAGAAAGTCACCGCCATCGAGGAGGCGAACGAAGTGGAGGAGCTAAACATGGAAAATCTCCTAGGCAATCTAATGGCCTACGAGACAAAGTTGAAGCAGAAGAAGAAGGATACACCAGAGTCTAAACCGAAGAAGACTCTCGCCTTTAGAGCTGCGTCGGATAGCGAGGTAAGTTCCGACGACGAAGACTTTAGAATTTTACTTAAAAATTTTTCCAAGTTTTGTAGGGAATTAAAGAAAGAGAAGAAGGAGAAGAAGGAGAGCCCAAGACGTTGCTACCACTGCAACGAGAAAGGGCACCTACGACCAGAGTGCCCTCTTCTCAAAAAGGAGAAGAAGAAGGAAAAGGAGAAGAAATCTAAGAAGAAGGCGTTCCAAGCCACTTGGGATGATTCAAGCTCGGAGGAAGAAGAAGAAGAAAAAGAAGAAACCGCTTGCTTTGGTTTCACGGCCAGAGGAAGCAATAGCGACAGTGAAAGTGGAAGCGACTCCGACAACGAGGTAAATTTCGATTTACAAGAAGCTTTTAATGAACTATTTGAGATTAGTAAATCACTAAAAATAGAAAACAAAAGCATGAAAAAGAATCTTAGCTTTCTTAAAAATGAAAATGATAGGTTAGAAAAATAACTTAAGGATCTAGAAGCTAGTCCTAAAAATGATAACCTATTATTAGAAAATTATAACCTCATCAATGAAAATAATAAATTGATTGAGGAAAATGTTAGTCTAAAAATAGAAATTTCTGATTTAAAGACTAAGATGGATATTATAGAAAAAGAAATCGCATGTCTTAGGGAAAACTCCAACAAATTAATCAATAAAGTAGATAATTTTTATAGCCCTAAGGTTGAGAAAGGATCTCCGTCAAGGAGACCCGCTAACAGATCCGGATCCAAGCTCACTTGGATACCGAAGGAAGATTTGGAATCTTGTTTTGTAGGTTTCAGGGATGACTACAACACGAAGGACTGGACCTACAAGCTCAAGGCTGGTCAACTCGAGTTGGGAGAACCAAGGAGTAGACCAAGGAGGAGAACAAGAAGACCGACGAGACGGCAAACAAGCGACGGACCCGCCGCACGTCGACCACCAGATTGGAGACCGGTGCCAATGCCCGGGCCTCCAAGTTACGGATGGGAGCCCCATCCGATGTGGCATCCACCACCACCATTCAGGCCATTTTATTGGCCATGGTAGGTGAGGTAAAAATTCTTGACCCTATCTTTGTTTATCAGTAGCATTTAGATAGGGGGAGTTAAAATTTATGAGCTAATTGTCAATTTTTAAGGGGGAGATATAAGGTAGCTAAATTTCCTTTAGAAAGGGGGAGAAAAATAATAGCTATCTTGTTGTTATAAAAAAAAGGGGGAGGCATTACCTTTGTCAAAAGAAATTTATAGAAGAGCATGTCTTAAGGGGGAGTTATAGGAAATGTAAAATCAATTAAACCTTTTTGATAATGTCAAAAAGGGGGAGGATTTTCTGCATTATTATTTACGATTTTGTCATCATTAAAAAAGGGGAGATTGTTGGTGCTAGAGCACTATGATCATTTGTTTTGATGATAACAAAACACGTGTCATTTAACATTTGCACTTTGAGTCCTAGATTTCAGGTCAATCGCAAATGGATACGTGTTTAGACGGAATTTGAGCTCGCATCCAGGACGGATTGGAGGAGCTTAATGGAGAACAGAGGAGATTCGCAAAGAGCGCTAGTTTGAAGATGGAAGGACAAGAAGAATATGATAGAATTTTGTTTAATCCTTTCATGTACTTTTATCTTTATTTTGCTTGCTCTTTTTATTTCCTTAGAACATTATGTTAAAGAGCCTCAAAGTACCCTAACAGTAGTCCTAGGAACACCTGCACAACCCTAGGATACTTAGGTTTTCTGTAGAGAACTTAGAAAACCAATATAGGGTTTAAACAGTACTTCCAGACGTCTAATTCTAAAATCAGACGTCTGATAAAGTATTTTAAGACGTCTGACTGTTGTTTCAGACGTCTGATAACTTTTAGGCTGGACTTTGTACTCTGTCTGATGAAATCAGACGTCCAGACCTTATACCAGACGTCTTAGGAGACGTCTGATGGATTTTCCAGACGTCCAATTAGTGGACCGTTGGCTGGCTTAGCAAACACTCAGGATATGACCGTTAGAGCCTTATCAGACGTCCATAGGACTGTCCAGACGTCTGATAATTGACCGTTTTGCCTCGGCTAACCCAAAATCTCTTCTCAGAGATTTTCTAGCCGTTGCAACGTTTGGAAAATCCATTCCCACAGTAAAAGTAGGTTTCCAGACGTCCAGACATAGTGCCAGACGTCCTATATGTCGTCTGATGGACTTGTACAAAAACCCTGTTTAGATCTGATCTAAGTCAGGAAGAGACCCGCCCAAAATCAGACGTCTGACCTTGAAATCAGACGCCTTAAAGTGAAGTTCCAGACGTCTGATGCAAGAATTAGACGTCTGATAAGCCTGTCAGAACAATGATTGTTCCTGATTTCGGGCTGATTCTCTTGGGCTTTGTTCCCAACGGCTATAGAACCTTTCCTAAGCCTTCCAAAGCCTTCCTAAGGCCTCTATAAATAGAGGGGAACCTTTGCAACTCAAACACACACTAAGAGAAACACAAGACACACCTAAGAAACTTTGTTCCACTCTTTTGTGTCCAAGAGAAGCCCTTGCTCTCCAAGCTCTAGTTCCATTCATCTTGAGAGCATCAAGCTTCACGCACCCGCTCTCCCGCCATAGTTCACGAGAGCGAAGTTGCGCCGTCGCGTGGCTCACGCACCGCATCATCAACTCGACGCACTCCTTGCAAAGGGGAGTTTCCTAATTCCTATAGAAGCTAGGTTTATAATTACTTTGTTGGCTCTATAGGATTACTTGTTTATTTTATCTTTGTTATTTGGTTGGGTATTCGCTTTTCGAATTCCCGTCTCCTTCACGAGACAAAATCCTTCTCGTGAAGAGAAGGGGTTGAGGTACGCTACCTTCGTTTAAGTAGCGTGGTTGTATTGAGGTTGAATCACCCTCGTTTAAAGTGATTCGGTTTAGTGGATTTTGATCAACTTGGTTGATTGGAAAATCCTAACTCGAGAGGGTTAGGTGGTGGTTTTCACCTGGTTTGGGTTTCCACCTAAAAATACCTGTGTACTTGTGTGATTGACTTTTTGTGAGATTGTTTATTTTATTTCCGCAATTATTACGTCACCCCCTCCTGGTAGGGCCGGAAATTTCACAACTGTCTCTGAATTAGCTCTTGCTGGTTCAGGGGCGGGGGAGGTGGTTGTTGATTAGCCATAGGATCTACTTGGCTATAACTCAACCTCCGCCTCCAGGAATGGTCTAAAGGTCCTTCCAAGCGAGGATTCAATGACCTCCTTCCAAGCATGCACTAGAAGGGAGTCAGAAGGATAGGAAAAATAGAACCCTGCAGCACAAAAAATACAAGGCTATTATTAAATTGGATAGCTTAAGGACCTATGCTTCAAAAATAAACTCTGACCATACAATGAATTCGATGTTGTTCTTACTCTCAAAGGTGGTAAAGTTGGGCCGATGAAGTAGAGGGAGCGTGTTTTGAGGGCCGCTAATTATGCCAAACCCCTGCTTATTTAAGTCGTTTGACAATTACGCCCCCCAACTTAGCTCCTTTTGAAGCAAGCAAACGTCACTAATTCGAAATGTGTTCAAAAGAATACCCTGAAATGGACTCAATGAATCCTAGGGCCAACGATTACTCAATTTTATTTAAGGCCTGGGATAATAGTGCTTTTGGAATGTGATGGGCCCTTAATTGGGTTATGCGCTTAATGATAGATCCATGAGTGTGTATGTGCACAAGTAATTATTTTTCAAGTAAGAGTATATTTTTGTGAGGTGAATTTTAATGTTCGAATCTTTCTTAGTAGCTTTTAAGGTTAGGATATTAGGTGTATTCAACCAAGTTTTGTGAGGAAAACCAATGCTTGAAAGCACGAGTTCAAGTATTTTCCTTTGTAAATCAAGAAAATATGGGGTGCCTAGCTTAACCTAATTATTTGAATCGTATGAGGCAGCTACATGATGAATCAGTTTAAAGTTAGGTGGTGCGGTCCAAATATCTCAAACAAGTGACCCAGATGCACCACCAATTAAGGCACACAGAAATGATTAACCTAATCTGATTTCTACTCTTTTATGTGTGTTGATGCGTGTATCAGTTCCATAGGTCGAAATCTCGGTTGAGTAGATAAAATCAAACGTGGTTATGTGCCTCAAATGTGGGTGGTGTAGTGTATGTGTTTATTTTGTCCCACAATTAGAAAATACCCTTTTTTTTATATGCGGGGGTGAGATGAGTATAGGTAGCAAACAAGAGAAACAATTTCTATCCTAGGGTTTATGCAAACACCTAAGTAGATTAAGTCTTGGTTATTTCTGTGGTGGAAAGTGAAACTAGTGGGGGCACTTACAAACCGCTTCACCCTCACTTTACTCCGATTTATTGCACTTGGATCTCCTTGCTAGGATACCTGCAAGACAACAAATCAAAGGCAAGAAGGGTTAGTCAACAAGTAAATGCAAAGACTATGAAAAAAGAAAGCAAATTTCGTTGCCTCCTGGCAACGGCGCCAAAATGGTGAAGCGTGATTTCGTACATGAAAAGATTTGAGTTAGAAAAACCATCATTGTAGTGCATAGAAATCCGCTACTAGATAAAATTTATAACCAAAACTCCAAGGGAGTCCCAGGTCGAATACGGGGAGGCGATGCTTGTTTCTTTGGATTCTACGTTTTGCTTTGTTTCTTTTTAGTATTTTTAGGGCTTTGTTATTTTTTTGTATTTTATGAGTGAGAGTAGAATATCAGCATAAGGAGCAAGCTAAGCTAGTCTAAAACTAAACGTAGAGAAATGAAATTGATAAATTAAGAATGAAGTTTATTATAATTACACTAAGCAGAAATACAGTAAGAAAGATAAAGGAAATTAAGGTGAGAGGAAATCTCCCAAAGCGGATGTTTGGTGAGACGACG
Source organism: Thalassia testudinum (assembly GCA_037157565.1). NCBI lineage: Eukaryota > Viridiplantae > Streptophyta > Magnoliopsida > Alismatales > Hydrocharitaceae > Thalassia > Thalassia testudinum. Next base: position 100,274,730 of record JAZHRO010000056.1, on the reverse strand, counting down.
GTGCTTGGTGGTGGCTTGGACGTAGGAGATGAGGTGCAGGATGTTGGGGATGAGGTGTAGGAGGAATCTAGGTAGAGGGCCACTTGACCGAGCTGTGGGAATGGTGATGAGGAGGTGCAGGTGATTGTCTACCTGAATGAAGGTGAGGGGACGACTTTGTGGTCTCCTATGAAGGGGGTGAGGGTAAGGTTGAATATTTGGTGTAGGGGAGTATTACACAAATAGGAGGCCGTGGTGCTTGGGAATGAGCTCTTGGGAGCTTGGGAGGTGATGATAATGTCATCATCAGCCATAACTAGCTTTATTTAGTCATATTCCAACATTAAATGCTCCTGCATAACCGCCAGAGAGCCCTAATTCACTGCAAATCCCTTCTGAGAGAATAATAGTAAAACAGGGGTAAAACTACAGTTTTAATAGCATATCTCAATTGCAGTACAATCACAGGTTTTCTCAGGGATTAAATAAAGGAAAAATGGTCTTAAATGTCTAACAAGAAGGTCCATGCAGACAGAAATGGGTTTTCGCGTGTTTTGAGAATTAAATGACTTCTGAAATCCTAAAAATAGACCCTCTTAATTAACTGAGGTTTTGGTCAGTATAAAATTCACCTAAACCCTCTAAAATTCATATTAAAATATTCTCTAGGGTTTGGTACCTTTAATTTGACCATCAGAACACGTCTTGACCTAAAATAGAGCCATAGGCAGACTTTTGCCCTAATTTGGGTAATTGTGCAATTTCTCCAGTCAAACTTGGTCTAAACCTAAATCTAACTTCACTATTGGATTCCTTTGATCCAAATTAGGTTTTTACCAAAATTTGGACCCAATCTGAGATCATCTTGACCTAGTTTGGTCCTATCTAACTCTTTTATCTCACACACATGCTGTTAACTTTCAAAATCCTTTCAAAAAGGTCCCTATATTTTGTCATCTTCTTTTCATGCAGGTCCTCACACCATTGTTGGAAGGTTGAACCTTCACCATCTAGTTTTGAGCGAGGATTTCTCACTCAATTTTCAATCAATCTCTCCCAAATTTGAACAGAAGATTCCTTGGGAAGTTACCTTCCATTTGAGCCATTCCTTGGGCTCTATGTCTTTCCCAAATCCTCATGCGAACCTTTTGAAGGTGCGCACATGTCAAACGTGCATGAGAATATTGGAGTTTGCAAGCTTGTTTCCAAGCTTGAAACCCCTCCCTGTGGTCTATAAATGGATCCCTGAGGTCAAGCCGACCTCTGTAGCAAGGTTTTGCGCCAAAAACATCTTCCTAACCCTACCTCCGGCCCCTCTCCAACTGAGCTCCGGTGAGCCTCTTCCTCCGTCGTCTCTGGCCTCCCAACTGCCAACTTGGGAGCGTCAATATCTTCGTCTCCTTTGTCTGCTCCTCGATGACCAAATCAGGAGCTGTTCTTTCCCATTCTTCCTCACCGTCCCCCATCGGAGAATTTTTCTTCTCTGTCGTCAGCGTGCCAAAACCGATGCGGATCTCTTCCCCTTTCATCCTTGTTACTAGGCCAAATCACTTCCTCACCCTCCTTACTTTCTTTTTCTATCCTTAAATCTTTGTTTCGACCTCTGACGCCGTGAATCACCCTCATCCCTTCCATCTCCAGCGACCACTCTGGCGAGGGTTTTCATTCGCTACACATCTCCATCCCCCTCGCCAACAAGTCCACAACTTCCGCCGTGCGCCCACAACCAAGAGCCCTAACTCTATTGGGTCTCTTGACCACCCCAGTCACCTGTCAACCAACCCCCCTTCACGCTTCCATCTCTGTCACCGACGCACATAATTCGAGCACCACACGACCGCTAACCACCACCATTCCATTCGCCAACCTCCGGCAAAACTTTTAAGCGCTCTGATTGGGGCTTAGCACCCATATTCTTGATTTCAGGTGCTTCACCAAACGTTTGTTGATTGCGCAGCAATCATAGGTCTTAATTGACCTAAATTAAGCTAGGACTTAGCATAAATTAGGGTAATTCATGCATGCATAAGCATTACTAGCACCTTTACTGCTTTCTTTTAGCTATGCATAAAATGATGCTATAATGTACTGATTAGGTGCATTATGTCAATTGCAGGTAATAAGCTAATCAGAAGCTAGATCTGAAGCTAGATCTAAAGTTGGATCTGAAGAACAAAGAATAACTAGTGCTGCAGCAGAGCTGGAAGGGAAGACCTAGATTAGATGTAGTAGATAAAAATGTAAGGGAGTTAAGGTATGCTATTATATTAAGTAGGAATAAAGCAATAAATTGTGAAGAACTTAGGTCCATCCTAGCCCTAGGACAGCCTAAAAGCTTCCCTAAGCCTTAGCCACCCTTAGATTAGGTCATCGCACCCTACGAAACCTTAAAACTCTAACTCTAGCCTCTATCTGGACATCTAGATGAGTTATAGGATGTCCAGAACCCTTAGCCAACTCTCGCACACCTTAAACCCACTTTTTTAGTATTATTGGACGTCCAAACACTTAGTCAGACGTCCAATTTCTGCAAAATAGCCAAGACAAAACCTAGAATCCCTCCTGACTCTGATTGGACATCCAAACAATAAGTTTGGACTTCTGATTTTTCACTATAAGTCGTCTGACACTTTTATCAGACGTCCAGAACTGACCTCCAGACCCTGTTTTGAGATTCAAGCCTTGATCTTGGATCTCTAGCTCCCTAAACCCAATTCTAACCCCCTAGGAACCTAAATTAAGGTGTCCTAACCCTAGTACATCACCTCTAGACCTCCATAAGGACCTAATTAGGTCCTCACTAAACTTAATTGACTTGGATCTTAGTCAATTCCATCAGCCTATTCAATTGGACTCATTGAGTCTAATTGAGCCCTGATCTCAGCACACACTGTCCAATTGGACTCAGTGAGAGTCCAATTGACCTAGACCTGACTTAATTGAGTTATTTTACTCTCAATTAGGTTTCCACACACCCAATTAAACTTGTATTAAGTTTAATTGCACTTTACCTTAGTGAATTAGGGTTTACAACCCTAATTCGTGACCTACGTTGACCTAAACCCACTAGAACCTAACCTAATCAACCAAGCCACCTAAGTTTCAACCCACACACACCCACACATACCATCCACGTGAAAATACCTAGCCTAGAGTTCTCTAGAACTTTCTACCATGTGTGGTTGCCTTGGTTGCTAAAATTAGCAACCAAGAGCCATTCAATTTTTAGATCCACATTTGGTGGATCTAAAAGCCACCATCCATCATCTCTCTCACTCTCCCACGAGCTCCCACCATAGGCCTCTCTAGAAAATTCTATAATTCTCTAGAGCGCTTCCCTTAGGTCAATAAAAAGACCTAAGGGGTGGCCATTTGGTCCATCTTGGTCTTTTACCATAGCTCCACCTTCCATAAGCCATCACCACCTCCACCTCCATGTTCACGAACTCCACCATGATGCCACCACCTCCACTCCAAGCCTAGACCAGGATCAACTTCTCCAACCTCTCTCCAAGGGCCAACCTAAGCACCATTGGCCGCCCTTCTTTCTCTTCTCACCCATTTAAAGGCCATCGGAGCCCACCTCTGAATGCCCTTAGTTCTGCTAGACTAGATTATAGTTATTCATAGATGTAATGCTTTATTTATTGCTTAGTAGTATAGCTCCATATTCTCCCCCAATGATGCATGCATAATTCCCCGCATAGATTCATGTATGTAGTCATTTTCTACTAGCTAGATTTAAATTTCCCTGTACAAGCATTCCGATACCTGTGCTGTAACCACCATCATGCCTCAATGACAATATTTATATATATTTATATGTTGAAAATCACCATGTGCCTGATTATCATCTTTTGGTGTGATTAAAGTTGCATGCTTTTAATTTCTGATATTCTGGATACAGCATGTCGTGTATCAATACGTATTTAGTATAAATCGACATGCGACTTTGAATGAGTAGAGCGAGTGAGATCGAATATGAATTTGCATTTCGAAAATGCCTCCCAGAGACGAATGACCGAGACTCAAGTCTCGTTATCTTAGCAATTATTTTTGTTGATCGTATTTCGCAACTGTAATACAATGCATTTCCGATCAAATATGTGCTCTACGATCCCAACATCCATCGCCGCGCTTCCTTCTCCAACGTGTTCTTCACCTCCAAGCCTCGAAGCATCCAACTGCAGCTCTAGATCAATGCAGATTCACTCTAGGTGTCTTCCCAAGCACCCTATTGAAGGCTTCAGTGATTGCAGCTGCCTCAATTGGAGGCGTCTTCATCTGCAGACGTGCATGAGTAGAAAGGGGGATAGTCCCACCTTGGAAACACAGAAGGTGCAACTGTGACTTAAATTATTTTTGTGTTGTAGGCATATCGCCTCAACACTCGGGGGTGAGGTCCCCATATACCTCACATGCCTGACCCGACCTGCCTATGCCTACTCACTTGGTTACTACACCACGTCGGTGACCCTGGACCCGGGTACGCAGACCCCCGAATACCCGATTACCCGGTACTGTGCTTATGGTCTTGAGAAGGCAGGAAGAGGAGGAACCAAAGAGACGGACAAGAGAGAGAGAGTGTAGGGTAGGGGGGTTTTGCTCTCTTGGGAGTTGGCTGACACTTAGCTGCTGGAGGGATTGCCTCCCTCTGTGCCTAAAGAAGGAAATCAACAGGAGAAGGAAGAAGGCCTTGACAGGAGAAAAAGAAGAGAAGAGGAAGAAGTACAGTGTCTTCTTGGCACTGTAGCAGGGCTGACTTAAGTCGTCTGATTGAGTGCCCTGTCGTATGATGAAGTGCACTGTGCACTAAAGTTTGCATGGTTGATACTGTTCATTTATTTAGTAATTATTATATGTGTATCTAAGCTAATAATTGGTGATTCAAAACACCATTATTTTGTCTTAGATGACTTTTTGCCTTAATAGATTCTTGATATACTCATGTGCTACATTGATTATTAGTTTTGAGTAATTATTATCATTAATTGGGCTCATTTACATTATTTATTGAGATTAGTGTGTGAATTCCTATTTTCTCCCAGCGAATGACCTCGCACTTTCATCTGAGTTATAAATATTATCTTTTTTTCGCACTGATTCGAACTGTACTACTATGCGATGATTTTAAAACCCATTTTAGAGCGACTAACATTTTGACGCCGTTGCCGGGGAGCAACGTGCAATTCACCATTATTCTCTGCATTATTTGATTATATTTGAGCACTGACTTGCCCTGTTTGCTTTACTGTGATTTTGAGAGGTACTTCATGAGGAGATCTTCCGCACAAATAAACCACTCCAAGGCAGGTAAGTTCTCTATTCTTCCCTAATCATCCTCCTAATCTTGGGAAGACAAAAAAGGAAACAATTAATTAGGAATCACCTACCTTATTTTTCATAGTAATCATCATTTAAAAGGCAAGTTTCCTGATTTGCGAAATTCTTTTCAAATCTCATTGAGTTGAAGTAATTCTGTTTAGAGATCCTACCCCAAATTTCCTATGCCTATTAGGGATCACGCTTAATTTTTGATCATCTTGGGCTATTCACTTTCTTGTTTGAGTCCAAGGTGTACATGTTGAGATCAAATTGGATGCAGAATAGAGAGAATTAGGGTTTCAATTTTTAGGGTTTTGGAGTGCTAGTTCACACTTGCCTAAAATAAAAGGTAACAAACCCACCCACAATTGTGTGCTACCTAAGCTCTTGGTTGAAAAGATCTAATCAAGAAAAATCCTAAAATCAGGCTCTAAATTCAATTGAACCCTAAAATCCTTGGACCTAATAACCTGGGAGTCAAATTAGTGTGATTTCTAGGTCTTGACCTAGATCTCATTCTGCCATCTTTAGGGCATGTGAGGTGAAGTTGGTCTACATTGTAGTCCAACCAACCTCCAAATTAGGTCATAAGTTGAATTAACTTCTAATCAAGTGAAACTCAAGGCACAAATTAGGACCTAAAATCGGTAGACTTAAGGACTTAAGTTCATACATTCTAGTCTACTTGGACTCTCAGTGACAAAGAAGGTCGGGTGGGGGAAACCCTGTAACCTGTGGGGACGCTCTACCGTGTAGGGGTCTTTGCGGGGCTCTCCCTTCCTGGCTGCCCAGGTAATTCTTGGGTGTGCGAATTTCTGATTCAGAGGTATCATCCGCCTCGAAATTTGCCTTAGCCATCCAAAAATCTTTGGGTGCTTTGATTGGGTCAATCTCACATCTAGTCCCTCATCCCTTCTATTAGAACACATACACAAATTTTTTTGGGAATCTCTTTCAGATCTGATCAACTTCAATCTACTCTTGAATTTTGATTCTACATCTTGATTCCACCATTTTGATTAAAAAATGCAGCCTGGCTATATAGGAAGACTATTTAAGAAACCCGAGTCCCAAACGAGCATAAAAGAAAAGATACTTGAGAATGCTTATAGAAATCATGAAGAATATTATAAAAGGGACATGATGGAAAAATTTGCAAAAATAACAAACCTCATCATGAACTGTGTAGGGATAATATGGACACAAATAAAACATGGTTCAACCCGAGATCATCTATTAGCAAAACACAGTGAATTGGTGAAATTACACAACAATGATTGTTTGCAATTTTGGTCAAATCCTTTACTTTCGGAAGAACTCTAGAATTTTTTGAGGGAACGGGGAGAATTGCTGAATGGGTTATATAGAACCATCGACCAAAAATACCCGTCAGAAGTTAAGATGACATCTTGGAGTAATTCCAGTAATCCATGTAATTTCCCAAATCCTGGGTGTGATGATCAAGGTTGTTATGGACCCCCAACCGAAATGGAATCTAATTCAAAGAATGAACAATTTGACATTCCTAATCTTGAGATGGGTTGAGAGGATCTGATTGCAGGTGATCACGATTTTTAGCCAGCCTTAGAAAACCAAGAACCTGGTTCAACAAGCTTAGATTTCTCAGACACCTGTTATACTAAGATTAAATCAGAACCTCTCGAGTGTGTAAATTCCATCCCTTATGCTGATAAGGTGACTCCCGAGAGCAATTCTGACATCCCTATAGAGCCCAACCTAGATTCTAGTGATCTAACCCACACCATTAACATAAAATCTGGATCTGAGCCTTATTGGGCTGATTACAAGGCCCCGTGTGATGAAAATCAGGTTTTGAATTTGGATTATGATTTTAGGCCTTTATTTGATGAGTGCACCTCTCTAACATCCTCAGAAACACAAATTGATTTTTTGGAAGTCACACCAATCTACGATACAGAAATCGAGGAGTTGGAAGAGTTAGGATTTGATTGGGTCTTCCATACAAGCAAAGAACCTGAGCCCATGCCGAATAGGGACACCTTTTTGAGCTCGGAATTTGAAACTAGGTTAGATCCAAGTCAGGTTGCGGAGTCTACATCTTTTGATTTATTCTGTGGTGGAACCTCTAATCCTGAATCAGATTCAGGACATGATTCTCGTAAGTTCTCCGACGATTTCGAATCTTACTCTGATTTCAGAGAATTATTATTTCCTGACGACTATGAGCCAATCTACGATCTCAGCATACATGATCCATTCTTCGACTCTAACTCTGAGGTCCATGATCCCGAGATCATTGATTCAAAATCAGGTTCCACTGAGATGGAATCATTTCTTTTTGATCCTTAGGAATAAGAAATAGAAAATGCCGAGAGTGTCAACAATCCAGAGTTCGAATCTTTTCTTGACTCAAATTTCCTTGATCCTATAAACACTCTTTAGGCATTTACCTTTGATTTTGATGGCTACTATGAGACCTCTCTAGATGAACCCACCTTTGAATCCTTCTTAGAGGAGCCCTCATACACAATTATTCTTGAAGCCACCTCTTCTACACATATAGAGCCTTTCCAAACCCGTTTTCAACCTCAACCCGAAACCAGACTCAATTTCTACTTTGATTCTCCTCTCAATGATCCGGTTGTACATGATTATCCTCCACATTTTCATCGGGTTTCGGACATCGATCAAACTACAAATCACACCCCATCCTTCTCTGGTTGCTCTCGTAGTGTTCCTACTTCCTTTATTGATTCACTTTCATTTGAGGATCCCTACTTTGACCAGGCTGATTCGACTCAGCCAAACCTTAGATTTTCACTTCCACATCATTTCGAGCGTCACAGTATCTGGTGGGCACCACATCTTCTGATTCACATCTATCAACCCACCAGATTGATTGGGTTTGGGCTGCATCATCAACCCGCTGATCTGAACAAGCACTTTGTTGGACTAACCAGGCTTTTGATCAAGGTGCTTGTTCTACAAAACTCATCTAATTTGACCACTCCTCCATACCATTTTTTGCTTGGCTAAAGGCATTAAATTTAGCGCTTAGCGGGAGGCAACCCATCATCCAAAAAACCCGACATCCTTCTAATTATCCTTACTGTACTTCACATCTATTGCACTCTGAGTCCAGTTTTAGAATAATCGATCCCACCTCTGGTATGCGTATTAGGGCTTGAAATCATCCGCAATAGTCATCTCGACCCGTTCGCCCACCCGATAATCCTGTTCTAATTCCTGAACCCCAAACTATTTCATACCCTCCTTTTACAATGAGTACATTGAAAAACTTAGGCATGGGGGGTGGTAAAGTGCAAACATACAAAAATTCACAGTTTGGAAGGGTTCTTACAAAATATACAATCTAAAAAACCAAAAAAATAAAAAAAGCAAAAAACAAAAAAATGGAGAGGAAGGAAATTTTGAATGAATTAATTGCATATCATTTTTTAGGAGGAAAAGGGGAGGTGATTTTGAAATGTCAAAACGGAGCACAATTTGAAAGAAAAGTGATAGTCATTAGTAAAAGATTAAGGAATCTACTTAGTTTTAGACCAAATCAAAAGAAAGAAATAAAAGAAATAAAAGTGCTAAGAAACAAAAGAGATCAGTATGAACGTTGATCTTAGGCCTCTTGGGCTTAGTTTAGGCTTAAAAATTCAACTATCCGTTAAGATCTGGATAGTCCTCAAGAGGTTGAGGAAAATACGAAGCTTAAGTATTAGGTTTAAAGCTTAGGGATTATTCGGCCTCATTAGCTGACCTATGGTTTGTAAGACTCAGTAACCTAAGCACCCTAATCCACACATAGTTTGGTTTAGTGTGCTTAATTTTCAAAATCACGCAATTACATTAATTCTATTCTAAAAAAAAAACTACCTAGATTAGGAGCAGCTTATCAACATAAGTTTATTTGGAAGAGTTCCCAATGCAGAGAGGTGGGAAATTCCCCTCGAAGAAGCACAATAACATACCATCTCCTCGGTGCTTGTCTCCTAGGATATCTAAATATCCTACCGGGGGCACGTAAGCACCTTATGCTAGTTCAGGTGCCATGGGCGGGATTATACTAAAATGTCGATTGCCAGGGCCTGAATTTAGCTACAGAACACCATGGGCGGGATTATCCCGAAATCTCAAAAGCAAGGGTTCTAAGGGTTGTGATGGGCGGTGTTATCTCGAAGCATCGATTGCCAGGGACCTTGCAAGGATTGATGGTGGGAGCTAAGAATTCGATATAGACTATGTTGTAAAGCCAATCCAAAGCTAGAAATTAAGAAAGAAAAGAAAGAGAAAACTCTCCAAAAATAAAAAATTCTTCTGTCTCTCACAAAAATAAACTGTAAACTGAACCGAGACTAAAAATGTTACATGCACGGGTGCTTTATCCGTGGAGTTCAACGAACCTTAGGATAGTTCCTATGGGCCTTAGAAACCTTTGCAGCGGACTGAGGCTAGAGCTGGTCAGGTTCGGATCTTGGTTGGTACTTGAGTACATCTAGGCCTACTATTGGCATTCTGACCTAATCCACAAAAAGAAAGCACACAGCAGAAGTCTGAGCATAAAAAAAGCATGGTCTAGAATTTGAGTGAATTCCATGAGATTTTGCTAAGGGACTAGCAAAAGCTAGGCAAGGGGGCATGATGATAATGTCATCATCAGCCATAACTAGTTTTACTTAATCATATTCCATCATTAAATACTCCTACATAATCGCCAAAGAGCCCTAATTCACTGTAAATCCCTTATGAGAGAATAATAGTAAGACAGGGGTAAAACTACAATTTTAACAACGTATCTCAATTGTAATACAATCACGAGTTTCCTCAGGGATTAAATAAAGGTCAGATGGTCTTAAATGTCTAACAAGAGGGTCCATGCAGACATAAATAGGTTTTCGCGTGTTTTGAGAATTAAATGACTTTTGAAACCCTAAAAATAGACCCGCTTAATTAACTAGTCAGGATAAAATTCATCTAAACACTCTAAAATTAATATAAAAATATTGTCTAGGGTTTGGTACCTTCAATTTGACCATCAGAACCTATCTTGACCTAAAGTAGAGTTACAGGTAGACTTTTGCCCTAATTTGGGTAATTATGCAATTTATCTAGTCAAACTTGGTCAAACCTAAATCTAACTTCACCATTGTATTCCTTGGGTCCAAATTAGGTTTGTAACAAAATTTGGACCCAATCTAAGATCATCTTGACCTAGTTTGCAATTTGGCCCTGTTTGACTCTTTCATCTCACACACATGCCCTTAACTTTCAAAATCCTTTCAAAAAGGTCCCTATATTTTGTCATCTTCTTTGCATGAAGGTCCTTTCAAGGAAGGTTGAACCTTCACCGTCAAGTTTCGAGTGAGGATTTTTCGCTTGATTCTCAATCATTCTCTCCTAAATTTGAACCGAAGATTCCTTGGGAAGTTACCTTCCATTTGTGCCATTCCTTGGGCTCTACGTCTTTCCCAAATCCTCATGCGAACCTTTTGAAGGTGCACATGTCAAACGTGTGCGAGAATCATGGAGTTTGCAAGCTTGTTTCCAAGCTTGAAACCCCTCCCCGTGGTCTATAAATGGTTCCCTGAAGTCAAGCCGACCTCTTTAGCAAGGTTGTGGGCCAAAAACATCTTCCTAACCCTACCTCTGGCCCCTCTCCAACTGAGCTCCAGCAAGCCTCTTCCTCCGTCGTCTCCGACCTCCCAACTGCCACCTTGGGAGCATCAATATCTTCGTCTCCTTCGTCCGCTCCTTGATGACCAAATCAGGAGCTGTTCCTTCCCGTTCTTCCTCGCCGTCCCCCACTGGAGAATTCGTCTTCTTCGTCATCGACGTGCCAAAACCGACGCGGATCTCTTCCCCTTTCGTCCTTGTTATTAGGCCAAATCACTTCCTCACCCTTTTTACTTTCTTTTTTATCCTTAAATCTTTGTTTTGACCTTTGATGAAGTGAATCACCCTCATCCCTTCCATCTCCGGTGACCACTCCAGTGAGGGTTTCCGTCTGCTACACATCTCCATCCTCCTCACTGACAAGCCCACAACTTCCGTCGTGCACCCAGGACCAAGAGCCCTAACTCTATTAGGTCTCTTGACCACCCTAGTCACCTGTCGACCAACCCACCTTCATGCTTCCATCTCCGTCACCGACGCACATAATCCGCACACCACACGCCTGCTAACCACCACTACTGCATTTGCCAACCTTCGATGAAACTTTTGAGTGCTCTAATTGGGGCCTAGCGCCCATATTCCTAATTTCAGGTGCTTCACCAAATGTTCGCCACCGTGCTTCCTTCTCCAAGATGTTCTTCACCTCCAAGCCTCGAAGCATGCAGTTGTAGCTCCATACCAATGCAGATTCGCTCTAGGTGTCTTCCCAGGCACCATATTGAAGGCTTCAGCCATTGTAGCTACCTTAATTGGAGGTGCCTTCATCTGCATGAGCGCACGAGTAGAAGGGGGGATAGTCCCACCTCGGAAACATAGAAGGCGCAGCTGTGACTTAAATTATTTTTGTGTTGTAGGCATATCATCTCAACACACAAGGGTGAGGTCCCCATATACCTCACATGCCCGACCCGACCCGCCTATGCCTACTCACTCCTCGGTCACTACACCACGTCGGTGACCCTGGACTCGCGTACGCAGACCCCTGAATACCCGATTACCCGGTACTATGCTTATGGTCTTGAGAAGGCAGGAAGAGGAGGAACCCAAGAGAGGGAAATGAGAGAGAGAGAGCGTGGGGTAGGGGGTTTTGCTCTCTTGGGAGTTGGCTAACACTTAGTCACTGGAGGGATTGCCTCCCTCTATGCTTGAAGAAGGAAAGCCAAGAGGAGAAGGAAGAAGGCCTTGACAGGAGAAAAAGAAGAGAAGAGGAAGAAGTACAGTGTCCTCTTGGCACTGTAGCAGGGCTGACTTAAGCCATCTGATTGAGTGCCCTGTCGTATGATGAAGTGCACTGTGCACTAAAGTTTGCATGGTTAATACTATTCATTTATTTAGTAATTATTATATGTGTATCTAAGCTAATAATTGGTGATTCAAAACACCATTATTTTGTCTTAGATGACTTTTTGCCTCAATAGATTCCTGATATACTCATGTGCTATATTGATTATTAGTTTTGAGTAGTTATTATCATTAATTATGCTCATTTACATTATTTATTGAGATTAGTGTGTGAATTCCTATTTTCTTCGAGCGAACGACCTCAGACTTTCATCTGAGTATAAATATTATCTGTTTTTTGCACTGATTCAAACTGTACTACAATGTGACAATTTTAAAACTCGTTTAGGGCGAGTCGGTGCTCAAATATAATCAAATAATGCAGAGAATAGTGGTGAATTGTGTGTTGCTCCCCGACAACGGTGCCAAAATGTTAGTCGCTCTGAAATAGATTTTAAAATTATCGCGTTGTAGTATAGATTGAATCAGCGTGAGAAACAAAGAAAATTTATTACTCGAATATCAGAAATGAAGTCCGAGGTCGAACACAGGGAGCAAATAGGAATTAAGACACTAATCTCCAATAATATATAACTGAGCATAAGAACTTAAACCAAATAATGATATTCAATAAATACTAATCTGTTACATTAGATATTCAATTAATTCTCATGTATCTTGAGGCAATAAAAAAAAGTAGAGAAGCTAAAACAATGGTGATTTAAATCACCAATTACTCTCTAAGCATATATATCAAGCATTCAATCAATTTAAATATCTCAATAGTAAGTATCAAGCCTCAAATTAGTCATCGGGTCTGATGACCAGACGACTTATCCATCAGATGCTACAGTGCTTCAGGGAGGCCTTCTCTTCTCAACCTCTTCTTCTTCTTCTTTCTTTTCTTCTTGTCAAAACCTTCTTCCTTCTCCTCTTGGCTTTCCTTCTTCACGCACAGAGGTAGGCAATCCCTCCAGCGGCTAAGTGTCAGCCAACTCCCAAGAGAGCAAAACCCCCCTGCTCCATGCTCTCTCTCTCCTTCTCTCTCTAGGTTCCGCTCTCCCATAGCCTTACACAGTACCGGGTAATCGGATTCGGATCTAAACGCACCCGGGACCAGGGCTGCAGGCGTGGCTCGTAGCTAAGGTGTGCGTGGGTTAGGCGAGTCAAGTTGGAGCCAGGCCTGCGTGATGCGTATCACGGGCGAGGTGCATGTGAGGGTGTGGGGGACCTCACCTCCCAAGTTATTTAAGGCGATAAGCCTCTGTCACTTTTTTCACTTATTGTGTTGCAGATGCTTTGTTGCGAACGATATGGGAATAAAGTCCCCTTGTTCCTCGCTTGCGCTATTGTAGGTGAAGGCACTGCTGATTGAAGTAGCAGCAGTGGTTCTCTTGCCAAATTGAAGTCCTGGGCATGTGCCTGGTAGTGCTCCGTGTCACCTGGAGGTGGCACCTGGAGCTGCAGGTGCTGAAGAGAGCTTCAAGCTTCCTTCGAAGCTTTGCATCAATGGAGGATGAAGACCTGATGCCTAAAATCAGAATATGGCCTCTCGGCCTTATCAAAACAGTTCAGGAAGTATCGCCAGATGTTGTGGAGTGCAACGGTGGCGGTGGTGCACTATGAGCATGTGTGAGGAGGTTTGACAACCTCGAGAAGGGTGGCCGGAGGTGCTTGAGTTGGGTGGAGAGTTTGGAGGGGCAATAGACCTAACTAGGTTAGGGCTTTTGCTCCTGTGGTCGAGGCAGAGGTCGTGGGCTAGTTGGCGGGGGGGATGGATGTGTGTATCGGACGGAAGCCCTCGCCGGAGTGGGCATCGGAGATAGAAGGGATGATGGTGAACAGTGTTGTCGGTGGTCGAAAGCGGTAGGAAAGAAGCTAGAATTAACAAAGAGAGGGAAAGGGAGTTTAAAGGACCCAATATTATGGACGAAGAGGAAGGGATACGGCGCCGGTGTGATTGCTGGCGTTGTGGAAGATGAAACCTCCTAAGGGATACAGTGACGAAGAAAGGGGTCTGAGGCACCTCTGATGTGGTTGTCGAGAGGCGGAGGAAGTCGGGGAGGAAGAAGATGCTCCCAATTTGGCATTGGGAGGCCGTAGGAAGACGGGGGAGGAGCTCACTGGAGCTAAGTCGAAGGAGGGTCGGAGGGAGAGTTTCGAAGAGGTGTTTGGCCCTAAAACTAGCTAAAGAGGTTGGCTTGACCTCGGGGATCCATTTATAACCACGGGGAGGGGTTTCAAGCTTGGAAACAAGCTTGTAAACTCCAAGATTCTCATGCATGTTTGACATGCACACCTTCAAAAGGTTTGCATGAGGATTTGGGAAAGACATAGAGCCCAAGGAATGGCTCAAATGGAAGGTAACTTCCCAAGGAATCTTTGGTTCAAATTTGGGAGAGATTGATTGAGAATCGAGTGAGAAATCCTCGCTCGAAACTCGATGGTGAAGGTTCAAACTTTGAAAAATGGTGCAAGGACCTGCGCGTAAAGAAGATGACAAAAGATAGGGACCTTTTTGAAAGGATTTTGAAAGTTAAGGGCATGTGTGAGATAAAAGAGTTAGATAGGACTAAATTGCAAACTAGGTCAAGATGATCTCAGATTGGGTCTAAATTTTGGTATAAATCTAATTTAGACCCAAGAAATCCAATGGTGAAGTTAGATTTAGGTTTTGACTAAGTTTAACTGAGAAATTGAATAATTACTTAAATTAAGGCAAAAGTCTGCCTGTGGCTCTGTTTTGGGTCAAGACGGGCTCTGATGGTCAAATTGAAGGTACCAAACCCTAAAAAATATTTTTATATGAATTTTAGAGGGTTTAGGTGAATTTCATCCTAACCATAACCTCAGTTAATTAAGCGGGTCTGTTTTTAGGGTTTTAGAAGTCATTTAATTCTCAAAACACGCGAAAACCTTTTTCTGTCTATTCTAACCCACTTGTTAGACTTTTAAGACCATTTGACCTTTAATTAACCCCTGAGAAAACCCACGGTTGTTCTGCATTCAAGATATGATGGTAAAATTGCAGTTTTAACCCTATTTTCTTGTATTTCCCTCAGAATGGATTTGTAGTGAATTAGGGCTCTTTGGCGGTTATGTAGGAGCATTTATTCTTTGATTATGACTGAATTGAGCTAGTTATAGCTCATAATGGTGTTCCCATCATACCCCCATGCCTAGCTTTTGCTAGTCCCTTAGCAAAATCTCATGGAATTAGCTTAAATTCTAGACCACATGTTCAGATCTCTGATGTGTGCTTTCTTTTGTGGATTAGGTCAGAATGCTAATAGTAGGCCTAGAGGTACTCAAGTACCAACCAAGATCCGGACTTGACCAGCTCTAGCCTTAGTCCGCCGCGAAGGTTTCTAAAGCCTAGAGGAACTAACCTAAGGTTCGTTGAACTCCGCGGTTAAAGCACCCTTGCTTGTAACTTTTTTAGTCTTGGTTCAATTTGCAATGCATTTTTGTAAGAGACAGAATGTTTTTGCAGAGTTTTTCTCTTTTTTCTTTATTTCTAGCTTCGGATTGTCTTTACAACATGGTCTGTATTAGATTCCAAGCTCCCACCATCAATCCTCATAGGGTCCCTGGCTATCGATGCTTCGAGATAACACCGCCCATGGCAACCCCTAGAACCTTGGCTTTCGAGATTTTCAGATAATCTCGCCCATGGCGTTTTGTAGCTAAATTCAGTCCCTATCAATCGACATTTCAAGACAATCCCGCCCATGGCTCCTGAACTAGCACAAGGTGCTTACATGCCCCCGATAAGATATTTAAATATCCTATGAGACAAGCACTGAGGAGACGGTTTGTTATTGCGCATCTTCTAAGGGAATTTCTCACCTCTTCACGCCAGGAACTCTTCCAAATCAACTTGTGTTGATAAGCCGCTCCTAATCTAGGTAGCTTTTCAGAATAGAATTAACGCATTTGCGTGATTTTGATATTTAAGCGCAATGAACCAGACTGTGTGTGGATTAGGGTGCTTAGGTTACCGAGTCCCGCAAATGATAGGTCAGTTAACGAGGCCGAATAATCCCTAATCTTTAGACCTAATACTTAAGCTTCGCATTTTCCTCAACCTCTTGAGGTTTATCCAGATCTTAACGGATACTTGAATTTTTAAGCCTAAACTATGACCAAGAGGCCTAAGATCAGCATTCATACCAATCTCTTTAGTTTCTTAGCACTTTTATTTCTTTTATTTCTTTCTTTTGATTTGGTCTAGAACTAAGTAGATTCCTTAATCTTTTACTAATGGCTATCACTTTTCTTTCAAATTATGCTCCTTTTTGACATTTCAAAATCACCTCCCCTTTTCCTCCTAAAAAATGATATGCAATTAATTCATTCAAAATTTCCTTCCTCTCCATTTTTTTGTTCTTTTTCAATTTTTTTTAATTTTTTTTTGATTTTTTAGACTATGTATTTTTTTGTGAGAACCCTTCCAATTTGTGAATTTTTGTATGTTTGCACTTTACCACCCCCCATGCCTAAGTTTTGCAATGTCATTGTAAACGGAGGGTATGAAACAGTTTGGGGTTCAGGAATTAGAATAGGATTGTCGGGTGGGCGAACGAGTCGGGATGACTATTGCGGACGATTTCAAGCTCTGATACGAGTACCAGAGGTGGGATCAACTATTCTAAAATTGAACTCAAAGTGCAATAAACGTGAAGTATAGAAGGATAATCAGAAGGATCTCAGGTTTTTGAAATGATGGGTTGCCTCCCGTTAAGTGCTAAATTTAATGCCTTCAACCTAGCGGAAAATGGCATGGAGGAGTGGTCAAATCAAATAAATTTTGTAGAACAAGCACCTTAATCAATAGCCTGGTTGGTCCAACCAGGTGCTTGTTTAGATCAGCAGGCTGATGATGCAGCCCAAACCCAATCAATCTGGCAGGTTAATGAATGTAGATCAAAACATGCAGTGCCCACCAGATATTGCGGAGCTCAAAAGGATGTGGAAGTGTGGATCCAAGGTTTGGCTGAGTCGAATCAACTTGATCAGAGTAGGGATCGTCAAATGAAAAAGAATCAGTGGAGGATGTAGGAACCCTACAAAAGTGATCAGAGAAGGATGGGGCATGATTTGTAGTCTGATCGAAGTCCAAAACCCAATTGGAATGTAGAGGAGAATCATTTGCAACCGGCTCATTGAGAGGAGAATCAGAGTAGAAATTGAGTCCGGTTGCAGGTCAGGGTTGAAAATGGCTTTTGGAAGGCTCTGTATGTGTTGCAGAAGAGGTGGCTTCAATAAGAATTGTGTGTGAGGGCTCCTCTAGGAAGGATTCAAAGGTGGGTTCAACTAGAGAGTCCTCATAATAGCTATCAAAATCAAAGGTAAATGCCTAAAGAGTGTTTATAGGATCAAGAAAATTTGAGTCAAGAAAAGATTCGAACTTTGGAGTGTAGACACTCTCGGCATTTTCTGTTTCTAATTCCTGATGATAAAAAAGAAATGATTCCATCTCAATGGAACCTGATTTTGAATCAATGATCTCGGGATTAGGGACTTCAAAGTCAGAGTCGAAAAATGGATCATGTATGCTGAGGTCGTAGATTGGTTCATAGTCGTCAGGAAACAATAGTTCTCTGAAATTAGAGTAAGATTCAAAATCGTTGGAGAACTTGTGAGAATCATGTCTTGAATCTGATTGGGGATCAGAGGTTCGACCATAGAATAAATCAAAAGATGTAGACTCAGCAACCTGACTTGGGTCTAGCCTATTCTCAGATTTTGAGCTCAAAAAGGTGTCCCTATTAGGTTTGGGCTCGGGTTCTTGGCTTGTAGGGAAGACCCAATCAAAACCCAACCCTTCCAACTCCTCGATTTCTGTATCGTAGATTGGCGTGATTTTTGAAAAATCAATCTGTGTTTCTGAGGATGTTGGAGAGGTGCATTCATCAAATACAGGCCCAGAATCATAATCCAAATTCAAACTCTGATTTTCATCACATGGGACCTTGTAATAATCCCAAAAAGGCTCAGATCTAGATTCTAGGTTAAGGGTGTGGGTTGTATCACTAGAATCTAGATTGGGCTTTATAGGGATGTTAGAATTTCTCTCGAGAGTCACCTCATCAAAATAAGGAACAGAATTTATACTCTCGAGAGGTTCTGATTTAATCTCATTATTACAGGTGTCTAGGAAATCTAAGGCTGGTGAACCAGTCTTTTGATTTTCTAGGGCTAGTTCAAAATCGTGATCACCTAGAATCGGATCCTCCCAACCTATCTTAAGATCATGCGTATCAATCTGTATATAAGTTGGATCATATTCCATTTGGGTTGGGGGTCCACAACAACCTTGATTCTCGAACCTGGGATTTGGAAAATCAGATTGATCCTCAGTATTGTTCCAAGATGTTTCGCTAGATGCTTGGGGAATGTATGGGTATTTTTGATCGATAATATGTTTTAATAATTTTATCATCTCGTCCCATTTTTTAAAATCATCTTGGTGTCTTTCCCAAAGTACAGGATTTGTCATGCATTGGAGATATTCAAAGTTATGCAATTTCTCTAACTCAATGTATCTTGTCATGAGAATATCTCGAGTTGATCCATTTGTTACTTGTGTCATTAGTAATTGGGCATAGTTTATGATGGAGGTTGTTGTTACTGGCACATTAACCTGAATATCGTCAATTAGATAAATCTCATAAAATCTAAGGGCATCCTTAATCATTCTATCTTTCATGGATATTTGAGATTTAGGTTTCTTCAAAGGTTTTCCTAAATTGCCAGGCTACATCTTCAAATTAGGTGGTGAAATTAGGATTTAAAGTTAGATTCAGGTTCAGAATGAAGTGATTTGATCTGAAAAGAAACTCCCAAGAAGATCTGGTGAGGCTTCTTAGGTTAAACACCTAATAGCCTTCCTGTGTATGTGTTCTAATAGAAATGATGAGGGATTGGATGTGAGATTTGACCAAATCAAGGCACCTAAAGATTTTTGGATGACTAAGGCAATTTCGAGGTGGATGGTACATCTAAATCAGAAATTTGCACACCTGAGAATTACCTGGGTAGCCAGGAAGGGAGAGCCCCGCAAAGACCCCTACATGGTAGAGCGTCCCCAAGGGTTATAGGGTTTCCCCCGCCCGACCTTCCTTGTCACTGAGGGTCCAGGTAGACCGAAATGTACGAACATAAGTCCTTATGTCTACCAATTTTATGTCCTAATTTGTGCCTTGAGTTTCACTTGATTAGAAGTTAATTCAACTTGTGACCTAATTTGAAGGTTGGTTGGCCTACAATGTAGATCAACTTCACCTGAATTGCCTTAAAGATGGAAGAATGAGATCTAGGTCAAGACCTAGAAGTCACCCTGATTTGACTCCCAGGTTATTAGTTCAAAGGATTTTAGGATTCAAGTGAATTTAGAACCTAATTTTTAGGGTTTTTGTTGATTAGATCTTTTCAACCAAGGGCTTGGGTAGCACACAAATGCGAGAGGGTAACTTTCCTTTAATTCAGGCAAAAATGTGTACTAGGACTCCAAAACCCTAATGTAGAAACCCTAATTGGCTTTATTTCCAAGTCCAATTGGTCTTGACATGTTCACCTTGGGCTTCAAGCAAGAAATGTGTTAGCCTAAAGTGATTTAGCGTGGTCCCTAATAGGCACAGGAAATTTGGGGTAAGATTTCTAAACAGAATTGCTTCAAACTTCAATCAGATTTGAAAAACTTTTCGCAAATCAGGAAACTTGCCTTTTAAATGATGATTACTATGAAAAATAAGGTAGGTGATTCCTAATTAATTGTTTCCTTTTTTTTTTGTCTTCCCAAGATTTAGGAAGAATAGAGAAGTTACCTACCCTGGAGTGGTTGATTTGCGTGGAAGATCTCCTCGTGAAGTATCTCGCAAAAATCACAATAGGGCAAGTCAGTGCTCAAATATAATCAAATAATGCAGAGAATAGCGGTGAATTACACGTTGCTTCCCGGCAACGGCACCAAAATGTTAGTCGCTCTGAAATGGGTTTTAAAATCATCACGTTGTAGTACAGTTAGAATCAGTGCGAAAAACAAATAATATTTATAACTCAGATGAAAGTCTGAGGTCGTTCGCTTGGAGAAAATAGGAATTCACACACTAATCTCAATAAATAATGTAAATGAGCACAATTAATGATAATAATTACTCAAAACTAATAATCAATGTAGCACATGAGTATATCAAGAATCTATTGAGGCAAAAAGTCATCTAAGACAAAATAATGATGTTTTGAATCACCAATTATTAGCTTAGATACACATATAATAATTACTAAATAAATGAATAGTATCAACCATGTAAACTTTAGTGCACAGTGCACTTCATCAGATGACAGGGCATTCAATCAGAAAGCTTAAGTCAACCCTGCTACAGTGCCAAGAGGACACTGTACTTCTTCCTCTTCTCTTTTTCTCTTGTCAAGGCCTCCTTTTTTCTCCTCTTGGCTTTCCTTCTTTAGGCACAGAGGGAGGCAATCCCTCCAATGGCTAAGTGTCAGCCAACTCCTAAGAGTGCAAAAACCCCCTACCCCGCGCTCTCTCTCTCTTTTCCCTCTCTTGGGTTCCTTCTCTTCCTGCCTTCTCAAGACCGTAAGCACAGTACCGGCTAATCAAGTATTCGTGGGTCCGCGTACCCGGGTCTAGGGTCACCGGCGTGGTGTAGCGACCAAGGAGTGAGTAGGCATAGGCGGGTCAGGTTGGGAATGTGAGGTATATGGGGACCTCACCCCCGTGTGTTGAGGCAATATGCCTACAACACGAAAACAATTTAAGTCACAACTGAGCCTTCTGTGTTTCCAAGGTGGGACTATCCCCCTTCTGCTCGTGCATACCTGTAGATGAAGACGCCTCCAATTGAGGCAATTGCAATCGCTGAAGCCTTCATTAGGGTGCCTGGGAAGACACCTGGAGCAAATTCGCGTTGATCTAGAGCTGCAGCTGGATGCTTCGAGGCTTGGAGGTGAAGAACACACTGGAGAAGGAGCACGGCGGCGAACGTCCAGTGAAGCACCTGAAATCAAGAATGTAGGTGCTAAGCCCTAATTAGAGCACTCAAAAGTTTCGCCGGAGGTTGGTGAATGCAGTGGTGGTTAGCGAGCGTGTGCTGTGCGGATTATGTGCGTCGGTGACAGAGATGGAAGCATGAAGGTGGACAGTGTTGTCGGTGGTCGAAAGCAGTAGGAAAGAAGCTAGAATTAACAAAGAGAGGGAAAGGGAGTTTAAAGGACCTAATATTATGGAAGAAGGGGAAGGGATACGATGCCAATGTGATTGCCGGCACCGTGGAAGATGAAACCTCCTAAGGGAGACGGCGGCGAAGAAAGGAGTCTGAGGCGCCTCTGATGTGGTTGTCGAGAGGCAGAGGTAATCGTGGAGGAAGAAGATGATTCCAATTTGGTTGTTGGGAGGTCGTAGGAAGACGGGGGAGGAGCTTGCCGAAGCTAAGTTGGAGGAGGGTTGGAGGGAGAGTTTTGAAGAGGTGTTTGGCCCTAAAACTAGCTAAAGAGGTCAGCTTGACCTCAGAGATCCATTTATAGACCATGGGGAGGGGTTTCAAGCTCGGAAACAAGCTTGCAAACCCCATGATTCTCGTGCATGTTTGACATGTGCACCTTCAAAAGGTTTGCATGAGGATTTGGAAAAGATGTAGAACCCAAGGAATGGCTCAAATGGAAGGTGAAGTTTGACATGCACACGTTTGACATGTGCTCAAATGGAAGGATTCTCACGCACGTTTGACATGCGCACCTTCGCATGAAGCTTGCAAACTAGGTCAAGATGATCTCAGATTGAGTCAAAATTTTGGTAAAACCCTAATTTGGACCTAAGAAATCCAATGGTAACGTTAGATTTAGGTTTTGTCCAAGTTTGATTGGATAAATTGCATAATTACCCAACCTATGGCAAAAGTCTACATGTGGCTCTATTTTGGGTCAAGACGGGTTCTGGTGGTCAAATTGAAGGTACCAAACCCTAAAGAATATTTTTATATAAATTTTAGAGGGTTTAGGTGAATTTTATCATGACCAGAATCTCAGTTAATTAAGTGGATGTATTTTTAGGGTTTTAGAAGTCATTTAATTCTTAAAACATGCGAAAACCTTTTTCTGTCTATTCTAACCCACTTGTTAAGACTTTTAAGACCATTTGACCTTTAATTAACCCATGAGAAAACTCACGGTGTTCTGCATTCAAGATATGATGGTAAAATTGCAGTTTTAACCCTATTTTCTTGTATTTCCCTCAGAATGGATTTACAGTGAAT
Organism: Thalassia testudinum; assembly: GCA_037157565.1. Lineage (NCBI taxonomy): Eukaryota > Viridiplantae > Streptophyta > Magnoliopsida > Alismatales > Hydrocharitaceae > Thalassia > Thalassia testudinum. The sequence continues at coordinate 100,252,201 of JAZHRO010000056.1, read as the reverse complement.
TAGGGCTCTTTGGCGGTTATGTAGGAGCATTTATTCTATGATTATGACTAAAATGAGATAGTTATGGCTCATGATGGTGTTACCATCAGGAGGCTTCTTGGAGCTCTTGAATAGGTGGGAAATAGCTAGGTAGAGATGGGGCCAATGGGGTGGTGTAGGTGGGCTTATATAGGTGTAAGAGAGGGGTTTGCCATGGCCATGCACCAAATGCAGCACGCAAGACACACGCTGTTCGTGCACCACCCGCACACAGTTGCACCCCCATAAAGGAGGGGTTTACCGCGCCCGCACACTGCCCCAGTTGCTTAGCGCATGTGCGTGCGCATTCCACACACAACAACTGGATGGCACTGTAGTAGCTGCGCCTCGCTTGGTAGTCATTGGATCACTAATGGACGACATCGATTAAGCGGATGTCGCACGCTTGGGATCATGCTCAGTGCATTTGAATCATGCGCTCGCAAGGTTGGAGGAATCGCGATCGTTTGATCGTAGCTGGAGGGCGGAGATTATGCTAAGGTCACGCCTTTGGATCACAGGTGGATGACGTGGATCGTGTGCTCATCGAAGTGAGCCTCTTCGTCACGTGTGATTGCACGTATGATGTGGGCGTCCATCCACGTGGTCCAATTTTGCTGGCATCGAAAAGGCTACGGTGAATCGCTGCTCGAACTCGTGCCTCTCCGTTGAGAGACGGGTGCGCAACCAATGAGGCAAGGTGTTGGATTATCGTGCTGATGTAAACACATTTACACTACTTAAAATGTCTATTTATGCATGTTCTTAAGCATAGGATTGCATTTCATGATATAAATATTGCATAACATGCATCATCTCGCATTTAGAGTAGTTTGAATAAAATGGAGGTTAATTGTCTCCTTTTATGTGCTTGGACAGGGCAAACATTTTATCGGGGCCTCGGATCAAAGATCCAACCGTATGGATATGATCAGGGCGACGATTGGAGTTCAACGACTCCAAGATCGCCCTAATCAGGCATCCGTAGCATCAGATAGAGACCGGGGAGCCCTAGAAGATCAAGGGCCAGGATGGTGTAAATCCACACTTCAGATGACAAATCCGACCGCACGGATGAATTCGGATCGACGATCGCAGCCCAACGACACAAAAATCGAGTCAATCCGACATCCGTGGCACCATCTACAACTTCCAGAAGATGGACGGCCAAGATGGAGCCACGTGGCGCCATCTCAGCCGCCCAAATGGCCGCTGGCATTTTGTGAAGGCCCCCGCCCGATCGCTCTCCGCCGTCAGATGGAGATCCAACGGCTGTGGCCGCCTGGCACTTAAAACATGCGCTCGACCATCCGCGCCCCGCAGCGCAGTGGTCGAGCGTGCTTACGTGAGCGCGGGGTGCGGGTTCGAACCGCGGCGAGGGGATTGGAGATGCGGGTAATTGAGGCGCGTGGAGCGTCGGATGGAGATCGTGCGGTCGCGGGCGCCCGATAGCGTCGACGCGCGATTGGACGCCCCGCGTAACGCGCGATCGCACGTGCAGGCGGGCGGATTGCAGCGGGCGCTGGACGTGAGCGAGCGTTGAGGAGCGGCAGCCGAGGAGGCGCGCGTGGGCGCGGCGGCGACGGCCACGTCGGGGCTTTAGTGACGGATTTATCCATCACTAAAGACCCCTTATTTATTATTTTGAAGATGTAATGTCCATTTTGCCCCCACTCCTTGCAACTATAAAAGGAGACCCCTCCATACGAAATTCTCATCCCTTCTTTCTCTTCTCTACCCCTCCAAAGCTCAAGAGAAGCTTGTCCCACACCCGGGATGCTTCTCGCGAGATAAAGTCCAATTTTCGTTCCCCTTCGGAAGTGGATCCCGCGACGACGACGACGTGCTGCTCCGTTCCCGTTCTTCTGCTTCGTCCTCCTTCGTCCTGCTTCGTTCTCCTTCATCCAGGCGTCGTCCCGTCCGGCTCGTCCTCCAAGCAATCGTCGAGGAGGATAATTTCTCTCTCCCATTCTTATTTACAGCTTTTCTAGTGTAGAATTTTCTGCTTTATAGTGTAATTGATTTTTCGCATTCTAGTGTAACTTTTATAAACTATTGAAATATTGAATGCATGTTCTCTTTCTCTCTCTCTCTCTCTCATAGTTTGATAGCCCCATTGTAATTATAACGCCTTGCTTAAAGAAAATCCTAAAAAAAGTATAATTGCGAAAATAGATCAACGTAGCCTCCCTGTGTTCGACCTGGAATTATTTTCGGTATAAATTTTATTTGTGAACATGAATTCTTCGCTTTCGAACTACAACGACAGGTTTTCCAAAACCAATCTCGTTAGCGTAGGTTCGTACACGTTCAACACGTGCCAAGAGCTGCTGCCTCCTCAATTCTCGACTGTTGGATGAAGATCCAACAGTTGAGATTTCATCAGGCCTTCCCTCTTTGGAGCTGAGCGGTGGTTGAGCGATGGTTTCTCAACCGTTGGATTGAGATCCAACTGTTGGGATCTCCTCTTGAGGTGCTTTGGAGGGGAGCTAAGTGACGTTGGGTGATCTGGATGGTGCCACGTGGCACCATATGGACCGTCCACCTTTCTTTACATGCAAAGGATGCCATGGTGCTCGGATCAAGATGATTTCTGTGCTACCGAACTGTGATCATTGTTCTGGATTCATCCGTATGATTGGATTTTTCATTTGAACCGTAGAATGTCTTGCCCTATTCCTTAGCCATAATAATGCATGAATCAATATGCAGTTTTTACAAATCACCCTAAATGCAATACGATGGATGTTATGCATTATTTACAATGCTACCTACAATGTGAAGCTTAGGAACTAAAATAAGTAGGCATTTTATCATGAATGAATGCACGTTTATCATACTCCCATGCCTATCTTTTTCTAATCCCTATCAAAATTAACCTAAATGGTATGTATAACATAGAATCAAGATCTAATCACTTAGGCAAGATTTGTTGATTACATTCGAAAATTTCAACTAAGGACCTCATTACAAAAACTCAACAGTGCTCAGGTATCTACCAAAATGCAGACCGCCCAAGTCCTCGCCTTATTTGAAAAGGGAAGATACACATTTTTTCTGTTTTTCTTCTTTTCTAATTTTTTTGGAATTTTTGGAGTTTGAGAGATTTGGGATAACTTTTTACGGCTACCCAACCTACCCAAGACTTGAAAAGGATTCTAAGTGCTAAGCATCTTATCGTGAAAGTGATAGACTTACTCAACGACAATTAGTTCGGACTTCGGGTTTCTATGCCCCTAGGTGACCTTAAAAGAAATTCTTCCTAAAGGTGTATCTATCCAACTGGTAGCTTTCTCCCTACTTTTTATTTCTATAGGGTCAACACAAGGGCAAACCCAGTGTATATCTCCCCAGCTTATTCTACTTCTCCGCTTCTTCCTAAGTTTTAGGAATTATACATGCATTTCGTGAGCTGGGTTTTGGATAATCGACCAATAAGTTGTTACCAGCGATAACTTGCCAGCCATACCACCCTAGAAGGTTCATTAGCTACCCAATTTCCGAAAAAATCGTCGAAAAGCAAGTCAGTGCAAAATGTGTGGAGATGTTTAGACTAAAAGTCCCCTCAAATCAGAGGTCGGGTTGATAAGTCGTGTACCTATGACCCCAATTTATCGATCAGGTTAAAATAAAATTACTTGGTGAGGACTCGAGACCAAGTCCACATTCGAGTGGACACTTAGGCTAATTAGACTCGAAGACCTGAAGAGTCTTCCTGTTTAGGTTCTAAAGTATCATTTCCTGAAGTTCGCAACTCCTAATGCCTACGTTCTCTTCTCCTTATTCTAGTGTTCTTTTTAAATAATAGGAAATTATTGTTAGAGGCTGACAAAATGATCAAATAACAAAGTATCCACCCCCCCATGCCTAGCTAATGCAATGTCCTCATTGTAAAATAAAAGCATAAAGGAGGGCATAGTAGGAAGAATATCAGTTGAATTCTGTGAAACTCCGGTCAGCTCCTAAACAACCTATACACGTGCTGAGTTTAGTGCCTTCAGCTAGGCATAGTCCTCGAACAAAAATTATAAATACTGAGGCTGCATGAACAAATTGACCCCCAAAGTGAATCTTTGGCACAAATTCAGATCTACAAGCCAATGCTTCAGATCTGAATTTGACCTCAATGGATGGGTGGATGATGAATAGAATCTGAGGGAAAATAAAAAATGAATTGCGATGCGTAGGAAAAGCTATATGAGTCAAAATGGAGGTAGAAAAGCACCTTTCTGATCTGAATTGATCAGAGAGAGCGGAGTGGATTTAAGCTAATCTACTCCTGCCCTACACTAAACCATCACTGAATTTGATTTCTAATCTACTCCTACTGATCTAATCCATCATAAAAATTTTGATCATCTAATCTATTCTAACCAAACTACATTACATTAATTGCTACTCTAATTATTCTAGAAATTAAAGAAATCCTAATCTAAAGGAGGCATGGGATGCCTAGGTGATGGAAAGTCGTAGATCGCATTTTTGATAAAAGCGTCGTAGTATAGTTGCGAAATACGATCCAACAAAGATATTGTTTTGTAAAATAACGAGGCTTGAGTCCCGGTCGTTCGTCTCTGGGAGGCGTTGTTTTTGTTTTTGAAATTGATCTTAAAGCCTCTCTACTTTATTTAAACGACATGCTGGTGCGTAATATATAGGTGGTTAAAGAACAGGCACTTAAATCACGCAAATATGATAATCATTTAGCTCAAGGTGATTTCAAACACATAAGAGATATATATATAAAATGAAATTTCATTCATCGTGGGAGAGTTGTTGCACAAGGAAATCTAGAGGAAAGCTTATACATGAATGCTTAAAATTAAATCTAACTACCAGAAAACGATTGCATACAAGAATCATCGGGGGGATTTCACATGCATCATTGGGGGAGAAGTAAGACTACTCTACTAAGCAGTAAATGAAAGCAATAAAAATTATGAAGAGCATGATCTAGAGCTAGAAGAATAGAGGGCATTCAGGGGTGGTCCTCGATGGCCTTGGAGTGGTCGAGAGGAGAATGAGGAGCAGCCAATGTAGCTTAGGTCGACCCTTGGAGAGAAGTAGGGTTGATCCAGCATCCCGGCATGGTGTCCTCCATGGTGGTGGTAGTGAGCTCGTGGAGGTGGAGTGAGTGGCTAAGTGGAGGTGGCGTGCATGGCACCAATGGAGAGTAATTGCCAAGGGAGTGAATGGGTGCCAATGGCCACCCATGGGGTCTTTTTATAGACCCAATGGAAGCTCTCTAGAGAATTATGGAATTCTCTAGAGAGGCCTATGGTGGGAGCTCGTGGGAGAGTGAGAGAGAGAGGGTGGATGGTGGTTCTTAGATCCATCAAATGTGGATCTAAAAATTGAATGGCTCTTGGTTGCTATTTTTGGCAACCAAGGCAACCACACATGGTAGAGAGTTCTAGAGAACTCTAGGCTAGATATTTTCGTGTGGATGGTGTGTGTGGGTCGAAACTTAGGTGGCTAGGTTGATTAGGTTGGGTTCTAGTGGGTTTAGGTCAAGGTAGGTCTCAAATTAGGGTTATAAACCCTAATTCACTAAGGTAAAGTGCAATTAAACTTAATACAAGTTTAATTGGGTGTGTGGAAACTTAATTGAGAGTAAAACAACTCAATTAAGTCAGGTCTAGGTCAATTGGACTCTCACTGAGTCCAATTGGACAGTGTGTGCTGAGATCAAGGCTCAATTGGACTCAATGAGTCTAATTGAATAGGCTGATGGAATTGACTAAGATCCAAGTCAATTAGGTTTAGTGAGGACCTAATTAGGTCCTTAGGGAGGTCTAGAGGTGATGTACTAGGGTTAAGGCACCTTAATTTAGGTTCCTATGGGGTTGGAATTGGGTTTAGGGACCTGGAGATCCAAGATCAAGGCTTAAATCTCAAAACAGGAATTGGAGAGCAGTATCAGACGTCTAATTATAGAATCGGATGTCCTATACTCAAAAATCAGAAGTCCAGACTTGTTGTCTAGACGTCCAATCAGAGTCAGGAAGGATTTCGGGTTCTGTTTTGGGTATTCTGCAGAAATTGGACGTCTGACAAAGTGTCTGGACGTCCAATAACACTGCAGAAGTGGGTTTGAAGTGTGTGGGAGTTGGCTAAGGGTCCTGGACGTCTTAAAACTTATCTGGACGTCTAGAGAAGGGTTGGAACTAGGGTTTTAGGGCTTCCTAGGGTGTTGTGAACTAATCTAAGGGTGGCTAAGGCTTGGGGAAGTCTCTAGGCTATCCTAGGGCTAGGATGGACCTAAGCTCTTCACATTTTACTGCTTTATTTCTACTTAATAGAATAGAAAACCTTTAACCTCCTTACATTATTATTCCTACATCTAAACTAGGCCTTTTGCTCCAGCTCTGCCACAACTCCCGTTATTTCAGATCCAGCTTCAGATCCTGCTCCAGATCCAGCTCCAGATCTGCTTATTGCCTGCAATCGACATAATACACTTAATCAACACATTATAACATTATTTTATGCATAGCTAAAGGAAAGCAGTAAAGATGCAGATAATGCGTATGCATGCATGAATAACCCTAACTTATGCTAAGTCTTAGCTTAATTTAGGTCAATTATGACCTATGATTGCTGCGCAATCACTAGGATACAACTGGTTACTGCAGCGATGAAGGGTGATGAGGAGGTCTCCAGTGAAAAATGGGATGCCTGGATCAACAACACGTTGTTGTGGTGACGAAATTGGGGAAGAAAGCCACCTCTGTCACAAACAGTCGATGAAGGAGAAAGGGGAACTGGAGAATGGACGAAAGGATCGGCTCAGGGTGGAGGGTGTCGATCGTGCGTGCAGGGAACGAAGGAGGGACTTAAGTAGGTTGATCATTGGATCTGGGCACCGTAGTGGTAGGATTAGGCGATTAGGTCTTGGGCAGTGGAGATGTAATCGAGGAGCGCGCGAGCATTCAAATCAAAATGCCACAATTGGATGAGATCTAGAGGGGAAGGTGATCACATGCGCCAAAGCACGCAAAGCTTCGATTGGAGTTGGCCCCATGGATCGAGAGATCACGAGATGAACGGTCGAGATTGGTCATGTTCTTGAGCCGCTATACAGTACCCGCAGTTGTAGTTGTGTTGGAGGATTGATAGTGGCACCCTCAAAGTGAAATGGTGGAAATATTGGGAGAAAACCCATAAGTGGCGAGTAAGTACTGTAGAGCGGTCCCTAGATATTGCAAAAAGACCCCTGATGGCTTGCAATGAAGTCCTAGGAAAGTTTTTATGTGAAGGAATGTTATGTACTAAGGACCTATTTGTAATCTAATGAATGTAGGGTCCTATTGATGTTCAAATGCAACCAAATTATTGAAGCATAATGGAACATTAAGGAAGTTAATTTCACTTTTGATTTGGACTTTTGAACCTAAATGTGTGTTCAATTTTTTAATTGGATCATCAATTTATACTAATGAATAGAATATCTTATTTTATGACTTAATTTTACGTTTTTAACACAAATTGGATGTTTTTAGATCATTTCTGTTATTTCCCACACTTAACCCTTTTCTTATGTTAATTATGTAGTGTTTAACCTTGTTTCTAGCTTAACTTAAGTATTTTAGCTATGATGAGTCACACCTCATCATACCCCATGCTTAGGTTTTACTAGTCCCTTAACAAACAACTCAATGAAGTGCAAAGCAATTTAAGTATCAACTAGGTAAGTGTGATGAGATAGCTTTTTCTTTTTTTTTCTTTTCTTTTCTCAAATTGTTAAGTGTTTAGAGATGATCTTTAAGTTGAAAGATTTTTCTTTTGATCAAACAACTGTGTTTATGTTTGGACATTGTGAGAACCTATCGCTTAGGAAGATTGACCAAAACTTAAGATTGATATGACATAGACCATCTCCCGACCAAGAAGGACTCATGATATTTAAACCTTAAGTACGATTTCCAGGACTTAGGGGATTTTACAAGACTCAGAAGTTAAGTGGTTTTGGCTGTGCTTAGTGATGGGTCAAGACTAACTAGGTGAATTTCAAAACTTAATCCCAGGGTTTCACTTCTTTTTAAGTCCAGGTTGGTCCTAACTTCAGCTCATGTTTTTGGATTGACTCTAAAAAATGAGGAAGACTCAAACCCAACTCTTATTGCTTTGTGGCTCAAAGAATATTTGGTGGAAACATGGTATTTGTATTGCACCCTGAAAATATTTTTGGTGGAAATGTAGTTACAGGACTTGGAGAGCATACTTGACTTATTCTCAAGAATGTATTTTTATGAAAATTTCTTTTGACTTTTTCTGACTTTTTTTTGTCACAAATAAATGTCAGTATGTCTCCGACAACTTTATTTGGTAGAGTGCACTTATTTGGTGGGTGAGTTCTTTGGTGGAAAGAGCTTCTTCTAGATACAAGACTAAAGACTAGGACAAAGAGTCTACCTACACGCATAGGTAAGGGCTCTACCTTCCCTAATGAACACTAGGGTTAAATTTCAAATTCACAAGGCCTTTCCTGACACTGTGTAGTGTAAACCAATGTTAGACTCCTAAGCCAAATCAAACCAACGAATTCTATACTGGTGACTTAGGTACAAAAATACGTCCTAAGTTAAGAGAGATCGCGGTCTATCTTCTCAAAGCTTAAAGTGTATTAAGCCAAAGCCTGAGCGAATCAAGCTACAGTGGTTCGAAAAGCCTAACCAGCAAAGGTTTAATGTCCATAAATACTTATTCTATTTTTGTTTTCAACTATAAGATTGTAATTAAACACTTAAATTCTTTTTAATGCTTTTTCTCTCAATGTTTTTTTGTGGAGTTCTCCCTCAACAATAAGTGCATTTAGATCCCTTATTGTATTTTTGGAATTTTTACTTTTGTCATTTTTTTGTATTTTGACTTTGTAATTTTTTTCAAAATTTTCAAAATTTTCAATTTTTTTGGGTATTTTTGATAATATTATACTATATACACTACAGGTGTGTCTACAATTGCATTGCAATAAATGATTCACCATTTACACCCCCCATGCTTAAATGATATAATGTCCTCATTGTATGAATAGGGTGGATGCAAACACATGCTCTGCTTTTCACTATCTTAGACTGGGTGATGGAAGGAAGTTAGAATGAGGAGATAAAAATCTCTATGTGGACGATTTCAAGTCTGATACAAGATCATAGTGGAAAGTCAGGCTAAGAAGTGAAATGCATGACATATGTGACAATTAATGTATGCTAAAAGTGCAAGGGTAGACACCTAATGAAAGAAATGGGAAACAAAGGTGAAAATAGCTATATACAAAGGATAGGTTTGCTAAGTTTTATTCCTTCAGCTAGGTGCAAACCTAGTAGAAGTTGTCAGGAATGTAGAAGCTAAAAAAGATGGGTGAGAACTGATAGGTCAATGAAGGATTCAGATCGTAGTGAATAGAATGGAAGTTTGTCAATCTCAAAGGTGAAGAGTAGCTCCATAGTTAATCAGAATCAGAATCAGTTACTTGGTACAAGGCCTATGTAGAGAGAATCAAATCATCTTAGAATTGCTTGACTCAAGGTTCAAGTAAAGAAAAATAGTATATCCAAAAAAATCAACAGATTCCACCTCTTCAATCAATTAATGCAGAGTCAAGATGAAGAAGATGAATTTGGGTTGGGAAGAAGAGGTGGTTGCTGATTAGAGTAAGGTGCAGATGGATCAGAATATTGAGGAATAAAGGTTCCTCCAGGACAGTAGTGTCACAAATGGATCATTCACAGTTCCTTCCCTGAAGGAAACTGTGAAAAGGGAGAAAGTGTAGGTGACTTGGGCATCAGTACCCAAAAGAAGTACTAGTGGTTGGTGTCAAGAACATCTACCATCATGAGTTTGATTTTTTTAAAAACATTTTGTGAAGCAGTCACAAACTTACGGCAAAATCAGTCCAACCAATCAAAATCTCAATCTCAGAATCAAGACCACAGCATTCAAGCGAGACAAAAGTCGTGAATTTTTTTCTATTGGTCTGTTACGAAAATATAGTGCGTAAATAGATATTATCAATGCAATCATACTCATCCTAAGAGAAACCTAACGATGTGCAGACCTCTAAATCCACCCAGAACTTGGATAAGACTAGTGTGTGAATCCAAGCTCCTGTGGGTGCATAGAGAGGTGAGATCGAAAAGTGTGTTTTCTTGTACCTTATGTGATCGTGTAGTGTGTACATGATAGAATCAATCAACAGAATCTCAATGAAAATCCACACAAGGTTTTAGAGAATTTAATTGAGCCACACTTTGAATTAGATTCTCCTCTTTAAGAGTATTTTTCATGCAGTTGGTCTCACTTTTTAATCTTTTGCAAATAAGTGGTGGTCCTGCTTACTTATGTCCAATGCAAGGATGGTAGGAGCTTAAGAAGGTTAGAAATCATACCTGATTCTAGCATTCAACATTTAATGCACATTGACATAAAGTAAATCTAACAGGAATTGATGCAAACCTAAGATGGAATGCCTATGTCATGCAGCTGCTAGATAAGTAGAGATGAAATATTTTTGGTATTTTTAATTTTGTATATTTTTTTGTATTTTTAATGCAAGAAATCAAATCAAATCTAAAAAATAAAGTTGAAAAACCTAAAATGGAAAAGAATAAAAGAATAAGTGTTCACAGTCTACATTATTACATCAGATATGTGAGAACATGCTCTCACAACTTATGACTAAACAAAGAATCCTAAAAATAAAACTAAAATCTAAACCTAAATCCTAATGTCTAATTAATCTAAACATGGCTCCATCGAAGAAGTCCTGAAGTCGAAGAAAAACCAGGAAGCAGGTCCACCGGGAAGTAGCAATTCTCCTCCAACTCCTCCTTAGGTACCATGAAAATAAAACAAAAGAAAAATGATTAGTCAAAATCAATATATACAAAAAGAATTAAAGAATATAATAAATAAAAGAATGTATATACAACAAAGAATATGAATAAAAGAATGATTATATACAAAGAAAATAAAAAATATGTACAAATAAAGAATAAAAGAACAGTTTTAGCTTATAGAGAGTTACCTCGCCGGCAACGATGCAAAAATTAATTGACTTTCTGTGACAATTGTCAATCATAATAAAACGATGTTCACGGGTTTTTGTCCTTAGCAACGACACCAAAAATATGATCGTCGACGACTGGTTCGCACTAAAAATGGCGTTTTAAATGTCGTTGTTGCAGTGTATGTCACAAATGCAAACCGATGTCGCATCAATTTTATTTATTTACTTAATTTTTACTGGTTTATTCCTGGTCATTCACTAATAGGCACTTATTAATATACATCACTCTCTAAGTCCAAAAACATTCTTTTATTCCAAAAAATGTTAATTTTATTTACAAAAATAAATGAATGAAAGAATTTGGTTAATTATTTACAAAAGAATTAATTAAAATATATTACAATGCTTGAAAACATATGTACACAAACAACCATAAAAAATTATTTATAACTACTCTATATTAATTATTTACAACTAATATAGATAATACCTAAGCATAGGTACAAAAATAGTTAATAATATTTACTATACTAAGTTAGAGTGATATACTAACATATTTAGTAACATATATTATACATATAGTAACAGATATATACGTCAGTAAAACCTTAGTAAAATTATATACATAATATAAGGTAAAATAACTATCTATACTAACATATATAGGTATGTACAGTGACAGATACAACTATCACTAAAGCTCTAAGTGTTATATATATACATAAGAGCTCAAAAATACTATACTCAATTTATATTACATGTATATACTATATACGTATATATTACAATATACTTATTTATTTACATTATATTATATTATTTATATACATATATATTATATACTTATACTATACATATATTATACATATACAAATACATAAATACACACACACATAACACACACATAGCCATATACATGTCTCAACACTTAGCCACTCAAGTACTTCTCTCTTCTTCTTACTCAACACTTAGCCAAATTACTTTTGTCTTCTTTGACACCTAGTCGGATCTCTCTTCACTTAACTCTCGAGCACTGTTCACTTAGTCAAAAATTAGGTTTATTAGTGAGTGGGCGGTCTTTCTGAGGGATACACAGCACCCTTTACAGGGTGGGACCAGACCTCTACTAGATCCACCCTAGTTCTTAATTAGGCACATTAAATCCGATTCCAGGCTCATTAATGGGCCCATTCAGGCCCTCCCACAGTGCATGGCCCCTGGCCCATCACTGTGCACCAATAATCACATCAGTGCATGCTCATACCAGATCAAAAGGGAATGATGTATGAGTATGTGTATTTCGTGCCGTGCGCTGTCAAATGGGGAGCAGAGAACACAAAAACAATTTAAACTGCAACAAGCGGCCATCCACTACTGATGTGGCATTATAAGAGTGCCCCTTCGGTGCTGTAGTTGCGTATAGCTGCATCCTAATTTGGCAGCTTTGGCCCTCGATTTGAGGGCCATAATTTAATTTAAATTAAAAATAAATTATGCCATTGTAAATTCCTTATATAGGGCTACATAATTATATAATTACTTTACATAGATAAATTATTTACGTATATAATAAAATTAGGTAAAGTTTACCGTTTGTACATGTTAAATTAGATGTTAATTGATAATTAAAGTACAATTTGGTTAATTAATAGTAAAATTGACTTAATACAGTATTAATATACATAATAAATTATTTATTACATATTTTTATTATATTTTAGAAGCTTTATTTTAATTTATATATAATTAAATATTGGTTTAAGATGGTTTTTCATATAAATAAACTATAAATACTATAATACAGTATAAATATGGTATAAATAAGTTGAAAATACTTAGTATAATATATTACAAGTATACACTATAAATTATCTCAATATTAACTTAAATTACTAATTTATTTTATTTTAAGTTAATAAATTACCTAAATAACTTAATAACTTAATTATTTATTGTAAATGTATAATTAAATTGAATTATAGGTACTATACAGTACATAATACATATATAAATATGTATGTATAGTATGAGGCTATAAATATATACATTTAAATAGGTTTATCTAATTACTTAGTCTATTATACAATTAAGTTATATAAATTAATATATAATTTTAGAATATAGTTATATATACAATAAGTTATTCTATGTACTTAATTTAATATGTATAATACCTATATAAGTTATTTATAGATATTTTGTACATATTGCATACTATATACATATAGCTTATGTTTAGCATATATAAACAGGTATATACATAGTATACATGGTATTTTTGTGTATTTTTGAGAATTTTCTTATTTTTATGGGTTTTATATATATAGGAGAGATAGGGGATGAGAGAGAAAGAGTGAGATGAGAGAGAGAGAGTTATTTTTGGTGTTTTTTGAGTTTTGGTCTTTTATTAAATTCCAAGGTATACTGAACCGTCGATTGGTATGTTCTACTAAGTCGGGTGATGGAAACACCATCATGAGCTCTAACTAGCTCATTTTGACCTATAAAAGAGAATAAAATCTCCTACATAACCAAATGAAGGGCCTAAATCAAGGAATAACTGGTTTGAAGGAAAAGTAAGATATAAGGGGTAAAACTGCAATTTTACCATTGCAGTGCAACAACGAGATTTATCAGGGGCTAAACATAGGTCAAATGGTCTTAACAAGATAAAAAGTGGGTTGGTTCAATCAGAAAAGGGTTAATGTGAAATCTAGGAATTAAATAACTTCTTGTAACCCTAAAACAGACCCACTTAATTTAATAAGGTTATGGTCAAGATAAAATTAAACTAAATCCTCTAAAATTCATGAAAAATATCCTCTATGGTTTAGAACCTTCAATTTAGCCTTTAGAACCTATTTTGACCTAAATAGGGGACCTAGTCAAATGTTTACCCTAAATTGGGTTTTGTGTAAAATGCCCAGTCAAATGTAGTCAAACCTAAAATCCAACTTTACCATTGGATTCCTTATGTCCAGATTAGGTTTATACCAAAATTTGGACCTAAGGGGAGTTCACCTTGACCTACTTTGCAAAATAGTCCAACCTAATTACATTTATGCCCCTAACTTTTGAAAACCCTTGCAGACACCCCCTAGCTTCCTCGTCGTTCTTTACAAATAGGTTCCTCCACCATTACAGCAGAGGAATCCTACTCCGACAAGGATTCAAGGGGGATATCTCCTTGATTCCTCAGAGAATCCCTCTTAAATTTGAAAGGGAGATTCTCCGAGGAATTCCTGTTCGCATGAACCCAGTCATGAGCTCTGATTTTCACCCAATCTCTCATGCAAACACATGAGAGATTTGGGTATCTCTCTACCTTCCAAGTCCAACGAGGTTGCTGTGCTTAGAATCTTGCCTTCCAAGCACAAGGCCCTCTGCTAGACGCTATTTAAAGGTCCCTAGATCCTCCTGTTCCTCTTCAGCTTGGTTTGGCCAGAGATAACCCCCCAATTTCTTCTCTTCTCCTCCAGCCAAACACCCAGCGAGCTCTGGCGACCCATATCTCCTCATCTCATCGCTCTGCCACAATACCAGTGGCAGAGTTGCCCTTGCCTCCGTCGTTCGTGTCGCGCCACACCTACACACTCGCCAACTACCCTCTCGTCATCGCTGTCCCCCTTCTACTGGGATCTTCATCTCCGGCAGCAACAGACACGAGCCGCCTACCATCTCTTCCCCCTTCATCCTTAAACTAGGTCAGATACTTCCCCCCTCTCTTCTCTTTATTTTCCCCTCATCTATTTCTATTTTCACCCCTCGACGCTCACAGACCACCACCATCTTCTCCACCTCTGGCAGACCACCGGCGAGGTGCTCCCATCATTCCACGCACCCATCCACCTCGCCAAACACCTCAAAAGCTCTGCCACGACTCATTGATCATTTCCCCCCTTTTCACTGACCGCTACATGCTCCACACATTCCCCCCGAACAAACCTAACTCCACGGCCATAGGGTGACCTAGGCATGCACGCCTAGGTTGCCCCACGCCACGCCAACCACCGAGACATCTTCGCCTGTCACGGCGAAGCCTCCTACGTGTTCTGATGAGGCCGCAAGGCCGTGTTGTTTGATTGCTGGTTTGGACCTTGGCCACCATTAGAGTAGGCTTGAAGAAGCTCGCAACCTTCACTCCAGGCGCCAGGCTTTAGGCATCCAGGTCCCAGGTGACGTGGATTCGTATCACGCACACTCTCAGCTAAGTGATTGGCTTTGGAGGGCTCTACAGTTTCAGCAATTGAGCGCAACCCCTGCTGGCGTGTGCGAGAAGTAGGTGGGACATTTAGTCCCACGGTCGTTTTTGAGCGAAAGGTGCGGTATAAGATGAAAAACTGTCAGGGGCTTATCGCCTCCTGACATGGGGTGAGGTCCCACTCATCCCATGAAAGCCTCGTCCGCGGCCCATGCCATTTCGATTACCCGTGCACTCCTCGCCCACCACCCACGTCAGTGGGCCTGGTCCTGGGCGCGCTTACTCGACCCGTTTACTCGAGATGGCTCTGGGAGAGCGAGCCTAAGAGAGAAAAGAGAGAGAGTTCGTGGGGGAGGGTAGGGGTAGGTTTTGCTCTTGTAGGGAAAGGAAGAAGAAAGAAGCTGAAGGAGTAGCAAAGGAAGGAAGAAGAAGCCACAGAGGAAGCTAAGGAAAAAGGCTAAGGAAGGAGAAGGCACGGTTGAAGAGAAGGCAAAGCTGAAGAGAAGCTGAAGCCAAAGAAAGAAGGAAGAAGAAGAGATGAAGGACAGAGCATAGAGAAGAAGAAAAAAGCCAAGGCAGGAAGGAACAGAAGAAAGAAGCTGAATGAGAGGTTAGTGAAGAAAGAAGAAAGAAGAGAAAGCCAAGGCAGAATGAAAGAAGAAAGAAGAGAAAGAGAGGAATGAGCCAAAGAAAGAAGCAAAAGAAGAAAGAAAAATCAAACACTTTTGAAGACATTTGATTCTATAATCAGACATCCAATTCTTCCCAATTTCTCTTTTATATGTTTTCTAGCTACATTTTATTATTCATAGACTCATGCTTGACATTCTAAATTATATTTTGAGTAGTTTCTAGTGTTCAAATTGCCTCTATTATTTAGATTAGTGCATGAATTCCATTTGTTTCCTGTGTTCGACCTCAGACTTAAACTTCGAGTAATAAAATTTATTTATTTTCAAAGCGATTTCAACTATACTACGATACATTTATTTTAAACCCGATTTCGCCTTGTAAACATCGGGGGTTCAGATTACCTTGAAACTTTGCATACACTTAGAAAAATACCTGATCTTACTCAAGATAGGTTTATTTTATTTTTTTGAAAATTTTTTTATGATGTTTATTTATGTTACAAGTCACCACCAAATGAGGCATAAAAGGGGTTTGAAATAAGAACCTAAGCCTCTAAAATGGGATCTATGTTCTGGTAAGGATGTTTAAACATTCAGTAATGTCCAACATATTATATAAAAGGTAAACAAAACACTAATCACGATTTTCACAATGAATTTCATTAATAAATCAGATTGGACAGTTAGGTTGAATTTTAAATGGCTGACAAAGGAGTTGAAACAAGATTACAAGCCATTCAAATCCAATTTAATTCAAATACATGTACATGAATGCTTGCATATAAAGTTCCTAACACTACATTCAGGTCAGCTCCCATTTAAACTCCAAATCCCAACCAGTTCGGCCAATCAGTGGCTATAGCAGCTGTAGTTGCTACAATTTAGCAGCAATAGATTAGCAGCTGATGCTGCTGGAATTTCCTATCAGACCAGATGTTATCTTTAGGAATCAGATGTCTTAAAACACAATTGTTGCAATATGATTCTCAACTGTGATGCTTCTACATTGTTGATAGTCAAGGACTATCCAAAAATCAAAGTCAGATCTTCACGGTATGACCTAAAGTAGCTTCAAGTTTGAAAATCAGACTAAAATGCAATTTAGTCCAAGGAAACCAATCCATGATCAAATCCTTAAGATCAACAAATGAAATCCATAGAAAAATCAATTCAGATTGCTAGAAAAGAGTGGCTGATCTACATCAGCTCAAATCTGATTTTCACATTGAAATCCAAGTTTCATTTATCTTGAATACTCCATAAAAAAAATCTGAAGCTAACAGAGACAAGACCAAACTCAAAACTCATTCAATTTCCAATTAACTGATTAAAACAATTATCATGAGAGAAAACCAATATTTCCTGCTTAGCATTTAATATAAGATCACTTCATAGTAAAATGGTCTAAGAACTCTGCACACTATGACTTAGTGCTCAGGATTCTTAGGTGGTCACAAAAAAAAATAATTGGGTCATTGTTTAGCCTCTTTTCAGTGAATCAGAAATTTCTTGGCTAAACTACCCAATTTACAACTCAAATTGGGCTTATGCTCATCTAAAAATTAAAAACCACATCACACATCTTAGATTCATCGCATTGTGCCCAATTGAGGGAATAAAAATTTGAATCGCTTGATTAAATCCATTAAAACTCAAATCGACACCAAATCTTGAGATTGGGCTTAAAACCCACATACAAATACATCGAGCAAATCCAACACAATTGAATCCAGATTAAAGGCCTTTGTGAATTTATGATGCGAATGGGAGACCCCAGAGTGAATCTTTGGCACAAATTCAGATCTAAAAGCCAAGGCTTCAGATATGAATTTGACCTCGATTGATGGGTGGATGATGAATAGAATCGAGGGAAAATCAGAAATGAATTGCGATGCATAGGGAAAGCTGTATGAGTCGAAATGGAGGTAGAAAAACACCTCTCTAATCCGAATTGAACAGAGAGAGTGGAGCGGGTCTAAGCTAATCTACTCCTACACTACACTAAACCATCACTGAATTTGATTTCTAATCTACTCCTACTGATCTAATCCATCATAAAAATTTTGATCATCTAATCTATTCTAACCAAACTACATTACACTAATTGCTACTCTAATTATTCTAAAAAGCAGAAAAATCCTAATCTAAAGGAGGAATGGGATGCCTGGGCTGCAACTGGTTACTGCAGCGACGAAGGGTGATGAGGAGGTCTCAAGTAAAAAATGGGATCCCTGGATCCACAACGCGTTGTTGTGGTGACGAAATTGGGGAAGAAAGCCGCCTCTGTCACAAACAGCCGATGAAGGAGGAAGGGGAACTGGAGACTGGACAAAAGGATCGGCTCAGGGTGGAGGGTGTCGATCGCGGGTGCAGGGAGCTAAGGAGGGACTTGAGTAGGTTGATCACTGGATCTAGGCACCGTAGTGGTAGGATTAGGCGATTAGGTCTTGGGCGATGGAGATGGAATCGAGGAGCATGATGCGTTCTCTCTCTCAACATCGTTAATTAAGTTAATTGAGCTTAATTATGTGTAGAAGAAGTTAACTTAGGTTAACTCGAATTTGTGTTGGTTGAGTAGTATAAGGTCAAGTTGACCTAATATTTTGGATTTTATTACTTTTAATTGGTTGAGTCCAGGTCATTCGCTGGGAGGTATATATTATTTAGAATTCACCAATCAATTCAAAACATCTCATAGGAGGTTTAATTAAGTTAATTTTATCAACATGAATTTTGCCTAATGATTTAAATTTAAGAAATATGCAAAATTCCATATGAAAGCATATTTACTCAAACGATCTACTTTAATAGCAAGTAAACATGTTAATTTTCAATTTATTTTAAAGGAATTAAGGAAATAGAGAGTTCTAATTAAAACATGCCTTATTACAACATTTAAAAACAAAAAAGAAATTGAAAATAATACAAGAAAGTAAATCCTTTATTTTCTTTATCTCTTCAGCCTCTCTCTCTTTCTTCTTTTACCTTTCTTTCTTTCTTTCTTTCTCTCTTTCTTTTACTTATCTTTTTCTTCTTTCTTTTATTCTTTCCTTTTATATTTCTCGAGCTCCTCTCTTTTCTGCCTTCCTTCTCTCTTTAGTACCTGCTCAGCCTTCTTTGCGAATTCTCCTATCTTCCTTTCCTTCTCTTCCTTTGCTCTTTCTTCTTCTTCCTAAGCCTTCTTTCTTTCCTTAGCATTTTTCCTTAGCCTTCAGCTGAACCGGGTTTTTTTTTATCTTCAACCAAAAATTGGGTTTTTTTATTTGTGGCTTAGACTTTTCGGGGGTACAAAGCACCCTTTGCAGGGTGGGACCAGACCCTACTAGGTGCTCGCCTAATTCAATTATGGTTCAGCTTATTTCTGGTTTAGAGTTTTGAGTCAAACCGGCTCATGCCTCCCAGGCCTCGCCCTCCCAGGGCCACACATTCGCACACCACACAGGCACATACGTGCCCACACACACATGCACATGCTCGGATCAATTCATTTGGTAACCGTGTGCTGAGCGCTGACGATTGAAGGGAGTAGTTAACAAATTCCTTTTATACTAAGGCACCCGTTCTTGATTTCTCAATGTGGGACTATCATTCCCCCTTCCAGAGCAAACTTCAGTTGACGATATCTCCTAGCTTAGAGCTCCAATTCAAGCAAACAAAAGCTTGTTAGAAAGCTCTTGAGGTGCTCTACAAGATTGTATAGTCAATTTAATGTAAATGGGAGGTTTTCTTCTTTAATTTGAAGGGCGAATCTATAGGTCTTCTACGGTGAAAAATGGCCTGGAAATGGATTTAATGCTATAAAGTCCACAGACTGGACTTTCTCTCTCAGTTAAGGTTCTAAATAGGTTATATAGGGAATTCCGCAGCTTCAGGTGTGGTTTTAAAGTTCTCAAGAGCTTCAGGAAGTGCGGAGAAGCTCAAAGCTTCTCTGAAAGCTTCAGGAAGTGAAATCAAACATGAAAAAGACTTAACAGATAGATAAAGTCATGATTTATCGATCAAACCAGATTCTAGAGGTTGTTATCAACTCTTCTGGGCAGAATTCACATTTGAAACTCATCCAAAATCCACTACTAACAGTTTGGGTTCAAAAACATCCCAAACTGGCAGTAATCGAAATCCAATCGCATTAACCTTTAAAGCTCATCCAATTCACTTTAAAATCGTTCAAATAAATTTCTGAATCAATTTAAACTCATCAATTCATCAGATTGAATCAAAAATTAGAGAATCAAACTCAAGTTTGACTAGAAAGCTTCCAGATGTGACTTTCTGTTTTGAATCTTTTCTCAAGAAATTAAAGCCTCAAATCTCTTCTTTCCAACCCCAGGAACATTCTCAGACCCTTGAATAGATGTTTTAACTGAAGATTCTAGGGTTTCAGGCTCGTCGCTTGAGAGTCTGAAGTGGTTTGTTCGTCAGAACGACCAGGAGGTTGTTACACTGATCTAAACACAGAAATAACTTCAGTGCATTACACTGAAGCTTCTAGATCCTTTAAATGCAACTTAAAGTTGTCTAATAGACTTCTCCAACTTCGCCGGAGTTGGAGAAGATGAATCCCTAACTACAACTCCAGTTATTAAAATCCCAAATGAATGATCTAAGAATAATCAGTAAACCTTAATTTGTCATTTTGGAGCTTCTCACCAAGTTATATAGGCTGAAGAACACTTTTGACTTGTCAGAGCTCCGGTGAGTCCAGAAAAAGAAAATTTCGTGTACAGAAAGAGAAAGTGTGCCATTGATGACTTGAAAAGATTCCTGAGGTCATAAGGAACCTCAGGAATAAGTTAAATTCTTCATTTATTCATTAGAATTAAGATTTATCAGTGAATTCAATTTATATGATATCTGAGTTAGTTGAAGCTCAGGACTTGTTTTCCCACTCAATTGAGTGGTCAAAATAAGTCACCAAGTGATTGTGATCATAAATATATAGTTAATTAAAGATTTTAACTACTCCTGAGCTGCTATTGATAGCGAGCTCAGGAGCTTAATTAGATTTAGGCGTTTACATTATATGCGGTATTTACTCTAATTATAGTGATGATTAGGATCCTTTTGTGATGAATAGGTGATGGAGGATCCAATGGAGGTGGAGATTAGGTTAACTATTGTTGCCATGGACAGTAGAAGTAGTCGGTGGAGGTGGAAGTGAATTAGGCGAATTAATGATTAGGTAAGTAATTAAATGTGATAGAAGTGATCGTGGAAGATAGAGGAAAATGATCAGTGGTTTAAAAAGATGAAATGAAGGGTTTGGCAAGCTCAAGGAGCTCGCCGGAGTCGAGGAAGATGAAATTTAAAATTCAACATTACGGCTAACTAACCTACCTAACTAGCTAACTAAACTATCCTACTCCTACTCCTATCCTACTGTTACCTGGACGAAGGGGTTAGAGGATCTCCATCGATGGCTATGACGGAGGAGTGAAATCAGAGGGTAGTCAAAAGATCTCCGACGGCAGTTGTGAGGTGAAGCAGAGGAGGCTCCTTAGTCAGCGCTTGTGTCCAGAGACGCGGCTGACCTTGGCGGAGTTCCAGAGCTAATAAAGGTGGATGGAGGAAGTCAGATGGTGTGGTGGAAGATTGCTATAGTTGCGGAGTGAATAGCCTATTGGGTTGGCTGTAGTGAAGAAGAAGGAAGGGAGCCAGCTTGGTGGAAATCAGGGGGGTCAGGGGGTATTTATAGTCGACGGCGACTAAGAAGGAGGTGGAATCTGGACGCAATTGAGGCTAGGAGGAGGATAACCACCTGCGTCTTCTCCGATGCCGGTGAAGTTATCTCCAACCCTAAATTAGGATATCAGAGTCATCCAGACCTGTGGATGAAAATAAGATGGTGAGCACAAGCTCCAGGAGCCTGGAGAAGAAGAGATGATGTCGGATTGGCGATGATCGTGCGGTGGCTGCACCTTCAGTCGTTAGCTGTCTAGTTGGGTGAAGAGAAGAAGAAGAAGTCTAAGGACTTGTTCGTGATAAAACTTAAGGACCTAAATGGAAAATAAGGACCTGATTGGAACGAAATATAAGGACCAAAATGTAAACTCAGGTTTTCAAGGTTTATTTTAATTTAGATCTTTTTCAACTTTTTATATATGATTATAAATAAGATAATTATTATATTTATACCTTGAATTTACATTTTTGACCTTTTTAGATTAATTTATTTAATTAAGTAATGTTACATAAGTTACTACATACTTAGGTATATATATTATGCATAAGTTAGTTAATGTATTAATTAGATGAATGATTAGTAATATTTCGAGCCAATTATTAATTAGATTATTAATAATATTAGTTGGATGATAATATAGCATTTTAAACTTATTTTAAGGTCTTTTACTATTTATCCCATATTTAATAATTAACTCATACATTCACATAATCCTAGCTAATTAACTAGGAAGACTAGTTAATTAGGGGTAATTAGAGACCATGATGAGCTTCTCATCAAAGTGTGAGAGCGTTCAAATCAAAATGCCACAGTTGGGTGAGATCTAGAGGGGAAGGTGATCACATGCGCCGAAGCACGCAAAGCTTCGATTGGAGTTGGCCTCTTGGATCGAGAGATCACGAGATGAACGGTCGAGATTGGCCATATTCTTGAGCCACTATAGTGTACTCGCAGCTGCAGCTATGTTGGAGGATTGACAGTGGCACCCTCAAAGTGAAATGGTGGAAATATTGGGAGAAAACCCATAAGTGGCGAGTAAGTCTTGCAGAGCGGTCCTTAGATATTGCGAAAAGACCCCTGACGGTAAGTCCTAGGCAAGTTTTTATGTGAAGGAATGTTATGTACTAAGGATCTATTTGTAATCTAATGAATGTAGGGTCCTATTGATGTCCAAATGCAACCAAATTTTTATTCAAGCATAATTGAACATTAAGGAAGTTAATTTCACTTTTGATTTGAACTTTTGAACCCAACTGTGTGTTCAATTTTGCAATTGGATCATCAATTTATATTAATGAATAGAATATCTCATTTTATGACCTAATTTTGCATTTTTAACACAAATTGGATGCTTTTAGGTCATTTCTATTATTTCCCACACTTAACCTTTTCTTGTGTTAATTATGTAGTGTTAACCTAGTTTCTAGCCTAACTTTGACATTTTTGCTATGATGAGCCATACCTCATCAGTTAGCCTAATGATCTACAGACTCTCAGAATCTATCCTAAGATTATAAATGATTTAGTCTACTTTTATCTGGTCAATCCAATCAGTTAGAGGGAGGGATTGGGGAGAAGGTACTTCCCTTAGCTTTTGCCTCAGGTTCCGTTAATACCCCAAACCGCAGTCGTTTGACACAACTCCCCTAGCTAGACATCAAATGGACCAGTAGAAGTAGATTAATCAAAGAAAAAAATCTCGGTTGGAGTCCCAAAGAGCGAGTTAATCCTTAAGGCCAACGTCTACTCAGTTTTAATTAAGGCCTGGGATGATTATGCTTTTGGAATGTGATGGGCCCTTTAGATTGGTTGTGCCCTTAATGATCAGTTGATATGCTGCGTGCACAACCAATTATTTTCAAACATGATTTTGATGATGTGACCTTTTGGGTTTAACCTTGTTTAATAGCTTTTAGGGTTTAATTTTTAGGTTTGTTCAATCAAATTTAGTAGAACACTCCAAGCTTTTGCAAACATGGGAGTAGATATATATCTTTAAAAATAAGAAATAATGTGGAGTGCCTGGTTGGCACTAAATATTGCACCCTAACTGGCAAGCTACTTGATGAATCAGTTTTATCTTAAGTGGTGCAGCCCAAACAGTTCAATCAATTTGCCCTGATTCACCACTTAGTTAAGGCACACAATAATGTATAACCTATTCAAATTTTCTACTCACTTATTTGTGTGTTGTCTTAAGTTGTACTAGATCCATAGGTCAGATTCCAGTTAAGTGGTAGAATCAATGTAGAGTGGTGCGCCTTAGTTCGAGAGTTGTGAGTGTTTAATGTGTGTAAATTTTAGTAAATCCCACAATTAGATAGTTTGTTTTTTATTTTTTTAATTTATGTGGGTGGGTGAGGTGAGTGGAGTGACAATCAAACAACCAAGATCTAACCTAGGGTTTATGCAAGCACCTAAGTTGATTTGAGTTTGAGTTATTAGGTGATGGAATGGAAATCTAATGGGTAGGTGATGGGGGTAGACTTACAGAACCGTCATCTGTACTTTTCTCCAATCTAATCGCTTTGGCCCGCCTCGGAAGAGTACCTGCAATCACAGTAAGATTGGAGAAAAAGTGAGATAAAAGTTAGGTAAGGCGAAGAGCGTTGCCTCCCCAACAACGACACCAAAATGGTGAGCGTAAATTTCATGAGTAAAACTAGGGTTTTAGAGAACTCCTCATCGTAGTCACAAAATATCACTACCAAATAAAATTTATATCGAAACTCGAGGTGAGTCCCGGGTTGAACATAGGGAGGCAAACGTTTGGTTTGAAAATCGCACTTTGACTTTATTTCTTTTTAGTATTTTTATCTTTTGCAATTTTTTTGTATTTTAATAGGCAAGAGATCAGATTGACAAAATATTTATCTAACTAATCTACTTACAAAATAAGGGAGAAAGAGAGAGAGAGAGAGAGAGAGAGAGAGAGAAATATTTCATAAAATTGAGTCATGTCTATTACAACTAATTGAAATTACACTAAAAAGCAATAAAAGATAGAATGGGTTGAGAAGAATCCCCCTCGACGGTCTTTTGAAGGACGACTCACTCTGACGGCACCCCAGATGATGGTGGTGAGGAGGTGGACAAAGCAGAACGGCGTCAAAGGAAGGAGGACAGGGTGGGATGGCGTCACAACGAGGATCTTCTTCTAGAAGGTGGTGAGAGGACATCCACGGGATGCTCCATGAAAGGGGGTGATAAGTGGGAAAAATATTTGATTTTCTACTCTAGAGGAACATCTCGAGCTTAGGACAAGCTCTCTCTAGAGCCTTGGAGGTGATGAGGGGGAGAAAGGAAGAGATGAGTAGGTAAGGGAGGTGTGTAGGTCTTTATATAGTGAATGAGAGGAGGCTAAAATGGGTACGGGACAATTAACGACATCCAAGATGTCACTGTAGATCCCACTCATTTGTTACTGTAGCCAGCTCATGCGCCTGCTGGCGTCGAAGAAGATCGCAGCTGTCACCCGCTGGAGTGGATTGCTACCATTGGATCGAGGACGAACGGCTACAATCTGCCTTAAGTATGCCTGATTGTGCAAGAGACGTTGTAGCCCATTGGATTGAGGAAAAGAGGTTCTAATCACATTGGGGAGGATGCTTTGGATCATGCCTCACTCAACCAAACGGGGGAGATCGTGTCAGATGACTTAAGGATCGCGCCCCCCATTGTGCGTACGATCATGCATTCACTCACGTGCTGGATCTCGCGTCTACATTGTGCGGCGCTCATCGCGCCACATCGCCGCTCCACCACCGAATCTCCATCGCACGGTCCAATTCCAATTGTGTGCTACAACTACTAGATTCGTTCCCTCACCACGACTCGAACTCACGCTTGCAACTTGAGAACAACGCTCGCAACCACTGTGCCAAGACCTTGGATTGTCGTGCGATTAGATTTTGTGCGCACACGCTCTCGACCGTTGGATCTCGATCCAACGGTCAAGATCTCATCTCCATCTTCTCCTTTAAATTTGAACACTAGGCATGGGTGAATCTAAGTCGTTGGATTGAGATCCAATGGCTGGGATTGCTTGATGAAGTTGAGAGGAGCTTGAGTGGATTTGGGCAGCTGTGATGGTGCCACGTGGTGCCAACATGGCCATCCATCTTCTTTGCTTTGTAGGTGGCATCACAGATGTCGGATTGAGTTGATTTTCACGTTGTTAGGCTGCGATCATTGATCTGGATCCATCCGTGTGGTCAGATTTAGCATCTAAAGTTCAGATTGGTGCCACCTTTCCCCTTGGCCTTTGATCTTCCTTAGATTGCATAATGTGCTATGAGACTTCGATCAAGACGATTTTGGAGGCATTAGACTTCAATTGTCATCCTAATTGGATCCGTATGGTCGGATCATCAATCCGATGCCCCCCAAAAAATATCCTTCTCTCTTGGCCACAAGTGCATGCACATTAACCTAAAATTTATATGAACTATTCTAAATGCAGAATGATGCATGCTATGCAATATTTATAATATAGAATGCATCTCTAAGTTTAGGAACATGCATACATAGGAATTTTAACCTAAATGGATGTGTATACATCAGCAGAATGATGCATCAGAGAAATACACGAAGAAAACCAAGAAAATACGTCATTGCAGGAAAATCGCGTGGTGGAAAAATCCCAGATAAGAAATATTTATCAATCAAACTAACCACGAAGAGCTAGGTGTATCTACAGGGAGGAACAATCTTAATAAATCATAGATATGTAACACTCATGTTCACAAAAATATTCGTCAAATCTTGTAATAGATATGCTGTTCTAAATGTGAATGTCCAATTTATAGATAAATCAAGGGTTGATTACATAAATTTCACGTAAGAAATTGAGACTTCAAATATGTGAATAGTGCATGAGTAGTGGCATCTTATGTAAATGTTGCTTGTATGCTGGTTAGGATGTAAATCAGAATTGTAATTTGATGCAATCAAAAGAGATAAACATGAGTTAAATAATAATGCAAGAATATGAGGGTGCTTTATGTAAACATGTTTACGCTACATAAGATGTCTATTTATGCATGTTCTTAAGCATAGAATTGCATTGCATACTATAAATATTGCATAGCATGCATCATCTTGCAATTAGATTAGTTTGAATAAAATGGAGGTTAATTGTCTCCTTTTATGTTTAGGGACAGGGCAAATTTTTATCGGGGCCTCGGATCGAAGATCCAACCGTACAGATTTGATCAAAGCGATGATTGGAGTTCAACGACTCCAAGATCGCCCTAATTAGACATCTGTAGCATCAGATAGAGACTGGGGAACCCTAGAAGATCAAGGGCCAAGATGGTGTGAATCTGCACTTCAGACAACAAATCTGACCGCACGGATGGATTTGGATCAACGATCGCAGCCTAATGTCATGAAAATTGACTCAATCCGACAACCGTGGCACCATCTACATTAGTCAGAAGGTGGACGGCCAAGATGGCACCACGTGGTGCCATCTCAGCCACCCAACCGACCTCTACACCCGCCGCACCCTCTCTTCTTTGTCTGTTCTCCACCGTTGGATGCGCATCCAACGGCTGTGGATGCGCGCGCATAAAACGTTTCTGCGACACAAACGCCTCTATAGCGCAGCGGGTGAGAGCGCTCGTGAGAACATGCGGCGCGCGTTCGATTCTTCGCGAGAGGCAGCTGAGGCGCAGCGAGCGGGCGCGATTGAGCGCTCGATCACGATTGACCGGTCGCACGCACGTGATAGAGCTCACGACGCATTAGAAGCCCGTGCATAACGTAGGATTAGATGCGGCGAGTGCGCGATGAGAAGGCGCTGCAAGGACGCATATTAGCCGTTCGATCTCGCGATCGAACGACCAAGAATTCAAGAATGTGAACGTGCGTTTCACGTGAGGGAGGCGAGTGGGCGCGCGAGCACAGCCCACGAATACCACGTTCGGACCTTTAGCGACGGTTTTATCCGTCACTAAAGGTCCAGAATTAATTTTTCCAAATTAAAAAGGCCAAATTGCCCTCACTCCTTGCAATTATAAAAGGAGACCCCCTTCATACGAAATTTTCATCCCTTTCTTCTCTTCTCTCCCTCTTCAAAGCTCAAGAGAAGCTTGTCCCACACCCGGGATGCTTCTCAAGAGATAAAGTCAAAATTTCGTCCTCATTTCGGAAGTGGATCCCGCGACAACGACGACATGCTCCCCATTCCCATTCTTCCCGCTTCGTCCTCCTTTATCCTGCCTCGTTCCCCGTCTTCCAAGCGTCGTTCCGTCCGGCTCGTCCTCCAAGCGACCGTCGAGGAGGATAATTCTCTCTCCATTCTTTTTAATGCTTTTTAGAGTAGATTTATTGCTTTCTAGTGTAATCGTTTTCTGCTTTCTAGTCGTAATGTTTAGTGTAACGAATAATCTCTTTGATAATGAATTCCATGTTCATACGACATCTCTTTTTGATTTTTGTTTGTAATATTCTCTCTCCCTCTCTTTTATTTACTGTAAATAAATAGATAATTTCTAATCAATTAATGTGCTTCGTGACAAATAAAACAAACGCGTAGTTTTAATCAAATGTCTGCCTTTCTGAGTTCGACCTGGGATTTCTATTCTGTTAAAAATTTTATTTGTTGAACATGAGTTCTTCACTTTCAGACTACAACGATAGGTTTTTCAAAACCAAATACGTTAGCGTAGTAACTCGTAGCTTCAACATTTTTGCACCGTTGCCAGGGAGGCGACACTCTTTGATTTTTTTTTTCACGTTTTCCAACTTACGAATCAATTACCTCACTTCTCTCCTTTCTTATTGTGATTGTAGGTATCTTCTGAGACAAGCAAAAGCAGTAGAATGGAGCAAAGTGCTGTTGAAGATTCTGTAAGTTATCTCCCACCTCCCACCGATTAGTTTTCAATTCACCACATAATAACACAAATATCAATCAACCTAGGTGTTCTTATAAACTCTAAGGTTAGTTTTGTTTGTTTGTTTGATACCCACACCAGCCTCAACCTCCACATTTAAAAAGAAATAAAGAAAAATCTCATAGAGGTACACAACCTCATCTGATTTTCAAACTCAATCGGTAAACTGATCTTTGGAGCGGGTACACACATCCAAACACATAATTGAGTAGAAATTAGATTAGGTAATCACTTGTGTGCCTAATTAAGTGGTGCAACAGGCCAATTGTTTGAGTTGATTGGGCCGCACCACTTCAATTAAAATCAACTCATCAAGTAGCTGCTGTTTAGGTTCAACTCTTAGGGATTTACCAAGCACTCCACATTCTTTTAAATTTCAAAGGAAAACTTCTTCACTTGTGCTTTCAAAACTTGGTGTGCCAACAAAACTTGTTTGAAAATACCTAAAGTTGAATCCTAAAAGCTACTAAGCAAGATTTGAACCTTAAAATTCAATGCATCAAAAATAATCTTGCTTGAAAACCACTGGTTGTGCACGCACACACACATCAATCAATCATTAAGAGAACAACCCAGATAAAGGTCCCATCACAGTCCAAAGCACATGCAAACCTAGCCCTAAATAAAATAGAGTAGACATTGGCCTTAAGGATTTGACTCACTCTTCAGAGCCCAGAACAAGATTATTTTCGATTAGTCTGTTTCTACTATTCAATCTGATGTCTAGTTAGGGGAGCAGAATCAAACGATCGAGGTTGGGGGGTACACTAGGAACCGAAGGTGCAAGCCGAAGGAAGAACCTTCTACCCAATGCCTCCTTCTAACTGGTTGGATTGAACAGACAGAAGCAGATCAAATCATTTCTTTATCTCAAGATGGGTTTTAGGAGTCTGTAGGTCTTTAGGTTAGCCCACTTAAGGACAGGTTTGATTACTTGTATTGCAGGGTGCCTTTCTTCCTCCCTTCTCTCATGAATCCTTCCACATTTTATACGCATTCTTGCTCTTTCCCTCCTATTTTGAGTTATCCTCAACATGATGATTATCCCAACTCGTACTATAATCAACCATCAGTTAGTTGGGATAACTCGGATTGGGGATACAGTTTCGGACCTCCGTGTTTAAGGTCTAACCCTGAACACTATGATTGTGATTTCTATCCTTCTTAGGGTCACATCGATTATAGATCATCACCCCTTCATGGACAACCTAATACGATCTACAATCAAGAAGGATACACTGATTCTTACCCATCCTCTGATTACATTGCCTTTAGGTCATCACCACCTTTTGAACAATCTGAAATGACCTATTATCAGGAAGGGTATAACGAATCTCAATTCATTAACTCCTCTGCACTGATCCCAAACCCGCCCAACCCTGAACCAACTCATTTGGTTCAGGTTAACCAGGCTCAAAATAAGGTTTTGGCTAACTTGAGGAATACCATACAATCTTTAGAAGTTCAGCCAATACCTTGCATTGAAAAATTGGAGTCCCTGATTGAGATGATTGATGATTTGAACAAGTATTTGTTGGATTGGCTCCAGGATGTTAAGGATAAGAACCCAGGTGAGTTTCTACTTGGGAGGTTAGCGAAATTGAGAATGAGATTTGTGGTTGCTTTGGTTCAATCATGGGATGATTCCCAGGATGAACCCCCTTCAGGACAGCCAAGGTCAGAACCTGCTCAGGCACTTATCGGGGGGACACGTGTTACGAGGCAGACCAGATTGAATTAGAGCAACCAATTAAGGATGATCTGATTTCTTCACCTAAAATCCCTGAGCCAGGGTACGAGGAAAAGTATGTCTCCATGGACCATAAAATGACAGATGATTTTGGGACATATATTAATACGGATTTGGATTTCTTTGATTCTGATGGTGAAGATTCAAGTTACGAAGTCTCATGCGAGTTTACAGAATATGATTTTTTGTGAGACGATTGGGCCTAAGGAATCTGATACATCATTTGATAGCCCAATAACTGAGGAAACTGATCTTATTGGGGCTCACATTACGGATCCAGAATCGCATTTTCTGGAGGATTCAATCCAATTCCCTGATTGTCAGTTACACTCATTGAGCTTATAGATGATTCTATTTTTGAGATAACTCGACCCAAGTCAATTTTGATTCAGCCACATCGTTTAGACTTGGAAATTTCAGACGGGGTGATTAATATGCTGGAGGTTTCAGAATTTGACATTCCAAATGAGGAGGATAGGAGCTGGGAAATTTTGATTTGGGAACAAATTCCGGAGGAAGTAGAAGACCGAGTCTAAGGGTTCCAATTCATCTGAAGCCATCAAACCAAAACCCTTATGACATTTGTTCTGAGGATGTTCAACCCAACCATACGTTCATTGATTATCCTTTCGATATCGAATTTTCTGTAACCTGACTCTTTGGTCTTGGGTTGCATCCTCATAAAACGCAGGCCCGACCCCACTTGCATACTGATTTTAGGTTTTGGGTAATTTTTATCCAGAACCTTAGATATTCTCGATTATGGGGTATGGGTCTACACCACAATTTGGTCCACATTTGTGGACATCTGCTGGTAGGTCAGAGGTTTCTTCTTTTTATTCAGATTCTGATTTACACCTATGAATTCTTTATTTCTCTTCTTTGTATAGTGTGCCTAGCTGAAGGCACTAAATTCAGCTCAAATACAGTTTTTTGTTTATCTCGAAGCGGACCCGACATTCACGCAATTCAGGTGCTTTCTACTCTATTCCACTATGTTTTATGTCTTTTTAATACAATGAGGACATTGCATTAGATAGGCATGGGGGGGTGGATATTCATCTCTGAATTAATTTGTCAGCTCCGTAGATTCATTTTATTTTCTTTTATTTACATATTAAAAAAAAATGGAGTTAGGAAAGAGAACTTGGGCTTAAGAAAATTTTCAATCTAAGGAAATATTACATTAGGATCTGAACACAAAGACCCTTCAGGTCTTCAGACTTAATCAGCCTGTGTATCCATTAAAATGTGGATTTATTTTTTGAGTCCCCGCCAACCTGAATTCTATTTTAATTCGAGTAAATAAGTTTGGGTGATAAGTACACGACTTATCAACTTGCCCTCTGATTTGAGGGAACTTTAAGCCTAAAAGCATCTACACACTATCTTGTCATTGACTTGTTAATCGGCGGTTCTAACGGAAATTGGGTAGCTAATGAACCTTTTAGGGTGATATGATTGGTAAGTTATCGTGGGTAACAGCCCATAGGTAGGTTGTCTAGAGCCCAGTCACTGGACCATTCTCTTTTTGCTGCCTTTAGGTAAATCTTAGACCAGGGAAGCCACCTACTTAAAAAAAAAAGTGAGAAAAAGAAAGTTAAAAAGGAGAAAAGAAAACAAAAAAATAAGAGAAATAAGCCGCACTTCGCCGCACGAGTATGGCTGGCAAGTTATCGGTGGTAACAGCTCATCGACCGGTTGTCCAGAACCCAGCTCAATAAATGCACTGAAAATTCCCAAAACACTTAGGAAGAAGCGGAGAAGTAGAATAAACCAGGGAGATATACACTGGATTTACCCTTGTGTGGACCCCATAAAAATAAAAGTAGAGAGAAAGCTACTGATTGTAAAGATACACCTTTAGGCAGAATTATCTTTTTAAGGTCACCTAGAGGTATAGAAATCCAAAGTCCGTTTTAACTGCCGATCAACAAGTCTATCACATTCACAATAAGATGCTTAGAACTTAGTGTTCTCATCAAATCTTGGGTGAGTTGAATGGCTATAGAAAGCCACTCTTAAACCTTAAAACTCAAAAATCCAAAAAATTAGAAAAGAAGAAAAAGAGAAAAACAAAATTTTCTTTGAATATGGTGAGGGCTTAAGGCGGTCTGCATTTTGGCAGATACCCAGGCACTGTGTGTCTTTGAAAGTTCAGATCCTAAGTAAATATTTTCTTAATGATTGAAAATAACTTATTCCCAAATAATCTAACCTAATTCTTTTATAAATAGCATATAGTTTTTGCTAGGGACTAGCAAAAGATAGGCATGGGGGTATGATGTAAACATGTTTACACTACATAAGATGTCTATTTATGCATGTTCTTAAGCATAAAATTGCATTGCATGCTATGAATATTGCATAGCATGTATCATCTTGCATTTAGATTAGTTTGAATAAAATGGAGGTTAATTGTCTCCTTTTATGTTCAAGGACAGGGAAATTTTTTATTAGGGCCTCAAATCGAAGTTCCAACCATACAGATTTGATCAGGGCGATGATTGGAGTTCAACGACCACAAGATCGCCCTAATCAGACATCTGTAGCATAAGATAGAGACTGGGGAGCCCTAGAAGATCAAGAGCCAAGATGGTGTGAATCCACACTTTAGATGACAAATCCGACCGCACGGATGGATTCGGATCGACGATCACAGGCTAACGACATGAAAATTGACTCAATCCGATAACTGTGGCACCATCTACATCAGCCAGAAGATGAATGGCCAAGATGGCACCACGTGGTGCCATCTCAGTCGCCCAACCGGCCGCTACACCCACCACACCCTGTCTTCTTTGTTGCTTCTCCGCCATTGGATGCGCCACAGCCATTGGATGCGCATCCAATGGCTGTGGATGCGCACGCATAAAACGTTTCTACGACACAAATGCCTCTGTAGCGTAGCGGGTGAGCGCTTACGAGAACATGCGGTGCGCGTTCGATTCTTCATGAGAGGCAGCTGAGGCACGGTGAGCCGGCATGATTGACCGCTCGATCGCTATCAAGCGGTCGCACGCACACGATAGAGCTCACGTCGCATCAAATGCCCACGCGTAATGCGGGATTAGATGCGGTGAGTGCGCGATGAGAAGGCACGGCGAGGACGTATCTCAGTCGTTCGATCTCGCGATCGAACGATCGAGAATTCAAGAATGTGAATGCACGTTTCATGCGTGGGAGGCGAGTGGGCGCGCGAGCGTCGCCCCCAAAGGCCACGTTCAGACCTTTAGCGATGGTTTTATCCATCACTAAAGGTCCAAAATTAATGTTTTCCAAATTAAAAAGACCAAATTTCCCTCACTCCTTGCAACTATAAAAGGAGACCCCCTCCATACGAATTTTTCATCCCTTCCTTCTCTTCCTGTCCAAAGCTCAAGAGAGCTTGTCCCACACCTAGGATGCTTCTCAAGAGATAAAGTCAAAATTTCATCCTCATTTCGGAAGTGGATCCCACGACGATGATGACGTGCTGCCCCGTTCCCATTCTTCTCACTTCATCCTCCTTTGTCCTGCTCCATTCCTCGTCTTCTAGGCGTCGTTCCATCCGACTCGTCGTCCAAGAGACCGTTGAGGAGGATAATTCTCTCTCCATTCTTTTAATGCTTTCTAGAGTAGATTTACTGCTTTCTAGTGTAATCGTTTTCTGCTTTCTAGTCATAATGTTTAGTGTAACGAACAATCTCTTTGATAATGAATTCCATGTTCATATTACATCTTTTTTTGATTTTTGTTTGTAATTTTCTCTCTCTCTCTCTTCTATTTATTGTAAATAGATATATAGTTTCTAATCAATTAATCTGCTTCGTGACAAATAAAACAAATGCGTAGTTTTAATCAAACGTCCGCCTCCCTGAGTTCGACTCGAGATTTCTATTCCGGTATAAATTTTATTTGTTGAACACAAGTTCTTCGCTTTCAAACTACAACGGCAGGTTAACGTAGTAACTCGTAGCTTCAACAGTGCTACTGCAATGTTTCCTTAATAAAATAATCAAAATTCAAAAATCAATTTCTTCTTCAATGGCATGAAATGTAAAAGCTTTTTAACCCAAAAACAAAGGTTGTCTTTCCTCTTGCATGTGCGTGAAGAAGGGTGAACGGTGGGAGGCGCAGCCGCACGTGGAGGTCGCTGGTGATGAGGGCTACGCGTGGGTGGTCGCAACGTGGTTGATGGTGAGAGGTGGAAGTTGGCCGGCAACGTGGAGCTCCACTGGCAGTCGTGTGGGGTATCTTCGATGATTCTGGGGTCATGGCTGAGGTGATGGGAATGACATAGGCAAGATGTGCCGGTGATCATGGCCGTGGTCGTGGACTCGCGGTGATGGAGTCGAGTCTATCTTGGCAAGAAGGTTCTCCTCCACCGTGGAGGAAGAAGATGCTAGAGAGGGAGTTTCCTCCTGTGGAAAGGAAGATGATCTCTTGGTTGTCCATCTGCTCCTTGTTATAAAGAGAAAAAGAGAGGAGAATTTAGAGATTAGTTGGAAAGAGAGAGATCTGTAAGGAAAATAAGGAAGGGGAATTACCATACAATTATTGATTTGCTCAACACATGAGTGCCATTATTCTCTTCCCAAGTTAGGCTTGCCAAAAATAGTAGAACTAGATTACAACAATGCATAGCTCTCCCTCAAAAATATTTGATTGACTTCCTGCTAAATAAATTTCTTTCCTAAACATTTTGGTGCCAATTAATTGCCAATTTTGTCTTTCCATCATTCCTACATATGTAATTACTGTATCAGTATGCTTACGGAGTTCATGAAAATGTAGGAACCATAAATCGTGAGCTTATTAATTTCTCAATGTAATACATTCTCGAAATCCATTCCCAACTTCAATTTAAATGCTCTTAGGCATAATTTGAATCCACTAAAGTGGACCTATCAACATACTTCCACGTGAGACAAACACCGGGGTGAGTGCATGATTGCATAGCAATCATAAGACCTAATATACTTTGTAAGCACCTCTATTTTGATGCACTAAAATTATGTTTATTGCAAGACTAATATTTTATTACTATCACGAATCAGAGCTTCTCTCATGGATCAAGATCATATGGATGCTAATCTGTCTTTTACTTTTATTGAGTCTAGGATATTGTTGTAAGGAACCTCAAAATAAAACTCAAATGGATTTTTGCACTTTTCTCTAAAATCAGTTTCTAGGGTTATTTATTGACCAATAAGACTAATTGATTGACCAACCAGCTTAGTTAATCGATTAAACCAGCCCATTTTAGGAAGTTGATTAATACACTTTTAATCGACCAATTAAGCTAGTTAATCGACCAATCAGTGATCGATCAAATAACTGGATTGATCGACCAAATCTTGTTTTTATTAACCAATCTTCCTTAGTTGATCGACCAATTTCATTTCCTTCTCAGGTCAAATTTTTAGTATAAATAGAGGTATGCAGCACTTTTTCATATAACTTCCAATAGAAAAAACCTCCAAAAGAATAGAGCTTCTTGTGCTTCTTTAAGTGCTTTTGCGCTTCGTTTCTCACGCCTTTCAAAGCACGTCGTTTCAAACCTCCATTGAAATTCTGGTTTGATTTTTATTGAGATTCCATAGCTCTACATTGTTCTTTTACGTTGTTGTTTTGATTAACAGATCCCAAGTTGTTGGGGAAGATCCATTGTAGTTGTTGTTGTGCTTCTCTTCAGGTTATAAAGAGAAGTGTTTGTAAAGAGGTTGTGCCACCCTTGTTAAAGTGGTACGATAGTAGATTGACCAGCCTTGACTAGTCGAGAAAATCCTAGGTTGAGAGGCTTAGGTAGTGGTTTTAACTTGATTTAGGTTTCCACTATAAATCCAGGTGTAATTTGCGCTTGATTTTGTTGTGGATTTATTTTTGATTCATAAGTTTTTTAAAAGTAATACTATACACTTCTCCTCTCTAGTATACTTTATGATCCACAAGCAACCCACATTTGGTATCAGAGCTCGATTATCCAGAAGATGTCCAAGTTGACTGTTGACACATATGCAGAGGGATAGTCAACAGTTCAACCTCCATTATTCGATGGAATGAACTATAGCTACTGGAAGACCGAGATGCAGATATTCCTGGAGTCAATGGATTACGAAGTATGGGATGCAATTGCTTCTAAGTACACACGCCCGAAGATTAAGGAGGGTGTGGCAGCGACTCCGGATCAGAAGAAGATGGCAACGCATAATGCAAAAGCCATGAATGCAATCTTCTGTGGGCTTTTCAGAGTGGAATTCAACCGAGTTTTAGCCTGCAAGACAACCCACAAGATTTGGAGCATCCTTAAAGTCACTCACGAGGGAACGTTGAAGGTAAAAGAAACCAGAATTAATTTACTAACTCAAAATTATGAGCTTTTCAGAATGAAGAAGGGGGAGTCAATCAAAGAGATGTTCACATGATTCATGGATATCATAAACTCTCTACGAAATCTAGATCAGGATATAAAGGATGAAGCTTTGGTATGGAAAATCCTTCGATCGCTTACCAGTGATTGGGAGACAAAAACAACAGCCATACAAGAATCAAAAGATATGTCCACTTTGAAACTGGATGATCTTATTGGAAGTCTAATGGCTTATGAAGTCCAGCTCCAACACATGAAGGAGCATGAAGATGAAGGAATCAAGAAGAAGACTGTAGCCCTTGAAGCCAATCAGCAATCTGAAGATTCGTCAAGCGGAGAAGAAGAGGAAGACAGCCCTTCTTTCTAGAAAGTTCAGAAAGTTCCTTAAGAATAAGAGGAGCTGGAGGAAGAAGAAAGAAGAATCCAAAGCAGATGCGATCACCTGCTACAACAAGAGAAAAGGACATATTAAGAAAGATTGTCCAATTCTCAAGGAGTTAGAAAAGAAGAAATTTCTCGGAAAGGAAGGGAAGAAAAAGGCCTTTACATCAACATGGGATGAATCAGATTCGAGTTCAGAAGAAGAAGAAACATCAGGGGAAGAAGCTCTTCTAGGACTGATGGCTCTAGAAGATAAGGTAACCTCTTTCTCATAAGATGAGTTATTAAAAGCATTTTTTGAGATGCGTAGCATAGCTAAGTCACTGAAATTAGAAAATAAAAACTTAGAAAAAGCATTAAGGGAAGAAAGAGCACAAAAAGATATGCTTACCTTACAAAACAAAGAATTATCTATTGAAATTACTTTAGAAAAGTCACATATAGACAATCTAAAAGTAGATATAGATAAGCTAAAAGAAAATTCTGCTATTCTCTTGAATGACTTCGTTAAATTCACTAAAGGTAGTAAAAATTTGCATAAGCTATTAGGAACACAAACCCAGAGCACTACAAAGTTTGGGTTAGGATACATACCTAAAAGTAATCATGAAGCATCTAGTTCTAGCCAAAACAAGAAGAAAGGTAGCTTGCCTAAACAGGAAGCACAAGCTAACCACCGTGGACCCAAACAAAAATGGGTACCAAAAGCATTTTTGCAATCCTATTTTGTAGGTCAAGTAGACTATAAGTAGACATATCAAGAAACTAATGGAACTCTAAAGCCTCTCTATAGATCAACCAAACCAAGACCTCACAAACGCAAACCAATGACAGGATCAAGAAGAAGGAAGATGGATCATGGACAATGGATGTTTCAAGCACATGACCAGAGAGGAAGACCTATTTCTGCAACTCCACCACCAGGAAGGTGGTACGATCACATTTGGGAACAACTGCAAGGGCCATATAGTTGGTACTGGCCAAATTGGTAGCTCCTCCACATCTTTTGATAATGTACATTTAGTTAGTGGACTAAAACATAATCTTCTTAGTGTAAGTTAAATATGTGATAAAGGATATAAAATAACTTTCACTTCGAATGGATTTAAAATATGAGATAAGGAAAAAAACAAACTATCCTTAAAGGAAACAGACATAAAGATATCTATACTGTCAACTTCGACAAATGTGACAGTCTTGAATGTCTTACCACATTTGACGAAGAGGCAATACTTTGCTACAGACGACTAGGTCATGTTTGATTGCGCAGCAATCATAAGCCGTAATTCACCTGAATTAAGGTAGAACCTAGCTTAACATAGGCATTCTGCATACATACACATCGTACTTTGCATCTTAGATGATTTATATGTTTTATACAAATAATGTGCTATTTGAGAGGTATTAATAATTGCAGGTAATCCAGGGTTGCAGATGACCGATCCAATCTTATGGATCTGTTCGGAATAACTACGGGAGTCCAACACTTCTATGAGCACATCAATCAGACTCCCGTAGCACCCTAGGGAGTCTACAAAAGAAGCAGGATCCAAGGGACAAATTGAAGAATATCCGGACCTTAGATGACAATTCCAACCGCACGGATGGATCCAGATCGATGTTCGCAGTCCAATGGCGTAGAAATCAACTTAATCAGAGCCCTACATCATCAGATATAAGGAGAAGATGGACGACCACGATGGCGCCATGTGGCACCATCGCAGTCGCCCCTCACTGCGCCCCAATCTGGAAAGGAGAACCGCGGGCCATTTGATCGTCATCCAACAGCCACGATGCAACCACGTCGCCTGCCTCCAACCCCCTCATCACACACGGGTGAGATCTCGACTGTTGGATTCCCATCCAACGGCTGAGGGTGGCTACACGCTATTTGGAAAGCGTGACAATCCACACGAGTAGCGTAGTGGAGAGGGCACTTAATAGATCGCGCATGACGCGGGATCAAAGCACAATTAGGAGATGGGCACCCATGGATGAAATTCCAACACTGGATCTTCATCGGGAAAATCGGTGGCGAATGCGTGGCGAGTGAGGAAGCATTGGATGCTAACGCGCGTGATGACGTGTGCCTTAAGGATTCAGCGGGCGCTGTGCAGGCTTTTTAAGCCATCTGATCTGAGGAGCGTTAGGACTTAAGGCGTGTTTGAGCGCTGAGAGGCAGGTGCGTGAGCGTGTGGGCGAGCGCAGGTGAGTGGGAGCCGTCGGATCTTGATCCAAGGGCGCACAGGCTGCCACGTGGCAGCATCAGAACAAATCAAGGATAAAAGAAGGATTTGGAAGGCTTAATCAGGGCCGTTGATCTCTCGATGAACGGATTTGATTAATCTGAAGCCTTTGCACGGATTTAAGGGCCCAAATACCCTAAATGCCCTTCACTAAAGCTATAAAAAGGGGCCTAAGGGCCCCCTTTGAAAGGCATTCTTTAGAATTTCTTCTTCCTCCTTCTACAACCCCTCTCTCTTCTTCTTCCCATCTTCTCTGCATCCGTCTCTGCGCCTCCATCTGAAGCGTACATTGGGCCACCTTGATGGATTGTTGCTGCTCTTCCCAACCTCTCCAGAAGGCCACCACGGACCACTCGTGGTGCCCTCATGCTGTTACAATAGTGGTTGTTTACATTCATTTTTTAGCCTATTGCATATATCAAATTCAATCTCTTTGTGATGTGGATATTGTGATTGATTGTTTCTATTATTTAGTAATCATATTGAAAACAAACGTATGAAATCAAAAGTACTTTCTACCTCCCTATGATCGACTGGGACTCACCAAGTTTTGTTAATTTATTTGCTCGAGATGTATTTCTTGCTATACTACAACGTGCTCATTTTTTACACGATCTATGCCCCGAACAATGTACATGAGAAACATTAGTCGACTTGTGAAACATGAACTTGTCAAAAGTCTGCCAAATATCAACTTCAAGAAAAGCAAAGTCTGTGATTCTTATCAAGTTGGTAAACAAACAAAAAATCCTTTCAAACCAAAAAGGATGGTTAGCACCTCTCAACCCCTATAGCTACTTCACTTAGATTTATTCGACCAAACAATTCGAAAGCTTAAGCGGGTGCAGATACTGTTTAGTCATAATCGATGATTTTTCTAGTTTTACGTGGGTATCCTTCTTAAGAAGTAAGGATTTAACTATTGATGTTTTTAGCAAGCTTATAAGAAGACTATAGAATGAAAAAGGATCTGAAGTAATTATAATTAGAAGTGATCACATAGGAGAATTTGAGAATGAATCTTTTTCTAATTTCTGTGATCAATATGGGATAAAACACGAATTTCCTTTCCCTAGAGCTACACCGCAGAATGGTGTAGTTGAAAGGAAAAATAGGATCCTGCAAGAGTGTGCTCGTACAATGCTGTGCGAGTCAAAGCTGCCTTGATATTTTTGGATAGAGGCGATAAACATTGCTTGCTACATTCAAAATAAATCCTGTTTGATGCGTAAATCGCATTTTAAAATATGATTACATCGTAGTATAGTGCGAAATATGTTGACAAATAAAATATAACGAAACTTGGTAAGTCTCGGTCGAACTCAAGGAAGCGGAAAATGCGAATTTAAAATTGATAAGTTAACTAGATTCCTAAAACTAGACTTGACTCTTAAACAAGTAATTCAATTTTCAACTCGCGAATATTAATCTCACCCATTCTCTTATTTTCGCGGATAATGAGTGCACTCATTAAGGAGATATAAAATGTAAATATGTGCGTTTCAGTTTCCATTATTTTCGTTATGTTAGTACTATTGAGTAAGTTCAAAAAAATGTGCGAGTCGCTAATAAGAATCGGTGCTGCCATACGAATATGTTTTCTTTTTTTTTTCAATTTTTGTTTTGCAAATTTTTTTGGGATTTTTGATTTTTGAAAATAAAGATCTACTCTCACTAAATACTAAATAGAAATAGCAAGAGATATTTGAAGTACACCAACTTTATAGATATCATATAATTGTTTCACGTCTAGTTGAATACTTGACAATAATAAAAAAATACTAGAATCACTAGAAATAAATATATTAGAAATAAAATTAATGGGAAAAATTATATCTATAGAAAGAAGATACCAAGGAGTAGCCCTTGGTGACCTTTGGGATGTGTGGCAGAGTAGTGGTGGTCCACCAAAGATGACCACAAGGGTGACCTTGGTGGACAATGAAGAAAGGAGATGGGGTGGAGGCCGGAGATGATGGAGAGCCGGAGAGAGGATAGGAGGACGAGGCACGGATGGCAGAGGACGGATGCGGTTTGGAAAATGAGTAGAGAGATAAATAATAATAGGAAGTGGTCATTCACGGCGGTGGGATTTTGATTTTGCCACTAGATGGAGTATTTTTTTCTTTTATATTTTTTTAATTGGAGGGGATAAAATGGAACTTGATTGGGATTTCGGTGGTTGTTGTGGGGAATTTGGTTATCTAAAATAGGGTCCACTAGAAAAATTTTAAAAGTAGGCATTTCTAGAATATGTACGTAAGTGTCCGTACGTGATTGTGGGTAGCGCTTGATGTGTTTACATGGATATATGTGGGTATATGTTTGGGTTGATGTCCATGGGTATGTTTTTACGTGGGTGTGTGTTTGTGTATTGGGTGTGGATGTGCATGGCCGGTGGGCATGGATAGGAATGGGTTAAGGCTTACGTAGGTTAGGTATTTAGTAGGATTTTGTTGTGTAGTGTATAGGAGTAAGGTGGGGTTGGGTTGGTTCAACTTAGGTTGGGTTATGTGGGGGTGTGTGTATGGGGGTTTTAGGTTAG
This sequence comes from Thalassia testudinum, assembly GCA_037157565.1. Taxonomy (NCBI): domain Eukaryota; kingdom Viridiplantae; phylum Streptophyta; class Magnoliopsida; order Alismatales; family Hydrocharitaceae; genus Thalassia; species Thalassia testudinum. The sequence goes on along the minus strand of JAZHRO010000056.1, from coordinate 100,210,483 downwards.
CCTAAATTAGGTAGTAGTGTATCTAGTTAGGAATAGGTGGGATCTAATTAGGATCTAGGTGAGTCCATAAAAGGGAAGTTGGGACTAGGAAAGGGGAATTGGTGCAAAGGAATTAGGTCTAGGTTGGCTTTGGGTTAGGATAAGTCTATTTGGTGGTTGATGGGGTAATACATTTATTCCTCCTTCTCTATTCTCCTTTTATTTCTTCTATTCTTTGGCTTTTTGAATATTTTTCTCATTTCCTCCATCTTATTTCTTTATCTTTTTTTTCTTGATTTATTATTCCGGTATAGACTTGCAATCACAAGATAAGACATTATATCATAATTAGGTTCATAAAACACATTATTTATTAATAAGAAACTAAATATGATGCAAATGCAAACTATGCATAAAATGAATGCAATATTTATAACTATGTTAGAAATCTATCCTAATCAAGGCATTTCATCATATTTAGTTTCTTATTAATAAATAATGTGTTTTATGAACCTAATTATGATATAATGTCTTATCTTGTGATTGCAAGTCTATAACCGGAATAATAAATCAAGAAAAAAAAGATAAAGAAATAAGATGGAGGAAATGAGAAAAATATTCAAAAAAGCCAAAGAATAGAAGAAATAAAAGGAGAATAGAGAAGGAGGAATAATTGTATTACCCCGATAATAACCTAAGCAACAGATCCAAGTGAAAAGCCAACACACACTTAAAGTTCGTACTTAACCCTCAGTAAAAATTCTATTGGGATAGGCAAACTTCTTCCCTCGGGGATACAATAATTTGAAATTTCTACCTCGACTTTCTAACTTAGGTAGAAGATGTTTGAGTCAAATGATTTCATATTTAGTGGCTCAATTCATCTGGTGCTACATAGAGACTAATATTGCAGACTCTAGATTTGTAGACTATTAAACAAGTCAACCCATAGAGGCACAAAACTGTGCTCTCTTTTAGTTCCTTTGTACTCACTCTTTCTCTCCCTCTTCTTTCTTTTTTTTTTTTCGAGCTCACAATTAACCAGATTGTGTAAATATACTCAATATTTGGTGGCCTCACATGGCATTAACACTTTAATAAGTTCTGATAACCCTACAACTTAGTCAGAATTTCTCAGCCAGTATCCGGGCAGTTAGAAATATAGAAAAGTAGGTATAGGTCAAATCTGGTGGATTGCAAATGACAGTGGGTATTGTTGCCTTAGTGAAATTTATTCATAACACATAAACACAACTATGAACTTAAACTTTTTTTTTTGAAATTTTTCTCTCTTTTTTTTTCTTCTTCTATATATTTTTTCTTCTTATTTTTTCTTTGTTTTTTTCTACTTATTTTATTTTATTTTTTTGTTTTGTTTTATTTTTCTTTCTTTCTTTGTAACTACCAACACAACACAACACAACACAACTTTCATTTTTGAGGCATTATTCAGAAATGATGGTGTTCAAGAGGATATTGTGTGACTTATTTGTTGGAAGTGCCTACTCACATCATCGGGAATGAATGGATAGGACAATGTATTTATAACCTTTGACACTGATACCCTCTTTCAGTCAAGAATTCCATAAAGGATGGTTGTGACCATCCATCTTAGTCATAGTTTTATTAGAACTTGATTTTTGCATATTTGCCTTATTTGGTGGCTCTCAAAAATTCACACAAAGTTTGTACGCAGGAATCGAGAGTGGAAAACTATGCCTACTTCTGGGTATCATTATCTAATTATCTAGAACTTAAGAGTCCTCACACTAGACTTAGAGCACCAGTAAATACTTTACTCTCACCTCACAAATGTTTGGTGGATCTACTGAAAGATAGTTTGCCAACTCCCTAACCAACTGTCCAAGGGTTTAGGAAAAGAAGCACTGCTTCTTTTCGATAAACTAAAAATGTCTATTGGCTTTCATAATGGATCTATTACAAAGTCTACGTGGAAGTAAAATAATTATATTGGATTCTAAACTAAGAAACAATTCAAGAAGAAAATTCTCAATAAAATCTCCTTGATAAAAATCTTTTTGAATAAACGCTATGTATAATTGTTGTTCTTTTTTTTTCTTTAGTTTAGGTATTGGCAAAAAATCTTCAGTGTAAGTATACTACCCTCGCATGCCTAAATTTGTGCATGTTCTCATGCATGAAAATAAACATAAAACATATAATAACTTAAAGTGCAGAGAGAGGGAAAAGGTAGAAATCACCTGGAAAAGCTTCTAAATATTAACATTCAGTATATTCCAACACTTATACAAATGAGAAGACAAATATGCTATATATATATAAAGAAAATAAGAGTTATGTACATAGGTATAAATAAATAATTGTTGAGTTTAACACCTCCAGCTGGACGAAAACTCTGTCACACGTCATCAAGAGGACGTATCATTTCATCAGTAGGAGGAGGTTCCTGGCCTAAAAATGGCTTGAGGCATTGGCCATTTACAGTAGAAACATGCCTAGTTTTCGGGTCTTGGATTTGGATAGCCCTATTTGGATATGGGAAAATCACTATAAAAGTCTAGTCCACTTCGATTTTAACTTCCCAGTAAAGAATTTTAGCTTTGAATCAAACAACCAGACTTGCTGATTGACAGAAAATGATTTCCTCCGGATGTGGTGGTCATGAAAGGCCTTGGTTTTATCCTTGTAAATTTTTGCACTTTCATAGACCTCCACCGTATTTCCTCGAACTCACTGAGCTGGAGCTTCCTTTCACAACCTCCTGTATCAAGGTTAAAATTACACTTCTGCATTGCCCAAAAGGAGCGGTGCTCCAGCTCAATCGAAAGATGACCTTCTACCGTCGCATGGCTCCCAAGGACTAACTAGGATAGGTCTTAGCGACCTTCTACCATGCATAAACCAACACAAGGTCTGGTTAAGAGTCCTAGGCTAGGATGTAAAGTGCAAGAAGGAGTTAAGTGACTACTCAATCCTTCTTAAGCAGTTATTAGCCTGGTGCTTAAGGTCTGGTTGGAGGCACTAGGACAAAAAGTAAACCCTAAGGTGGAAGCCTAGGATTTATGCTTCTAGGTTTTAAGGCCTATAGACCCTGTTCTTGGATAAAACTATTCCCTAGATCAGTGCAGAAGTCCAAACAGTATGAACATTGGTATGCAACTTCCTTTCACAATTATATTTTCAGAGAATATTTTTCCAAGATTTTATAATATACATAAAAATAGTTATGATTTTTATATCCTCAAAGGGTCAGATAGTTCGGTCAGGCCCCTCTGGTTTATTTCAGATCAAAACTGTATCATAACTACTCCAAAAAATTTTGAAATTTTATTGGTCAAACTAAGTTTCAGTGGCTTTCAAATGACACAAACTTCAATTTAATCGAATCTATGTAGTGGTCGGAATAATTCTCCAAAGTTTGGATAGATTGAAAAAAAATTGATTCTGACCCCATATAGTTTATGAATTTTTAAAAATTCCAAAGTTGGAATTTTCTTATAAAAATGGTGTCATTTGAAAGATAATTTGATTTTTTAGTTATGGTTCAAATTTCAAGATTTTTTGAGGTCCAATTTTTTGGCAATCGAATTTTAAAAATAAGTTTGAAGTCTTAGCCGAATTGCTAAAAATAGAATAAGGCTGTTTAAAGGATAAAATGATATTAATAATCACCCTTGATAAAAAAATATCAAAAAATATGATCAACAAACTTAAATTAAAAAATTTATATTTTTTTTATATTTTTGAGGTTTTTTTTATTATAACTAACTAAAACAAACTTTCAAATAAAAGCAATCCTAACAAATCTTAACAACAAATCCAATAGAATATATATATTTTTTCAAAATCTAATACTAACTAAAAAAAATTTAAATGAAATGTGTGCACCTTTTTTTTTTTTTCAGCCACGGATTGACACGTGCGAAGATCTTTTCCCGCTTTGAACCTACACACAGAATAGACACAAAACAACTAATGAGATATCAATTTCAAAATCATCATGCCTCCCTGCTTCCTCAGGATGGTTCTTCCTCCTACTCTTATTCTGATAGGGAACCACTAAAGGAAGACAAAGGAAAAAGACCAATGACTGAAGACCCTGAGATTCCTCTCCCTTTTTCTGGAGCTGTCATTAGAGATTCATTGAGGTAGAAAAAGGGAGTTAAGAATCATGAGGACCTTGTGGTTAGGTTCAAAGAAGTACATATTTAGGTTCCTCTTCTCGTTGTCATAGATCACATTCCTGCTATTTCCAGGTTCTTCAAGGACTATTGTACCCTGAGGTGACAACAGAAGAAGGGAACAAAACCCAAGGAGGTTTTGTCTTAGCAAGCTAGTGCGGTAAAAATAAGTAATCTACCTCCTAAAAAGGACCTTGATACACCTTTGATCTCTTGCTTCTTGCAGGACTCACCATTTAACAGAGCCCTTTTTGATTTGGGTTCCTCCAATAATTTGACTCCCACTACTATTTATGATCGATTTAGATTTGGGGAGTTGAAACCTACCTCGGTTACTATTCAGTTGGCAGATCGATTGGTGAAGGTACCGAGAGGGGTTATTGAGAACGTCATTGTGAAAGTCTACAGATTCTGTTTTCCAGTAGATTTATTTATACTTGATATGGAGGTTCCTGCTGATCTCCGCAGTGCACCTATTATTCTAGGTCACCCATTTTTGGCGACTGCTCGTGCAAACATCGATTGTGCATCTGCATGCATGGAAATTTACCTAGGGAATGAGAGATTAAGACTGGATATATTTAGGGCATCCAAAAATTTTCATTGTGATCAAATCGAGGACGAGTATGAGGATGATGATTAGGAGTATTGTGGCAACATTGGGCTTCTCTGCAGTGACCCAATGTCTGATTCATCCTCATTGACATCAGGGTCGATTGATTCCTACCTAGGGACTGAGACTACTGCTCTGCATATTTCACCTTTCCCCTCAACTGATTGATTGGGGTGTGTATCTGATCCAATACCCCAGACTTGGTATATCCTGGTACGTTTGGAGGACTTTATGGTTCTGACTCACTACTGCATTTGCAGACCAGTATGGTTGATATGGACAGACTCAGTCCATATGAGAGGTTTCATGATGAGATTTATGATCCATTCTTACCCTTTCCAGCGTTACATGATCATCTTGTTGCTGCAACCACTACTACCCTTCCTGTAGTAGTTGAGTCTGATGGCTCTAAGCATAATAATAATCAGGTATACCTCCTTGATCCTTCCCTTTCCTTTCCTCCTCATTCTACTACTGATTCTACTTTTCCTCCACCTGTGATCAAATTGAAGCCCTTACTTGATTCTCTTAAGTATGTGTTCTTGGGTGAGCATCAAACTTTCCCTGTTATTATTAGCTCCCGCTTAACCCAAGAACAAGAACTTAAATTGATTACTATGCTCCAAGGTCATAGGGCTACTATTGGGTGGAGTATCTCTGATCTGCATGGTATTCGCCCATCATGCTACACTCATCATATATATACAGATGAGGGGGAGAAATCGACGCAACAACCTCAACAAAGACTAAATCCAAATATGATGAAGGTTGTCAAAAAGGAAATGATCAAATGGTTAGACGCTGATATCATATACCCTATTTCAGATAGCCAGTGGGTGAGACCAATACAGATTGTTCCTAAAAAGGCTAGACTCACCGTGATCAAAACCGAACAAGGCGAATCCATCCCAACCCACATTGCAACTTCTTGGCAAGTCTGCATCGATTATCGAAAACTCAATTCAGCTACTAGGAAGGACCACTTTCCATTGCCCTTCATTGACCAAATTTTGGAAAGATTAGCTGGACGGAATTATTTTTATTTTCTGGATGGATACTCTGGGTATAATTAAGTAGCAATTAGCCTAGCTGATCAAGACAAGATGACTTTCACATGTCCTTTTGGTACATTCACTTTCAAGCGAATGCCTTTTGGCCTGTGCAATGCACCTGCTACCTTTCAGCATTGCATGATGGCCATCTTTTCTGACATGATGGGGACTATGCGGAAGTGTTTATGGATGACTTCTCCATTTTCGGAGATGATTTTGACTCTTGTCTTGTAATCTCACTAAGATCCTTAAACGGTGCATTCAAGTCAACCTAGTACTATCTTGGGAGAAGAGCCATTTCATGGTGAGAGATGGCATAGTACTATGTCATACGATCTCTACGGAAGGATTAGAAGTTGGTTGTGCTAAGTCTGATATCATTTCTCGTTTACGTACCCCTAGCTCTGTCAAGAAGATTAGGTCCTTCCTGGGGCATGTTGGATTCTATAGAAGATTCATTAAAGATTTCTCTAAGATTGCTTGACCACTGACGAATCTTCTAGTTGCTGATGCCCCATTTGACTTTGATTCTAACTGTCACAGTGCTTTCATAACTCTACGAAAGGCTGTATCTGGTTCTCTTGTTCTCCAGCCACTCGACTGGTCACTGGGCTTTGAGATGATGGGCGATGCATCCGATTTTGCTACCAGAGCAGTCTTAGGCCAGCATCGGGAGCACCACCTATTTGTGATATACTACGTTAGCAAGACACTGAATGAGGCACAGTGTAATTATACTGTTACAGAAAAGGAGTTGTTAGCGGTAGTTTTCAGGATGGAAAAGTTTAGATCATACTTACTTGGGTCCAAGGTCATTATTTACACAGATCATTCAGCCCTCCAGCATTTGTTGGCTAAGAAGGATGCCAAACCATGCCTTATCAGATGGATCCTTCTTCTACAAGAATTTGAGATTGAAATAAGAGACAAAGCTAGAGCCCATAATGTTGTGGCTGATCATTTGTCGAGAATTGACCTAGCCCATATTCCTTTTTCCCCTACTATTTCTGATAAATTTCTGGATGAATCACTATTGGCCATTGACTCTGTTGATTCTCCTTGACATGTGGATATCACAAATTATCATGTCGCAGGCAAGATATTGTCGGTGTTATCTAAGGACTAAAGGATGAGATTTCTTTCTGAGGCCAGGCGTTACTTTTGGCACGATCCCCTGCTATTCCAGATTGGTCCTGACCAAGTGATCAGGAGATGTGTCCCAGATTCTGAGATCCCGAGTGTGTTATCCTTTTGCCACAGCGAGGCCTGTGGTGGGCATTTTTCCGGTAGAAAGACTGCTTAGAAAATTTTGCAGTCTGGTTTCTTCTGGCCTTCGATTTTTAAGGATGCACACCTTTATGCCACGAACTACAAGAGATGCCAGTCAGCAGGTTCCATGACTAAGCGAGACATAATGCCTCTCCAACCGATTTTGGTCGTGGAGGTGTTTGATGTTTGGGGCATTGATTTTATGGGCCCATTCCTAAACTTGCATGGCTTCGAGTATATTCTGCTACCGATAGATTATGTCTCGAAGAGGGTGGAAGCTATTCCTGCGAGGTGTGCTGATCATAAGACTGTTATCTCTTTCCTTCGGGAATGTATTTTTGTGAGATTTGGTGTTCCCCGTGCATTGATTTGCAATGGGGGAAGTCACTTTATTCATGCCCATTTCAGAGCTTTATTGAAGAAATATGGAGTTCACCATCGTATTGCTACCCCATATCACCCACAGACCAATGGGCAAGCTGAGGTGTCTAACCGGCAAATTAAACTCGTTCTTCAGAAGATGGTTAGACCCGACTGGAAAGATTGGTCTGATTGGTTAATTGATGCACTTTGGGCATATCGGACCACGTATAAGGCCTCGCTTGGAATCTCACTGTAATGACCCATTGCCTTTTTAGTTGGATAAGACATCTGGACTATCAGTTAGACGTCTATCCAGACGTTTGGACATATGTCCGGACGCCCGAAAGTAGAAGAATATCGCATATTCCTTTTGCTCTATGTGTGGGTGGCGCGTAGAGTCCCACTCTCTCTCCTTCACCCCCTTCACCCGAACCCTAACTCCCCTTCTATATAAACCCCTCACCTCTTCTTCTCACCCCCTCACACCACTCAAGCCACTGCCACCTCCACCTTCTCCTTGAGACGGTCACGCCCTCCAACCTCCCATCCCTACTGCTGTAGCCGCGGCAAGGAAGAGAGGAGTCGACGAGGGAGAATGGGGAAGAGCGAGAGCAAGAGAGTGCGAGGGAGTGAGAGCGGGGGAGGAGGGAGATGCCCATGGGGGCTTGGTGGAGCTCGAGTAGGAGCTCGTAGGAGAGAGGAGGATGCCAGCGAGGAGCTTCTCAAGCTCTAGCAGCTGCTGGAGCTATCGCTGCGGGCAGAGGTGCTAGTGGGGCGACCTATGAGGAGGTTCTGGAATTAGAAGTTTTCCAATATCAGACGTCTGGAGTGACGTCCAGATGGCTGACGAGGCACCAAGACGTCTGGAGCCGAGACTGGACGTCTGAAAGAGCAAAATTGCAAGGTACGTACCTTCATGCGCTGCTTTCTGCCATGCAGAGGATTTTAGTGCAACAAGTGTTGGGCCAAAAGTGTGCCTACGTTGTCGTACGTAAGTGAAGGCTTCAGGAAGGAGTGGGGTATGCTTTCCCAAGTACTTTTGGACATCTGACCGCATTGCCAGACGTCCGACAGTCCTTCCAGACGATTGGAAGGAGGGTGAGACGTCTGGAGCTGCCCCCAGATGGTCGTAGAGGGAGTCTAGACATCTGAGCACACCGTACGAAACACAAGGTGAGATCTAACGTCTTTTAAGACATCTGGGACTAGTCCCAAATGTTTGATTTTGGTCAGTAACCACATTTTTGGCCCGTTTAAGGCCCAAACAGAATCGGATTTTCGCAAACGAAGTACCACTGTTTTCCACTCGAGTTCCTCTAGGTGTTCGTGTTGAGTACCTACTGTTTTGAGCTTGTCTAATGTACATTGGTCGTTGGTACAGGTTACCAGCCAATGACATGTTCTGGGCCCGTAGAGACAACGAGATCTGCGGTACAGGCCCCCATTCCTCTTGTGATACCCGGTAGAGTGCTTTAATTTAGTTGTTAATATTTAAATAAAAACGTACTTAGTTGGAATAATCAGATTGAACTCTAGGGTGTGAAATGAACGCTAGGGTAGAAATGAATGAGCCTATTTAAGCTGTACTGTTTATTTGAATACATGGTTAAGATAAATTGCTAGCAAATGGCTTTAATATAATTATGAGATGCATGTTAAAATACGAGTTGCCTGTATGTAAATGAGAAATTGAACTACAAAACCACAAGTTTCATGTTTATGATTGAGAACTGAATCATGAAAACACGAGCTGCTTGTATATGGATGAGGAATGAGTTGTGAAATATGAGATCTGGATATGGATAAATGAGATGAATATGAGCATGAACCCTACGGGGAATTAGGAGTAGAACTCCTATGTATGAAAGGAACATGGAATGTAGATGGGAAGTGTGCTGGCCCTTGTGTACGTAGTAACAAGGAGAGCAACTGTCCCTTTTTAGTGTAGAGCGGAGCTAGCCTCCCTTGGGTTAGGACTCGGGGTTAGGATTGGCCACTCTACACCGACTCCTGTTGGCCCTCGCGTACGTGGTACTAAGGCATGCTACTAGTGTAGGGAGGGAGCTAGCCACCCTACGGGGCCTGGGGTTTAGCTAGCCACCCTACACCGACTTTGTTAGGCCCTTTCGGCAAACTGAGGTAGTCAGACGAGGGTGCGCCGACTGTGGAGGGGCGAGACCCCTATTTAGTTCTGAGAGGTGAGACCCCTATTTTGAGAGGGTAAGGTCCTATACTATTCCGTGCTGTACTTTGGGTGTACCCGCTAGTGGAAACGACTGACCGTCTATCAGTGTGGGGTAGCTACCCATGCGCTTATCACGCATGCCGTAGTCACCGCTACGTCTCGATAATGACCTCGAGGTGGTTGACTGGGTGTAAGACTACCACGGGGGACTCTCCCGGCCAGGAGAACACCAGGTGTATCTTCTACTCTACGGAAAAGACTGCAATCAAGATTGTTCCCATGAGGAACATGCAAGATCAAGAAATACCTGGATACTTTGAGAAATAAATGAACCAGAAACACATAAATGAGATAAATAGAAATGAGAAATAAACCTGCTGTTGTTTTACTGTACTTGCACTTAAATAATGTAAACACCACTCTACTCAGTGTTCGCTGACTCTGTCCTTTCATAACCCTGTTCAGGACTAGGAGTTGAGCAGACCGAGTTTCCGACTGTAGAGGGTGCTGGGCTAAGCTGAGCCCAGCCGTAGTCATTTTTCGTCTCTTTCATTTTTCTACTGGTGTAGTGAGTAATGGACACATATTTTACTATTCCTGTTAATTTCTATTTTCTTTCCATTTTCTGTTATTGTTGTGGTGGCATGTACTATGTTTTGAGAAAACCGTTCTACTTTCTTTACTGCTTCATTCTTTTCTTCTGCTTAGTTATATTGCATGTGTGAATGTGGTTTATTTCCTGCTTTTGGTTATTTCTTGTTGGACGACTAGGTCATGGGATTAGTCGAGTTGAGTCAGTCTCGGGTCCTGTAGGGATCTGGGAACCGGGTCGTAACAAGATGGTATCAGAGCAAGGTTGTACCAAGAAATGTACCAATTGGCTTGAGAATAACCACTCACATGCATATAACTAGGATAGCCACCACAACGTATCGCTTTGATATTCGTTTCCGAGTCTTTTTCTCGATGTAACCCTATATAGTTGACAACTCTTGTTCTATCTCATGCATCTCCTTGTAGGAGATGCCTTATCAGGGAGTTCCCGAGGCAGGTCGTGGTCGTGGCCGTGGATGAGGTCAAAGGGGTGGACATGCCGAACCTGAGGCACCAGTCGACCCACCTCTCATCCTAGGCATTCAGGCTCAAGATCTCACCCAGCTGATCAAAGACATCGTGCGAGAGGAGCTCCACCAGCCTCCACGGGCACCTCTCCCTAAGGACGTGGAGGGGGAGTCCTCGGTGGGACAGAGAGACCGTTGCAACGTCGGACGAGCAGGAGGGGGAGGGGGTGATCCTCCACCACCCCCACCACATTCTGACACTTCCGAGCATGAGCCCTCCTTGCCTTGAGGCGTGCCCATTCCCCCATTGCAGCTACACCACGAGCTTTTTGGACAGTTCCGGAAGCTGAAGACCCCCTCCTTCAAGGGGGATGAGGACTCATCTGAGGTAGAGGACTGGCTGGAGTAGATAGAGAAGGTGTTCGACACCCTTCGCCCTCCCGCGGAGTGTTGCGTGGCCTTTGCCAGGTACCAGCTAGAGAGTGCGACACACAGGTGGTGGAGGGTAGTCAGAGGCAAGAAGGGGAGAGAGCCGACGTGGGACCAGTTCGTGGCTCTCTTCTACAAGCAATACTTTCCGCAGACCTAGCTGGACCAGAGGAGGTGGGAGTTCCACACTCTGCCAAGGGACGATGACGGTTAGCACGTACCGTACGCATTTTCTGGAGCTGTCACGTTTTGCCCCAACAGCCGTGTCTACTGAGGAGGAGCGCCTGTGGAGGTTTACTGAGGGGCTCCGACTTGCTATTCGGGGGTATGTCAAACCTTAAAGCTACCCACTTTCTCTCGTGTGGTTGAGGCAGCCATGACTTACGAGGAGACCAACCCAGCCGTGCGAGACACTGACAGTGAACAGAAGAGGCCCTACTAGCCAGAGTACTCTCAGGGTCGTTGGGAGAGGAGGCATACGACGCCCGCAGGAGAGCCGTCTCGTTCTGCAGGGCCATCAGTGGCCTTTGGGGGTCCTAGATAGGGGTCAGTTGCCAGCACCGGTCCCTCGCCCAGTCGCCAGTAAGGACCTACGGAGGGAGGAGGTCGTGTACCCATCTGGTACCAGTGTATCTAGTCGGGCCACATCAGGAGGGACTACCCATTTAGGGCTGGAGCATAGTAGATGCTCCCCGCACCGAGCATTGGAGGCTGAGCTGGTGGTCATGGTCACCAGGCGCGTGAGGGAGGACAACAGTCATGAGGAGGGTACCGGGTAGCTGTTGCTTGCCCGACCCAGAGTGTAGCTGCTTTGTCTGTACTGAGAGTTGAGGGGTGTGTCAATGCCCTAACACAGAAAGACGCTAGGGCTTCGGGTTTAGTGGTGACAGGTATGGTTACTATTTCTGATAGATTAGTGTATGTACTTTTTGATTCCAGTGCCACACACTCCTTCGTCGCTACGAGTTTTGCCATCAGTTTGATGTAGGGCAGTGTACTGTTAGAGGATCCATTTGTGACCAGAGGCCCAAGTGGCCAATTATTCGTAGCCGAGGAGGTCTACAAGGACTGCGAGGTCAGTATAGGGGGACACAGCCTCCCCGCTGACCTGATTGTGATCCAGATGGAGGACTTTAGCATGATCCTAGGGATGGACTAGCTGTTTGCCTATCATGCCCTGGTGGACTATTTCAGGAGGAAGATCGTCTTCTCCATACCGGAGTTGCCTCCCTTTGAGTTTCACGGACAGTCGGTGGATGGAGGTTTCAGATGCATATCCGTGCTTTGGGCAGCCAGGCTTTTGAGCCAGGGGTGTGAGGGCTTTTTGGCTTGTGTAGTGGTAGACCCTAGCCCCGTGTCTGACTTTCAGAGTATCCCGGTGGTTTGCGAGTACCCCGACATTTTTCCTGAGGAGCTGTCAGGACTACCGCCTGAGTGTGAGAATGAGTTTGAGATCTCACTAGTACCGGGGACCAGCCCCATTTCTTCTGCACCATACCAGATGGCACCGCTTGAGTTGTGAGAGCTCAAGTCATAGCTATAGGACTTGTTGAAGAAGGGCTTTGTGAGGCCCAGTGCGTCCTCGTGGGGAGCCTCTGTGCTATTTGTGAAGAAGAAGGATGGTACCCTGCAACTTTGTGTCGACTGTCGATAGCTGAATAGGGTCACCATCAGGAACAAGTATCTGCTGCCGAGGATTGATGAACTCTTCGACCAGTTGCGAGATGCCACAGTGTTCTCCAAGATAAATCTGAGGTCGGGCTACCACCAGTTGAGGATCAGGGAGACTGACGTCTCCAAGACAGCTTTCCGTACCTGGTACAGACACTACGAGTTCTTGGTCATGTCGTTTGGGCTTACCAATGCCCTCACTACCTTCATGGACTTGATGAACCATGTTTTCAAGCCGTACTTAGACCAGTTTGTGGTGGTGTTCATCGACGACGTACTCATTTTCTCGCGGGATCAGGCGTAGCATGGACATCATTTGCGCATGATCCTGGATACCTTGAGGCGACGTAGGTAGTATGCCAAGTACAACAAGTGTGAGTTTTGGTTGAGACAGGTGACTTTCTTGGGCCACGTGATTTCATGGGATGGATTGGCTGTGGATCCAGCCAAGGTAGAGGCTGTACTCAGGTGGGAGAGGCAACACAGTGATAGAGATACGCAGCTTTTTGGGACTGGTAGGTTACTACCGGCGGTTTATCAGAGGATTCTCTTAGATTGCATGTCCTATGACCCAACTGACCCGAAAGGACTGCCCTTTGCCTGGACAGATGAGAATGAGGCATGTTTTCAGGAGTTGAAGGAGAGACTGACTTCAGCTTCTGTGCTTACCTTCCCATACAGTAGTGGCGGTTTTGTGGTTTACACCGATGCTTCGTTGTAGGGGTTAGGGAGTGTGCTCATGCAGTGGGATCACGCTATTGCTTACGCTTTGCAGCAATTGAAGCCCATGAGCATAGCTACCCTACCCATGACTTAGAGTTAGAAGTAGTTTTCTTTGCGCTAAAGACATGGAGGCACTACCTTTACGGTGAGACTTTCGAGATCTTCACAGATCATAAGAGCCTCAGGTACTTGTTTGATCAGAAGGAGCTTAACATGAGACAGAGACGCTGGTTAGAGCTCCTGAAGGACTATGACTGCAGCATCTCCTACCACCCAGGGAAGGCCAATGTGGTGGCCAACACCTTGAGCCGGAAGGCACCCACCCACTTGGCCAGTCTACAGGCACAGAGTTGGAGACTCATGGAGGAGTTGGGCTGTTGGCGACCCCAGGAGTCACAGGGGTATTGTGGGACAGTGACAGTGATGCGACAAACATGACCTGAGCTGATAGACCGCATCATCGCAGGGTAGATAGCCGATCCATACTTACAGACGCTGTGAGACAGGGTGTTGACAGGGGACCTAGGAGACTTTTCCTTCTCAGACGAGATACTACGCATGAGGGGATGCTTATGTGTCTCTGGGGACGAGTTGTTGAGAGAGCTCCTAGCTGAGGCGCACGGGTCCAGGGTCACCATACATCCCGAGAACACTAAGATGTACCATGATTTGCAATGCAACTTTTGGTGGAGAGGGATGAAGCGGGATGTTGGTGAGTTTGTGCAGCAGTATTTGGTATGTCAGCAGTTGAAGGCCGAGCATCAGAGGTCTGCAGAGCCATTGCAGCCACTTCCTGTGCTAGAGTGGAAGTGGGAGAGCATCACCATGGATTTGGTGGTGGGTCTACTAGTTACCCAGCAGGGACACGATGCAGTCTAGGCGATAGTAGATAGGTTGACGAAGACGGCATGTTTCCTGCCGATCAGAGTCACCTTTAGACCAGCACAATTAGCAGAGATATACATTAGAGATGTGGTGCGCCTGCATGGAGTCCCACGTGAGATTATATCCGATAGGGATACTCATTTTATTTCCCAGTTCTAGGTTGAGTTTCAGCAGGCCTTGGGGACGCGTTTGAGGTTCAGTACCGCTTACCACCCCCAGACAGACAGATAGTCAGAGCGCACCATATAGACACTTGAGGACCTTTTGCGTGCCTGTGTAATAGACTGGAGAGGTTCCTGGGAGGAGCATTTACCCCTGGTAGAGTTTGCATACAATAGCAGTTACCACTCAAGCATCGGCATGGCACCTTACGAGGCTCTGTATGGACGGAGGTGTACTGCACCCTTGATTTGGGTCGAGGTGGGGACCAAGTGGGAGGTTGGTCTCAGGCTGATCCGGCAAAGTCAGGAGGTGATAGAGCAGATTCACAGATGACTCTGCACTGTCAAGAGCAGACAGAAGAGCTACGCTGACCAAAAGTGCAGAGAGGTGTAGTTCAAGGTTGGGGATCACGTCTTTCTCCGTGTTTCGCTCATGAAGGGCCTACAGCATTTTGGGGTGAAAGGGAAGCTTGCGCCGAGGTTTGTGGGGCCTTTTGAGGTCCTGGAGTGGGTAGGACCCATTGCTTACTGGCTTGCCTTTCCTCCCCAGCTTTCTGGAGTGCACGACGTGTTCCACGTGTCCAACCTCAGGAAGTACGTCGCCGATCCCAGTCACGTTCTGAGCCACGAGAGCATCGAGGTGGGTGACGACCTGACCTACCCCGAGAGACTAGTACAGATACTAGATAGAGCCGTTCGAAGTCTGAGACGGAAGCAGGTACCACTGGTGAAGGTCCTATGGACAAGCCAGTAGTACGAGGAGGCGACTTGGGAGCCTGAGGCGGCGATACGAGAGCGATACCTGGAGCTTTTTGAGGGTATGTCTTTTCGAACATACATCGGTCCTCTTTAAGTTTGTTATGCGCCTTTACGTTCCTTTTTTTCTCGCACCCTAGCTAGCTCAAGTTTCGGGGATGAAACTTCCTTTAAGTTTGTTATGATGTAATGACCCGTTGCCTTTTTAGTCGGATAAGATGTTTGGACTGTCAGTTAGACGTCTGGACATATGTCCAGACATTCAAAAGTAGAAGAATATCGCATATTCCTTTTGCTCTGTGCGCGGGCGGCACGTAGAGTCCCACTCTCTCTCCTTCAACTCCCCTCACCCGAACCCTAACTCCCCTCCTATATAAATCCCTCACCTCTTCTTCTCACCCCCTCACACCACTCAAGCCACTGCCACCTCCACCTTCTCCTTGCGAAAGCCGTGCCCTCCAGCCTCCCATCCCTGTTGCTGCAGCTGCGGCGAGGAAGAGAGGAGCCGACGAAGGAGAACGAGGAAGAGCGAGAGTGAGAGAGTGTGAGGGAGTGAGAGAGGTGGAGGAGGGAGATGACCGCGGGAGCTCGGTGGAGCTCCAGTAGGAGCTCGTGGGAGAGAGGAGGACGTCGGTGAGGAGCTTCTCAAGCTCCTGTAGCTATTGGAGCTGCTGCTGTGGGCGGAGGTGCGAGTGGGGCGAGCTATGAGGAAGTTCTGGAATTGAAAGTTTTCTAGTATCAGACTTCTGGTGTGACATCCAGATAGTTGGCGAGGCACCAAGACATCTGGAGCTGAGACCGGACATCTGAAAGAGCAATATCGTGAGGTACGTACCTTCCTGCACTGCTTTCCGCCATGCAGAGGATTTCAGCGCATGAGGTGTTGGGCTAAAAGTGTGCTTGCATTGTTGTACATAGGTGAAGGCTTTGGGAAGGCACGCGGTACGCTTTCCCAAGTACTTTTGGATGTTTGACCACATTGTCAGATGTTTAATGGTCCTTCCAGACGACTGGAAGGAGGGTGAGATGTCTGGAGGTGCCCCCAGATGATCGTAGAGGGAGTCTGGATGTCTGATCACACCGCAGGAAACACAAGGTGAAATCTAACATCTTTTAAGACATCTGGGACTAGTCCTAGATGTCTAATTTTGGTCAGTAATCGCATTTTTGGCTTGTTTATGGCCCAAACGGAATCAGATTTCAGCAAACGAAGTACCGCTGTTTTCCACTCGAGTTCCTCTACGTGTTCATGTTGAGTACCTATTGTTTTGAGCTTGTCTAATGTACATTGGTCGCTGGTACAGGTTACTAGCCAGTGACGTGTTCAAAGCCTGTGGAGACGACGAGATCTGCGGCACAGTCCCCCATTCCTCTCGTGATACCCGATAGAGTGGTTTAATTCAGTTGTTAATATTTAAATAAGAATGTATTTGGTTGGAATAATCGAATTGAACTCTAGGATGTGGAATGAACTCTAAGGTAGAAAGGAATGAGCTTATTTGAGCTGTACTATTTACTTGAATGCATGGTTAAGATAAATTACTAGCAAATGCCTTTAATATAATTACGAGATGCATGTTAAAATACGAGCTGCCTGTATGTAAATGAGAAATTGAACTATGAAACCACAAGTTGCATGTTTATGATTGAGAGCTGAATCATGAAAACACGAGCTGCCTGTATATGGATAAGGAACGAGTTATGAAATATGAGATCTGGATATGGATAAATGAGATGAATGAGCATGAACCCTACGGGGAATTAGGAGTAGAACTCCTGTGTATGAAAGGAACCTGGAATGTAGACGGGAAGTGTGCTGGCCCTTGTGTACACAGTACCAAGGAGAGCAACTATCCTTTTTTAGTGTAGAGCGGAGCTAGCCTTTCTTGGGTTGGGACTCGGGGTTAGGATTGGCCACTCTACACCGACTTCTGTTGGCCCTTACGTACGTGGTACCGAGGCGTGCTACTAGTGTAGGGAGAGAGCTAGCCACCCCACGGGGCCCGGGGTTCAGCTAGCCACCTTATACCGACTTTGTTAGGCCCTTTGGGCAAACCAAGGTAGTCTGACGAGGGTACGCGGACTGTGGAGGGGAGAGACCCCTGTTCTGAGAGGGCAAGATCTTATACTGTTCCGTGCCGTACTTTGGACGTACTCGCTAGCGGAAATGACTGATCGTGTGTCGATGCAGGGTAGCTACCCGTGAGCTTATCATGCGTGCCATAGTCACTGCTACATCTCGACAATGACCTCGGGGTGGTTGACTGGGTGTAGGACTACCACGGGGGACTCTCCTGGCTAAGAGAGCACCACGTGTACCTTCTACTCTACGGAAAAGACTGCAATCAAGATCGTTCTCACGAGCAACATGCAAGATCAAGAAATAACTGGATGCTTTGAAAAATAGATGAACCAGAAACACGTAAATGAGATAAATAGAAATGGGAAATAAACCTGTTGTTGTTTTACTGTACTTTTGCTTAAATATTGTAAACACCACTCTACTCAGTGTTCACTGACTTTGTCTTTTCATAACCCTATTCAGGACCAGGAGTTGAGCAGCCCGAGTTTCCAGCTGCAGAGGGTGCTGGGCCTAACCGAGCCCAACCGTAGTCGTTTTTCAGCTCTTTCATTTTTCTACTATTGTAGTGAGTAATGGACACATATTTTACTGTTCCTATTCCTTTCTATTTTCTTTCCTTTTTTTTTGTTGTTGTGGTGTCATGTACTATGTTTTGAGACAGTTGTTCTGCTTTCTTTACTGCTTCGTTCTTTTCTTCTACTTAGTTATATTGCATGTGTGAATGTGATTTATTTTCCTACTTTTGGTTATTTCTTGTTGGACGACTAGGTCTTGGGATTAGTCGAGGCGAGCCGGTCTTGGGTCTTATCAGGATATGGGATTAGTCTGAGAACTGGGTCATAACAGTCACTATATAGAATGGTGTATGGAAAGGTTTATCATCTTTCGGTTGAGCTGGAGCACTATGCCTTTTGGGCAGTGCAGAAGTGTAATTTTAACCTCGATACGGGAGGTTGTGAAAGGAAGCTCTAGCTCTGTGAGTTGGAGGAAATACGGCAGGAGGCCTATGAAAGTGCAAAAATTTACAAGGATAAAACTAAGGCCTTTTATGACCGCCACATCCGGAGGCAATCATTTTCGGTCAACTAGCAAGTCTGGTTGTTTGATTCAAAGCTAAAATTCTTTACAGGGAAGTTAAATCGAAGTGGACTGGACCTTTTATAGTGATTTGCCCATATCCAAATGGGGTTGTCGAAATCGAGGACCCAAAAATTGGGTATGTTTCTACTGTAAATGGCCAGTGCCTCAAGCCATTTTAGCCCAAGAACCTCCTCCTGCTAACGAAATGATACATCTTCTTCAGGATGTGTGATAGAGTTTTCATCCAGTTGGAGGAGTTAAACTCAGGAATTATTTATTTATACATATGTACATAACTCTTATTTTCTTTTTATATATATAACATATTTGTCTTCTCATTTGTATAGGTGTTGGAATATGCTGAATGTTAATATTTAGAAGCTTTTCCAGGTGATTTCTACATTTTCCCTCTCTCTGCACTTTAAGTTATTATATGTTTTATGTTTATTTTCATGCATGAGGACATGCACGAATTTAGGCATGGGGGGGGGGTTAGTATACTTACACTTAAGATTTTCTGCCAACACCTAAACCAAAAAAAAGAAAAGAAGAACAACAATTACACATAGCATTTATTTGAAAAGATTTTATCAAGGAGATTTTATTGAGGATTTTCTTCTTGAATTGTTTCTTAGTTTAGAATCCAGTATAATTATTTTACTTGCACGTAGACTTTGTAATGAATTAATTATGAAAATCAATAGACATTTTTAGTTTGTCGAGAAGATGTAGTGCTTCTTTTCCTAAACCCTTGGACATTTAGTTAGGGAGTTAGGAAAACTATCTTTCATTAGATCTACCAAACATTTGTGAGGTGAGAGTAGAGTGTTTACTGGTGTTTTAAGTCTAGTGTGAGGACTCTTAAGTTCTGGATAATTGGATAATAATACCAGGGAGTAGGCATAGTTTTTCGCTCTCGATTCCCATGTATGAACTTTGTGTGAATTTTTGAGAGCTACCAAATAAGGCAAATAAGTAGAAATCAAGTTCTAATAAAACTGTTGCTATGATGGATAATCACGACTATCCTTTATGGAATTCTCGACTGAAGGAGTGTGTCAGTGTCAAAGGTTAGAAACACATTGTCCTATCCATTCATTCCCGATGCCGCGAGTAAGCACTTCCAACAAATAAGCCACACAATATCCTCTTAAACACCATCATTTTCCAATAATGTCTCAAAAATGGAAGTTGTGTTGTGTTGTGTTGTGCTGGTAGTTACAAAGAAAGAAAAAATAATAAAAAAAAAATGAAAAGAAAAAATGTAGAAAAAAACCAAGAAAAAAAAAGAAGAAAAAAATACACAGAAGAAGAAAAAAAAAAGAAAAAAATTTTCAAAAAAAAAAGATTGAGTTCATAGTTGTGTTTATGTGTTATGAATAAATTTTATTGAGGCAACAATACTCACTACCATTTGTGATCCACCAAATATGACCCATACATACTTTTTTGTATTTTTAACCGCTCGAATACTGGCTGAGAAATTCTGACTTAGTTGTAGGGTTATCAAAACTTATTAAAGTGTTAATGTCATGTGAAGCCACCAAATATTGAGTGTATTTACACAATATGGTGAATTGTGAGATCATATAAAGAAAGAAAAGAAAGAAAGAAAAAAGAAAGAGAGTGAAAGAATGAGTATAAAGGAGCCAAAATGGAGCACAGTTTTGAGCCTCTCTATTGCTTGATTTGTTTAATAGTCTATAGATCTAGAGTCTGCAGTACTAGTCTCTATGTAGTGCCAGATGAGTGTGAGCCACTAAATATGAAATCATTTGACTCAAACATCTTCTACCTAAGTTAAAAAAGCCGGGGTAGAAATTTCAGATTATTTGTATCCCCGAGGGAAGGAGTTTGACTACCCTGATTGAATATTTACCTAAGGTCAAGTACAAACTTTAAGTGTGGGTTGGCTTTTCACTTGGATCCATTGCTTAGGCTACTATCATTACACTTTCAAGTCAGCTGGATTTCTAAATTTTTGAAAGAAAACAAGAAGAAATCTTTCGTCAAACCCTTGATAAAAGAATAAGGAGTTCTTTGGGGGTTGAGTTGTAAATAGCATTGATCATATACTTTACATTCATTTTTCATTTTTGCATTTGCTAGGGACTAGCAAAGCTTAGGCATGAGGGTATGATTGCGTAGCAATCATATGTTCTAAAATGCCTAGATTAGGATAGATTTATAGCAAAGTTATAAATATTGCATTCATTTTATAATTAGTTTGCATTTGCATCATATTTAGTTGGTTATTAATAAATAATACATCTTATGGACCTAATTATGATATAATATCTTATCTTGTGATTGCAGGTCTATACGGGAATAATAAATTAAAAAAAAAAGACAAAGAAATTCGATGGAGGAAATGAAAAGCCAACTTAGACTTAATCCCTTTGCACCAATGTCCCTTTCCTATTCCCAACTTCCCTTTTTTGGACCCACCTAGATCCTAATTAGACCCCACTTATTCCTAACTAGGCACACTACTACCTAATTTAGGATAACCCAAAACACGCATACACACACCCCCACGTAACCCAACCTAAGCTAAACCAACCCAAACCCACCTTATTCCTATACACTACACAACAAAATCCTACTAAATACCCAACCTACGTAAGCCTTAACCCATCCCTATCCATGCACATCCACACCCAATACCCAAACACTCACCCACCTAAAAACATACCCGTGCACATCAACCCAAACATATACCCACATATATCCATGTAAACACATCGAGCACAACCCACAGTCGCGTACAGACACGTACATATTCTAGAAATGCCTATTTTTAAAAATTTTCTAGAAGACCTTATTTTAGATAAGCAAATCTCCCTCAACAACCACTGAATTCCCAACCAAGTTCCATTTTATCCCCTCCTATTAAAAAAAATAAAAGAAAAAAAAACTCCACTGAGCAGCAAAAATGTAAATCCCACCGCCGTGAATGACCACTTCCGATTATTATTTATCTCTCTCTACTCAAATTTCCAAACCACACTCGGAATTCTTTTTCCCTGGGCCACCGAATCCCCTCTCCCATCCGCCCTCTTCCTCCTCTCCTCTCTCCGGCTCTCCATCATCTCTGGCCTCCACTCTATCTCCCTCATCCATCTTCCACCAAGGTCATCTTTGGTGGACTGTTGCTACTCTATCACGCATTCCAAAGGCCACTAAGGATTACTCCTTGGTGTCCTCTTTTTTTAGATATAGTTTTTTTCATTAGTTTTATTTCTAATATATTTAGTTCGAGTGGTTCTAGTATTTTTTTTATTCAACTAGACGTGGAACCATTATGTGATACCTATAAAGTTGGTGTACTTCAAATATCTCCTGCTATTTCTATTTAGTATCTAGTTAGAGTAGATCTTTATATCCGAAAATCAAAAATCCCAAAAAAGAATTTGCAAAACAAAAAATAAAAAAAAAATTTATTCGTATGGCCGCACTAATCCATATTAACGACTCGCATGATTTTTTTGAACTCACTCAACAGTACTAATATAACAGAAATTGTGAAAACTGAGACACACATATTTACATTTTATATCTCCTTAACGAGTGCACTTATTATCCGCGAAAATAAGAGAACGAGTGAGATTAATATGGCAAGTTGGAGATTGGATTACGCATTTAGGAGTCAAGTCTAGTTAGTTTATCGATTTCAATTTCGTATTTTCCGCCTCTCTAAGTTTGACCAGGACTTACCATGTTTTGCTATATTTTATTTGTCAACGTGTTTCGCACTATACTACGACAAAATCATATTTTAAAACACTATTTACGCACCGAACAGTCGCGATAAATCATGATCTGCCTGCCTATATGGTGGGTCTTTTGTGGTAGTTCCACTCCTCAATGTAACAGCTTTTGCATCGGCAAACTGATCATGAGGTGGGGGAGGAGTGGAAGGAACATTCTGGGTAGGATTAGGTAACAAATTAGGTTGATTATATCCAGGTGGTATAGGAGGTGCCTGAAGTATCACATGCGCCTGACCTTGTGATGCAGGATACCTAAGTGGAACACTTGGGTTCTACACATTCCTAGGGTTCGGGACAGGTTGGGAGGGCAAGGCTCCCTATATCCTAGTCTCCTGTAGTATTTGAAACTGATTCTCATGTATTTTCTGAACTTGATTTGTTAATTGCACATGACTCTTTGCCATTGGTCGAATTTTTTTTCTTAACTCTTCCAACGCATCAAATTGTGAAGGAGGGTCAGGTGCAGTATTGCGAACAGTCTAATATATGGATCGAGATTGATATGGAACTTGCTGCTGTCTAGGAAATAAAGGTGCAGAGATCCCATATTGTCTAGGCTGGTGTTGAGGAGCAAAAGTAGGTTTTTGTTGATTTCCACCCCAGGAGAAATTAGAATACTGGTGCCAACCGGGGTTGAATGTCTTCGAGTATGGGTTATTACGCCCATAACCATGAAGTGCGTTGACATCCTCGTAGGCCGAAGATGCCTGAGACGACATATCATATGAGTCAAGGCTCATATCATCTCTATAATGGTTCACCTGGTCAATAGATGCTAGCTCAAGACAGTTCATAGGCTCCCTATAGGAAGGAGTCCATGAAGAAGCAGCAGAAGAGTAGACAGATGCATCCCGAGTAAGAAGATGAGGTCTAGTAAGAGGTACTCTGGATGAAGCAGTAGATGGAATAGATGTTGGCATAGAAGATGCAACCCCGGATCTCATTGCACAAGACTAACTAAGCTCGTTAAGCTTCTTATGTAGTAGATCCATACTATCCAGCTTTTTCATAATAATGTCCATATCAACCCAGGTTGACTCGGCCTAGGCCTCATGGATCGATACGTGCTGCTGGGTAGGGCGTAAGAATTGGCTCATTGATGAGCATTGAGAGAGTTTTCCATCGAGGACTCAAATAACTCGAAAGCTCCTGCCTCATCCTTGGCAAGGAAGTTCCCACCATTAGATACATCGACTAGACACTAATGTGTCTCATCCAGCCCATGATAGAACACCTGGGCAAGGTGCCAACGAGGCACCCCGTGGTGAGGACACTTCCTCAGAAGATCATGAAAATGCTCCCAGGCCACATGCAACTTCTCACCTGATTGCTGGGTGAAAGTTGTGATGGCTCGCCTCATCGCATTAGTGCGACCAATAGGGAAAAAATTTTGGAGAAACTCCCTACGTAGTTCCTCCTAGGTGTAGATCGGTTTCCCTGTGGTCTTCCTCCCCTTGAGGGGTTAGGATACTTACACTGAAGATTTTTTGCCAACACCTAAACCAAAAAAAAAAGAAAACAAGAACAACATTTATACATAGCATTTATTCAAAAAGATTTTTATCAGGGAGATTTTATTGAGGATTTTCTTCTTGAATTATTTCTTAGTTTAGAATCCAGTATAATTATTTTACTTGCACGTAGACTTTGTAATTGATCCATTATGAAAACCAATAGACATTTTTAGTTTGTCGAGAAGAAGTAGTGCTCTTTTCCTAAACTCTTGGACAGTTAGTTAAAGAGTTAGGCAAACTATTTTTCAGTAGATCCACCAAACATTTGTAAGGTGAGAGTAGAGTGTTTATTGGTGCTCTAAGTCTAGTGTGAGGACTCTTAAGTTTTGGATAATTGGATAATGATACCCAGGAGTAGGCATAGTTTTCCGCTCTCGATTCCCATGTACAAACTTTGTGTGAATTTTTGAGAGCCACCAAATAAGGCAAATACGTAGAAATCAAATTCTAATAAAACTATGACTAAGATGGATGGTCACGACCATCCTTTATGGAATTCTCGACTGAAGGAGGGTGTCAGTGTCAAAGGATAGAAATACATTATCCTATCCATTCATTCTCGGTGACACGAGTAGGTACTTTCACCAGATAAACTACACAATATCCTCTTGAACACCATCATTTCCTAATAATGCCTCAAAAATGATAGTTATGTTGTGTTGGTAGTTACAAAGAAAGAAAAAAAAACAAAACAAAAAAAAAAGAAAATAAAAAAGTAGAAAAAAAACAAAGAAAAGAAAAGAAGAAAAAATATATAGAAGAAAAAAAAGAGAGAAAAATTTCAAGAAAAAAAATGTTTGAGTTCATAGTTGTGTTTATGTGTTATGAATAAATTTCATTAAGGCAACAAAACCCACTACCATTTGCGATCCAGCAAATATGACCCATACTTACTTTTCTATATTTCTAATCGCCCGAATACTGGCTGAGAAATTCTGACTTAGTTGTAGGGTTATTAAAACTTATTAAAGTGTTAATGCCATGTGAAGCCACCAAATATTGAGTGTATTTACATAATCTGGTGAATTGTGAGGTCATATAAAAAAAGAAAAGAAAGAAAGAAAAAAGAAAGAGAGAGAAAGAGTGAGTACAAAGGAACCAAAATGGAGCACAGTTTTGAGCCTCTCTATTGCTTGACTTGTTTGATAGTCTACAGATCTAGAGTCTGTAGTACTAGTCTCTATGTAGTGCCAGATGAGTGTGAGTCACTAAATATGAAATCATTTGACTCAAACATCTTCTACCTAAGTTAGAAAGCTAGGGTAGAAATTTCAGATTATTTGTATCCCTGAGGGAAGAAGTTTGCCTATCCCGATAGAACTTTTACCGAGGTTCAAGTACGAACTTTAAGTGTGGGTTAGCTTTTCACTTGGATCCGTTGCTTAGGCTACTATCACTACACTTTCACGTCAGCTAGATTTCTAGATTTTTGAAAGAAAACAAGAAAAAATCTTCCATCAAACCCTTGATAAAAGAATAAGTAATCCTTTGGGAGTCGAGTTGTAAATAGCTTTGATCATACACTTTACATCCGTTTTTCATTTTTGCATTTACTAGGGAGTAGCAAAGTTTAGACATGGGGGTATGATTGCGCAGTAATCATAGGTTCTAAAATGCCTAGATTATGATAGATTTCTAGTATAGTTATAAATATTACATTCATTTCATGCATAGTTTGCATTTGTATCATATTTAGTTTCTTATTAATAAATAATGTATTTTATGGACCTAATTACGATATAATGTCTTATCTTGTGATTGCAGGTCTATACGGGAATAATAACTCAAGAAAAAAAAGACAAAGAAATAAGATGGAGGAAATTAGAAGAAAATATTCATAAAGTAAAGGAATAGAAGAAGAAATAAAAGGAGAAGAGAGGAGGAGAAATAAACGTAGGCTTATCCTAATCCAAAGCCAACCTAGATCTAATCCCTTTGCACCAATTCCCCTTTCCTAGTCCCAACTTCCCTTTTTTGGACCCACCTAGATCCTAATTAGATCCCACCTATTCCTAACTAGACACAGTATTACCTAATTTGGGTTAACCCAAAACTCACATACACACACCCCTACTTAACCCAACCTAAGTTAAACCAACCCAACCCCACCTTATTCCTATACACTACACAACAAAATCCTATTAAATACCCAACCTACGTAAGCCTTAACCCATCCCTATCCATACCCACCGGCCATGCACATCCACACCCAATACCCAAACACACACCCACGTAAAACCATACCCATGCACGTCAACCCAAACATTTACCCACATATATCCATGTAAACACATCGAGCGCTACCCACAATCACGTACAAGACACTTACGTACATATTCTTGAGATGCTTATTTTTAAAAATTTTCGAGAAGACCCTATTTTAGATAACCAAATCCCCCTCAACAACCACCGAAATCCCAACCAAGTTCCATTTTATCCCCTCCTCTGAAAAAAATATAAGTGAAAAAAAACTCCACTGAGCGGCAAAGTCAAAATCCCACCGCGGTGAATGACCACTTCCGATTATTATTTATCTCTCTGCTCATTTTCCAAACCAGATCCGTCCTCTCCCATCCGTGCCTCTTCCTCCTCTCCTCTCCGTGGCTCCCCATCATCTACGGCCGCCACTCCATCTCCTTCCTCCACCGTCCACCAAGGTCACCTTTGGTGGATCTGTTGCTGCTCCGTCACGTATTTCAAAGGTTACCAAATATTACTCCTAGATATCATCTTTCTATAGACATAATTTTTTTTATTAGTTTTATTTTTAATATATTTAGTTCTAGTGGTTATAATATTTTTTATTATTGTCAAGTATTCAACTAAATGTGGAACTTGTAAGTTTCGTCTTACTAGGAGGGGGTGACGTAATAATTGTGGAATTGAAATATAAATAATCTCACAAGATGCAATTGCATAAAGTACACAAAGTATTTTTAGGTGGAAACCAAATCGGGTGAAAACCACCACCTAACCCTCTCGAGTCAGGATTTTCCGATCAACCAAGTTGATCAAATCCACTAAACCGAATCACTTTAAAACGAGGGTGATTAAACCTCAATTACAACCACGCTACTTAAACGAGGGTAGCGTACCTCAACCCCTTCTCTCCACGAGAAGGTTTTTGTCTCGCGAAGGAGATGGGAATTCGCAAAGCGAATACCCAACCAAATAACAAAGATAAAACAAGTAATCCTATAGAGCCAACAAAGTAATATTTAACCTAAGCTTCTATAGGAAATAGGATGCTTCCCTTTGAAAGGAGTGCATCGACGAAGCGGATGCGTGTGCCACGCGACGGCGCAACGTCGCTCTCGTGAACAACGACGGGAGACCGGGTGCGCGAAGGCTTGATGCTCTCTAGATGTAGAACTTTGAGCCTGGAGAGCAAGGGCTTGTTTTCTTCGACACAAAAGAGTGGAACTATGTTGCTTAGGTGTGTATAAGTTTCTCTTAGTGTCTATATGTGTGGCAAAGTCTCCCCTCTATTTATAGAGGCCTTAGGAAGGCTTTGGAAGGCTTAGAAAAGCTTCCATAGCCGTTGGGTGCAAAGCCCAAGTGAATCAGCCTGAAATCAGGAACAATCATTGTTCTGACAGGCTTATCAGACGTCTAATTCTATCATTAGACGTCTGGAAGATCACTTTAAGACGTCTGATTTCAAGGTCAGACGTCTGATTTTGGGCGGGTCTCTTCCTGACTTGAATCAGATCTAAACAGGGTTCTTGTACAAGTCCATCAGACGACATATAGGACGTCTGGCACTATGTCTGGACGTCTGGAAACCTACTTTTTCTGTTGGAATGGATTTCCAAACGGTGCAACGGCTAGAAAATCTCTGAGAAGAGATTTTCGGGTCAGCCGAGGCAAAACAGTCAATTATCAGACGTCTGGAAAGTCCTATGGACGTCTGATAAGGCTCTAACGGTCACATTCTTGACTGTTCGCTAAGCCAGCCAATGGTCCACTAATTGGATGTCTGGCAAAGTCATCAGACGTCTCCTAAGACGTCTGGTCTAAGGTCTGGACGTCTGATTTCATCAGACAAAACTAACTATGTCCATCCTAATAGTTATCAGACGTCTGAATCAACAGTCAGACATCTTAAAACACTTTATCAGACGTCTGATTTGGGAATTAGACGTCTGGAAACTCTGTTTGAACCCTATATTGGTTTTCTAAGTGTTCTACAGAAAACCTAAGTATCGTAGGGTTGTGCGGGTGTTCCTAGGACTACTGTTAGGGTAGTTTGAGGCTCTTTAACATGAATCTAAGTAACAAAAATAAAGAGCAACAGAAGAAACGAAAAAATACAAGGAGTACAAGAGAAGGAAATCTATCCTATTCTTCATCTCCTTCCTTCTTCAATATATCGCTCCTTGCGAATCTCTTCTGTTCTCCATCAGGCTCCTCCAATCCGTCCTGGATGCGAGCTCGAATTCTGTCTAAACACGTCTACATTTGCAATTGACCTGAAATCTAAGACTCCAAGTGCAAATGTTAAATAACACGTGTTTTGTTATCATTAAAACAAATGATCGTGGTGCTCTAGCACCAACAGGACTATCATATGATATCTATAAAGTTTGTGTACTTCAAATGTCTCCTACTATTTCTATTTAGTATCTAGTTAGAGTAGATCTTTATTTTCAAAAATCAAAAATCCAAAAAAAATTTGCAAAACAAAAATTGAAAAAAAAGAAAACATATTCGTATGGCCGCATCGGTCCACATAACGACTCGCACGTTTTTTTGAACTTACTCAACAATACTAACATAACGGAAATCATGGAAACTGAAATGCACATATTTACATTTTATATCTCAACGAGTGCACTCATTATCTGCAAAAATAAGAGAACATGTGAGATTAATATTCGCGAGTTGGAGATTGAATTACGTGTTTAGGAGTCGAGTCAAATTTTAGGAGTCTAGTTAGCTTATCTATTTCAATTTCACATGTTCCACCTCCTTGAGTTCGACCGAGACTTACCAAGTTTCGTTATATTTTATTTGTCGACGTGTTTCGCACTATACTACGATGAAATTATCTTTTAAAATGCATTTTACGTGCCGAACAAATTGATAGAAAGCTTTATCCCTCAAAGAAAAAGGGAAAAGCTTCATAAGAACAATCCCAATGGCTACATTTCTGGGTCGGACTGTTTCAGCAATTCGACTCAAATCCTCCAGGTGCTGGAATGGATTCTCATTCGAGTTACCATAAAAGTAAGTCTGAATTAGACTTATCACATTAGGTTTTTACTCGAATGCGTCACCATCTGCGGGCATCCAAACTTGAGGTAACACATTACGTGCTGCCAAATCATAATGGTCCTACAGTTGTTCTCCAAGCAGGGGGTTCTGCATCCTATCTAAGGTGTTGAGGATGGCCTCGAACCTCACAATGTTCTGCTGATTTTGCGTAGCCAATCTCGCCTCAACCCTGGCCATCAATTGGGCGTCATTCCCCTCAAGGGGAGGAAGAGGAGGATCTTTCTCAGCCATTGTAGCTGAGGAAGAAGGAAGAGAAGTGGAAGTAGGTGAGAGGTGTCATCGACGTACGATAGATAGCTGC
Organism: Thalassia testudinum; assembly: GCA_037157565.1. NCBI lineage: Eukaryota > Viridiplantae > Streptophyta > Magnoliopsida > Alismatales > Hydrocharitaceae > Thalassia > Thalassia testudinum. Next base: position 100,181,145 of record JAZHRO010000056.1, on the reverse strand, counting down.
CTTTGGGGAGGCTCCCAAGGACCAACTAGGATAGGTCTTAGCGACCTTCTACCATGCATAAACTAGCATAAGGGCTGGTTAAGAGTCTTAGGCTAGGATGTATAGTACAACAAGGAGTTAAGTGACTACTCAATCTTTCTTAATTATTTATTAGCCTAGTGTTTAAGGTCTGGTTGGGGGCACTAGGACAAAAAATAACCCTAAGGTGGAAGCCTAGGAATTATGCTTCTAGGTTTTAAGGCCTGCAGACCTTGTTCTTAGATAAAATTATTCCTCAAATTAGTACAGAAGTCCAAACAATATGAAAATTGGTATGAAACTTCCTTTTACAATTAGCTTTACAGAGAATATTTTTCTAAGATTTTATAATATACAGAAGAATAGTTATGATTTTTATATTCGCAGGGGGTTTGATAGTTCGGTCAGATCCCTCTAGTAAACCATATCAAAACTACTCCAAAAATTTTTAAAATTTTACTGAGTGGCTTTCAAATGATGCAAACTTCAACTTAATCGGATATATGTAGAGGTCGGAATAATTCTCCAAAGTCTGGACAAACTAAAAAAAATTGATTCTGAACCCGTGTAGTTTATGAATTTTTAAAAATTTCATAAATGGAATTTTCTTATAAAAATAGTGGCGTTTGAAAGATAATTTGATTTTTCAGTTATGGTCGAATTTTAAGATTTCTGGAGGTCCATATTTTTGGCAACCAAATTTTAAAAATAAGTTTCAAGTCCTAGTTGAATTGCTAGAAATATAATCAAGGGTGTTTAAAGGATAAAATGCTATTAATAATCACCCTTGATAAAAAAATATTAAAAAATATGATCAACAAACTTAAATTAAAAAATTTAAGTTTATTTTTATATGTGTGATATTTTTGAGTTTTTTTTATAACTAACCAAAACAAACTTTCAAATAAAAGCAATCCTAACATACCCTAACAACAAATCCAAATAGAATAGATTTTTTTTTCAAAACCTAATACTAACTAAAACAAATTTAAATGGAATGTGTGCACCTTTTTTTTTTTTCGGCCACGGATTGACACGTGCGAAGATATTTTCCCACTTCGAACCTGCACACACAGAACAGACAAAAAACAACTAATGAGATATCAATCTCAAAATCGTCGTGCCTCCCAAGCAATGACACCAATTTGTTCAGCGCGTAAATCACGTTTTAAAAGATGATTTCATCGTAGTATAGTGCAAAACATGTTGACAAATAAAATATAATGAAACTTGGTAAGTCCCGGTCGAATTCAAGGAGGCGGAAAATGTGAAATTGAAATCGATAAGCTAACTAGACTCCTAAAACTAGACTCAAATCCTAAACAGGTAATTCAATTACCAACTTGCGAATATTAATCTCATATGTTCTCTTATTTTCGTAGATAATGAGTGCACTCATTAAGGAGATAGAAAATGTAAATGTGTGTTTTAGTTTCCACGATTTCCATTATGTTAGTACTGTTGAGTGAGTTAAAAAAACGTGCGAGTCGTTAATGTGGATTGGTGTGGTCATACGAATATATTTTCTTTCTTTTTCACTTTTTGTTTTGCAAATTTTTTTGGGATTTTTGATTTTTTGAAATAAAAATCTACTCTAACTAGATACAAAATAGAAATAGCAGGAGAAATTTGAAGTACACCAACTTTATAGATATCATATAATAGTTTCATGTCTAGTTGAATACTTGACAATAATAAAGAAAATACTAGAAACCACTAGAGCTAAACATATTAGAAATCAAACTAATGAGAAAGATTATATCTATAAAAAGAGGGATCCAAGGAGTAATCCCTGGTGACCTTTGGAATGCATGATGGAGTAGCAACGGTCCACCAAGGGTGGTCTTGGTGGACGGTGGAGGAAGGAGATGGAGTGGAGGTCGGATATGCTGGAGAGCCGGAGAGAGGAGAGGAGGAAGAGGCACGGACGGAAGAGGATGGATGTGGTTTGGAAAATGAGTAGAGAGATAAATAATAATCGGAAGTGGTCATTCACGGCGGTGGGATTTTGACACTCCAGTGGAGTTTTTTTCTCTTTAATATTTTTTTAATAGGAGGGGGATGAAATGGAACTTGGTTGGGATTTCTGTGGCTGTTGAGGGGCATTTGGTCATCTAAAATAGGGTCATCTAGAAAATTTTAAAAAACAGGCATTTCTAGAATATGTACGTAAGTGTCTGTACGTGATTGTGGGTAGTGCTCGATGTGTTTACATGGATATATGTGGGTATATGTTTGGGTTGACGTGCATGGGTATGATTTTACGTGGGTGTGTGTTTGGGTATTGGGTGTGGATGTGCATGGCAGGTGGGCATGGATAGGGATGAGTTAAGACTTACGTAAGCTAAGCTGGGTATTTAGTAGGATTTTGTTGTGTAGTATAAGGTGCAGTTGGGTTCGTTCAGCTTAGGTTGGGTTACATGGGGATGTGTGTATGTGGGTTTTGGGTTAGCCTAAATTATGTGGTAGTATGTCTAGTTAGGAATAGGTGGGATCTAACTAGGATCTAAGTGGGTCATAAAAGGGAAGTTGGGACTAGGAAAGGGGAATTGGTGCAAACGGATTAGGTCTAGGTTGACTTTGGGTTACGATAAGCCTATTTGGTGGTTGATGGGTAATACGTTTATTCCTCCTCCTCTCTTCTCCTTTTATTTCTTCTTCTATTCTTTGGCTTTTTAAATCTTTTTTTCTCATTTCCTCCATCTTATTTCTTTGTCTTTTTTTTTCTTCATTTATTATTCCCGTATAGACATGCAATCACAAGATAAGACATTATATCATAATTAGATCCATAAAATGCATTATTTATTAATAAGAAATTAAATATGATGCAAATGCAAATTATGCATAAAATGAATGAAATATATATAACTATGTTAGCAATCTATCCTAATCTAGGCATTTTAGAACCTATGATTGCTGCGCAATCAGATCCTGAATTAGACCAATCCTAAACAAAACACCTTTTGAACTCTATTATGAAAGAACACCTAGAATTTTCTACGTCAAGATATTTGACTGTAGATGTTTTATACTTAACACCAAAGACAATCTTGATAACTTTGATGCTAAGAGCTCAGAAGGAATTTTCTTATGATACTTGATTGTAGAGCAATCATGGAACCTAAATCACCTAAATTAAGCTAGATTCTAGTATAACTTAGGAATAATGCATTCATAGGCACCGTAATTTGCACAATAGTTAGTTTGATTAGCAGCATAGATTATATCGTCATTTTATGTACCAATGAGAGACGATTTGAACTGTAAATGATTCAAAGCCGCGGATGTCAAATCAGATCAAGACAGATCTGATCAGAACGATGACGGGAGTCCAACGCTTCCGAGATAGTCTCGATCAGACAACTAGAGCATCATGTGCAATCCATAAAAGAATGGAGATCTTGGGGCGAAAGGTCAAAGATCTGAGCCTCAGATGAAAAATCCAACCACATGGATGGATTTGGATCAACAATCGTAGTCCAACGGTGCAAAAATCAACCTGATCGGAGGTCTACATCACCAGATATAAGGAAAAGAAGATGGACGGCCATGATGGCACCGCGTGGCACCATCACAGCCGCCCCCTCATTTCCACCCCATCTGAGAAGGCTACCCTCGCGTGCTGCGGGTCGTTGGATCTTCATCCAAGGGCCATGAGCGCGCCACGTCGCCCATCCAACTGCACATCATCAAAGGAAAGAAGATCTTGACCATTGGATCTTCATCCAATGGAAAGAATAAGTTTCCTTAAGATAAAAAACATAACAAACCAAAGGCGCAGTGCAGCGGTTTACACCTTCGCTTGCAAGCAAGCGATGCGCGGTCGATTTGCGCCACGCAAGAAATTAGGAGAACATTAGGTGCGGGTGCAATTGGACCGTTGGATGGCAAGCGAAGCACACGGATCTGACCGCGTAGCACAATCTAACCACGCCACAGCTGGATGCGGGAACCCATGCGCGATCTCACGAGCTTGCTTCGACACAAAGGCAGTAGGTGTGATCTTCACAATCGGACGGTTGAGGATCAGGCGCTCATTTTGAGCGAGCGAGCATGCGTAGAGGAGCGAGAGCCGTGCGATCGTGGATCAAGGGCTCTGGGCATGCCATGTGTCAGCATCTCGTGCGCCTAGAGTGTAGAAGGCGATTTTGAAGAAGTTTTGAGGCATAATCAGGTCTATTGATCTCCCGATGGATGGATCTAATTGCCCAGGGGTTGTTACACGATTTTAAGGGCTAAAATACCCACTTTGCCTCTCATCAAAGCTATAAAAGAAGGCCTAGGGCCCCCCATTTGAAGATCAACTCCTGCTATCAACCTCTTCTTCCACCTTCTTCTATGATTTCCCACTTTAGCCTCTCTGCAACTCCGACCTTCGACCCGGCACTCTAGATTTGAGGTGCTGTTGCATCTCGCACAAGCATCCTACAAGCGACGTCGTCTCTCTGCCTCCTATCTCTCTCTCTATTTCTCTCTCTCTCCCTCTCTCTCTATCTATCTATCTGTTTTCTATCTCTCTTTCTATTTAGCATAGCACCTTCTACCTTGAAAAACTAATTTTGAATGCATGATATCTGATTTGTATACATATATACATATATAAATATCTGTTTAGAGCAAGTTCTACTGAAAACCTTTTGCATAAATTGTGATTGCCTCCCTGCAAATGACCTAGTACTCACCTATTTTTATAAATTTATTTGTCGACGTGTTCTCACGCTGTACTACAACTAAATAATCTTTTAAAACTTAATTTACGCACCAGACAAGTTGACGCCGTTGCTGGGGAGGCAACGAAAATTTTTGATGCTTTTTGGTGTGAATTTGAGATTTCTAACTTGTTATTTTCATTGATTTCGTGTGTCTAGGAAAGCAAGGAAGTCATAACGAATCTTGACAATGTGCATTGCTGGTTCAAATCTTAGGTAAGTACCCGTTGGTTAGTTAGATTAAAAAAAAAAGTTTACAAAAGTTAGGATTTGCTTGAATCTTAGGATTAGTTAGAATTTGCTTACTTATTGAAGAAACAAAAATTCTCACTTGATTTTTGGGCTGAAATAAAGTTTTATTTTAGAAATTCAATTCATGAAAATCCGTATGTCCAAAAATTCTTAAACTTTTATTGGATGTGGGTTTCAAAGTCAGGAACAACATATCCAAATTTTCTGAAAATTGGAGTTATAAAAAAATTTTAAAAATTCATGCACTGATCTATTATCAATTCGATTACTGTTCTTGATTTTTCAGAGTTCAAAATATCATCAGGATTTTTATACAACTCCGATTAACTTGAAACTTGCTACACTGAATTTGTGAGATAATCAAGAATTTAGAAAAAATATGAAAAAATATTTTTTGCACGATTGATTACATGAATTATTAAATCACGAATTGGGGGTCAAAGTAGAATGCAAAACCCCCAGTACACTTTAAATTAGAAAATAATAGAAAACATGCATTAAAAATTCTTATAAAATATTTTCTGAGTGCCTAGCTAGTGGTACAATAGGTACAATTAATTGCATTACTTGGATCGCAACACTCATCTGATTTTTGAACTTAAAAGAACATCTATCAACTATCTATTCATAGGGTTTCACATTAAGGGTAGAGCACACCTGCATTTCCATATTTAAAGGAAATATATCAAACAATTGGGATTTGTAAAACTCTTATGTGCCTCATCAGAACTTTGATTGAAGATATTAATTCAAGTGAACCCTAAAACGTATTAACACAAGTAATTGAATCTTAAAATTCACTTTATCATAAAAAAAATGCTTGTGAACCCTTTGCCTGTTCACTTCACATCTTTGAAATCAATTTTAAGGGAAAACACCCCCCTAACACCCATAATATTCCAAAAACACATCAAACCCAAGCCTAAAACTGAGTAGACGTGCCCTAGGCAGGACTAATAGACTTGGGGACTTGAAATTAGATTGGGCTAAGGTCAAGGCCTTGTCTACTTGGACTCATTGGTGACAAGAAAGGTCGGTGCGATAACTGTGTTAACCCTTAGTGGTGTCCCACCGTGCAGGGTGTCCTAAGGGGTCCCACCCTTCTTGCCAGCCAAGTAATTCAAGGGTTGATCTAACCCAATCGTATTTTGAGGAGCCAAGATTATGTCTATTTAGGGATAACACTCTAAGGACCAGTTTGATTGCTTGTATTGAAGGGGTAGGGGAATTCTCTCGTCTGGCTTCTCTCTCTCAGCTATTAACTTTCTTCCGGTACACGGATGCTAAAAGGTCTATGAACCTTGATTTGGCACCACCTTTAGAGAGTAAGCTAAGGAGAAGACCTAATTTTTCTGAATACATTCTAATGACTAATTGCCATGCAGAAGAACTAATTGAGGAGGAAACCATGGACCCATACTCTTTTGCCTCACACTATTCCTCCTTTTCTCCCTATCCCAATCCTTTCCTTACTTCAACTTCGTTAGGATGGGAGAACTCTCCTCAACACCCAGGACTTGATTCCCTTGCCTACACCTCATATTCCCTGGGTATAGCTAGGCCTACCTCGAATCCCACACAAATTGTTGGATATCAAGGATCTCTACAACCTCAAGAGACACTCTCCATGTAAGACCAGCACCTAATTGGCATGACCAACTATCTTGACTGGTTTAACTAGACTCATCTATCCCCGAATCAAGGATATGCCTCGGAATCCCAATACCTAGAATATCAATCCTATCCTCGAAATCATTTTGCAAATTATCCCAATTCCACCTAAACAACTTCACCTTCTCATTGGGATAACCCTATAACACCAGACCAAAGATATGATTCTTACCCTAGGTATTCAGATGATAGATATTTTGATTCAACTAAGGAAAGAAATCCTAGAAATTATTATCCTCAGCCTGATCAAATCCCTAACCATGGTGGTGATCCTGAGATCACCCAATTACTCCAAGTAGTTTAGGGGATGAGAGAAGCTAATAAAAGAAATATGGATAACCTGACAAAATAGCTCAATAAAATCTGGAAAGCACAAGGTGATAAAAATGGTCCGAATATGAAACAAGTTGGTGGTAAGACACTCAAGGTTGACGATCTAACCTTAAGTGTGACATCTTATCAAATCCCAACCTCTACATACATTGATCCTACCCACCAGCTCTGTGGTTATACAGAACAGATCCTTTTTGATATCCCAAAAACTGACTTTGAGGAGGAAGGCTCACTTGAGGAATTATATCTTGATTTAGGCCTTGAATTGCAACCATTCTATTTTGAGGAGCCAATCCATAGTAAGCTGGAGTATGAGTCTTTCATGTTTAAAGACACACAATTGGACTACATGGATGATTTGGGAAAATCAGAGCAAGATCAAGAACATAGAAAGATTGGGGACAGTGACACTCCCAACCAAGCACGATTAGATGGCTCTGATTTGTTCTTGTCTGAGGATTACCATGATTAGATGTGCTTAAATGATTCGATATCTGGATTTAGGGATATAAATCATTCTAAAATATCCCATATAGAAGCCGAATCTATTGTCACTTTTGTTTTAGCTAATTCGCACTCTGCTCTTCCCATCCACTAGAATCTTGAGGAAAAACCTAACCCTTATCCCCAACATCTCGAGATTGAGCAAAACAGACAATCCCCTTATGAAAAAGATGTTTAAGAAATTGCAAAATTACTGGGGATGACTTATGAAGATCTATCTGAGGAAGAAAAGAATTTAGCTGAATCATGGAATCCTGAGGAGCTTGACTTGATTGATGAGAAACAAGAAGACATTCCCTCAGAAGATATAGTCCAAGAGAAAAACAATTGGGATCAAATTCAGAAGCCCACATAACAAAAAAGATTTGAGGTGTTGACTAATCTAAACCCCGATCTTACTCCCCCTGGGGCTGTGATTCTAAGGAATAATGAATTTCCTTCCATTACATTTGAAGACTTGCATCATGATTTGGGCAACTTGAATGAGACTTTTGATCACCCAAGGGATAAGATTGAGGATTCTGATAAGTTCGAAATTATTGAGATGGACCACTGGATCGTATTGACTCAACTACTCTACATCCATCTACACCTGACTTAACTTATGAATTGGTTTCTTATACCATTTCAGACTACACCACTCGGGTCCTTCCTTTCATTTCCCATCACTTTCAGGACCCGTACGAGTTATTCCCCATGGACCACACTTTATCCACCTCATTTGCCTTCCTCATTCATCAGATCTTAAGGTTGCCACTATCTACTTTCCACTCTGGCACCTGCACTAATGTTTCTCTCTTTTGTAGCATTTGGTTGCAAATAGTTTCAAGCCCGTTCACTTTATTTTTCTGACCTTTTGGGCTTGGTATTCACCATCAGTTGATCTGCATTTGTGGATCACTGATCCTTGCATTACATGATCACATCTTCATTTTAATCTTGACTCAACCCATTTATCTGATCATTTATTTTTGGGTTTAATTCCGGCAAATGACATTAAACTTAGCACTAGCTGGGAGGCAACCCAGTATTTATTATAGGTAGTTTTGCATCCATACTGACCTGGATTAACAAGAATAGTCACGTGACATCCCCTCCTCTTGCTTGTTATATATTGATTTTCATGCATACATTTCAATGAGGACATTGTAATGAATAGGCATGGGGAGGTGGACATTGCATGTCTTATTTTTTATGTCAAAAAAAAAAAATTCATTTAGGCATAAAGAATTTTTATTAAGGTTTTATTAGGGATTTATTCTTAAGTTGATTCTTGAGTTTAGAATCCAGTACAATTTCACACTTACACGTAGAATTTGCAATGGATCCTCTATGAAGATCGATAAACATCTTTAGTTTGTCGAGAAGAAGCAATGCTTCTTCTCCTGAACCCTTGGATAGTAATTAGGGAGTCAGATAAACTATCTTCTAACAGATATACCAAACAAGTGTGAGGTGAGAGTAGAAAGTCTACTGGTGCTCTAAGGCTAGTATGAGAAATCTTAAACTTTGGATAATTAGATAATGATAGTTTTCGCTCTTGATTTCTGTTTACAAGTTCTTAGTGCGAATCTCTTGAGAGCCACCAAATAAGGCAAATACGTAGAGAGCGGGTTTTGATAAAATTAGGACTAAAGTGGATGGTCACGACCATCCTTTACAGATTCCTCGACTGAAGGAGGGTATTAATGTCAAGGTCAGAAATATGCTGTCCTATCCATTCCCTTCCCGGTGTCGAGAATAGGCACTTCCACCAAATAACCCACCCAATATCCTCTTGAACACCCCTAATCCTGAATAATGCCTCCTAAATAAAAGTTTATATGCAAAACTGCGTTGCGTAGTAGATGTTTAGATGCGGAAAAAAAAGAAAAAAAAATAGGGGAAAAAGAAAAGAAAAGAAAAAAAAGAAAAAAATATATAAAAAAAAATTTAGAAAAAGAAAAGAGCAGAAAAAAATGAGTTTATGAGTTAGAGTTTATTTCAAAGTAATGAGGGAACAACACCTACACCCTCACGATCCACCAAATAGAGCCTTGACCAACTTTTTTATATTTCTGGCCGCCTAAATACGGGTTGAGGAATTCTGACTTAGTCATAGAGTTATCAGAGCCTAATCAAAGTGTTAATGATAGGAGAGAACACCAAATATATTGATAAATTTGGTAAGATTGTGAGCTTAAAAAGGAAGAAAAGAAAAGAAAAAGAAAAAGAAAGAGAAAGAAAGAGAGAGAATGAGTACAAAGGAAATAAAGAGAGCACAGTTTTTCCGCCTCTCTTTGAGTTGAATTCTTTAATAATCTAGAAACCTAGGTTCTAAAGTACTAGTCTATATGTAGCACTAGATGAGTGTGAGCCACCAAATACAAATCTACTTAACTCAGAAATCTTCTACCTAAGCCAAAAAAAAACCCAGGGCTAAATATACAGGTTACTTTATAACCCCAAGGGAAGAAGTTTGCCTATCCCAATAGATTTTTACTAAGGGTTAAGTACAAGCTTTAGAGGTGGATTGGCTTTTCACTTGGATTCGTTGCATAGGCTACTGCAAAACACATTCACGATTATCTGGATTACTAAAGCTTCGGATGAAAACAAAAGACACAAACCTCTAGCCAAACTCTTAATAAAAATTACTCATGTAGGACCACTTTGCATTTAGTTATGCATTTACTAAGGACAAGTAAGATTTAGGCATGGGGGTGTGATTGCACAGCAATCATGTAACCTAAATCACCTGAATTAAGCTAGATTCTAGCATAACTTAGGAATAATGCATCCATAGGTACCGTAATTTGCACAATAGCTAGTTTGATTAGCTGCATAGATAATATCGTCATTTTATATACCAATGAAAGATGATTTTAATTGTAGATGATTTGAAGCTGCGGATGTCAGATCAGACTAGACAGATTTGATCAGAACGATGGCAGGAGCCTAACGCTTCTGAAATCGTCTTGATCAGATAACCAAAGCATTGTGTGCAGTCTATAAAAGAATAGAGATCATGGAGCCAAAGGACAATGATCCAAGTCTTAGATGAAAATCCAACTGTACGGATGAATCCGAATCAACGATTGTAGTCCAACGGTGCAGAAATCAACCCGATCGGAGGTCTACATCACCAGATTCAAGGAAAAGAAGATAGACGGCCATGATGGCACCACATGGTGCCATCACAGCTGCCCCCTCATCGCCACCCCATCTGAGAAGGCTTCCCTCGAATGTTGTGGGCCATTGGATCTTCATCCAATGGCCACGAGCGGGCCACGTCACCTATCGAACTGTGCCTCATCAAAGGAAAGATCTTGATAGTTGGATCTTCATTAAACGGCCAAGAATAAGTTGCCTTAAGATAAAAAATGCAACAAACCAAAGGTGCAGCGCAGTGGTTCTCACCTTCGCTCGCAAGCAAGCGACGCGCGCTTGATCTGAGCCACGCGAAAATTAGGAGAACGTTAGGCGCAGGTGCAATTGGACTGTTGGGTGGCAAGCGGAGAGTGTAGATGTGACTGAGTAGCACAACCTAAGCACGCCACGACTGGATGCAGGAACCCACATGCGATCTTACATGCTTTCTTCGTCGCAAAGGCAGCGAGTGTGATCTTTAAGCCGTCCGATCGTAAGATCGGACAGCTGAGGATCAGGCGCACATTTTGACCGAGCGGTGCGGGCGGAGGAACGGGAGCCATGCGATCATGGATTAAGGGCTCTGGGTGTGCCACGTGTCAGCATCTCGTGTGCCCAAAGTGTAGAAGGCGATTTTGATGGAGTTTTGAGGTCTAATCAGGTCCGTTGATCTCCCGATAGACGGATCTGATTGACCAGGGGTTGTTGCATGATTTTAAAGGCTCAAATACCCTCTTTGACCCTCATTAAAGCTATAAAAGATGGCCCAGGGCCCCCCAGTTGAAGATCAACTCCTGCTATCAACCTCTTCTTCCACCTTCTTCTACGATTTCTCGCTTCTACCTCTCTGCAACTCCAACCTTCGTCCCGATGCTCTGGATCTGAGGTGCTGCTGCATCTCACACACGCATCCTACAAGCGGTGTCATCTCTCTGCCTCCTATCTCTCTCTCTTTCTCTCTTTCTCTCCCTCTCTCTCTATCTATCTATCTATTTGCTATCTCTCTTTCTATTTAGCATAGCACTTTCTACCTTGAAAAACTATTTTTGAATGCATGATATCTGATTCGTATATATATATATGCATATATAAATATCTGTTTAGAGCAAGTTTTATTGAAAAGCTTCTTTATAAATTGTGATTGCCACCCTGCGAACGACCCGGTACTCACCGATTTTTATAAATTTATTTGTTGATGTGTTTTTGCACTATACTACAACTAAATAATCTTTTAAAACGCGATTTACACGTTAGATAGTACTCAACCAAAAGTAAAGCCTATAGAGTTTTTAACAAGAAAAATTCAATTGTTGAGGAGACTATGCATGTAGCATTCAATGAAACACTAGCTCAACCTAAATATTTTGCAAATGATGATGATGGCCTAATAGATGACCCATCAAACATTCCAGAAGAGAACATCTTAGATGAACTATCCAAAGATATTTCCTATATGAAAGATCATTCAAAAGAATTGGTGATAGAACTGTCTAAAGGAGTTCAAACCAGATTTTCCATCAACACCTTAGCTTTCACAGCCTTTGTTTCTCAGTTAGAAGCCAAAAATGTTAAGGAAGTCTTTTTTGACAATTGTTGGATTATTGCTATGGAAGATGAGCTGAATCAATTCAAAAGAAATCAAGTATGGGAACTTGTTGCAAAACCTGATTCCCAGACCATTATAGGAACCAAATAGGTTTTTAGGAATAAACATAATGAATCAGGAGTAGTAAGAAATAAAGCTAGATTTGTGGCCCAAGGATATAATCAATAAGAAGGACTAGAATTTGATGAAACATATGCGCCTGTAGCTCGCCTAGAATCTATTAGAATGTTGCTAGCCTTTGCCGCCCATATGGAATTCAAACATTTTCAGATGGATGTCAAAAGTGTCTCTCTAAACGGATTCATCAAGGAGGAAGTCTATGTTAAACAACCTTCAAATTTTGAAGATGCTAAATATCTAGAATACATATACAAATTAAATAAAGCATTATATGGTCTAAAACAAGCTCCATGAGTTTGGTACGAAAGATTAAAAACTTATCTAATTGAAAATGAGTTTAAAATTGATAAAATAAATCCAACTTTATTCACAAAAAGAAAAGAAAATGATCTCTTAATAATACAAATTTATGTTGATGATGTCATTTTTGGTGCTACTAATGATCTGTTATGCCAAGAATTTGTAAAGGTAATGCAGGATCAATTGAAATGAGCATGATGGGAGAACTTTTATTCTTTCTTGGACTTCAAATTGACCCGCTATCATCTGGAATCTTCATATCACAAACCACATACACCACGGAGATCTTGAAGAAATTCTCCATGGACAAAGTAAAGAGAAAAAAAACACCTATGGCAGCTTCTACGCAACTAAAATCTGATGACACAGGTAAGTCTGTAGATCAGAAATTGTATAGAAGCATGATATGATCATTATTATGCTTGACTGCTAGTAGACCTGATATTCTCTTTTGCATTTGTTTGTGTGCTCGCTTTCAAGTAAACCTTAAGGAAATACATCTAAATGCTGTTAAAAGAATACTTAGATACTTAAACAATACACAAGAGTTAGGACTTTTCTATCCGAATCAGACACATTGGAACTTTATTCCTTTTGTGATGTTGATTATGTGGGTAGCTTTACAGATAGAAAGAGAACTAGTGGAACGTGTCAATTTCTGGGAAATTCCCTAGTCTCTTGGTGCTCTAAAAACAACACACTGTTTCACTTTCAACCACAGAAGCAGAATATGTAGCTGCATCTTTAGCTTGTTCACAACTATTGTGAATGAAACAAACCTTACAAGATTTTGGCCTATCCTACAAGAATAACAAAATATTGTGAGACAACACTAGTGCCATAAACTTATCTAAGAATCTAGTTCAGCACTCTAGGACTAAACATATTGATGTTAGACACCACTTTCTAAGAGGCTATGTCTCAAAAGGAAAAATCAACTTAGAATTTGTTAAAATAGAGAATCAATTAGCTGATATCTTCACAAAACCCTTGCCAAAGGAAAGATTTAACCTAATCTACCATTCCTAAGGTTTATTTAGGTTAAAAGAGCTTAATTGATCTGTTTGATTGATATGTTTTCAATTATTGATTGATGAATTTTTTGAAATTGATTGACCAAATTCTTTGATCGATCAAATTCCTTGATTGATCGACCAAATTCTTTGGCGGGAAATTGTCCTCCAAAAATTTGAGTTTTGATCGATTAAATTAGTTGTTTGATCGATCAATCCTGTTGCATGGGAATTTTCCCTCCAATCGTTTGAACTTTGATCGACCAATTAACTTAATTAATTGATCATTTCTTATTTTGATCGATCAAAACACAGTTTTGATCAACCAAAATTGGGTGAATTCACTTTTCGAGATTGCAATCTTTTTACCTTGAATCTCACCCCTAATCATCCTAAATGAACTTAATCTCTTTGATTAGCTACCTAAAATGTGTTTACTCATTTTGTTAATCAATTTTTCTATAAAACACAACCATTTTTTCCACCAAATCTTTCTTTTTTTACTACCTATACCCCACCTTTTGTCCCCTACCACCGAACAAACATCTCCACCAGACCCCACCTCTCATCCTCCTACAATGGTGATCAACCAACCATCACACCGCCTTCTACCATCGCCGCTCTTCGTGCAAGCTAGCCACATCGCCTTCATGCATCCTTCATGCATGCAACAACACGCTCGATGCCTCCTCCGCCCAACCTCTTTGCGTGCCCTTGAGCGTCTTGCACGAACCGTCCATGCATGCCTCTCGTCGGCCATCCTCATCACCATCTCCATCCTCGCCGTCCTCCCTTGATCGACCATTACTTGATCAATCATGGTACACTCTAAACTTGGATTAAATCCATTTCCTTTAGGATTTTCTTTGAATATGAGATGTGCTATGAATAGATCTGATGATTTTGTTGTTTAAACTTGCTATTTCTTGTGAAATCTTGTAGTATTTGTGATCTTATCACTCGGAAACACACTCATTTTTTCGCGTCTAAACACTTTTGGTCGACCCAAATTCTTGGTTGATCGACCAAAAGTTGGTTTTTCCACTAGCTTATTCAGTTCATTTTTAATTGACTAGTCTATCTTTTTGATCGACCAACGTGATTTTTTTTGATCTGTTATGGCTCCAAAACATGCATGTGCCTACTCTTTTACTCATCATGATGATACCTTTGATCGATTTTTCATCACTGAGGCCGCTTGTGAGCATTTTTCTCTCTTAGACAAACTTTCACCACACACTGGTAGACCGGTTGATTTTGCCTACTTCGAGTCTATTTTTCCTGAAATTTGTGAAAAATTTGCATATCACCATATTTTATGTCTTTTTTAGTAGAACTTTTATGCAGGTTCTTATTCGCGGTGTAAATCACGTAAAAGATGAACGCGTTGTAGTATAGCGTGAAATACGTCTCGAGCAAATAATTAACGGAACTGGTGAGTCCCGATCGATCACAGGGAGGTAGAAAGCATTTTTGATTTCATGCGTTTATTTCAAATATAAAGGCTAAGTAAAAGGAGCAATCAGTCACAATATTTATATCATAAGAAGAGATTGAACATAAACTGGATACATGTATTTGAATAAAACATAAAATAAATAAACTACTATTGTAATAAAACAAGGGCACCACGGATGGTTCGTGGTGGCCTTTTAGAGAGGTTGAGAAGAGCAACAACGATCTGTCGGGGTGTCCCAACGGATGCTTCAGATGGAGATGCAGAGCCAGATGTAGAGAAGATGGGAAGAAGAAGAAGAAAGAAAGGTTGAAGAAGGAGGAAGAAGAGAATGAAGGGAATGCCTTCAAAGGGGACCCTTTGGGCTCTTTTTATGGCTTTGGTGGGGGGTAAAGAGGGCATTTGGCCCCCTTAATCTCGTGCAAAAGCCTTCCAAATCCTTCTTTTTCCCTCAGTTCGCTCTGATGCTGCCACATGATGCTCTGTGGAGAGTCGGTCCTCCATTGCACGGCCGCAAATCGCCCGCACGTGCCCTTCACGTGTTCGCCTTCGCCGCTCGCCTCTTCTGAGTGCTTCAATCTCAGCCATCCGATCTTACAATCAAATCGCTTATGCACACTTGCCTTGCCTTCCAAATCTCACAAAACACGTGTGATCGCATGTCCGCCTGCGGTGCGCTTTGATTGCGCCATGTGGTCGCTCCTCTGCCCTCTGATCGCGCAATTGTGCCTGCACATGCCCACACAGCCAATGCCGCTTCAATTTCTCACAGCGCACGGCTCGAACTCGCGTCCCGCGCTTACGCACGTGTGTGTGAGCCAACGTGTTGCACAAGCCATTTGTTATATATACTTGTTTGTTTCTATTTATGCATATCTGATTTGGGCGGGCGACATGCTGCGCTCGTGGCCATTGGATGAAGATCCAACGGTCCACTGCGTGCGGTGTGTCCTTCCTGGATGGGGCAGTGGTGAGGGAGCGGCTGTGATGGCGCCACGTGGCGCCATCATGGCCGTTCATCTTCTTTTCCTTGTATCTAGTGATTAGGCCTCCGATTGAATTGATTTCTACGTCGTTGGGCTGCAAACATCGATCCGAATCTATCCATGCGGTTGGATTTGTCATCTGAGATTCGGATCTTCTTTAATTTGCCCCTTGGCTCTTGATCTTCTGCGGATTCCCTAGGGTGCTACGGGAGTCTGATTGATGCGATCTTGGAAGCGTTGGACTCCCATCGTCGTTTTGAACAGATCCATGCGGTTGGATCGGTCATCCACAGCCCTGAATTACCTACAATGAGTGATACCTCTCAAATACAATAGTTTTATGCATAAAACACATATATCAACTACGATGTAGAATACAATGCATATGCATGTAGAATGTTGATGTTAAGCTAAGTTCTCGCTTAATTCAGGTGAATTAAGGCCTATGATTGATGTGCAATTAGTTCTAAAATCAGCCGCATACCTAGTGTTGACCCTATGGCATGTCACCTATTTTATGCCAACTTGAAGAATATAGGTGAGGGCTTCAACATCGAGTTGACCTTGAACGTCTATGGCATAGAGGTTCTGGTCAATGCATATGTTATTTTAGAGATTCTTGGTTGTCCATCTATTGGTCCTACCTTTCTTGAGCTTCACTAGCAAACACAGACGGATACCATTAGGGAGACCTTGCTCACTCCCTCCCATTTTGACTTGGGTTGTCCAGCCAAGTACCCTTATTTTTGCCATCTTCCATGATTTCTTAATCGTGTATTTTTATGGATTTTTATGTTTAAGTCTATTTCATTTGAGAACTGCCTTGGCATTTTGCTCATTACTCTTTATGCCTTTCTTAAGAACAAGTGGTTCAACTGGAACCACTTGTTTCTATATTTGATGAGAAAGCATCCCACCAGCTCCTTCCAGTTTGGGACACTTCCTTCCCACATCTTCTTATATTTTAGTGTTCCCATGGATATTAATCATAAATAGTTTATCACTAGAGTCTCCATTTTCTATAAGCTCACTTATGCAAAGATGGTGCAAGCTCAAGTAGCCCATGGTGAGGATGCAGCCCAGGAGTAGCAGCAGCAACAGGAACCATCAGCAATCCCTCCTTTCCTACCCTACGATCCCTTTACCGCGAACTGTCCTCCTCCAGTGTGACCCTCTCCATCCTTCTAGGAGCAGGAGTGGGGCCTTTTGGATAGACATCTTACATGTAGAGATTTTTTCAGTATACAGGATGTGACAGATGGTATTTCCCTGATGATGCATTGGCAGAGAGAGACAGACATGGTGATGATGAGACATGGGCATCAAGTATCAGAATACCTGAATGCTCAAGGTCAGTTCTTGGATAGACTTGGAGAGTCTATTCATGGGATTCAGTAGTAGCTTCACTGTCCTCCTCGACCTCACCGATATACTACCATGCCTCCATCATCAGCAACACCTCCTCCTTCTACCACTGTAGCAGCACCAGTAGACTAGCAGATTACACCGCCTTGTAGGACATCTAGGCAGTCGACATCGAGATCATTAGCTTAGCATCGTCTATGTCTTGGCCAACCTACCTCCTCAGAGAGATCTGACTCGATGGACCTCGAGTTAGATACAGACTTCCAGAGCATGATGGATGACTTCATGGCATCGTTAGACGACTAGTTTTAGCATTACTACAACTGTAACGAATGTGTGCCCCAGACGTATTTTAAGACGTCTGGGAGGTGGCTCAGACGTCGGACAAGACGTCTGGGATCACAACCAGACGTCTGATAAGACGTCTGGGATAGTTTCAAGACGTCTGGAAATCCGTTATTTTCGACACACGCGAGTCGCCTGTGCGCCTGAGCGCGCAGACCGCATATTCCCTCTTTTCTCTGCGGCTGCAGGCGGCCTGCCGCCTTCTCTCTCTCCTCTCCGCGCGACGTTAAAAGGGGTGCGCCTCCCCTCCCGTCTCCACCGTCTCCTCCTTCTTCTCCTTCCTGTGCGCGAGAGCAAGCGGACGCGAGGGCGGCAGCGGCGGCCGCAGTGAGCACGGAGGTGCGGCGTGCGAGGGCGGAGCTCTGCCGTGAGGGCGAGCTCGCCGGAGCGGCTTGGCCGGCCGACGGAGGGCGCAGGGGGCGCGGAGCGACGCGGAGAGGGACCTGCTGCGGGCTGAGCAGCAGACGCGCGAGGTGCGACGCGGGCGGCGTCGCGAGCGGAGGCCGAGCAGGGTTCTGATTCTGGAAAAATTTCTAGAATCAGACGTCTGGGTTGATAGCCAGACGGCAAGGTCGACGTCTGTAAGATCATACAGACGTCTGAAAGGTGAGTTTCCGCTTTCTTCTTCCTTCTTGTCGACTGACCGTACTGAGGGAGGGGGGGTTGGCTATGCGCAGGTTCGCTGATTCGCCATCCTTTGCGAATCAGACGTCTGGAAGTTGTACCAGACGGCGGGGGTGACCTACAGACGTCCGTGTGGACCATCGGACGTCTGGGGTATAGGACAGACGTCCCCGCAGACTTCTGGACGTCTGGGAAACTACGCTGAACAGGTAATTCTCTGATCCACCGTTTAAGACGTCTGGAAGGAGTTCCAGACGTCTGATTTTGCACAGTATCGTCTTTTTCGACCCGTTTAGGGCCCGTTCGGGCTCCGTTTTCCGCGATTCGAGTTGCGTTCTTTTCAGAAGTAATTCCTCTACCCGTCTACAGTAGCTATACACTGTTTTGAGACACTCCTTGTGTTTGATCCTTGTGATAGGACCTCGTTCGGTTGCAGTCTTGAGAGTCGCGGAGGCACGCGGGATTCCCGATCACGCCCCCATTACTCCCGTTGTACCTGGTAGAGTGGCTTAAGTTATTTTTAAAATCTGTTAAAGTATGGAACTATAACTAGAATCTAGGACATTGCATGAATCCTAGGAATGAGAAATGTATGGAATGATAGCTCCTAGGTGATGCATGAATCCTAGGGCTGGAAAACTAGTTGTATGCTAGATCCTAGGATGTGGCATGAATCTTAGGATGGAAAAACTAGTGGAATGTATAATACTGCAGTCTTGGAGAAATGGGAAGGAATATAAAGCTGCCTGTAATTTGAATTAACAGCTGCCTGTTATGAATAAAGAAACATGTTTGAGATCATGGATTTTGAGAACGTGAATCTGGAAAGTGAAACATATGATGTTCTGAGATAAAGAGCTGGAACCCTACGGGGAATTAGGAGTGGAACTCCTGGAAAGAAAAAGGAATGGAACTGAGATGTAGTTTGTACTGTCTCTTGGGTACGCAGTACCAAGGGAAGTACCTGTACCTGTTTAGTGCAGAGTGGGGCCAGCCGCCCCAGGGACCCGGGGTTAGGATTGGCCGCTCTGTACCGACTTGTTGGCCCTCGTGTACGTAGTACCGAGGAGAGCTAGTAGTGTTAGGAGAGTACTAGCTACCCCACGGGCCCCGGGGTTCTGCTAGCCTCCTTCACCGACTTGTTAGGCCCACTAGGGCAAACCAGGGTAGTCAGGCGAGGGTGCGCGGACTGTGGAGGGGCAAGGCCCCGGTTTGGTTACTGTGGAGGGGTTGGACCCCTGTTACTGAGAGGGCTCTGCCCTGGTTCCGTGCTGTGCTTTGGGCGCACCCGTTAACGGAAACGACTGACCGCGTGCCAGTGCGGGCTAGCTACCTGTGCGTTTATCGCGCGTGCCATAGTCACCGTTACGTCTGTCAGTGACCTTGGGGTGGTTGACTGAGGGTAGGATCACCACGGGGGACTCTCCCGGCCAGGAGAGCACCACGTGCTACTTCTACTTTTGGAAAAGACTGCAATCAAGATCGTTCCCACGAGGACATTCGAGATCAAGTAAAGGATCTGAGAAATAAATGAAATAGTGAGAAAAATTGAAAGATGTGAATAAAGGAAGTAATAGAACATAACAGCTACTGTACACTCTACTGTTGCCTTTAGTTAGTTTGCCACTCTACTCAGCGTTTTGCTGACGTGTTACACTCGTTACCTTTTTCAGGACCAGGTGTTGAGCAGCTAGGGTCGGCGGCTGCAGAGGACGCTGGGCCAAGTAGGGTCCAGTAGAGTTTACCACAGTCCTTGTACCTCTTTTGTTTCTGTTTTAGTGAGTAGTTTTTGTTTCCGCTGTACTTTCTTTACCTGCCGTTCTTGTTATATGATAAATGTTGTTTTACTGTTGTGGTGGTACCTACTGTAGTAGTTTCTTTCCTTACTGCTGTACTTTCTTACTGTTAGTTATATTCATGCTGAATGTGGTTTATTTTACTGTCTTTTGGTTACTTCCTCGTTGGACGACTAGGTCTTGGGATTAGTCGAGTCGGTCCGGTTCTCGTGTCTCGTAGGGACTCGGGAACCGGGTCATTACAACAACTTTATTTTATGCTTTGCTTATCTAGACTCTTTTATGTTGTTATATGCATGGATTTTATGTCTCTCAGAAATATTTTGCTCTCTTGAAATTGCATGTTAAAATTATTGTTGCTTCATTTACATGCTTAAAGGGGACTTAATTGAAATTGATAGCAGCATGTTTACTTTTTGCTAAAACAAAAAGGGGGAGATACTATGCCTAATATTTTAATTTATAATTATAATTTTGTTGTCATCAAAAAGGGGGAGAATGTACGTACCTTTGTTTTGATGCACCAAAATTATGCTTATTGCAAGACTAATATTTCAGGACTATCACAGATCAGAGCTTCTCTCATGGATCAAGATCAGATGGATGCTGATTTATGTATTTTAGTTTTATTGAGTCTAGGTTATTGTTATAAGGAACCTCAAAATAAAACTCAAATGGATTTTCACACTTTTCTCTAAAATCAGTTTCTAGGGTTATTGATCGACCAATAAGACTAATTGATCGACCAACCAATTTAGTTAATCGATCAAACCAACCCATTTTAGGAAGTTGATTAATACACTTTTGAACAACCAATTAAGCTAATTAATCGACCAATTAGTGATCGATCAAATAACTAGATTGATCGACCAATCTACCTTAATTGATCGACTAATTTCATTTCCTTTTAAGGTCAAATTTTTAGTATAAATAGAGGTCGTACATAGCCCTTTTTCATATAACTTTCAATAGAAAAAACCTCCAAAAGAATAGAGCTTCTCGTGCTTCTTCAAGTGCTTCTATGCTTCATTTCTCACGCTTTTCAAAGCATGTCGTTTCAAACCTCTGCTGAAATTCTGGTTTGATTTTTATTGGGGTTCCATAGCTCTGCATTGTTCTTTTGCATTGTTGTTTTAATTAACGGATCCCAAGTTGTTGGGGAATATTCGTTGTAGTTGTTGTGCTTCTCTTCAGGTTATAAAGAGAAGTGTTTGTAAAGAGGTTGTGCCACTCTCATTAAAGTAGTACAATAGTGGATTGACTAGCCTCAACTAGTTGGAAAAATCTTAAGCTGAGAGGCTTAGGTAGTGGTTTTCACCCGATTTGAGTTTCCACTATAAATCTAGGTGTAATTTGTGCTTGATTTTGTTGTGGATTTATTTTTTATTCATGATTTTTTTAAAAGCAATACTATTCACCCCTCTCCTCTAGTATACTTTACGATCCACAGGCAACCCACATACTTGAATTAAGTTAGATCTTAGCTTAACTTAGGAATAATGCATGCATAAGCATCATATTTTACATAATAGTTGATTTATTAGCTTTGTAATTAATAATGCTATATTATGTTCTAATTGAGAGGTAATAATAATTGCAGGTAATTCTAAGCTGCAGATGATGAATCCGATCATACGAATCTACTCAGAACGACAACAAGAGTCCAATGCTTCCGAGATCGTCTTAATCGGACTCCTGTAGCATCTTATGAAGACCACAGAAGAATAAAGGCCAAGAAACAAGGTGGTTAAAATCCAAACCTTAGATGCGAAATTTGACAGTACAGATGTATCTAGATCAACAATCACAGCCAACGGTGCAAAAATCAACTCAATCGGAGCCCTACAGCACCATCTATAAAGCAAAGAAGATGGACGACCATGATGGCACCACGTGGCACCATCATAGCCACCCAAGGCCACCGCCCCCATCACTGGAGAATGTTCTACGTGCCTTGTGGACTATTGGATCTCCATCTAATGACTACAAGAGTGCACGCCACCCTCCTCACCACGCCTAATCAAGTGAGAGTCTATCTCAGTTGTTGGATTCTCATCCAACAGCTGAGAGCAGTGGTGCACCAAATCAGAAACACGACAACCTGCATGTGTAGTGGGTTGGTTAGCGCACATGAAGAAGAGTTGGCGGAAAGCATTCGAGGCTCAATCAACACAAATCCAAGGTGGTTGCTAGTGCAGGAGAAATCACGTCCTGCAATCACGATTTGGCGGTGAAGTGTGAGCCACGTGGCGCACGATGGGGTGCTAGATCAGGCGATGTAGATGAACGCACGATGCGACGCGTGGGTAGATGCCCCAATATACATGGCTTGGTGCGAATCAAAGAGGCGATATTTTAAGCCGTCTAATCGTGAGGGTGCGAAGTGGTGAAGCGAGTGGCTGAGCGGCCTGCATGTGGCGTAATCCAGTGCGTCATGCATGTTAAAAGCACGTGGAGGGCTTTTTGAAGGGGTATCTGATTCGTTAATCTCTCGATTGATGGATCTGATCGATCCAAAGTTGTTGCACGAGTTGGAGGCCCAAATACCTACATTACCCCTCATCTTTTCTATAAAAAGGACCCTAGAGCTCCCATCTGAAGGCATTTCCTCCTCCATCTCTTCCTCCAGCCATCTCCAGACATCTCCAAGCTCCATCTTCTTCTGAGGCATCCATCAAGGCCACCTTGGTGCACCGCTGCTACTCTCCCCAACCTCTCCAAAGGCCACCAAGGACCACCCTTAGTGCCCTTGTTGTAGTAGATAGATCTCAATTTTAGTTCTAGTAGTTTTTCTAGTGATTCTTCTATTTCTAGTTATTCTTCTGTCTAAACAGTCTGACTATTATCTAAATAGATTTGCATTATATAAATATTCTATTATTCTAATTCTAGTTAGTTCTGAATTAGTATTATAATCAAGTCATTTTCTGCCTTCCTGAGTTTGATCAAGACTCACCATCTTGTTATATTTATTTGTTTTGATGTATTTCGCGCTATACTACTACTTAATCATTCTAAAACACAGTTTTACTCCTGAACAGTGCAGTGTCCTAAAAGTCTCTAATGTTTCTCTCGAAGTCATCTTGACCCTTAGATGACCTAGGTAGAGCAACCCTTGATTCCACTTCTGATATCAGTACGCTATGATACATTGATGACTAAGCATTGCCTATGTCAAATGATGTTGTCTTTTGCTGAGTAGTTGAGTTCCACCAGTTACATATCACTAACTCTTAGGTACTTGGTTATATATTGACTAGGTGGAATTAAATGCTTAACTATGCTTGCTTAGATTAATAATTATTTATGATTAAAGAAATAATCTATAAGGAATCAATGAGTAGAAATGGATTAAGCTTGTTCAATTAACAAATTAGAAGTGTGATATTCCTATTTAAAGATTTAGAGAAATGATCTATCCTAAATAATCCACTAAGAATAATGACCTAGCTTGTGAACAAAGATCCTCAAATAACCTCACTTATGAAAATTATGTGGAAATAGAGAGACATAATTGACTAAATAATTGTGAATTATAATAATGCTTTGGTGTAACATGATGGAAAAGAGTTGGAGATGGATAATTAAATTTGGAAATCTGTGATACTTGTTGGAAGTCAGTACTCATGCCCAGTATCAATGGCAAGACCAGCTATACCTGCTAGGGGCAGAGACTGGCTCAGGGAGTAATCTAGCCTCCTGCGACTTGTTTGACAGGTCGTTTAGGCCAACCGGGTAGCGGGGTGTTGGGTACGTGTTGCTCTTACAAGAGGTTGGATCGTGTGTTCTCATACCCTGTAGTGGAAAGGACTGGCTGTGTGCCAGTGCGGGGTAGCTTCCCACATATTTATCGCACGGACCATAGTCACCACTTCACCTCGTTAGCTAGGACCCCGGGGCGATTAACTAGGTGATAGAGTGGATATGAGTCATCCCCTTGGGCAAGGGGGTGAGTCGTATTCTATCTACCATTTAGGATATTGCAGCAAGATCTCCTCGTGCTTTCCAAGGAAGCTGATTTGGATAGTTAATAATAAAAATTTTGGTAAGGCACAAATAATGAAATTAATAAAAGATAAATTAAAGCAAATGAGAATAGTTCTCGCTTCTCATGCTTTCGTATTGTTTAGTTTTGTTCTTTTTCCATTGTTTGTACTACTACTCTACTTAGTGTTTGCTGATGTTTTCTATGGACTCCATACTTAGGTCCTGGAGAGTTACATCCAGGCTATATGGTTGTAGGAGTTGACGGTGCCAGTCTGAGCACAACACCATAGTTGGTAGTTATAGACCTAGTTTCATTATTTTCTTCTATTTCAATTCCTGTGGTGCTTGTTAGTTCCTTCAGTACTTGTTAGTTCTTTCAGTACTTGTCTCGTTCTTTTTAGTTTAGTGTTTGTACTTGTGATGGTTATGAACATTCTATTAATATTTTCTTTTTAGTTTACTTATTCTTGTGGCTATATTTTATGTGATGTTATGCACTGCGAATGCTTATTATCCTATGTATATGTGATGGATGACCAGATCTTGGGTGTTTGACGAAATTGACTCGAGTCTCTACTTGGGTGGGGACTTGGGTCGTAATATGGAGTACAAGGCCCTTTTGGCAAGACTTCGACTGGCCAAGCATATGAGTGCCTGAGAGTTATGGATTTTTACATACTTCCAACTAGTGGTCAACCAAATTAGAGGCGACTTTGAAGCAATGGACCCTAATATGGCCCTATATGCTTAAGAGTCCAGATCATATAATATGAGCATTCATGTTACATTAGCCTACGGGCTGTGTGGACAGGGAGAAAGGTCTGCCTTGTGGGAGGAGATACGTGGTGTGGTTGAATGGGTACAAGGAGTGGCCTAGCTTCTAGGGGGTGATTTCAATGCCACCCTATCATCAGATGACCGGCTGGATGGTAGGATTGACTCGTCTACATTTGGCTTTTAGTGTGTAGTTACGGAGTTGGAGCTTGTGGATCTTCCATCTTCAGGAGCTACATACACATGGAGAGGGGGAGATGGGCAGATGTCTAACATCGATAGATTTTTGTGTAATGTGGACTTGATGGGTTCTACGCCCATGGCCTCTGTGGTAGGTCTCGTAAGTCCTTTTTCTAACCATACTCCTTTGGTGTGGGAGAGTGGTGAGGGCGTAAAGGCTGGCTTCTACTTCAAATTCCAGAAGTCTTGGCTCTCTAAGGATGGCTTCAAGGACATGGTGGTCTCATGATGTATGACTCAGGGGGCAGAGGATTGAGCTACCAGGAGACTTATGTTGAGACCTCTCTTTTGGTGAAACAAAATTATGTTTCATTATGAACTAATCTTTCAGGATCACGCTCGCACAAATCAAGTCAATTATTCTCCACATGGATCAAAGTGAAGATTATCTTTAATCAATGTAATTCTTTTATATTTCTTGAGTCTAGAATTACTATAAGAAACCTCTGGATTAAAGACAAACCTTTCTAAATCATAAAATAAACATCTAGATAGTATTGATCGACCAAAATATTAGAATTTATTGATCAAATCAATTGATCGATCAAAATAAGAATATTGATTGACCAAATTAAATTAATGGTCAAATCCGATTTTCCCACAATTGATCGACCAATTAAATATTTGATCGATCAGCAATTGATCGACCGGATCGACCAAAATGAAAATCGATCAACCAATTTGGTTTGAATGATTTTTTCTAACATTCCAAAAATGCTTCGTTTTCACTTATAAATAGGACTCAATGCCCTTATTTCAAAACACACATTGAAAAGGATTTCAAAGAGAAAGCACTTCTACTTCAATTATTCCTTGTGCTTTCATGCTCATTCTTCTATGCTCTTCAAAAGCATGTCATTCTGTGCTTCTGAAAAGAAAACTCAGTTTGTATATTTCAATTCCTTGAGGTTCCATAGGATTAATTTCTGTATTTCATTTAATTCTTCCATTTCAATTGTTGGGATTCTGTGTTGGAATTCCCAACGTTGTTTGTGACTTCTCTTTGTTGGTAAAAGAGAAGTGGTTTGTAAGAGGTTATGCCACCCTCGTTCAAGTGGTTCATTAGTGGATTGACTAGTATTGCCTAGTTAGGAAAATCCTAAGCTGGGAGGCTTAGGTAGTGGTTTTTACCTGTAGGGGTTTCCACCATAAATCATTGTGTATATTCTAGGATTATTTTTTTTATGCCATATTTTTATTACAATCGATATCACATTTGATCTTGTGCTTGTGGCCAAGTAAGATCCGTGTAGGTAGGTTGCATCCAAGTTGAAAGGGTTGTAGCTACTTTTGATGGAATATAAAAAAACAATGGGAGTGTTGAAAGCACAGAAGCGAAGGGAGGCACTTGAAGGGGTGAGGGTGTTGGACATGAAGGAGGATTTAGAGGGCCTGAGTGTGGTGGAGGTGGAACAACGCAAGGTGCTATATTGTTAATTGGCTATCGAGGGATTTTAAGGAGTAATCGTCGTAGCAAAGCCTTAATCGCTTGAAAATAATTAATTTATAACTTAGAATCGAAAGGGAGTCCGAGGTCGATCATAGGGAGCAACTAATGGCAATTTAATCTCACTAATCACAATTTAATCAGAAATATAAGTAATTATGACCAAAGATTCATTTAGAACAACTCAAAATGATATATATATGAAATCAAGTAGCAAAATGTAAAATATTGGGTTAAAATGGTGATTTGAATCACCAAATTAACCTCTGAGATTAAGCTCAGAAGTATCTCAAATAATTGAACAATAAATCTCAACCAAATATCCACATCAACCAAGTTTATCAAATGTTTCCACAGTGTGTAGAACTAAGGCACCCGTAGAGATCAAATGAAGGCACAAGGCATCAGACACCTTAAGTTGCTCAAGGCACAACTCCAATAGAAGAGGCAAAGGCCTCCTTCTCTTTCCTTCATGCCTCAAGTGAGAGGCAAGCACAGCACCACAGAGGCAAAGGCCTCTCAAGAATTGACAAGTGTAGAGAGCAGAGGCGCGAAGGGCAAAACCCCCCTTTCTTTCTTTGATTCTCTTTCTTCCTTCTCAATTTAGACCTGGGTGAACAGCATCGGGTAATTGGGTATATGGACAGAGATCCTGACCCACCGGCGTGTAGGCGGGTAAGAAGTGAGCAGAGGTGAGTGAGAGGGACCCGATGGTAGGTCCTCTCCTCAACGCAGTTAATTAAGTTAATTGTGCTTAATTATGTGCAGAAGAAAGTAACCTAGGTTAACTTAAATTTGTGTCGATTGAGTAGTATAGGGTCAAGTTAACCTAACATTTTAGATTTTATTTCTTTTAACGGGTTGAGTCCAGGTCGTTCGCTGGGAGGTATAGTTTATTTAGAATTCACCAATTAGTCTAAGCTACTTATTGAAGAGTATAATTACGTTTACTTTAAGAACATGAACTTTGCCTAATGATTTCAAATTAAAGAATATGCAAAATTCCATAAGAAAACATATTTACATAAATGATCTTCTTTAATAACAAGTAAACATGCTTGTTTTCTTTTTATTTCTAAGAGATTAAGGAAATAGAAAGTTTTACTAATAAAAGTATGCCTTATTACAACATTAAACTCAAAAAGTAATTAAAAATAATGCAAGAAGTTAAACCATTTCTTCTCTTCTCTTTGTATCTTCAGCCTCCATCTCTTTTTCTTCTTCTTTTACTTTTCTTTCTTTCTTTCTCTCTTTCTCTGTTTACCTATTTCTTAATCTTCTCTTAACCTTTTTCTTAATCTTTCTCTTTATTCTTTCTCTTAATTTTTCTCTTATCTTTCTCGAGCTCCTTTCTTTCACAAGTCTTATCTTCTTCCTTTCTTCTTCTCTCTTTCTTCTCTGCCTTGTCTTTCTTTCTTCTCTCTTTCTGCCTTCTTCTTCAGTTCTTGTTCATTCTTCCTTTCTCTTACGAATTCTCTCTTCCTTCTCTTTTTCCTTAACATCTTTCCTTAGCATCTTTCCTGAGCATTCAGACCTTCTTTCTTTTTTGAACCGGACCAGGTAACCAAAAATTAGGTTTATTTATTGGCGGCTTGGACTGGTCGGGGATATATAGCACCCCTCTTAGGGTGGGACCAGACCCTACTAGGTCCAAGCCTGGTTCATTAAGCTTCAATTTATTTCCGGTTCATAGTTTCGAGCCAAACCAACTCACAACCTCCCAGGCCCTCGTTCACGCCCTCCCAGGGCCCACACTCGCATGGCCACTGGTGCACACACCCAATGCTCATTCGGTTTCCATGCGTCGTGCGCTGTCGACTGAAGAAGCCATATAAAAAAACACTTTTATACCCATGTGGTTGTTCAGGACTTTCCGAGGTGGGACCAAGTTACCCCCTCCCAGATCGAACTTCAAACGACGATTTCTCCTAGCTGAAAGCTCCATTCCAAGAGTATAAAAGCTTGTTGGAAAGCTCTTGAGTTGCTCTATAGGATTGAAGTGTCAATTTGATTCAAAGGGAAAGGTAAGCTCTTCAATTTGAAGGGTGAAGATTCTGTTCTATCTACAGTTAAAATGGCCTGGAAAGTGAAGTATTGGTACTAAAGTCCACATACTGGACTGTGCCTTTCAGTTGAAGTGTTAAATAGGTTCTAAGGTTATTTCCGTAGCTACTAGTGGATGTTTTGAGCTCTCAGGAGCTTCAGAAGTGATGCAGAAGCTCAAAACTTCTCAAGAAGCTTCAGAACTGTCAATTACACTTTGAAAAGTCCTAACAGACAACTAAAGACCTATTTAATCGATTAAAACAACTTCTAGAGGTTGTTACAAATCCATCTGGGCAAAGTTTGCATTCAAATCTCATCGCAAATCCACTGTTATCAGTTTAGGTTCAAGAACAACCCAAACAGGTAGAAATCGATTTCCACTAGAAAGTTGATCAGAACTCACTCAAATCTCATCTAAATCATTTATAATCATCTCAGCAACAATTCGAATTCCTCAATTTGTCGGATTGAATCCATAACTCAAGATTCAGACTTAGGTTTGACTGCTAAGCCTCAAGTTTTGACTTTCTGAATTTGGCTATTTCACAGGGAATTAAAACCTTAAACAAAATATCTTCAATCACAGGAATATATTCAAACCCTTAGATAGGTTTTTCAACTAAGGTTTCTAAGGTTTTAGGCTCATTGCCTGAGATTGAAAAGGTGTTTGCTCGTCAGAATAACCTAAGGGTTGTTACACTGGTTGGATCATAAAAATGGGCTCAGGGTTCAACAATGGTGCTTCCAGACTTCTTAAACGCAACTTTAACCTAACTATCAGACTTCTGCAACTCTGCTGGAGTTGGAGAAGATGAAGACCTAACAACTCCAGACACTAAAATCTTAATTAAAATACCTCAGCATAATCAGTAATCCTCATTTCATTGATCTGGAGCTTCTTACTCAGTTTAATAGGCTGAAGAGCTTGTTTTGACTCGCTCGCTGAAGCTCGCCGGAGCTCCGGTGAGTCCAGAAAATAGTGAACTTGTGTACAGAATGTGAAATTATGCCATTAGTGATTTGAAAAGGTTCCTGAGGTCACAAGGAACCTCAGGAGCAAGTTATTTTCTTCAATTGTTCATTGGAATAAAGATTTAACAGTTAATCCATTTTTCATAAAATCTGAGTTGAATTAAGCTCAGAACTTATTTTTCCACTCAATTGAGTGGAGGAAACAAATCAACAGATAATTGCGATGATAAATATATAGTTAATTAATGACTTGAACTACTCCTGAGCCACCATTGACAGTGAGCTCAGGAGCTTAATTAAAATTGGGCGTTTACATTATATGTGGTAATTACTTGAATTAAAGTGATGATTAGGATCCTTAGGAGATGAATAGGTGATGGAGGACCCCGTGAAGGTGGAAAATAGGTCAACTACTACTGCCATGGACAACAAAAGTAGTCGGTGGAGGTGAAGGTGGTTTAGGCAATTTAATGATCAATTTAGTAATTAAAGATGATAGAAATGTTCATGGAAGATTCAAGAAGGTGGACAGTGACTTAAAAAGATGAAATAATTGCTCCTGACAAGCTCAAGGAGCTCACCGGAGTGGAGGAAGATGAGTTCTAAATCTAACATTACAGCTACCTAAGCTACCTAACTAACTAACTAAACTAACCTACCTACCTAGTCTATTGTTACCTGGACGAAGGGGATAGAGGATCTCCATCGAAGGCTCATGACGGAGGATGAAATTAGAGGGTTGTCGAAAGATCTTTGGTGGGCGGTTGTGAGGTGAAGTAGAGGAGAGCTCCTAGTTAGCACTTGTTAGAAGATGCAGTTGACTTCGGCGGAGATCCAGAGCAATTGAAGATGGATGGAGGAAGTCGGATGAGACGGAGGAAGTTCGCCGGAGTTTTGGAGAGAATAGCCTATTGGGTCAGCTCAGTGAAGAAGAGGGAAGGGAACCAACTTGGTGGAAATTGAGGGTGTGATGGGGTATTTATAGTTGATGGCGACTGAGAAGGAGGTGGAATCTGGATGGATTAATGGCTAGGGGGGAATAACCACCGGCATCTTCTCTGACATCGGTGAGGTTATCTCCAACCCTAAAATAGGATTTAGGCATCATCCAGACCAGTGATGAAAAGGGGATGGTGAGCACAAGCTCCAGGAACTTGGAGAAGAAGGGATGACGTCGGATTGGCGGTGATCAGGTGGTGGATGCACCTTTAGTTGTCAGCCGTCCAGACGAGTGAAGAAGAAAAGAAGAAGAAGAAATCCAAGGACTTATTCGTAGTGAAACCTAAGGACCTAAGTGGAAAATAAGGACTCGATTGGACTAAAATATAAGGACTAAAATGTAAACTCAGGTTTTCAAGGTTTATTTTAATTTAAATCTTTTTCAACTTTTTATATATGATTATAAATAAGGCAATTATTATATTTAGACCTTGGATTTACATTTTTGACTTTTTTAGATTAATTTATTTAATTAAGTAATGTTACTTAAGTTATTACATACTTAGGTATATATTATGCTTAAGTTAGTTAACACATTATTTAGATGAATTATTGATAATATTTCAAGTCCAATTATTAATTAGATTATTAATAATATTATTTGGATGATAATATAGCATTTTAAACTTATTTTAAGGTCCTTTACTATTTATCCCTTATTTAATTATTAACCCATATATTCACATATTTCTAGCTAATTTACTAGGAAGACTAGTTAATTAGGGGTAATTAGAGACCATAATGAGCATCTCATCATATCCCCAAGCCAAAGTTTTGCTAGTACCTAGCAAAATTAACTAAGAATATGATGATTTAAAGCACTTGGGTTTAAATTACTATAAATAAAAACCAAGTAGAGGAAAGCTTAGGTCGGAGATTTTTTTTTTAATATAAAAACTAATATACAGAGCATTTTGTGAAAATTTCCTTACTTAGACTTAAACTCAAAACATTTTCAAAACACACTTTATTAAAAAAAGTGTTAACAAGAATTTTATCAAAAATTAAAATCTCAAAAATCTCTTATTCTTTGTAACCATTCTTAAACCTTAAAACTTAGAATTCAAAGTGTTTTAAGAAAACAAAACCTAAGGATTGGAAATTAAATTTTAACTCAAAAACTCAATAGACTTAAGTTAATCCTTTGTTTATGATATTTGACTTTTATCAATCTAAGTTCAACCAAATTAACCATATATTCATTATTAATCAAATTTAGAGTAGTAAAACTTTAATTTACTAGCCTACAACACTAAGGACAAACTTCTAGACCTAGGATTTTGTCAATCCTTCTCCTTTAGGTCTCAACTACAAATCCTCAAAACCTGATTTCTTAGGCTTCATTGCCCAATACTAAGGTTCAGTAGCTATGATTTTAAAATATCCATGCTTTATGAAGAAAGTTGTCCTAAAGGCATCCAAATTTGCAAAAATCTAGATCAAGACATCAATTTCCAATCCAGATTATTCCAATTCAAGCCTTTGGCTTGGCCTTACTTAGGTTTGGTTGCTTTCTCCACACCAGTTTTCTATCCTGAGGTCAACACTTTTTGTGTATATCTCTCTGGTAGACCACTAGGTCTCTTATTCCTAATTTTTTTCTCCATATATTTTTTTTTCAACTTTTTCTATAGGTTAGAACACCCATATGTAGTAGGTGTTCTTTTATTTGATGGAAGGAAGGGTAGCTTATATTTATATCGAGATGCTTTATTTTTATGGAAAAACTGCATAAGTACCCATTTGTAGCGAGGTACTTAACTGCAGGGTGTTTTATTTTATTTTTCTCCCCCTTCTCATTTTTCTTACTAACTTTATTCTCCAAATCCTTTTTCTAGGTGAGTGGCACATCCTTCACCCTTTCAAGAACCGCCTCGTGGAAATCCTTGGACTAAAGAGGATTTAGAATCGATCTCTTAACCTCTGTGTTTTTGCAGTCTCAGATGCCAACAAGACAATTTTATGTGTGTGATTTTTAGATGTTTAGGTTACTTAGCTCTCAAACTAGAGCTTGGACAACAAAGCCATTCACTCTCAGGTTCTTTAAATTTTAGTTTCCTCCTATAGGATCTGTCAAGACAAAAATTCTCAAGTCTAGCCAAATGTCCTTTAGTTGATTAAGCTAACTATAGCTTGATAGACTTGTAGACTAAAATTCTACTAACTCTCTACTTAATTAACTCTGAATATCTGGCCTTTTTACTTAACTTTATGATAAAATCAAATATTCAAAAAGCAAAAGATTACTTAATCTAATTGATTAAAAAAGTTACAATTTAATTCCAAAACTTAAGTCTAAAACTTAATAAACCTTAGTTTCTTAATTTCAGGGTGAGATTAGAAAAACAAAGCTTTAAGGTTTAAAGATTCTAATTCAAATAAAATCTTGTTTTAAAAATTTTGAAAATAAAAGTGTGTTTTGAAAAAAAAAAAATATATTATATATATTCTTAATATATATATATTTTCTAACCTAAAAGAAAAATTAAGCTCTTAATATTAATATAAATATATATATATATTTCTTCTTTTCTTTTCTTTATTCTAGATGAATATACCCCTTTTATTATTTTTTTTTAATTTTTCAATTTCGAAATTTTTGTATTTATATATTTTCGTTTTATGTTTTAAAATTTTCCAATTTTTATGAATTTTTCAAAATTTTTCAAATTTTTATGAAATTTTTGATTTTAAAATTTTATAATTTTTGGTATTTCTATTTTTTTAAAAAATTTTCATGGATATTTAATTGTATGTGTTTTTTTATATCTTTTCTCTACACACACTTGAAGTGAAAATTTCACTTCACACCTCCCCAAGCCAAGATTTTACAATGTCCTCATTGTAAGAAGGGTGAAAAGATATTACACTTCTTTTAATATAGGGTGATGGAAGGAATCGGATAGAGGAGATCATAGATATCTTTTATATGTGGTCGCGAGTCCTTCGACTGACGATGTGGGACTATCCCATGCGGTTTCTTTCTTCATGTAGTAGCAACTGATGAAGGCTCTAATTATGGTCGAAGATGAGGCTACGGAGTCCAATTGAATGCTTGGAGGAGGACCTGGGAGTCAGCCGCAGCACTTGGGGGTGGAGTATGGAGGGATTGTGGCTGGAGGACTAGAGCTGATGTCGGAGAAGTTAGGGGCAGCGGTGGAGGTCCGGCTGTCACTTGAAAAGGAGAAAATGGCCTCTCGGTCACGTCAGAGATGCTCAAGAGGATCGTCGTGTGTTGACAAGTGTAATAGTGGTGGCGGTGTTGCGTGAGAGTGGGTGTGGAGGTCTGGCGACCTCGGACAAGGCGTACACAAGCGAGAGAGTTCGGTGGAGGTTTTTGGTGATCACATGAGCAAGTAGGGAGAGGACTTTTGATGAGGGTGGCACGGTAGAGCTCGTGGAGGTGGCAGTGAGGCGTTTAATGGTTTGTAGCAGGTGGGAGGCTACGCCAGGTGGGAGGCTACACCAAAGCGAAGGAAGATGATGGTGATGGAGGAGTGTTGGTGGTTTGACCAAAGGGCTAAGAGGTTGGGAATGATCAAGAAGAGGATAGGAGGAGATAGAGGGACTTAGAGAGGAGGATGGAGGGAAAAGGCATCTAGCTATGATGGGTCAGAGCCGGAGATGACGAAGTGGTCCGGGAGGAAGGGTGGCAACGGCTGAAGGGAGAGGAAGCCCCTCGCAGGTATGGTGAGGTGCAGACAAAGCTGTGGAAGGTGGACCTGCTTCCTATATTATGTGGCAGTAGGCAAGGAGACTGGAGGGAGGAGATTGCTCGAGCAGTCCTTGGAGTAGGCCATAGGTAGAGGGGACGAAGGGTTTCTGGGCTTAGAATTCGCTAAGGAGTTCGGCTTTGCGATAGGGATGCTTTTATAGGGCTTCAAGCATGCTTCTGAGCTTGGAAACAAGCTTGAAAAGCTCAGATTTCATGAGAAAAGGTCCCTGAAATCCACGAATTTGCATGAGCTTCATGAGGGGATTTGGAGTCCAAAACTAGGTTTAGATGATTAAGGACTTCCTTGAGATCATCCCTTCCAATTTTGGAAGGGATTGGTCGAGCAATTAGGGAGAATCCTTGATTGAAGCTTGGATATTATGGGTTCACACCTGTCATAGCGATAGGGACCCATTTGTGAAGATAAAGAACTTAGGGGGTTATTTGTAAAGATTTCGAAAGCTAAGGGCTTAAGTGTGAAAAATAAAGTTTAAATGGACTAAAATGCAAACTAGGTAAAGATGAACTCTAATTGAGCCAAATTTTGGTATAAACCTAATTTGATCCGAAGGAATCTGATGGTGAACTCTAATTTTATTTTTAACTAAGTTTGATTGAGCAATTTGTGAAAAGATCCAAATTAGGGCAATAATGTGTTTGTGACTTTATTTAAGGTCAAAATGGGTTCAAAGGTCAAATCAAGGGTACAAAAACTCAAGGAATATTTTTATATGAATTTTAGAAGATTTAGATGAATTTTATCCTAACCAAAACCTTAGTAATTTAAGCAGGTTGAAATTAGGATTTTGGGTGTTGTAGTAGTTCTCAAAATGCGTGAAATTTCATTTTTGTCTGCATAGGCCCACTTGTTAGACTTTAATGCTCATTTGACCTTTATTTCACCCCTAGAAAATCCCTTGGTTATTCTGTGTTCATGATATGCTGTTAAAATTATAGAATTAACTCTAGTTTCCTATTGTCTTCTCAAAATAGCTTGAAGTGGAGTTATAACCCTTAGATGGTTATGTAGGAGCATTTATCTTTTAAACCTGACTAAAAGTGGCCAATTAGGGCCTATGATGGTGTTCCCATCAGCTATCGAATGTTGTGGCTAAGGAGGATCTCCAGAGGGAGATTGATTGGTAGCAGAAGTCCAAATAGCTATGGCTGAAGGAAGGAGACTCCAACACCAAACTTTTTCATGTGGCTGCAAGTGCACACAGGCGATTCAACCTGATCACCTCCCTTAAGTACATCGACCATGTGGCTACATCCCCCAAGGACCTATGTAATACGGCCACCAACTACTTTAGGGACACTACACGTGTGGGGTATGTGGAGACTGTCTCATTTAGATATGCCAAGGATTGGATAGGTGGAGGGATGGCTTCTGTGCAGGAGGATTGGGGAGGAGGAGTTGCTGACGGCTTTGAAGGGGCTGAAGTCAAAGGGTTCTCTTGGTTCAGACGGCTTTCCCGTATTTTTTTATTCTGCCTTTTGGCCGACTGTCAAAGATGATGTGCTAGCTATGGTGGAGGAATTCTAGAGAGGAAATTTTGGAGTGGAAAGGATAAATGGGTCTCTTCTCTTTTTGCTGCCTAGCCTAGTGCCAAGTCATTAACTGAATTCAAACCCATAGACTTGTCCAATTTAGTCACCTGATCATTGGTAAAATTCTAGCAAACAGGATGAGGGAAGCAGTTAAAAATATAATTAGCCATGTACAGTCCACCTTTCTCAAGGGGAGATCATTGTAGGAGTCGTTCATCTTGGCTCAGGAGATGGCCTCAGGTTGGGTGCAGAGAAAGAAGAATGCCTTTTTATGGAAGGTTGATTTTTCAAAGGCGTATGATTCCATCTCATGGCAGTACCTCTGAGAGATCTTCAAGCGGTGTGGCTTCCCTGAAGAATGGACCAGTTGATCAAGAGATTAGTTACCACCTCCTCCTTCTCCCCCCTAATAAATAGGCGATCGATTGGCCACTGGCTCCAACAACAAAAGGGTGTCAGACAAGGGTGCCTGGTGGCACCCCTCATCTTTATCTTGGCAGTGGATACACTGGTAAGGTTGGCGTTTAAGGCATGCTCGGGTGGGTATCAACGTGGCTACACTTTGTCTTCCTAGAGAGCTTTGACACCAATAATACAGTTTGCAGATGATACTATTTTCTTTGTTGAGGGGGGTCCTCACGAGGTAGAAGTGCTTAAGCATGTGGTTGTATTTTCAGTGAGATTTTGGGCCTAAGTATCAATGGTGCCAAGTCATCTCTTTATTGCTTTAAGGAGATATGCAGCCAAAATAAGGAGATGCCCCAACTGTTACAGATGCCCATTATCATGCCCCCTATCAGGTATCTTCATTTGCCGCTACAAGCCAAGAAAATGAAGAAGAAGGACTGACCCAGCTATTTGAGAAGGTCTCATTGAAGTTGGAAAGCTGGTGTGGTAGATTTTTGTCTAAGGGGGGACGTTTGATTTTGCTCAACTCCATTCTCTCTGTGATCTTGATGTTCTTTCTTTCCATGCTCAAGGCACCGGGTTCGGTGGTTAAGTGCTTGGCTATCATCCATAAACTTTTTTTCTAGAAGGGGCCATCACACAGTGGTAGATTTTTTCAGCTAATTGAATAGAAGATGGTCTGTATGCCAAGGAAACGAGGAGGGCTAGGTGTGAGATTCTCCGTGAGTTTGGAGATTCCCTTTTACTTAAGTGAGGGGTGATGCAAAAAATATGTGTTTTGTTAAAAGCAGGTTTGGATGTTGTTGTAACGCGTATCTTTGCAATCAACTTTTATAATTTATATTCTTAGATAGGGTGAATATCTAGGGTTGTCCAAGGAGGCCAATTTGTTAATCACAAAGATGGTTCTCTCTCTCGCCTCAAAAATCAACACATGTATTTTTGTATTTTTTTCGTTTTGTTATTTTTAGGGTTTTTAGAAACAATCGGGTTTTGTGATGTGAAGATTAACTACGCTAAAACTACACCTAAGTGACAAAATGAAACCCTCTCTTCTAAGCTCACCCTAGGCAAGTGTGCCTAGGGTAAGTAGAAGAGGAGGATGTCGTGCACTAAAGGAATAACAAGAAAAACACACTAAAATTTAAACATGAATTTGGAAGGCAAAGGACACTTATATTACTAGCAAAGTTGATTACAAGTAGCTAAATGCTTCTACAAGAAAAAGAAAAACTAAACTAGGTAATACAAGATAAAATAAGAAAAATAAAAACTAAACTAGCTAATACAAGATAAATTAAGATAAAGAAGAAGGTGAATCCTCTGAAAAAGTTTTTGGAGAGCCCTTGCTTCAAGTGCAGTCGCCCCGCACTTGAAAAGAATTCTCCTTAGCTTCTTCTTGTATTTGTCCTTCTCTAGGTAGTATCTCCTCAAGGTCGGTGTCAACCACCTTAAGTCTCCTCCTCTTGTCTGGCCATCCCCTCTAGGTGTGAAGATGACCTCCACCTTGGCGTGGCTAAGGGAGAAGAAAGAGAGTAAGAAGGCACCAAGGGGGCGGGTAGGTTGCCCCTTGATCTTGTTCTCTCATTCTTTTTCCTTGGAGTGGAGATGTAGGTGGTATGGGTGGAACCTAACTAAGGGAGAAGATGGGAATTATGTGGTGGTAGGGTATGGTATTTATAGGATGGGAAGGGGGGTGGTTATTGTATTTTGTTGGAGGGAAATGAAGGGGTGCTTGGATATTTTTGGAGGAAAAAATGGGAGTGAAATGAAAAGGTGCCTTGGTTTTCCCTCCAAAAATACCTTCTAGAGGGTGTTGATTTTGGAGGGAAAAAATGGAGGGTGGAGATGGGTTGAAGGGGTAGGTGTAGGGTTGGATTTCAAGGGTTTTGGAGGGAAAAAGTTGGCACCATTTTTAGGTGGTTTTGGAGCGAATATGGTGGTGTCTTTTAGTGGTTGAGAGGAGTGAAGGGATGTGTTGGGTTGGCGCCAAGATTGAGGTGGAGTGATGGTAGCTTAGGTGGACTTAGGTAAGGTTAGTTGGTGGAGCTAGTTAGGTGGGTTTTAGGGTTAGGTTTTGGTGGCCAAGGAGGTGATTAGCTAAGCTAAGCTGAAGGTGAGGAGCTAGAAGTAGTTGAAAGGAGCTGCACTGGAGCTAATGTTTGCTAAAGGGAGCTGAAGTGGATCTCAATAGCTAGCTTAGCTAGCTAGTTCTTTGCTAGCAGCTAACCCAAGCTAATCTAAGTTAGATTCTTCTAATCTAAGCTAAGGTGAGCTAGGTCTGGCCTTCCTAGAGATTACCTAGCTAGCTGGTGTAGCTAGCTTAGGTCAAGTAGCCTAGCAGAACTAAGTTGAGCTAAGTTAGGTCTCCTGGAGTTGGACTTGAGTTGGCCTGATCTTGTTGAGGTCATCTTCAGCTGATTAGGTCTAGCTAGTTGACGACAGTAGCTAGTCCTAGTCAGGTTGAGCTTCTAGTGAACTGTTCTGAGCTGGAGGAGCTGGAATGGAGCTGGGATCAACTGTCTTGAGCTAGTTTGAGCTGCCATCCAACTGAGGTGAGCTGAATTGAGCTAAGGTGAACTAACTTGAGCTACCATTCAGCTGAGATGAGCTGAATGGAGCTAAAGATGAGTTGATCCAACTAAAATGAGATGGGATCTAACTGGGATGAGCTAGATCTAGCTGGAATCTAGCTGATAGGAGCTTTTCCTTTATCTTCTGCCTTTCTAAGTGCCAAGGTATGCGGGATTTGACTTTCTATCTATCCTTGACACTCAAGTAAACACATCAAAAATACAACTAAAATGTAATGCATACTTAACCTAGGTAAACGCTTAACTGCAGCGTAAAAACCCATTTGCGGAGTTAAAAACCTAAGAGCAAGATCTGTTTTAGGGCATAAGAATGATGATAAACTGTCGTTTATCACATCCTCCTGCTTATCTTTTGCTAGTCTCTTAGCAAAACTATTTTCACAAAATGGATTTTTGGGAAAGACTAATTTTTTTTACTTTTGTGGAGAAAATTATTATGGGGCCTTGATTAATTGAAAACATGAAAGCCATGGGATTTGTTAAAGATAAAACATCGGGATTCGTCTTGAGATCCAAGAATTAGAAGAATCGGGATTAGTTATCTTTCAAAAATTCATAAGTTAACTTGTTGTTAATTCAAATGACCCAAAATCGTTTTGCAGTTAGGATTTCATTGGCTCTTGAATCCGACTCGCAACTTGCATAATCTTTTAAAACCTTGTGTCGGTGCTTTGTGAATGCCAACATTTATAAGGATACTTATAAAGTCGTGCTTTTTTTTTTTGAAACTTTTTTTTTGTCTCCCCCATGCTTACTCCTAGCTTAATCCTACAACAGATGTGTTGGGATCATCATTCCCGTTACCTATCCTCGAGGGGGCTTTAGTGCCAGCACTTCAAGATAGTACTGTCCAAGACACCACCCAGGAGCTTACAACCCCAAAATACAATGCGGTATAAAGGGGCGCTCCAAGAAAACTTAAGCTCTTTCTCCGATGCTATGGGTAGAGCATCATCCAAGACACTTTAGCTGCAAAATATGCCTTAATGCTCCGTCTAAGGATATGAAATATAGATATAGAGCAGTGCTGAGGTGGTAACATGTTTACATCGCATCCTCAAAGGGGGCTTTTTCCTCCTTCTCAGCGGTGGGAACTCAAACCAATCATCTACTTTAGATTCACTAAGACTAAATAAGGGGCCTTTTTAGTTTTTCTAATTTATTTTTAGACGTTGGCTATGTGTGAATTTTGACACAAGAATTTTGCAAGCGATGTAGGTTTTTGGGTCGGAAACTAAGCCAAGTAATTTCCAGGTCACAACAAGAGATCAAGTCACCTAAATCATCACGAGTTCAGGTGGAATTTAAAGAAAGATACTTGATCTAGTCGAAAAATAGACCCAGAAATCCTAAAAATTGGATCTACATTTGGTTGCGTGTTTCACTCAACTCAGTAATTAAGTTAATTTCACTTAATTAAGAGTAGAAGAAATCACTTAGGTTAACTCAAAGTTGTGTCGGTTATGTAGTATAGGGTCGAATTAACCTAACATTTTAGAAATTTTTACTGGTTGAGTCCAGGTCGTTCACTGGGAGGCATAATAATTTTTCTCCAAATTCACTAATTTCCTTTTATCTCTTTAAGTTTAGGAGGTAAAACTAGCTTAATTTTAAAAACATGAATTTTTTCAAATATTTAAACTATGAAGAACATACAAAATTACATATGCAAACATATTTACTCAAAATGTTATTCTTTATTAACAAGTAAACATGCTATTTTTTTCTAATTTTATTTCATTAAGGCAATTAGAAAATTATCTAACTAAAGCATGCCTTTTACAATTAAGAACAAAAAGTAAAAGTATGCAAAACTTCATTTAATTTTTCATCTCTCTACAGCCTCTAATCTTCTTCTCTTTCTTTCTTATTTCTTTTCTCTTTTATTTTCTTCTCTGTCGAGCTCTCTTTTTTCTTATGTTGTTCCTGCCTTCTCTTCTTCCCTTAGTTTCTTTCTTTTGTTCCGTAGTCTTTCCTTAACACTTCTTAGCGTCCGCACTCCTTTCTTCCTTAGCCTTTGCATCCTTCAGCACTTAGCTTTCTTCAGCAGCTTCTCTTTTCTTTTCCTTTCAGCTGAATCGGGTTTTTTACTCTTTAAACCAAAAGCTTTTGTATTTGCGGCAAGGTCCTTTCGAGGATACACAACACCCTGAGACTAGGGTGGGACCAGACCCTACTCGGTCCTCGCCTAATCTCGGTTAGGTTTGTTGTGGTTTATTTATTTATCGGTTCACATTATCGAGCCACAACGGCTGAACCCGGCCTCCCAGGCCAAACTCACTCCCTCTCAGGGCACATATTCACATCTGCAAACACGCCCTCAAGGGTGCACACACCCGCAGGCCAATGCCCACACTCAGAACAATGCTCAAATCAGATTTGAATCAGAACCGGTGCGCCTTGCGCTTGACGACTGCATAGCCTTAGGAACGAAAAACTTTTATAGTCAGGCACATGCTTGTGGATATCCGAGGTGGGACAAAGCTAACCCTTCCAGACCTGAATTCAATTGATCACAACTTCCTACCCAGAGCTCCAAATTCGATGATTTAAAGTTTGTTGGAAAGATTTAAGGGTAATCTATTCAATTTTAAGGTTAATTTAATGCTTTATTGATGTTTAGCTCTTCAATTTAAGGGATGAAATCAGGGGTTTCTATGGGTTTAATAACAAGCTGGAGAGTGTTTTTAACTCAGGGAAGTCCTCAGATGGACTTATCTCATCTATTTAAAGGTCAGTATACATTATATAAACAATTCTCAGTTAGGATGGATTTAAAGCTCTTGAGACTTACAGAACCTGCAGAGAAGTTTTTCTCTTCTCTGAAAACTTCAGAGATTAATTTTCAGATATCAATTTGTGCAACAGACACTTTAAAGTGTTCCTAATATATTTAGATTAATTCTAAGGGTTTTAACTAATCAATCTGGGCAGGTTTTAGATTTGAATTTCAACAGAACAGTGCTTCTGTTGGTTTGGGTTCAAGAGTAACTCAACTTAACAGGAACAAAATTTTCACTAAAAACATCATCTGAGCTAACTTAAATCGATTTTAGATCATCAATTAAGATTCCAGAAACAACTTCCACATCTCAATTCCTCAATTCAAGCTCAGAACACCATTATCAAACTCAGGTTTGACTGTAGAAGCTCGAAATTTGACTTTTTGTTTAAAGCTTCTTCCTAAGAAATTAACACATCAATTAGAGTCTCTTCATCATCTAGAACTCACTCAGATCTTCAGATTTGAGTTCTGTCCTTAATTCCTAAGGATCCAGGCTCGTCGCCTGAACTAAATTAGGTATGTGTTCGACAGAGTAAATCAGTGTTTATTACAGTGTTTTAAAAGTTAAAATAGCTTTAGTGCATTGCACTGAAGCTTCTTAGCTCCTTAAATGTTTCTAAAATCGTTTATAACAGTCTTCTCCAACTCACCGGAGTTGGGGAAGATGAAGTTGAATCTTAAGCTCCAGTGAATGAAACCTCAAACAAATTTCTTAAAAATGATCAATAATCCATATACTAACATTCTGGAACTTCACAGCAATTTTAAGAGGCTGCATCTCAACTTTGACTCGTCGGAACTCGCCGGAGCTCCGGTAAGTCCAGAAAAATACAAAATGCATGTACAGTTTGACAAAATTAATTATTTTTAATCCAAAAATGATTCTGAGGTTACAAGGAACCTCTGTTTCACATTAAATTCCTTGTTTGTTCATTGAAATAGAATATTTGACAGTAAACTTGTTTCTTAAAAATTTGATTTGTTTAAGCTCAGGACTTGATTTAACTACTCGATTGAGAAGTTAAATCAAGTCAACAGACGTTATTAATCATAAATATATGTTTAATTTATAATTTGAAATGTTCCTGAGCCGCCATGGACATCAAACTCAGAAACTTAAATTAAATTTGGGCGTTTAATTATAGATGATAGTAATAGGTAATATAAAGTCGATTAGGGTTCATTAGTGATGGAAGGTGATGAAAGAACCCAGTGAAAGTGGAATTAGGCCGACTCCTGCCACCATGGACAGTGAAGTAGTCGGTGAAAGTGAGATATGAATTAGGCGTTTAGGTGATCTAATTAATCTATTTAGTGGATTATAAATGAACATGGAAGTTAAAAGAAGGTGAACAGTGAGTTAAAAGACAAAATTAAAGTCTCTTGCGAGCTTAAGGAACTCGCTGGAGCTAGAAGAGATGAAGCTAAATTCTACAATTACTCTAACCTAACTAACTAAACTAACCAACTAAGCTAGCCTACTCCTACTCCTACTCCTAGTCTACTGTTATCTAGACGAAGGGGTCAATAGGGTTCCACCGAAGTTTCATAGCGGACGACGAAATTAGAGGGTTGAAGAAAGAGCTCCAGCGGGCGATTTGAGGTGGAACGGACGAATCCTAGGGTCGGCGCCTTTGTTAGAGGTGCGGAAGACCACGGCGAATTTCCTCGGCTACTTAAGTTGGATGGAGGAAATCGGAAGATGAAATGGGGGTTC
Organism: Thalassia testudinum; assembly: GCA_037157565.1. Lineage (NCBI taxonomy): Eukaryota > Viridiplantae > Streptophyta > Magnoliopsida > Alismatales > Hydrocharitaceae > Thalassia > Thalassia testudinum. The sequence continues at coordinate 100,137,680 of JAZHRO010000056.1, read as the reverse complement.
GCCGGAGGTTTTAGAAGAATAGCCTATCGAAGTCGGCTTCGGTGTTAGAAGAGGGAAGGGAGCCAACTTGCTAAAATCAGAGGTGAGAGGGGGTATTTATAGCATTTTGTGGTGAAGAGAGGGGTGGGGCCTGGCCGAAGAAGAAGCTCAAGGAGCTTAACCTCCATCGTCGTCTCCGATGACGGTGAGGTTAACTCCCACTGAAAAATAGGATTTTTGGTTAATCCAGACTGATGGATCAAGTGGAGGTGGTGAGCGCAAGCTGCAAGAGCTTGGGCAAAGAGGAATGATGTCGGCAGGGCGATCGCGCGGTAGGATGACTCTCTGTCACCAGCCGTTCGTTTGGCTGGAGAAGAAGAAGAAGAAGACGAAGAGGGATCTAGAAGTAATAAAACCTAAGGACCTATGTGAGAAATAAGGACTCGACTGTAATGAAAATTAAGGACTAAAATGTAAACCCAGGTTTTGAAGGTTTATTTTAATTTAAATCTTTTTCAACTTTTTATATATATTAGTAAATAAGGTAAATATTATGTTTACACCTTGAATTTACATCTTTGACCTTTTTAGATTAATTTATTAGATTAAGTAAAATTACTTAAGTTATTACATACTTAGGTATACATTATATTTAAGTTACTTATCTTATTAATTAAGGAAATGATTAGTATGATTTCGAGTCCAATTATTATTTAAATTATTAATAATGCTATTTGAATGATAAAATGTCATTTTTAACTTATTTTAAGGTCCTTAACTAAATATCCCTTATTCTATAATTAACCCTTATATATTCATAACCTTAGCTAATTAACTAGGAAGACTAGTTAATTAGGGGTAATTAAAGATCATGATGAGTGTCTCATCAACATTCTAGTCCATAGTTTGTTAAATATTAAATCCCATTGTATTAAAAAATGATTCTTTCAACCTTAGTCCCAAATTTCAAAAATTTTCCTCAAAGAGTTTTACTATTCTTCTATAATGAGATGCATGCAAAAGTAAAATTTCATATTTTTAGGTTTTGAAAATCCTGAATCGATCGTCAAAATTGAAAAACACCCCCTATGCTTATGATAAGAAATGTCCTCATGCATTAAGAGGGAAAAGAGATCACCTTAGTGAAAAGTTGTCGGGTTCAAGATGGTCAAAACTTGTTAAAAGAAATAGAAAGGAAAGTAGGAAAATTGATGGGTTACCTCTTATCCAGTGCTATCTTTTACGCCTTTCAGCTGGGCATGAAGTGATGCACGGAAGACAGAGAATCATGTAAATAATTGGACACTTGAATGTCCTCAAGAAATATGTCTTCCTCAGGATCCCCTAAAAGTTGATCGGAAAAAATATATGAATCAAAATGAAATAAAAGAAATGGAGGAATGACCCTTGTCTGGCCATGGTTTGAGTCCATGATGAAAGCCAAACTCGGGTGGGTTGGGTGGTAAGTCCAATGGAAAGGAAGTGGGAGAGAAGTCAATGTGATAAAGGGTGGGTGAAGTTAGTGTGGATGTTTTTGGTGATAAATTAGGAAGATTAGAAGAGTGAAAGTCAAACCCTAGTTGATCTGAAATGTCTTGGACCCCATTATCATAATCAAAATCTGAGTCAATGGTGGCCAAAGCAGAGAGAGAGTTGGTTAACATAGATTTCTCAATTACTGCTTCCATTTCACTATCAGCGCACTCTCAAAAAATTCATGATCAATGGACCTTCTAGAAGCTTTGAAAATATCTATTGAGATAGTCTGGTTACTACAACTTATATCCATTTTTCCAGAATAACAATTGATATTAACTTTTGCAGTAATCAAAGAAGGTCTTCCAAGGATGACATGGGCATTTGTGAGAGTCTCAGGTACCTCTTTGTCAAGGAACAGAAAATCAATCGAAAATAGACAATTCCGGACCTTGACAACTCCCTGTGGTTGAATGGTAGATCAGTCTACCCATTGAAATTGAACCTTAATAGGTTTTAATTCACCGAATCAAAATTCTTGGAATAAGATCGTAGGGATGAGATTAATGGAGGGACCTAAGTCAAAAGGAGCACGATAAAAGGTGGTGTCATTTATGACAACCAAAATGAGTGGTGCACCCGAGTCCTTTTTCTTGAGAGGCAACTTGCTCTGGACAACTAAACTTATTGTCTTAGAAAGGACCACCCATCCTAGATTCTGGGCCTGTCACTTTCGGGTACGCCTTTCTTTCAAAAATTTATCATAGGCAGGGGTGGCATCTAGGAGGAGGATGTTAGTCTCGACTTGCCCAAATAAGTCCAAAAGATCTTAGTGAGAGGGCTCTGATTTCTTTCTCTTAGAAGGATTTGATTACAGTGTTTGAGGGTAAGGAATAGGATTTGAATCTTGTCTTTTTGGTGTTTCTTTTTCTTCTTCTCGATTAGGGTTAGGAGAGTCAATTTGCATAGGTTGATAGTGGGTTTCATCAGTTTGATGTGAAGTCCCTGAATCAGTGGCTATTTTCCCACTCCTCAATGTAACTGCATTTGCAAGTTGGTTATCCCTGGGAGGAGGTGGGGAGGATTATTGTTGATAGAAACCTGGTTGGTGCTGAGGTATCGAGTTAATGGGAAGCTGATTAGTGTGGTTTTGATTTTGATTTCAACCTGGATATTGGTCCCTTTAATTGATAGGGTTGGGTATGGGTTGGGATGGTAAATGTCCTACAGGTCTCTAGGTCGGAGTAACCCCAACTTGATTATGGAGATTGTTAATAACATGGGTTACTTCCGACATTTTACTTTGCATTCCCTACAGGATTTTCATCATCTAGGCATTAGCGTCCTCTTGGGATGGCCCAGGTTGATAGAAGGTCTGACTTGAACCATACCCTCCAAATAGGTTTTATTTTTGGTGAGGAACTGGATTGGTCTAGGAGTGAGTCGGGTAATTCCTCCAATTAGAGGAATTTTTAAATTGCACCTGGAGGGCAGAGATATTTTTAGTGGGGCTTTAATTTGGATATGTGTAATTCCCCAGTGAACCATAAAAAGCCACAGAGTATTGATTATACTCAGTAGGGGAAGTATTTAATTTATGTAGATTTTCTCTCTTGAGGATGTTAGGTGGAGTTAGATGCAGAGATTGTGGAGCTTGGGTAGGTGTGGCAAGTCTCCCTTGGTTGGCTAGGTTTGTTATAGCCCTAGTCAACTATTGTTGATTAGATTGTAGCTGAGCCATTTTCTCAGCTATCATGATGTAGAGAATAGGCAGGGGAGGGGGGCTTGATTTGGTAGCTCCAGGGCAGGTAGATGGGGGATGGAAAAATCAGCATGCAGGTTAGATTGTATGTTAGAGGACCTATTTTGTTTTTCCATTTTTTAGGATGCAAGTGAGAGGAAGAATGTAGAAAAGGAGGTCTTTTTGTACAGGGGGCAAAATCAAGTGGTCCCTCCAAGTGTGGTGTTTGGGACTGCCGCCCGTGCATACAAAGGAAAAACGGGGAGGAGAGGAGGGCAAGATGAGAAGTGTGCAATCAAGCAAACAAAATTCTAGACTTAACTTAAATGTAACTCCATAAAAATTAACCTAAGACTTGGTCTACCTAGGAAATAAGAAATCAATAGTGAATACCTGTTCCTTCAATAAATCTAGTCAGGCTGAATAAAGGGAGGGTTGGGCCCAAGCATGTCCCAGGAAAATCACTGGGGGCTTGTAGAAAACCCGCACTTGGTGATTTGACATGGCTCCTTAGCCTGGCACCATATATAGATGAAGGAATTGATACCAACTAAAGAAAACTTAAGACTTAGATAGCAAGCCTAAGTTTGATGAAACCTTAGTGGTCAAATTGCTATAGATTTTAATTGGGTCTAAGAGGCTAAAGTGAACAAGGGATGTGATGGGCGTTAGTTGGGGTAATGCTCAATTATTTCTTTTTTATGTGTGTATGAATTGGGCCGGAAGTGGTACCCAAGCCAAATCAAAAGGATTTGCAAACAAGGATTTTTTTGGTTGAAGTATTTTAAGGTTTTAATCAAGAATTAGTGTCTTTTAGGATTCTCTCTTGTTAAATGTTCAAACAAGGTTTTGATGTTTCAAAAATAATAGCGAACAAGTTGTAGTTGGTGGAGGTCAATTCCTTTAAAATTTGATGTGACTAAGAGAGAAAATTTAAAACCCTAAAGTTGGAAAATCCTATTTATGCAGCTCCTAAATGAATCTCTTTTCCAAACTCTTTTGAGGTGGTGGTCCAAACAAGGCAAAAAAAATCACCACCTGACAGAAAATCAAAGGAGTCCAAAAATGATTTTTTTGTGATTTTATGAAAATTTTTTTGGAATTTTTGTTCTTATTGGTGTCAAGAGTTAGAATTGATAGATTCGGGAAATTAATTTTGTAGAAACCTCAAATGGCCTCAAAGATTTTTGAGAATTTTGTATGTTGTATATAATTTCTCAAGGTTTCCATCAATATAAATTTTTCCAAAATTTGATGAGTAGAAAAATTTATAGAATTCTCCGATAGTAAGAGAATAGTAAGAAAATAAGGTTTGACCCTTATTTAGTCCATGAATTTTTTAATTTTTTATATTCAACAAAATTTATTGAAAATTGGACTCAAGGTTGTTGACTCAAAGGGGCTTCCCTGGATGAAATTTGGTGATTTTAGGAAGCCCCTATGTGCCTGAACCTGATTTTTAAAAATCAAGATAGAAGTCTATATTTTCAAAAATTAGACACCAATAAGGTAAAGGTGGTGGAAAAATGGAGCAAACAAGCAACAAAATGTCTTTTAGGGTTCCATCACCCTTAGTTTTTCTTGTTTTTGATTTTTTTTGAAAACTTAAAGGTTCTTTTTGAGATTTTTGCTTTTGTTTTTGATAAGAAAAAGGGTCGAGGTACTAACTTGAAATACATGGGAAGAAAAGAAACTTGAAGCTTCCTCTCCAAGTGCTCCAAATCCCACTCCAGCTCCTGATTCCCACCTAAAATCAAAATAAACAAAATCTTGTGAAGATCAATCAAGAAAAAGAGAGATAAATGATATGAATAAGTCGTGCCTCCCCAGCAACGGCGTCGAAAAGTGATGCGAAAAATACGCATTTTGTTAAAGCGGGTTTTGATGTCGTTGTAATGCGTATCTTTGCATTCAGCTTTTACAATTTATATTCCAAGATAGGGTGAATATCTAGGGTCGTCCAAGGAGGCCAATTTGTTAATCACAAAGATGATTCTATCTCTCGCCTCTCAAGTCAACACATGTACTTTTGTATTTTTTTCATTTCGTTATTTTTGGGGTTTTTAGAAACAATCGAGTTTTGTGATGCGAAGATTAACTACGCTAAAACTATGCCTAAGTGACAAAATGAAACCCTCTCTTCTAAGCTCACCCTAGGCAAGTGTGCCTAGGGTAAGTAGAAGAGGAGGATGTCGTGCACTAAAGGAATAACAAGAAAAACACACTAAAATTTAAACATGAATTTGGAAGGCAAAGGACACTTGTATTACTAGCAAAGTTGATTACAAGTAGCTAAATGCTTCTACAAGAAAAAGAAAAACTAAACTAGGTAATACAAGATAAAATAAGAAAAAGAAAAACTAAACTAGCTAATGCAAGATAAAATAAGAGAAAGAAGAAGGTGAATCCTCTGAAAAAAATTTTGGAGGGCCCTTGCTCCAAGTGCAATCGCCCTGCACTTGAAAAGAATTCTCCTTAGCTTTTTTTTGTCGTTCTTCTTCTCCAGGTAGTCTCTCCTCAAGGTAGGTGTCAACCACCTCAAGTCTCCTCCTCTTTCCTGGTTGTCCCCTCTAGGTGTGAAGATGACCTTCTCCTTAGCATGTCTAAGGGAGAAGAAAGAGAGGAAGAAGGCACCAAGGGGACGGGTAGGTTTCCCCCTTGATCTTCTTCTCTCCTTCCTTGGCATGGAGATGTAGGTGGTATAGGTGGAACTTAACTAAGGGAGAAGATGGAAATTATGTGGTGGTAGGTTATGGTATTTATAGGATGGGAAGGGGGGTGGTTATTGTATTCTTTTGGAGGGAAATGAAGGGGTTCTTGGATATTTTTGGAGGGAAAAATGGGAGGAAAATGAAAAGGTGCCTTGGTTTTCCCTCCAAAAATACCTTCTAGACAGTGTTGATTTTGAAGGGAAAAAATGGAGGGTGGAGATGGGTTGAAGGGGTAGGTGTAGGGTTGGATTTCAAGGGTTTTGGAGGGAAAAAGTTGGCACCATTTCTAGGTGGTTTTGGAGAGAATTTGGTGGTGTCTTTTGGTGGTAGAGAGGGGTGAAGGGATGTGTAGGGTTGGTGCCAAGATTGAGGTGGAGTGGTGGTAGCTTAGGTGGACTTAGGTAAGGTTAGTTGGTGGAGCTAGTTAGGTGGGTTTTAGGGTTAGGTTTTGGTGGACAAGGAGTTAACTGGCTAAGCTAAGCTAGCTTAGCTTGTAGGGAGTAGGGTAGAGAGGTAGAGGGAGCTAGAGTTTTGATGGTGAGGAGCTGGAAGTTGCTGAAAGGAGCTACACTAGAGCTGATGTTTGCTCAAGGGAGCTGAAGTGGAGCTCAATAGCTAGCTTAGCTAGCTAGTTCTTTGCTAGCAACTAAGCCAAGCTAATCGAAGTTGGATTCTTCTAATCTAAGTTGAGGTGAGTTGGGTTTGGTCTTCCTGGAGATTACCTAGCTAGCTGGAGTAGCTAGCTTAGGTCAAGTAGTTCAGCTCAACCAAGTTGAGCTGAGTTAGGTCCACAGAAGCTGTACTTGAGCTGGCCTGAGCTGGTTGAGGTCATCTTCAGCTGACTAGGTCTAGCTAGTTGATGGCAGTAGCTAGTCCTAGTCAGGTTGAGCTTCCAGTGAACTGTTATGAGCTGGAAGAGTTGGAATGGAGCTAGGATCAACTGTCTTGAGCTAGTTTGAGTTGCCATCCAGCTAAGGTGAGCTAAATGGATCTATGGTGAACTACCTTGAGCTACCATTCAGCTAAGATGAGCTAAATGGAGCTAAAGATGATTTAATCCAGCTAAAATGAGTTTGGATCCAACTGGGATGAGCTAGATCTAGCTAGAATCCAGCTACTAGGAGCTTCTACTTCGTCTTCTACCTTCTTGAGTGCCAAGGTATGCGGGATTTGACTTTCTATCTATCCCTGACACTTGGGTAAGCACATAAAAAATACAACTAAAATGCAATGCATGCCTAACCTAGGTAAATGACTAAATGCAGCCTGAAAACCTTTTGCGGAGGTCAAAACCTAAGAGCTAGATCTATTTTAGGGCATAAGAATGATGATAAACTGGCATTTATCAAGGGGCTATGGTAGACCATGGTTTAGGATTCCTATGGAGTGAATGTAGGGATGATGGCAGATTTGGTTAGGTAGCAACCAGCATCTCCATTTTAGGACTCCATCACCAGAGCTGTGGCTGATCATTGGGAGCTCTTTAAACCTGTCTTAAGGTGTGGTGAAGGGCTCAAGTTTTGGGAAGATGATTGGAGTGGGATGGGACGTTTGGCAAATATTTATCCACGTGTCTATGATGGCTCAAAATATAAATAGGCCTCGGTCGCTAGTATGTGGAAGCAACATGACGAGAAGTGGGATATATCTTCCATGAGGGGTACCCTTACTAGAGCAGGTGATGAGGCACATTCTATGCACTGTGCGTTGGCTGCGTTCAAGCCTAGAGAGGGGCAGGATGCTTTCACCTAGAAGAAGGGGGTCCATGCCCCAAGTAGTGCCTATGAGGTTCTTTCGGTGCCACAAGGTGATGATGCTTTTGGGCGAGTTTGTGCACATTTTTGGAAGTTGAAGATACCACTAAAAGTTCAGATCTTCCTTTGGTTGGCCAGACGTGGAGGCTTGATCACTGCGGGCCTCAGGAGGAGGATTTTTGGGGCAGACATGTTGATTTGTCCTTTATTCGGGTTTAAGGAGGATGATGCCAGGCACCTCTTCAGTTCATGCCTCGTGACAAAGAAAGTATGGGGAAGATTCTGTTCATCCACACTTCTAGATTGGGAGAGGTTTTGGATGCACTTCATGAAGAAGGACCGACCACGAGAGTCTATGGCTACTGTTATGTGGGCGATTTGGAGGGCTAGAAATGATGTCACCTTTAATGGTGGGAATGTGTGGGTGGAGAACATATGTGGGGATGTAACATCGAGTGCCCGTTTGTGGCGTGATAATTTGTAATCCCCTATTATTATGAATAAAATTGGACTACTGCTATGAACGGTAGTAATCCTCGCTCCTTCTAACAAAAAAAGACATAATTGTAAGTACAGGGTCCCATAAATTATCGTTGCTGACATCAGACCCAAATTTTCATCAAAAAAATTCAAAGATTTTATGCAAACTAGGGAATCGAGTTGAACTTCACTTCAATAGACCATCCATAACCCAATGGATAGGTTGAAGTGATTAACAGAATTATCATTTTAGCCTTGAAGTGAAAGCTAGATGCAACTAAGGGAAAATCAACAAAAGAATTATTGTATGTCTTATGGGGATATAAGATAGCAATTGGATATACACCTTTCAACCTTGCCTATGAGGCAGAGGCAAGAATCCTTTTGGAGGTGGATATACCATCCTACAAGATACAATTGTACAACCCTGAGTATAATGAGCAAATAAAGACTTCCCTAGACTTAGTCAAGAACTCCAGAGAAGAATCTTTAGCAAATTATGAGGATTATAAGGCAACTGTTGCCAAGTATCATAATCAAAGGGTTAAGCAGTGATGCTTCAGAATGGGAGACTTGGTCCTTAGGTGGGTCTTCAAACCCAGCTAAACTAGGTGGCAAATTAGCCTCGAACTAGGAAGGACACTACAGAGTCACTGACTCCAACTAAGTAGGCACTCACAAATTATAGGCATTAGATGAGCAACCTATCCTACATTGCATCCCTATTTTGTGTAAGTACCCCTATGCATTCAGGTAGGTCAACTCGCTTTCATGTACAAGTTGAATTCAAGAAAACACAAATACTTGTTCATTTTTGAAAGAACTAGAAGACATTCTTGAATAACTAAAAAAGGAATCACTCAAATGACTAGCCTCCTCACACATATGACTTAAAATCCCTTTCATTCATTGGGTCAATAGTGTAATTCCTTACTTGGAGGGGGTGAGATCAGCGTGACGTAAAAAAATGCGAAAAATAAAGTATCTCACAAAAAATAGCAATCACACAATAGGCACAAGTATTTTTTAGGTGGAAACCCAACCCGGGTGAAAACCACCACCTAATCCTCTCGATTTAGGATTTTTCGATCAACCAAGTTGATCAAATCCACTAACGTACTACTTAAATGAGGGTAGTACAAACTCAATTACAACTACGCTACAAGTGCAAGGGTAGCGTATCTCAAACCCCTTCTCTTCACAAGAAGGATTTTGTCTCATGAAGGAGATGGAAATTCGCAAAGCGAATACCCAACCAAATAACAAAGTAAAAGATACAAGAATTATCCTACAGAGCCAACAAAGTAATTCTTAAACTAAGCTTCTATAGGAGTTAGGATGCTTCCCTTTGCAAGAAGTGTGTTGACGACACGGATGCGTGAGCTACGCAAAGGCACAACGGCGCTCTCGTGAACTACGGCGGGAGTGCGGGTGCACAACAGGAATCAAGCTCTCTAGGTGTAGAACAAGGCTTGGAGAGCAAGAGCTTTCTTCTATTTGATCTTCTTTTAGACACAAAAGAGTGGAAAGTATGTTGTTTGGTGTGTATTTGAGTGGCAAGGGTTCTCCTCTATTTATAGAGGCCCTAGGAAGGCTTTGGAAGGCCTTGGAAGACTTCCATAGCCATTGGGTACAACCTCCAAGAGAATCAGGTCGGAATCAGGATCAATCATGACTCTGACAGGGTTATCAGACGTCTGGTCTTGGCATCAGATGTCTGGAAAACTCGTTTAAGACGTCTGATTTTAAGCGGGTTTCCTTCCTAACTTAAATCAGATCAAAATAGGGTTCTACTGAATTGTCATCAGATGGCATACAGGACGTCTGGCACTAAGTCTGGACGTCTGGAAATTTACTTTTCTGTGGAAATGGATTCCTAAGAGAGTGCAATAGCTAGAAAATCTCTGAGAAGAGATTTTGGGTCAACCGAGGCAAAATAGTCATGTATCAGACATTTGGGGTCCTCTACGGACGTCTAATATGAGGCTAACTGTCATTTTCTCAGTGTTTACTAAGGCAGCCAACGGTCCACTAATTGGACGTCTGGCAAAGGCATCAGACGTCTTCTAAGACGTCTGGACTAAGGTCTGGATGTCAGATTTCATCAGACAGAACTAAGTCCAGCCTAAACATAATCGGACGTCTGAGTCAATAGTCGGACGTCTTAAAAGTCATTATCAAACGTCTGATTTTTAGATTAGATGTCTGATAAGGCTGTCTAAACCCTATTTTGGTTTTCTAAGTTCTCTATAGAAAACTTAAGTATCCTAGGATTATTCAAGTGTTCTTAGGACAACTGTTTGGATACTTTGAGGCTCTTTAACATGAATCTAAGAGACAAAATAAAGAGCAACAAAAGAAACAAAAATACATAGTAGTACAAGGAAAAAAAATCTATCCTATTCTTCATCTCCTTCCTTCTTCAAGCTATCACTCCTCACGAGGCTCCTTTGTTCTCCATCAAGCTCCTCCAATCTGCCATGGATGCGAGCTTGAACTTCGTCTAACCACGTCTCCATTTGCAATTAACCTGAAATCTAAGACTTCAAGTGCAAATGTTAAATGACACGTGTTTTGTTATCATCAAAATAAACGATCGCGGTGCTCTAGCACCAATAATCTCCCCCTTTTTGATGATGACAAAATCATAAATAATACCGTAAAAATCCTCCCCCTTTTTGACATTATCAAAAAGGTTTAATTGATTTTAAATTTCCTATAACTCCCCCTTAAAATATCCTATTCTATAAATGGGTTGAATTTCTTTTAACAAGAGTAATGTCCTCCCCCTTTTCGTAACAAGATAGATATTATTTTTTTTTCTCCCCCTTTTTAAAGGAAATATAGCTAACTTAATAAGATCTCTCCCTTAATGATTGACAGATAGCTCATAGTTTTAACTCGCTCTATCTATATGCTAATGATAAAAAGATAGAGTAAAAGGGTTTTACCTCACCTACCATGGCTAATAAAATGACCCAAATGGAGGTGGTGGATGCCACATCGGATGGGGCTCCCATCCGTAGCTTGGAGGCCCGGGCATTGGCGCAGGTCTCCAATCTGGCGGTCGACGTGTGGTGAGTTGTTCGGTTGTTCATCATCTTGTCGGTCTTCTTGTTCTCCTCCTTGGTCTACTCCTTGGTTCTCCCAACTCGAGTTGACCAGCCTTGAGCTTGTAGGTCCAATCTCTTGTATTATAGTCACCTTTGAAACCTACAAAACAAGATTCCAAATCTTTCTTCGGTATCCAAGTGAGCTTGGATCCAGATTTGTTAGCGGGTCTCCTTGACGGAGATCTTTTCTCAACCTTTAGGGCTATGCAAATTTTCTACTTTGTTGATTAATTTGTTAGAATTTTCCTAAGACATGTAATTTCTTTTTCTATAATATTTATCTTAGTCTTTAAATCAGAAATTTCTAATTTTAGAGTAGCATTTTCCTCAATCAATTTAATATTTTCATTGATTAAATCTTTATTTTCTAATAACAAGTTATTTTCCTTAGGACTAGCTTCTAGATCCTTGAGTTTTGTTTTTAATCTTTCATTTTCACTTTTAAGAAAACTAAGATTCTTTGTAATACTTTTATTTTCTACCTTAAGTGATTTACTAAGTTCAAATAGCTCATCAAAAGCATCTTGTAAATTGGAATGTACCTCATTGTCGGAGTCACTTTCGCTGTCGCTCTCTCCTAAGGCCATGAAACCAAAGCAAGTGTTTTCATTCTTCTCAGACTTTTCTTCCTCCTCTTCCTCCGAGCTCGAGTCATCCCAAGTTGCTTGGAACGCTTTCTTCTAAGACTTCTCCTTTTCCTTCTTCTTTTCCTTTTTGAGAAGAGGGCACTCTGGTCGTAGATGCCCTTTCTTGTTGCAGTGGTAGCAACGTCTTGGGCTTTCCTTCTTCTCCTTTTCTTTCTTTGACTCCCTACAAAACTTGAAAATTTTCTTAAGTAAAATTTTAAAGTCTTCGTCGTTAGAACTTACCTCACTATCCGATGCAGCTTTGAAGGTGAGAGTCTTCTTCGGTTTTGGCTCCTGTGTATCCTTCTTCTTCTGCTTCAACTTTGTCTTGTAGGCCATTTGATTGCCTAGGAGATCCTCCATGTTGAGCTCCTCTACTTCGTTCGCCTCCTCGATGGCGGTGACTTTCTGCTCCCATTCCGGTCCAAGGGAACGGAGTAGCTTTCCTTGAAGCTCCCCCTTGATGAAGGTCTTCCCTAAACCTTTCAAATTATTTACTATGAGAGTGAACCTAGTGTTCATCTCACTTAAAGATTCGTTAGACTTCATAGAAAAAGATTCAAATTCTTGAGAAAGTAAATTTATTTTAGAAGTCTTTACCTTTGAGGTACCTTCGTGAGTTACCTCGAGTGTGTGCCAGATCTTGTATGCGGTGGCTCATTGCAAGATTCTGTTGAACTCCTCCGGGCTCAAAGAGTAGTACAACACGTTCATAGCTTTTGTGTTGAGTGAGAGTTCTCGGATCTACTGCTGCCAATATCCTGCGTTGGGTTGCTTTGGGATCTCGTATGGGGTTTCGCAACGTCCCCATAGAGCGAAGTCGGTGGCTTGAAGCCACATCCTCATCCTCAGCTTCCAGTAGCTGCAGTTGTTTTCGTCGAAGTAGGGTGATCGGACGATGGACTGCCCCTCGGATATTCTGATCGCAGATGTGCTTCCCTCCATTTGATCTCTTGTCGATGCGTAACGCTGATCTGCAAGACCTGCTCTGATACCAATTGTAATTCCCTACTTGGTGGGGGTGAGATCAGCGTGACGTAAAAAAATGCGGAAAATAAAATATCTCACAAAAATTAGCAATCACACAATAGGCGCAAGTATTTTTTAGGTGGAAACCCAACCAGGGTGAAAACCACCACCTAACCCTCTCGAGTTAGGATTTTTTGATCAACCAAGTTGATCAAATCCACTAACGTACTACTTAAACGAGGGTAGTACAACCTCAATTACAACCACGCTATAAGTGTGAGGGTACCGTACCTCAAACCCCTTCTCTTCACAAGAAGGATTTTGTCTCACGAAGGAGACGGGAATTCGCAAAGCGAATACCCAACTAAATAAAAAAGTAAAAGATACAAGAATTATCCTACAGAGCCAACAAAGTAATTCTTAAACTAAGCTTCTATAGGAGTTAGGATGCTTCCCTTTGCAAGAAGTGCGTCGACGACGTAGATGCGTGAGCTACGCAAAGGCACAATGGAGATCTCGTGAACTACGGTGGGAGTGTGGGTGCGCAACAGGAATCAGGCTCTCTAGGTGTAGAACAAGGCTTGGAGAGCAAGAGCTTTCTTCTATTTGATCTTCTTATTCTTTTAGACATAAAAGAGTGGAAAGTATGTTTCTTGGTGTGTCTTGGTGTGTATTTGAGTGGCAAGGGTTCTCCTCTATTTATAGAGGCCCTAGGAAGGCTTTGGAAGGCCTTGGAAGGCTTCCATAGCCGTTGGGTACAACCTCTAAGAGAATCAGGTCGGAATCAGGATCAATCATGACTCTGACAGGGTTATCAGACGTCTGGCCCTGGCATCAGACGTCTGGAAAACTCTTTTAAGACGTCTGATTTTAAGCAGGTTTCCTTCCTGACTTAAATCAGATCGAAACAGTGTTCTACTGAATTGTCATCAGACGACATATAGGACGTCTGGCACTAAGTCTGGACGTCTGGAAACCTACTTTTCTACGGAAATGGATTCCCAAGAGAGTGCAACGGTTAGAAAATCTCTGAGAAGAGATTTTGGGTCAGCCGAGGCAAAACGGTCATGTATCGGACGTCTGGGGTCCTCTACAGATGTCTGATACGAGGCTAATGGTCATTTTCTTAGTGTTTACTAAGGCAGCTAACGTCCACTAATTGGACGTCTAGCAAAGGCGTTAGACGTCTTCTAAGACGTCTGGACTAAGGTTTAGACATCTGATAACATCAGACAAAACTAAGTCCAGCCTAAACATAATCGGACGTTTGAGTCAATAGTCGGACGTCTTAAAAGTCATTATCAATCGTCTGATTTTCAGATTAGACGTTTGATAAGGCTGTCTGAACCCTATTTTGGTTTTCTAAGTTCTCTACAGAAAACCTAAGTATCCTAGAATTGTGCAAGTGTTCTTAGGGCTACTGTTAAGGTACTTTGAGTCTCTTTAACATGAATCTAAGAGACAAAATAAAGAGCAACAAAAGAAACAAAAATACATAGTAGTACAAGAAAAGGAAATCTATCCTATTCTTCATCTCCTTCCTTGTTCAAGCTATCACTCCTCACGAGGCTCCTTTGTTCTCCATCAAACTCCTCCAATCCGCCATGGATGCGAGCTCGAACTTCGTCTAACCACATCTCCATTTGCAATTAACCTGAAGTCTAAGACTTCAAGTGCAAATGTTAAATGACACGTGTTTTGTTATCATCAAAATAAACGATCACAGTGCTCTAGCACCAACAAATAGTTCATTACACAAGTGAAAAGGGGGGCATACCCTGCCTGATTACAAATAGACAAAAAAAATGCAAGTCATTTAAAGCAAAATAAGGTGAGGAAAACCAAATATTCAGACTAAAAGTCTGTTGTTATAGATACATTCACAACCTCCTCTACCCCTTCCCCCCAGTTGATGGACCCCCTTGCTTTCAGCCCCACCAGCCTTAGTCGATGTAGCCGTAGGTTTAGCTCTGTCTGCCTACTATGAACTGGGTGGCTCCTCAATAGCTCTCTCATCGTTGGCTCCTTCTTCTTCTTCTCCATCCTCCAACAAGTCCTCGTCTTCAGAAGCAGAAGGAAGTAGGTCCTCAAGGGTGGAAGATATTAGCGCTTAGTCCTCAATAGCATTCTTGCAGATCTAGCACTTCTATGCTTGCGAGAACTGCATAAAGGAACATACCAAGAAGTCGTCGAGATTGGACACCCTACCTCTGAGCACCAATTGAAAGGTGACCAGGGTGTGCTTCCTAGTTTCTTCCATCAAATGGTTCCATCTATCCTCCATGGAGGGGTTGATGGTGAAAAACTTCATCACTTTCTTGGGTGTGAGTTATCTCCACCTCTCCACCTTTAGGGAGTAAACCTTATTAGATAGCACTTCAGCCTACTTGGCTGTCGTTCCCATGGTGTTTTCTTTGGCAATAAGCTCCTTATGTAAGCAAGTTATCGTCATCTCTACTGCTTAGAGGGACCCCCGGAATTCCATCTCCCCAACCACAAGGGAGTGAATTCTGGAGTGCTTGGATTGGAGCACCTCCCGACTGGCCACCGATGATACTTCATTGTCTCTATTGATAAGCCCACGTTAGTGGACAATAATTGGGCCTAAGTGTATTGAATATTGAGGTTAAAAGAGACCTCGAGTAGGTATTACAATGGGAAATTAGTTGAGCTCATAATTTACCATTCCTACATTTTTATTCAATTGATGTACTCTATATATATTTTCACTTAGTGCATAATCGTATATTAATATATTATTTACATGTACTTTGTAGGAACTAAATGCATACTAAAATTTGGAAGACCATTTGGATATTTTTGGCATCAAGAAAGGTTGTTAAGAAGTTTTGAAAGGAAGGAGACTAATGAGGGACCTCTTGAATCTTTAATTGGCTTCTTTATGGATGCCTCTCTTTCTCTCTAAAATTGAGGAAGAAACCTCCAGTCCCTCCTAAGTTGGGAGACCATGACAAAAACAAAAGGGGTTCAATAGCACCCTCGATAGCTAATCGGAGGAGGCAATGGGAGGGGTGACTCGTGGCAATGGGAGGGGCAACTGGAGAGGTGACTGGAGAAGATAGAGGGGAAATTGGTCTTGGAGGTCGCGCCTTGGACATGAGAGTGATGGGTATCATCCGGAAAGTCACGGGTCGGAGGTGGCCTGCTTCCGATGCTGCGAGCGAGGCCATGTGGCAAAGGTATGTCAGAATGCGTTAGTGTGTTTTGGTTGTGGTGGCCTAGGGCATCGATGTGCTTTGTGTAAGAGGGAGGTGATGCAAAGAGATCGTGTTGGGAATTATCATCGTAGATGAGGGGGAAACCCTAGCATAGCTGGCTGGAGGTTGGACCCTGGTACGAGAGGAGAAGCCACGTTTGTGGATGGGAGGGGGGTTAGAACGAGGGACAGGAGAGGTCCCCCTCCACCTCCCTTGCCACCGACACTTGACATGGAAGTTCCCATGACGTCGAAAGCCTTGGCAATAGAGAACATCCTCTGAGGAGTTGTGATCGAGGAGGTGTTGCATGGTACCGCCTCGTTAGAGAAGGTACGGGAGTTGGTAACTTCTTTAAACCTCTCATCTTCTTTCTGGAAGATATCTACTTTGTGTGTATCTCGCTTCTTGGCCTTCAGTCTGGCTGAGACCAATGTAGAAAATTTGAAGTTTTGTACTTCCATGTTGGGTGAACTCTCGGTCCTTTGGAGGCTTGTCTCCCCCTTCAACGGTGCTTTTCCCGAAAGGCCTCCCCAGAGAGTGGTCGTTAGAAGTGGGCAGGTGATCATTCGGGGATTGCCGTTACACCTATTCTCGTTGGCGGTGATTGGCCAGGTGGTGGTTGGGTTCGGCTCTATCAAGGACGAGATGTGTGTTGGCTTGATGGAAGGGGATGGGAGTTTGGTGAAGGTCGAGGTCCTGCTACATCATGGGGGTGACTTTCCAGACAGAGTGGTTCTAAGGTGTGGGGGAATGTCGTGGCTACTTCACATTGAAGTTCGGGTGCACCCAAGGTCAAATGAGAGACCAGACATGAAGGTGAGACAGGTTGACCATGAGGGGGCCGTAGAGGTGGTTCAGGAGTCGAGAGGTGGTGAAGCTGGGGGAAAGAAGAGAAGGAAACTTGTGGGGGAGAAGGGGGAAGTGGGTAACATGGAGATGAATATGGAAGAGGGTGACCAATCCAGTGTGATGGTGGTGCATGACAATGACAAGCAATGTGTGATACAACCTGTGGTCGATAGCTTTATTTTCCAGGCTACTGATGGAGTGTCGTACAAGGTGGGGCCTCGACAAACAAAGGTGATGGATCAAGTGGCCGTAGGAGATACAACTTGAGGAGCAAGGGACCAGTGCAATCGTCCTTTTCACTAAATGTGGATGTGGTGGCAGGTGTTCTGAAGGTGATTCGATCTCCATTAAAGGGGAAGGGGAAACATGCGATATCATGTTGAAGGTACTATCCTGGAACGTGCGCAGGCTGTGTGACAAAGCTAGAAGGGGGACGCTGGCTAGGTACCTGCGGGAATGGAGAAAAGATTGTGGCCTTTTCAAGGAGACACACTTAGAAAGTGATGACTTATCTATGTGGCACCCCCTCATGATGAATGAGAGGCTGATCTTAGATATGTGAAGGTGAATGGGAGGGCAGGTGGATTCAACATTTGGTGGAAGAAGGATATGTGCCAGATTACGGATTGGTGGGAAGATTCCTTCATCCTTATGTGCAGTTTGGTTAGGAATAGTGACAGTTTCATCTTCTACATCTCCTATGTGTATGGATCCTGTGCTCAGAATGAAAGACCTAGTTTGTGGGATCAGATGAATGTGGCTACAGAGTGGGTATAGGGAGGAGCTTGGCTAATAAGAGGGGATTTCAATGCAACGTTATCCACTGCTGACAGACCAGATGGGTGCACGGACTCCTCCATGTTTGGATTCCAGTTTGTTGTGTTGGAGTTAGATCTGTTGGATCTACCAGTGTCGGGTTCTACGTATGCTTGGAGGAACAATAGTGGTTAGATGTCCATACTTGATAGGTTCATGTGCAATGTGAACTTGTTGGATTCTTTCCATATGGCCTCGTTGGTGGCCTTGGAGCGTCTCTTCGCAGATCATACACCTATTATGTGGGAAAGTGGTGAAGGGATGAACTCGCATACCTATTTCAAATTTCAGTGGTCGTGGCTGAATCAGGATGGCTTCAAGGAGATGAACACTTCGTGGTGGGAATTCCAGGAACTGCAGGGGATGGTTACCTAGCTCTTGGCAGTGAAATGGAAGGGGTTACATCTCCTTTTATTTGAGAATAATCAGTCCATTGTGACTGCTAGGAACAAAAAAAGGAAGGAGGCACTTGAGTGGCTAAAGTTGCTGGATGCCAAGGAGGAGAGTGGGCCGCTTTCTGAAGAGGAAACACATCAAAGAAGAGAGCTCTAGACAACTATCTATAAGAAGGACTTATAGAGAGAGATAGACTGTCATCAGCACTCATGCTAGTTATGGTTGAAAGAGGGGAACGCCAACACCAAGTTCTTCCACGACTTCGTCGATGCACGCAGAAGAGCCAACTTGTTATCAATGCTATCTTATGGTGGTCATAGAGCAGAATCCGTGCGAGGGATGCGCAATTTGGAAAACCATTATTTTTTTAATGTCACCCGTGCTGGACTGAGAGGCAAATGGCGCCTGAACTCTTCTGATATGCTGCGTGTTGGCAGGGAAGATGGGGACAGACTTTGTTTGTCATTTAGTGAAGAAGTGGTGGGGGTGTTGAAGGGCCTTAAGGTTGAAGGCTCTCCAGGCCCAAATGGTTTCAATTTTATTTTATAAAGAGTTTTGGCCAGTGGTGGGCCAGGAGGTCATGCAAGTGATGACAGAGTTCCTGCAGGAGAATAGTGGGATAGAGAGAATTAACAAATCCCGCTTTTCTTGCTACCAAAAAAATAGGGTGCAGTGGAGTGCTCGGATTTCTGCCCCATCGCCCTTTCCAATTTTATCTTTCTGATAATTGGGAAGGTGCTCGTGAACAGTTTAAGTGTAATTCTCCTGGATCTGATCAGCCTGGTTCAAGTTGCCTTTTAGAAGGGGCATTCTCTCCAAGAATCCTTCATACTGGTGCAGGAGATGGCCTCTGGTTGGGTTAGAAGAAAGAAGAACGCTTTTCTGTGGAAGGTGCACTTCTCCAAAGCCTATGACTTGGTCTTGTGGTCGTATTTGTGGGAAATCTTTAGAAGGAAGGGTTTTTCGAAGAAGTGGATTCAATGGCTTAAGCAGTGTATTACTAGATCTTCCTTCTCACCTTTAGTAAATGGCAAGCCATCGGGCAGATGGATCCAACCATAGAAGGGTGTGAAACAGGGATGCCCGCTCGCACCTCTAGTCTTCATTATGGTAGTGGATGCGTTGACGCACTTTGTGTTCAAGGTCTATGAGGGAGGACTGTTACACTGCTATTCCTTGACGAATAACCATGCTCTGACGCTTGTTTTGCAGTATGCTGACGACATGGTATTTTTTGTTGAAGGGGGACACAGGGAGGCAATCTTTTTGAAGCACTTGGTGGATAATTTTGGAGAGATCATAGGTCTAAAAATAAATGGAGCAAAGTCTTCACTGATTTGTTTTGGGTCTGTGGTTACCAGTTAGAAATCAGTCTCCACAACCTTAGAAACGCCTGTGGCACATTTGTTGATCCGTTATCTGGGCCTACCATTGAGAGTGAAGAAGATGTTGGCGAGTGATTGGAAAGACCTCCTAGAAAAGATGTCTAGGCAGTTGGTGGGCTGGTGCGGGAAGGTACTCTCCAAGGGAGGAAGATTGGTCCTTCTCAACTCAGTCTTGTCGGCCATGCCAGTTTCTGCTCTCCATTTTTAGGCCATCTAGGACGGTGGTCAAGAAGATGGAACTACTGCGAAAGCACTTCTTTTGGAAGGGTGTAGGACACGAGGGGAGGTTCATGCAACCGATAAAGTGGTTCAATATTTGCAAACTAAAAAAGAGAGGTGATCTTGGTGTATGTGCACTTAGGGAATTTGGCGACTCCCTTCTGCTGAAGTGGGGTGTGAAAATCCTCAAGGGAGAAGGCGGGATGTGGAAGGATCTCACTATGGATGCATACGGGGGTGAGACCATGGCAGACATTCTTCAACCTACGAAGCCTTACCTTTTATAAGCCTCGATTGTAGGAGTTGTTAATAATCAATGGCATCTATTTACACTTAGACTGGGTGACGGTACCCGCTTTCACTTTTGGGAGGTCAATTGGAGTGGGGAGAGACACCTCAAGGATTTTTCTTCCCCAATCATTTGATAGAGCAGTGCAAAAGGATGCTAAGGTTGTGGACTGGTGGGATCCAGGAAACCAATGCTGGAAGATGGCCCCACAAGGGGAACAATATGCACCCAGATCGGGTGAGGAGACATCCAGGCTGATGGAGATGTTGGAGGCCTTCAAGCCATGTGATGGGGTGGACACCTTCACATGGAGGAATGGTCTTTACATTCTGACTAAGGCATATGACCTCATGATCGGGAGCAATAACCAGGATACACATCGACGGCATTGTGCTTTGATTTAGAAGATGAAGGTGGCACTTAAAGTACAGGTATTTCTTTGGATGGCTAGAAGAGGAGGTTTGGTGATGGGGGAGGTGAGATCTCACATCATGGGAATTCCCCTTGCTACGTGTCCCCTTTGTGGTTTTGCCAATGATGATGTTGCACATCTATTTGACCTACTTGGTTTCCAACAAAGTTTGAAGGATGGCCCTATCATCAGCGATGACTTCTTGGGATGACCTCTAGGTTTAGCTGGCAGATCTATCCAAAATAAGAGTGAAGATTGTGGTGGCCATGTGGGCAATTTGGAATACAAGGAATGACATGATCTTTAACAATCGGAGGCTTTGGGTGGAGAACATTTGTTTATATGTAAATGCTTGGGCCAATGCTTGGCTCCCTTAGTCGATAACAATTCCTTGCCTTCTTGATTAATAAAAATTGGACAACTACTAATGCTCTAGTAGTTTGTCCTTTCTCTTTTCAAAAAAACAAAAGCACCCTCGGCCATCATCTTCTTCCTCCACAAGGGAGAACCTTCTCTCCAACAACAACCTCTCCTCCATCCACCACCGTGAGCCATCGATGACGCCCAACCACCACTGCGTCTCCTGCACGTCCTCGCTAATTCCATCACCGCGAACTACCACCGCGGTCGGTGGTGATAGCACTGGCATCCACAACTGCGACGACTTGTCTTGGATTGTGTTCACCCCAATAACTCGACTATGCAACCACAGACTCCACTCCACTACGACCAGTGTGTCATTCTCCTCAACAGAACTACACACGCACCACCTTCTCCTCCTCACCACTGTTAGCATCCACCAGCGTTGACCCTCGACAGCAGCAAGCCAACCTCGTACTCCTCAAAACAACCGTGAGTTTGATGCCCCACGGCCATCCCTCACCACACTGCCATCACCGTCGCCATTGACCACTGGCTACGAACACCCACACACCCTTACCACCAGCCACCAACACCTGCACGAGCAGCCCTTACGTGCGCGCACCGACGCCAACAAAGGTGCCATCATCCACGCATAGCAGTGTGCACCCCCATTGCATGCAACAACCAAGCGCGCACCACCATCATCTACAGCAGTGCATGCCCTCGTGCCCACAGCCATAGCCGCACATGCTCATCATTGACAATAGGCCCTGCATCAGCCACCTTTGCGCCCAGCCTCTTCTCCTTCTTCTTCTTCTTTGCCGTTAGAGAAGAACCCAAAGTCTGCTGGCCTCCTCCACATGCAATCAGCATCTCCGACCTCGATCCTTCGTGTCGGGAACTCCATCGGACTCGCCATGCCACCATGAGAGCAACGACACCCTCCGATAGGCCAACTACGCCCCACGCACACGGCTGGAAGAACCCACCGCCAGCAGCCTCTTCCTCGCCATCCAGTCACCTCCGACCACCTCCGTCGACATTGCCACCATCAACAGAAAGAGCTCGTCGTGGCCAATCTCCATCGAGTTCCGCACGCCCGACCATAACCTCCTCTTCATGCATGCCTAAGGGGAAAGAATCCCTTTTTTTGGTTCTAATTAGTATTTACAAGAATTTCCATTACTAGTTCACTATTTCTTTTTTTTAATGCATTAATATTTATTAAGGTGAATTTGCAACATTACACTTACCTTTCTCGTAATTATTTAACACATGTTGATTACTTTTGATTGCATCAAATTGTGAATCAGATTTACACTCTAGTAAAAATTACATGGAATGCCACTACACATGCACTATTCACATATTTGGAGCTTTCATTTCTTACATGAAATTTGTGTAAACAGCCCTTGATTTTTCTATAAATTGGGGGTTCACATTCAGAGCATCATATCAATTGATTGATTTGATGAATATTTCTGCGAATATGATTATGACATATCTGTGTTCTTATTAGTCTATTCCTCCCTATGGATAGGACTTACTCCACTGACAAACGCCAGTTTATCATCATTCTTATGCCTTAAAACGGAACTAGCTCTTAGGATTTTAACTCCGCAAACGGGTTTTCTGGCTGCATTTAGGCATTCACCAAGGTTAGGCATGCATTGCATTTTATTTTCATTTTTTATGTGTTTATCTGAGTGTTAGGGATTGGTAGAAAGTCATATCCCACATACCTTGGCACTCAAGAAGGCAGAAGATGAAGGAGAAGCCCATATCAGCTGGATCACAGCTAGATCCAGCTTATCCCAGTTGGATCTCAGCTCCTTTTAGTTGGATTAACTCATCCTTAGCTCCAGTCAGCTCATCCCAACTGAATGGTAGCTCTAGCTAGTTCATCTCAACTTCATTCAACTCACCTCAGCTGGATAGTAGCTCAAACTAGCTTAAGATAGTTGATCCCATCTCCATTCCAGCTCCTCCAACTTAGAATAATTCATTGGGAGCTCAACCTGACTAGGATTAGCTACTGCCATCAACTAGCTTGACTTAGTCAGCTGAAGATGACCTCAACCAGCTCAGGCCAGCTCAAGTCCAGCTCCTATAGACCTAACTCAGCTCAACTTGGTTGAGCTGAGCTACTTGACCTAAGCTAGCTACTCCAGCTAGCTAGGTAATCTTCAGGAAGACTAGACCCAGGTCACCTCAGCTTAGATTACAAGAAAGCCAGCTCAGATTAGCTTGGCTTAGCAGCTAGCAAAGAACTAGCCACTAAGCTCCATTTTAGCTCCCTTCAGCAACCATCAGCTTCAGTGCAGTTCAGATGCAACTCCTCCTCAGCTCCTCCTTTCAAACCCTAGCTCTACCTCCTCTCTCCACTACTCATCTACTAGCTAAGCTAGCTTAGCTTAGCTAGTCCACCTCCATGGCATCCCAACCTAACCCTAAAATCCACCTAACTAGTTCCACCAACTAAGCCTAAATATAGTCCACCTAAGCTACCTCCACCACCTTTCTCTTTTGGTGCCAAGACAAGGCACCCTTCCACCCCTCAACCACCACCAAAAGCCACCAAGGGTTAGCACCAAAATTCACCTATAACCACCTGATAATTTCCCTCCAAAAACCCTCCATCTCAACCATACACATACCCTTCAACCCAATCTCCACCATCCAAATTTCCCTCCAAAACCTGCCCTTCTAGAAATCCTACTTTTGGTGCCAAAATGGAAGCATCCCTCCACCATGGACGTCCACCATGGGGTGCCTCCATGGCCATAACCACCACCTTCACATCTCCTCATGTGGTGCCAACACATCTCCCCCCTTGGATCCTTAACCACCCACCCAAAGGCCATCCTAGCCCTCCACTTAAGCTCATGGCAACCACCATCATACCCTATATGTACCCCATTTAACCACCACCATACACATCTTCTCCATTAGATAGGTTCTCCCTTTAACTACCCTACATCCACTTCCATTCACACCAAGGAAGAAGAAGAAGAGAAGAGAATCATGGGGGCAACCTACCTGCCCCCTTGGTGCCTTCTTTCTCTACCTTCTTCCTAGTGCCACGCCAAGGCTTTTTATGATTCACTGGGGAATTAAAATTATCCAAATCCTAACCCCATTGAAAGCATTTCTACACTCCAGGAGCAATATAGAAATTCTTCGAGTGGTTTGGGTAATTCTTCCAACTGGAAGAATTACCCAAACCACTCTTGGAACAACCCGATTCCTCTCCAACCTTCAAATCAATTTAATAGGTATGGGTTAAATCTGACCTTTCATCCTGGATGTCACTAAATGGCTTGTGCAGTGCGTGTACCAACCAAGGCAGTGAAGAGGCATAGATCTTCAGTGACAGCTCAAGCGGCCTTTAGTGACGCTTGTAACTGTTACTGAATGCTTGTGTGTGGGATTCTCTTCTTCCCATCCACTATATAAAGGCCTACACACCCCCCTCACCAAACCAACTCTACCTACTCTACTCCCACCTACTCCCAAGCTTTAGCAAGCCTACCAACACTCTGTTAGAGCTTACTCTCAAGATCCCAAGGCTCCTATTGGTGTAGCAAACCTCTACTTCACCAAATATTCCTCCATCTTCCCTTCCCCATTCATAGGTCGCCATGGAGCCATCCTCCCACCTCCATTCTGGTAGCAGATCATCTCCACCTCCTCACCTCCATTCTGAAGCTACACTGAAGATTTCCTCTACCCGACCTCCTCCTGCATCTCACCTTCGTCGTCCCACTCCTTACCTTCTTCGTCCGAGCTTTCGCCAAGCGCCGTTGTCTCACTGAACAGCTGCTTCGAGAGATTTCTTCTCACCTCCATCTCTTTTTATGCTTTCGTAGATTATTGTAATAGACATTCATGTAATACATCACATTTGATTCCACCTCTATCTTGTGATTGCTTGTCTTTTACTTCAAAAAAGAAAAAAAACAATACCTTAAAACACCAAAATGAAACAAATCGAAGCGCAGTTTTCATACAAAGTAAATGTCGCCTCCCTGTGTTTGACCCGAGACTCTCTTGGAGTTTTGGTATAAATTTTATTTGATCACAAGTTTTGCAACTATGAAGACGGGTTACTCGTAACCCTAAATTCAAAATGATAGTGGCGTGCTTGGCCAATTAAAAATCGGGGTTTGGAGGACCTGTCATCGTAGCTCGTAAAACACATCTATCAGATAAAATTTATAATCGAAACTCAAAAAGTGAGTCGCAGGTCGAACACGGGGAGGCGATCGTTTGGTTTTATAAAAATCCACGCTTCTCTTTTATTTATTTTTGTCTTTTTATCTTTTCTATTTTTTTTTTGTGAGAGAAATCCCCCTCGACGGTTGCTCAGAGGATGACTCCCTCTGACGTTGCCTGGACGAAGGTGGTGAGGAGCAAGATGAAGGAGGACAGAGTTGGAGGACGAAGGAGGACGGAGTTGGAGGACGAAGGATGGGGCAGGACGGCGTCGCGGCGAGGATCTTCTTCCTGAAGGGTGGTGAGAGGATGGCCACAGGATGCTCCACGAAGGGGGATGAGAGATGGGAAAACTATTTTCTCTTCTACTCTAGAGGAGCATCCCAGGCTTGGGACAAGCTCTCTCTAGAGCCTTGGAGGTGGTGAGAGGAAGAAAGGAAGAGATGAAAAATGGGAGGGGTAGGGGTCCTTTTATAATGGAAGAAAGAATCAAATTCGTATACAGGACATTTAGTGACGGTCATAAACATCGCTAAAGATTTACTGCAAACGTCGTTGAGGACAACCGACCCACCCATGCTGCTGCTGCGCTGGTGCGTGCTCCACGCGCCATGTTGAGTGCTACGTGCTTACGTGTGCTACCACTGCGTGTGAGCACGCACCCATGCTGTTGTGCTTGTGCGGTGGCGCGTGTGCACATGGGCGTCCTGGGTTGCCCCACGCAGTGCAATCTGAGCCGTCCATCTTTTCGTTGTAGGAGCTACTACAGAGGTCAGATTGAGTCAATTTTCGCACTATTGGGCTAGAATTGTCGACCCAAATCTATCCGCGCGGTTGGATTTGTCATTTGAAGCTCCCAATTATGTCACCTAGTCCCTTGGCCATTGATCTTCCTCGGACTGCATATGGTGCTACGGGACTCCGATCGTCATGTTGATCAGATCCGTATGGTCGGATTGTCAATCTGAGGCTCTGAAATAAATATCCTTCTCTCCTGACCACAAAAATGATGCAATTAACCTAAATTATATACTACTCTCAATGTAGATTGATGCATGCTATGCAATATTTATAGCATGAAATGCAAATCTAAGTGTAGGAACATGCATGAATAGGTATTTTACCCTCAATAATTGTGTCTTCATCATACCCCCATGCCTATCCTTTGCTAGTCCTTAGAAAAATTAAACTACATGCTATGTATAAAAATAGAATTAGGATTTGATCGCTTAGGCCTATGTCGTTTATTAACAATAGAAAATTTCAACTAAGGTCCTAAATAATGAAAGCTCAACAGTACCCAGGTGCCTGCCAGAATGCAGACCGCCCAAGTCCTCGCCTTATTTGAAAAGGGAAGATACATTTTTTTTATCTTTCTTCTTTTCTAATTTTTTTGTACTTTTGGAGTTTGAGAGTTTCGGAATAACTTTTTATGGCTACCCGACCCGCCCAAGAGTCGAAAAGGACTCTAAGTGCTAAGCATCTAGTGAAAAGAGTGAAAGACTCACTAGGCGGCCGTTAAAATTGACTTCTGGTTACTACGACCCTAGGTGACCTTGCCTAAAGGTTTATCTTTTCGAACGGTAGCTTTCTCCCTACTTTTATTAATGGGGTCAACACAAGGGAGAACCCAGTGTATATCTCCCCGGTTTATTCTAGTTCCCTGCTTGTTCCCTATGTGTTTTGGGAATTATGCATTTTTATGAGCTGGGCTCTGGACAACCAGCCAATGGGCTGTTACCCACAACAACTTGCCAGCCATACTCGTGCGGTCAAGTGTGATTTTATTTGTTTATTTTTATTTTATATTTTTTCTTTTTCTTCTTTTTTTTTCAAGTAGGTGGCTTTCCTGATCTAAGATTTACCTAAAGGCAGTACGATGAAAATGGTCTTGTGGCTGGGCTCTGGACAACTGGTCGATGAGCTGTTACCATCGACAACTTGCTAGCCATACCACCTGGTGTAGACCCAGATAGGTTGTGTTAATATGGTGATTTTATCGTTGAAATGCGTACAGTGGTTAACCTAAATTGAGCCTAACCATCTCTTTACAAAATTTTTAACCTGGCCTACTTGATTTTATCTTGGTCACTTTTAGGCCCAGGGTCAAACTTAGGGAAGTGGGATTAGAAGTGAACAAGTTTCTACGCCTTTCCTACAACGAATCTCTTTCGTTCGTTTATTATGTTTTTGGGGTTTTCTACTTAATATTTTTTTCTGATAATTTTTGTCCTTGAGGCACACCCTCAAAATCAGATTCTTGGCTTTGAGCCAAATTAGGGTTCCAAAACTGGTCTTGCTATTCGCAAGACTGGGTACCTGCAAGTCAAGGATTATTTTTTCTCTTTTGTATATTTTTTTTATCTTTTTAATGGCAGGAAAGAGAAATCGAAATAAGGTAAATATAGTATATATATATGTATATAGGGGTGGGGGTGGAGGTGGAGATGGCGTGTAGCACGGTGTCAAGTCGGTCGTCGTCTAGGAAGACGCAACCAACAGGATGAAGTACCGCGTGGAGTGTAAGATGGATGGTGGAAGATGTGTGCGAAAACGCTTTCTGTATGCGTGTATCGGGGAATATCAGCAACTGGTGCAGAT
Organism: Thalassia testudinum; assembly: GCA_037157565.1. Taxonomy (NCBI): domain Eukaryota; kingdom Viridiplantae; phylum Streptophyta; class Magnoliopsida; order Alismatales; family Hydrocharitaceae; genus Thalassia; species Thalassia testudinum. Next base: position 100,110,068 of record JAZHRO010000056.1, on the reverse strand, counting down.
ATTCCCGCGATACAACGTATGGTAGGTGATATGAAAAAAAAAAAATATATATGTATATATGCAAATATATATCTATATGTATATATATATATATGTAAATATATGTATAGATAGATGTATGTGTATGTGTATATATATGTATATATATTTTTAATTGTATATATATGTATGTATATATAACTATATATATAGATATATATATATATATGTATATATATAGTAATATATGTATATAATTATATATATGTGTATATGTATATCTATATATTAGTATAAGTACCTATGTATATAGATATATGTAGATAGATATACATATATATATATGTATTTATAGTTATAGATATATGTATATATGTATGTATATTTGTATATATGTATATATGTATAAATATATGTGTGTGTATATATATATATATGTATCTATACTTATACTTAGTTATATAGGTACTATTATATGTATAGATATAACTATATATATATATGTATATAAATATATATATATATAGAAATATATATATGTATGTATATATATATATAAGTATATAGTAGTGTATAAGTGAGTGGGTATGTGTACGAGAGTGTGTGTGTGTGTGTGTGAGGGAGTGAGAGAGTGCAGTGAGAGAGAGAGAGAGAGAGAGAGCGTCTGCTGAAGAAGAAGGCGCTGGCGAGTTAAGGCGTTTGGACGCAGTTGCCGTCGTCTGATGCCATGCGCATGCGCAGGTGCGTAGGCATGCGAAGGCGCGCGTGATTGCACTGCAAAAATACACCTGCAATTGTGCCATCTTGTGCTATTTCCTAGCATTACCAGTGCATATTAGGGTTCCATAGTTGCATTTGTAAAAATACACGCATGCATGCATTTAATTGAGAGGAGAGGAGAGTGAATAAAATGGCCTCGCAATTCATGTTTTCCTCAAGTGCTGCTTCGCAAAATTTCCATCTCCATTTTTTATTTCTTTTTGATTTTTTGACTTTCTTCCCACGGCTGCAATGCATGGCAACACCTTCCTCCTCGCGCCATGCTCTGCAACACCATTCCCTACTCGCCACTCCCTGCCAAGCCATGCATGAGCCATGCACAGCCACGGCATGGCCATGCATGGCTTCCTCTTCTTTATAGAGACCACGGCTCCTTTGCAAACAGCCTGGTCCCCCACGAAGAAAACCCACAGCAGCTTCTTCTTCTCCAGGCCACCATCTCCTCCCTCTCCCTCCATACGCAGGACCTCCTCCTCAGAGGAGACACCCGGTGGACAGGAGAACCTCACGGTGTTGCACAACAACCACCGTGAGTCCACCACCGCCCAGCTCACCATAGAGCCGGTGGGTGTGGTGGCTCTTTTCTTGTTTCACCATTTGAAGCACTTCAGCCATTACCACCAAGCTTCAGCTGAGAAGCTCAACTGGCCACCGCACGCCCTGTAGCAGTTGGTTGAGCCCTACAGCAGCAGTAGCAAGGCGGCAGCAGCGTACGCAGGCCTTCCGCGCATGCCTGCAGGCACCCCCGCCTCCAGCTTCTTCGCGCAAGCACATTGTCGCACTCTCTCTTCCACAACCGGCCACCGCCCGCCACTGCAACGGCCGGCCAAGCTTCACCGCACGCCAGCAGCACCTGCAAGCCTCTGTGCAAGCAGCAGGTCGCCCTCGCCCTCCACCGTGTACGCCAGCAGCCCTCTTCGTGCACTCTGTCACGACATCTCGCCCACAAGCCACCAGCCGGAGCCACTCCACCGTGCACGCCGAGCCGTTCGCACTCATAGCACCTACAGCAGGCGGTTGCGTGGCTCGCCCGGCCACTGTAGCCACTGTTCACGTGTTTCTACGGACACTGTGGCTACAGTGGGGTGACTAGTGAGTTTCTCACTTAACCGGTCACCCGACGTGCCGCAATGGCTAGCGCTCGCGTTCCACCCCGCGTCCTGTTCCAACGCCCGCCCGCGCGTTTGCATCACCCGCACCCGCCTGCGTCGCCCGCACCTGCCTGCGTCGCCCGCTCCCTGTGCCCGCATGCGCCTGTGAGCGCCTGCAGCAGCACTTCCGCGTAGCGCTGTGCGCTGCGGTCCTCTCCGCGCCAACTCTCCTGCGTGCTCACTCCTCTCTACGTGCATACGTGCCTGTGCGCGCGCATGGAAACCTTCAGATGACGCTCCACGGCTGCAGACGTCTTAACTCGCCTCCTTCACACAGCAGGCGCTCTCTCTCTCTCTCATAGCACACTCTCCCTCTCTCTCTGCAAATACACATACGCACACACACTCACACTTTGATACACGCACACACACACCTATACACTATTATACACACACACACATATATATATACATATATATATTTCTATATATATATATATTTATATACATATATATATATACTTATATCTATACATATAATAGTATCTATATACTTAAGTATTAGTAAACATACATACATATATATATATATATCTATCTACTTATATATACATATATATTTACATATATATATATATCTACATATATCTATACATATATTAGTACTTATATAACTATGTATTAGTACTTATATAACCATGTATTAGTCTATATACATACATATATATATATATACATCTATATACTTATATATATATACATATATATATACATATACTTATACATACATACATACATATATATATATATATACACACATATCCATCTACATATATCTTTATACACATATAGTATATACATATATATCTATACTATATTTACTTTATTTCTATTTCTCTTGCATGCCCATAAAAAGATAAAAAATATATATATAAAAGAGAAAAGATAATTTTTGACTTGCAGGTATTCCATCTTATGAATAGCAAGACCTGTTTTGGAACCCTGATTTAGCTCAAAGCCAAGAACCTAATTTTGAGGGTGTGCCTCAAGGACCAAGATTATCAGAAAAAAATCTAAATAGAAAAAAACACCAAAAACACAATAAATGAATGGAAGAGACTCGTTGTAGGAAAGGAGTAGAGACTTGACTTGTAACCCCACTTCCCTGAGTTCGACCCTAGGCCTAAAAGTGACCAAGATAAAATCAAGTAGGCCAGGTTAAAAATTTTGTAAAGAGATGGTTAGGTCCGATTTAGGTTAACCACTATATACACTTTAAGGATAAAATCACCATATTAACAACCTAACCGGGTCCGACATCATGCTTTTCTGGCGCCGTTGCTGGGGAAGTGCGCCTTCAAGTAAGTTTTTACTCCATTCCTGTAATTTTTCTCTTCTCACACCCTTCTCTTCACGGGTGTCTCTATTTTTGGTGTGTAGGTGAACCTGTTGCAAGGAGAAGGCATGTAGATGAAGTCGAAGACGTGAGCAGATCCAAGGCGGGAACGAGAGCATGAAGATGCCGACACTGCATTGGAGCTTTGCACACGTTGCCGAACAAGTAGGTCTTCTTTTCTTAGCAACTTAGGTTAACTTGTCACCTTAATAAAAAAAAAAACTAAAAAACTAAAAACTAGAAAAGCTTCTTGGATCTCTTGGGGCAAGTGGATTAAAATTCACTTGTTTGATTGATTGCCTTTACTCCCACCGCCTCAGGATTTCCCACCTTACTTCGCATAGCAAAAATCCAAGAATCTTTATTCTTGAATTTTTCGCCGAAGTATTCTTTGAGGCAAATAAAAAGATTGATTGCACCCCTCTTTGCCTCATTTATCTGCAAAGTCGGGATCACATTTTTGGTGGGGAGATTTGGAATTGAGTTGATTCCAACCCCACCACGACTTTTCAACTTGCCTAAGATTCGATCCCGAATATTTCAACCCCAACAAATTGATTTTCTTTATCTTTTGGTTGAGCCTTGTGTGGAAATCTTTCTGGTGATTGGGAGCACTTGAATTGAAGTGCTTTGGCTCCCTTTCACACTAATATAAAACTGATTCGTGCATCTATACATAGAAATCTTCATTTAGGGAAGCCCATTGTATTTTAGCATGCATTAACCAATTGACATTGAGGAAGGGTTTGTTGGGCTTAGAAGCAAACTTGTATTCTTGCAAAACCCGGAGATTGGTTGAATTGGTATTTCAGCGAAATCCTAAAATCCATACTACTTAAAGCTGAAACTCTAAAAGCCATTCACCAATTAAAACTTCAATTGGGGGAGATTTCCCCGTTGCATGCTTGTTTTACACACTCTGAAAATCAATCACTTGGGCATTACCCGTAAACAACGCCCTTCACATTCCAGAAGCACTTGACCCTAAGCCTCTAACTAAAACTAGTAGTAACTTGACCCTTCTTAAGGATTGGAGGTCAAACTACCTGCGTGTAGTGCCTACGTGCTGGTGAGGGCTCCCGCGTGCTATCGGGTGTCTAAGACTGGGGCAAATAGCCTTTCAATCTAGCCCGGTGGTTCCGTGGTGCTCGCATTCGATTTCATAGTTTGTGATAGTCGGTAACTTAGAACTTTAGGTCTAAGGGCACACTATAGAGGTTAGGAATTGGATTGAATTGATTTGTCATCAAGTTTACCTTTGCGGCGTCATTTCTCTCATCTCTTTTCCCTTCTCATCTCCCCAATTCTTCCTGCGGTAGTGCATGTTTGGGAGGATGTCACAAAACCCTAAACTGTGTGAATTGCCTGTTAATTTTAGAAAGGAAGCCGAATAGTCCTCCTCCTCCACAAACATGGCTGCACGCCCACCCTCAAATCCCGAGGGAGGAAACCACCCTCAGAACCCACCAGGTGGTGGAGCCTTAGATCCCATAACCCACCTCCAAGCCCAAATGGAAATGTATAATGAGAAAATGGAAGCCATTCGGGAAACATTGGAGGAAATGCAGAACCTTCCCGAATGGGAGGAGACTAGGTCTCTTAGCTCTTATCAGAATCCCACTGCTATAGAGACCATAAGACAAATTCGGGTCCCCATGGGCGGGGACAACTTTGAACTGAAATCGAACATAATTGGCCTAATAAATTTTCATTTCCATGGTCTTGCAAGTGAAGATCCTTTTCTCCACTTGGAAGACTTAACCCGATTGGCTGAAACCGTTAAACCAAGAAATGTCGGGTTACCTATAGTCATGAAAATGTTCCCGTTTTCATTGCGGGATAAAGTGTCGCAGTGGTTACGCACCCTTGGGAGAACCATCCACTCTTGGGAAGAGATGCGAACAGCGTTTCTCAAGAAGTTCTTCCCAATTGGGCGAACCAATGCGCTTCGCCGTGCCATCACTTCATTTACGCAACAAAACAACGAACAATTTCATGAGGCATGGGAGAGGTATAATGACCTCCTCAGGAAGTGTCCGCACCACGGTCTACCTAAGTGGCATATAGCCCAGATTTTCTACTATGGGCTAAATGAGACTTTGAAGCAGATTGCAGACGCTTCTTGTGGAGGGAATTTTATGAATAAAGACGAGAATGGAGCATTCGAATTGTTTGAAAATATGAGCGAAAACTCAATGAACAATGCTTCCATTGTTGCCTTTAATCGTACCAGCCAGCCCCGAAATGTCCACGAAGTTGACATGGGACCCTCCCATTCATCCTCTGATCTTAGCCTTATTGCACAAAAATTGGATGAAGTCTCCGTCGTGCACAAGAAACTGGACGAGCTTCTGGCCAACCCTGCCCGTTCTATGGTAAACACCCCTACCTCACCACTTCGTCACAATCCAAATTCTTCCAACACCAGGCTTATCCCAAGAAACCCCGTAAGACCTTCCTTACTGAGAGTCACGCCAAGTGACTCGGTAAGTCATGTGGAACTGGCTTCTGCGAGCCAGTATTTCGACACAGAGGACCAAGCCTCCGTGTGCTCGGATGCATCTTCTGGCATAGAAGATGCTTGCACCCTGGGGAACAACCCATTCTTTGCCACGTATAACCCAGGGTGGCACAATCATCTAAATTTCACATGGTCCAACAACCCGCAGCACCAAAACCCCGCAGGTGGACCGATGTGACCATCCACACCCATCATCCCAAGGGCCCAGTCTAATCCTATGGCGAATCAGCCATCGGGCCCTTGTGTACCGCAAATTGAACATGCATCAAATCCTCTTAACAAATTGATGCGAATGATGACGGAAATGTCAAAGCGCCATGAAGAGAACATGACCTCTCTTCTGCACCAATTAGCGCAGTAGAATGCTGAGATCAGTCAACTACGCATGGCGACTCGATCTCAGGGCACTCTTCCCGCCCAACCTGTTCCAAACCCGCAAAATTTCGTACCCCGTGGTCCTCAACCACAGGTACGACCTTCTCAGGGGCAGGTTAATCAGATTCTACAAGATTCGAGCATTCCACCAGGATTTCAGGCTAATCCCACTGCAGCACCGCACTCTTATCTCCCTATTGCAAACCCTCCTTCGCCGTATGATCCCACTGGATCCGCATCATCCAATGCTATCACTACGAGGAGCGGTAAGCAGACCGTCGATCCACCTCGACCTGATCCTAGCCCATCTTCCTCATCGCCCTGTCATTCGGGATGCGCACAGCATTCGCGAGAGGACGATACACCCAAATTGGTGCCAGAATCAGTTCCATTCCCTGAGGCTCTACTAAGGGAGCCAAAAGGCAAAAAGAAAGATACGTAGGCCTTTGATAACCTGCATAATTTGTTCAGGGATGTAGAAATTAAGGTACCCCTGCTCGAGGCTATCGACCACATACCTACTGTCGCCCGATTTTTTAAAGACTACACAACACCCAGGCGACAGTCAAAGAAAACTAAGAATCCGGTGGTTCTCTCGCCTCATGCGAGTTGTGCTATATTGTCAAACCTACCACCGAAGCAGAAAGATCCGGGCACACCACTGATTTCCTGTAGCATCCAAGGCTGCAATTTTAACCGTGCCTTGCTTGATCTAGGATCCTCCATCAATCTTATACCGACCATCATGCTCGAAAAATATTCCTTGGGAAATCAGAAACCCACCCCTGTCACGTTACAGTTGGCAGATCGTTCTGTCAAAATCCCGAAGGGTGTGGTGGAAGACGTGGTGGTTAGGGTCAACAGTCTCTGTTTTCCTGTTGACTTTCTTGTTTTAGATATGGAAGTTACTAGTTCACTTTCTGATTGTCCGCTCATCCTTGGTCGACCTTTCTTGGCCATAGCCCGCGCCCATATCGACTACGAGTCAGGCTATATTGAGATTGCCGTTGGATCTGAAAAGCTCAAGCTTAACATCTTTAAGGTAGCCAAGAACTTTGATTGCAATTGCATCGAGGATGACACGTCTGACGAGGACATGGTCGTCAGTGCGTGTATCGGACTATTTGGGACCTATTCGGACTGCTGCAGATTCCCTATAAACATTGACGATTGCCTGACCAACACATATTGTGAAATTCCCCCATCCCCCCCTATTCCCGTGCTTTCTCCTGACCAGACTTCTGACGAGGTTTTCTCCGCTTCCCTTACCTCGTGGTCTGAGTCATATCCGGGCTGCTCACCGCCGGTCCACACTCTTAAAGACCAGATTGCCCTTTCTTTCCCACCAAATCAGGCGGAGTTGCATCTCCACACTGGGACCTTGAGCCCACATCCTACTCACTGGGGCTATTCCCTTTTGGATCCATATATCCAAGAAGCCCCTCTTCTTGGCCAATCTAAGGGCCAATTTCTTCCTCCTAACTTGTTTTCTGATCCGCCTGGGACACTCTCATCCCAAGAAATGCCAGACCTTTCACCATCCCCCATCACTTTTCACGCCACTATCACGATCACTTCACTTTTCACTTCACCACCCACCATCCACCCACCCTATCACCCTACTGTATACCCTGCACCTCAACTCTCGTTACTAGATTTTTTGTCCTTTCTCTACCTTTCCCTGCATGCATATGAGGACATAGCATCATTTGGCATGGGGGGGTGGATAGGCATCCATAGGATCTGGGTATTTTATGGTATCATGCAGTTTCCACGTATTTATAAATATGCAAGAAAAAGAAAAAGAAAATATATATATATATATAGTGTTTAGTAATGATCTAAAAGCTGAAACAAAAATACAATAAGTGTTTATGGGTATTCAACCTCTATTTTGAAGACTTTCCAGGCCACAGAAGCTTGATTCGCTCAGGCTCGACTTAATTCACTTGAGCATTGACAAGATAGATCGGAATCTCTCCTAACTAAGGACGTATTCTTGTACCTTAGACACCAGTACAGGATCCGTTGGTTTGCTTTTACTTGAGAGCTTAAGTAAACTTGGTTCACACTACACATATCAGGAAAGACCAAATGAACATAAGATCCAACCCTAGTGCTCATTAGGGAAGGTGGAGTCCTTACCTGTGCGTGCAGGTAGACTTTTTATCCCAGGCTTTAGTTTTGTGTTTAGGAGCGACTCTTTCCACCAAGAAAGAACTCTCCCACCAAAAAGAAAAGTGTGCTCCTCCAAATGATGTTGTAAGGGATATACTGACACGTGTTTCAAAAAAAAAAATGCAAATAAGTCAGTATATCTTGCAAATGTTTGTAAAGTCTCTACCCTAAAAAGTTCTTCAGGGCAAATACCCTATTCTCTTTGAGCTGCAAATGTTAGAAAATGGGAGTTGAGTTTCAAACATCTTTTTAAAGGTCGATTCGAAGACACAAGCTGAAACTGGGACCAACCTTTACTTAAAAATTCATGAAACCCTGGGCTTGAGTCTTAATGTTCATCTGGTCAGTCTTGATCGTTCACTATGCACAAGCCATAACATCTTGAGCTCTCGAGTATGGCAAAAACCTCCTGGGTCCTGGAAATCGTACTTAAGGTTTAAATATCAAGAGTCCTGGTTAGTCGAGAGATGATCTATGTCATGTAAGACTTAAAGTACTGGTAGTCTTCTCTACAATTGGTTCTCACAATATCCAACAATAAACACACCTATGTTGCCTCAGAAGAAAATCTTCAGCTTAAGATCATTTCTAAATACAACACAAAAATGTTTTGCTAGGGACTAGCAAAAAATAAGCATGGGGGTATGATTGCACCACAAAAATACACCTGCAATTGTGCCATCTTGTGCTATTTCGTAGCATTACCAGTGCATATTAGGGTTCCATAGTCGCATTTGTAGGAATACATGCATGCATGCATTTAATTGAGAGGCGAGGAGAGTGAATAAAATGGCCTTGCAATTCATGTTTTCCTCAAGTGCTGCCTCGCAAAATTTCCATCTCCATTTTTTATTTCTTTTTGATTTTTTGACTTTTTTCCCACGGCTGCAATGCATGGCAACACCTTCCTCCTCGCACCACGCTCTGCAACACCATTCCTTGCTCGCCACTCCCTGTTAAGCCATGCATGAGCCATGCACTGCAAGGGCATGGTCGTGCATGGCTTCCTCTTCTTTAAAGAGACCACAGCTCCTTTGCAAATAGCCTGGTCCCCCACAGAGAAAACCCACAGCTGCTTCTTCTTCTCCAGGCCACCATCTCCTCCCTCTCCCTCCATACGTAGGACCTTCTCCTCAGAGGAGACACCTGGCGGACAGGAGGACCTCACGGTGTTGCACAACAACCACCGTGAGTCCACCACTGCCTAGCTCACCATAGAGCCGGTGGGCGTGGTGGCTCCTTTCTTGTTTCACCGTTTGAAGCACTTTAGCCATTACCACCAAGCTTCAGCTGAGAAGCTCAACCGGCCACCGCATGCCCTACAGCAGCCGGCCGAGCCCCATAGCAGCAGCAGCAAGGCGGCAGCAGTGCACGTAGGCCTTCTGCGTGCGCTTGCAGGCACCCTCGCCTCCAGCTTCTTCGCGCAAGCACACTGTAGCACTCTCTCTTCCGCAACCGGCCACCGCGCGCCACTGCAGTGGCTGGCCAAGCTTCACGCATGCTAGCAGCACCTGCAAGCCTCCGCGCAAGCAGCAGGTCGCCCTCGCCCTCCACTGCGCATGCCAGCAGTCCTCTCCGCATGCTCTGTCGCGACATCCCGCCCACAAGCCACCAGCCGGAGCCACTCCACCGCACGCGTCGAGCCGTCCGCACTCACAGCACCTACAACAGGCGGTTGCGCAGCTCGCCTGGCCACTGTAGGCACTGTTCACGCGTTTTTGCGAACACTGTGGCTACAGTGGGGTGACCGGTGAGTTTCTCCTTAACCGGTCACCCGGCACGTCGCAACCGGCCATTGCCCGCGCATGCGTTCCGCCTCGTGTCCCACTCTAGTGCCCGCCCGCACGTCTACGTCGCCTGCACCTGCCAGCGTCGCCCGCTCCCTTCGCCCGCGTGCACCTGCGAGTGCCTGCTCCAGCCCTTCCGCACAGCGCTGTGCGCTATGGTCCTCACCGTGGCAACTCTCCTGCGTACGTGCTCCTCTTTGCGCCCATACGCACCTGCGTGTGCACGTGGAAACCTTCAGACGATGCTCCACGACTGCAGACGTCTTAACTCGCCTCCTTCACACAGCAGGCACTCTCTCTCTCTCGCTCTCTCTCTCTCTCTCACAGCACACTCTCCCTCTCTCTCTGCAAATACACATACGCACACACACTCACACATTCATACACGCACACAAACATCTATACACTATTATACACTTATATATATATATACATATTTATATTTATATCTATATATATTTATATACACAGATATATATATACATATAATTGTATCTATATACTTAAGTATTAGTATACATACATACATACATATATATATATATATCTATCTACTTATATATACATATATATTTACATATATATATATATATACTTATATACATATATATATATCTACATATATCTATACATATATTAGTACTTATATAACTATGTATTAGTCTATATACATACATACATATATATATATATATATATATATACACCTATATACTTATATATATATATACATATATATATACATATACTTATACATACATAGATATATATGTATATATATTTATATATATATATATATATATACACATATCTATCTACATATATCTATATACATATATTACTATATATGTATATATATATATATTTACATCTATATAGTTATATATACATACTTATACATATATAGATATATATATAGATCCATACATATATCTATCTATACATATACTTATATATATATATACATATATATATACACATATATATATATACATATATAACTACATATATATCTATATATTTATAACCATATATATATATACATATAGATATATTTACATATATACATATATATAGTTTGACATTACTTACCATACGTAGTATCGCGGGAATATCTACACCAGTTGCTGATATTCCTTGATACACGCATACAAAAAGCGTGGTCACACACATCTTCCACCATCCATCCTACACTCCACGCGGCACCTCGTCCTGTTGGTTGCGTCTTTCTAGACGACTACCAACTCGACACCGTGCTACACTCCATCTCCGCCTCCACCCCCACCCCTTTATACATATATAGTATATACATATATATCTATACTATATTTAATTTATTTCTATTTCTCTTGCATGCCCCTAAAAAGATAAAAAAAAATATATAAAAGAGAAAAGATAATTTTTGACTTACAGGTACTCCGTCTTGTGAATAACAAGACCTGTTTTGGAACCCTGATTTGGCTCAAAGCCAAGAACCTAATTTTGAGGGTGTGCCTGAAGGACCAAGATTATCAGAAAAAAATATAAATAGAAAAAAACACCAAAAACACAATAAACGAATGGAAGAGACTCATTATAGGAAAGGCATAGAAACTTGACTTGTAACCCCACTTCCCTGAGTTCGACCTTAGGCCTAAAAGTGACCAAGATAAAATCAAGTAGGCCAGGTTAAAAATTTTGTAAAGAGATGGTTAGGTCCGATTTAGGTTAACCACTATACACACTTCAACGATAAAATCACCATATTAACAACCTAACAGGGTCCGACATCAGCGCGTGCACGCAGGAGGGAGTGGGCGTGGGAGGAACTGCAGCGCACTGTGCAACGTGAAGAGGCGGGCGCTGACGAACAAGCGGGTGAAGAGGCGGGCGCAGAGAGACGCGAACGCAGGCGCTGGAGCGAGCATGGAGAGAGATGTGGGCGTGGGCGTGTGCGGACGGGCAGCAGATGGTAGCGGCGCGGAGAGAGAGCGTTGGGTGACCGAATAAGTGAGAAACTTACCGGTCTCTACACTATAGCCACAGTGTTCTGCTGACTAGCGTGAACAGTGGCTATAGTGTGCGCTCGACTCGCACGACCGCCTGTGCTCGGTTCAGCGTGTGCGGGTGGTGTGGAGCGGTTGGCTCGCGCGCGGAAGAGGCTACGCTGGCTGTTGGCTTGTGCGGAGAAGCTTCGCAATAGGGCATGCAGAGAGGGGACGAGGGTGACCTTCTAGCGCGCGTAGAGAGACCTGCGTCAGCTGCTGGCGTGCACAGTGGCCTGCGTAAGGGCGAGAGGTGGCCGGCGCCTTGCTGCAGCAGCGGTTGAGCTTCAAAGCTTAACTCTGTGGTAATGGCTGAGATGCTTGGAACGACGAATTCAGAGAAGAGAACCACCACGCCCACCGGCTCTTTGATGAGCTGGGTGGTGGTGGGACTCAGAGTGGTGGTTGTGTACCACTGTGAGTAGCTCCTACCCGTAGCGTGGCTCTTCAAGGAGAATAGAGGCTGCGTATGGAGGGCAGAGGGGAGGAGACGGCCTGGAGAAGAAGCTTGCTGTGGTGTTTTTTTGTGTGGACCAGGCTTAGCTCAAAGAAGAAAGCCGTGCCCTTTTTAAAGAGGAAGAAGGCAAGCACAGCCATGCCCAGGCTGTGCATGGCTGTGCATGTGGCTGCAGGGCAAACTACTGCAGGGAATGGCACGAGGAGGAAGCTGCCATGCCTTGCAGCCGCGGAGAAGAATTTCAAAGTCAAATAAAAAATAAAAATAAAGATGGTGAATTTGCGAGGCAGCACTTGAGGAAAATGTTAATTTTAAGGCCAATTTATTTACTCTCCTCCCCTCTCAAATAAATGCATGCATGCGTTTATTTTTACAAATGCGACTATGTCTACCTAATATACACTGGAAATGTTTGGAAATAGCACAAGATGGCACAATTGCTGGTGCATTTTTGCTGTGCAAACACCACCCTAAGTAGATCATTAGCTACCTAATTTCTGAAGAATCGACCGAAAAGTGAGTCACTGCAAATAGTGTGTAAATGCTTAGGCTTAAAGTCCCTCCAAATCAGAGGGTGGGTTGATAAGTCATATACTTATCACCCCAATTTATTGACCAAATTAAAAATGAATTTGAATTGGCAAGGACTCGAGACTAAGTCCACATTCAAGTGGACACCTAGGCTAATTAAGCCCGAAGACCTGAAGAGTCTAAGTGTTTAGGTCCTATCGTATCCTTTCCTAAAGTTAATAACTTCCAAAAGCCTAAGTTATCTTCTCTTAATTCTTTTTTTTTTTTTAATTTTTTTTTAAAAAGAAAATAAAAGAAATTCTACAAAGCTAACGAAATAATTTCAGGATTAAGTATCCACCCCTCATGCCTGAATGATGTAATGTCATCATTGTGAAAATAAAGATATGAAAAGGGCGGAGTAAACAGAATATCACCTGAATATTGTGAGAAATCCAGTTAGCTCCGCAGATAGCGTGAAATATAAACATGTGCTAAATTAAATGCCTTCAGCTAGGCATAACATACATACAAGGAAGAAATTGAGAATTCACAAGTGCGGGTCAGAATCAAAATCAAAAGGTTGATCCTGAAACCCGTCAGTAGAAGATGTCCACAGATGTGGACCAAGTTATGATGTAGACCCATGCCCTAGGGTCGAGTGGTTCTAAGGTTCTGGATGAAAATCACCCAGAACCGAAGATGGTTGTATTTACGGGGCTGGGCCTGTGGTTTGGTGGTGTGCAACCCAAGACTAAAGTGTCAGACATAAGGTAGGTTTGATTTACAAGGTTCAGATGTCCACTTAATGTTCACCTCAGAAAAATAATCAGTTACTTCGAGCTTGGGTTGCACGTGAAAGATATCGTAAGGGTCCTAGTAGAAAGTAGGTGGCTTTAGGTCAACAGGAATCCTTAGATCCAAAATCAAAGTTCCCACAGAATTAGCTTCCCAGATTTTTAATTCCAACTTCCTATCCTCCAAAATCAATGTTTCTATGGCCTCTAAATTGTTGTACACCCCATCTAAAGTACCCAAGTCCAAAAATTGTGGCTGAATCAAGATTGACTTGGGAACAATGATCTCAGAAGTCATTTCTTCAGGGTGCGGATGAGGAATGGGGCTATTGATTCAATCTTCTAGTAAATGAGGATTCAATCTTCCAAGTTAGCCCCAACCGAATCTAAATCTTTAATGAACGGGATATTAAATGGTTCATTCCTCAAGCCCGTTTGTCTCACTAAAATCATCTTCCTTATGCTCAAGTGAGACTTCACTAAGAGATTCTTCACCCTCAGAGTCAAAGAATTCATGATCCTCATTTATATATGTCTCAAAATCAATTGTCACTTCCTAGCTCAAAGAGACATATTTTTCCTCACTCCCTGGCTCGGGGATCTCGGGTGAGAAACTCGGTTCATCCTTAAAGGGTTGCTCTAGACCAACCTGGTCATCTCCAATCTTAGAATATGTATCCCCCTCGACAGGCACCTGAGCAGGTTCAAACATTGGCACTTCTGAAGAGGGTTAATCTTGAGAATCATCCTAAGATTTGACTAGGGCAACCACAAATTTCATCCTCAACCTTGACAATTTCCCAAGAAGAAACTCACCCAGGTCCCTATCCCTAACACTTTAGAGCAAATCCAATAAAGAGCTATTCAGCTCATTGATCATTTTTATAATAAGCTCTAATGCTTCAGTTCATGGTGTTGGCTGGGCATCTAAAGATTGTATGGTGTTCCTCAAGTTAGCCAACACCCTATGTTGGATCTGGTTCACCTGAACTGACTGGTTCGGTTCAGGGTTGGGTGGGTTTGGGTTCATTCTAGGGGAGTCAAGCTATTAAGGTTCTTGGGTTCCTCCCTGATAGAAGGTCATCTCGAGTTGTTCAAAGAATGGTGGTGACCTATATTTAGCATAATTCTTGAGAGGGTAAGTGTTATAATCAACATATCCTTCATGATTATAGATCTGGTTAGGTTGATCATCAAAGGGTGGAGATCTATAATCATTGTAGCTCTGGGAAGGATAGTAATCATAGTCTTGTTGTCTAGGGTTAGACCCTGGATGTTGAGGTCCAGATTCATATCCCCAATCAAAGTTATCCTGGCTATTGGATGGGTAATTACAAATCAAGTCGTGATAGTAATAATCTTGGGGATAAGTGGTGGTAGAAGGATAGGATTGGAAATGTGTGTAAGATGTGGAAGGGTACATGGTGAAGTAAGGAGGGAAATCAGAAGAGAGAGAATGAGCCCTACAATACAAAAATACAAGCCTGTCCTTAGGTTGGGTAGCCTAGAGGTCGACAGACTCTCAGAATCTATTTTAAGATTATGGATGATTTACTCTACTTATGTCTAGGCAATCCAACTAGTTAGAAGGAAGGACTGGGGAGAAGGTTCTTCCTTTGGCTTGCACCTTCAATTCTTAGTGTACCTGCCAGCCGCGGTTGTTTGACGCTACTCCCCTACCTAGACATCAGATTGACTAGTATAAGCAGGATAATCGTGAGCAATCTCAATCTGGATCCTGATGAGCAAACCAGTCCTTAGGGCCAACGTCTAATCAATTTTAGTTAGGCATGGGACAATGGTGCTTCAGGAATGTGATGGTCCCTTTAGATGGGTTGTGCTCTTAATGATCAGTTAAAATGTTTGTGCGTGCACAACCAAGGTTTTCAAATAAGGTTATTTGATGATGTGTCTTTTAGGGTTCAATCTTGTTTAATAGCTTTTAGGGTTTAATCTTTAGGTATATTACATCAAGGTTCAGTAGAACACTCCAAGTTTTGAAAGCATTAGTGTAGATATATTCCTTAAAAAATCAGAAATAAAATGTAGAGTGCCTGGTTCAGTCCTAAAAATCAACCCTAAGTGGCAAGCTACTTGATGAATCACTTTTATCTTAAGTCATGCAGCCTAAATAGTTCAATCAATTGGCCTATTGCACCACTTAGTTAAGGCACATAGAAATGTTTGACCTATTCAGATTTCTACTCACTTATTTGTGTGTTGAATTAAGTGTACCGGGTCCGCAGGTTAGATCCCAGTTAAGTGGTAGAATCGATGTGATTGTGTGCCTTAGGGTGAGAAGTTGTAGGTGTTAAGTGTGTAGCTTTCAGAAAATCCAACAAGAGAAGAGTTTTTTTTTTTTGTTATATATGCAGGGGTGAGATGAGTGGGGGTGGCAAACAAACAACCAAATCTATCCTAGGGTTTATAAAATGCACCTAAGTTGATTTGGGTTTGAGTTGTTAGTGTGATGAAATGAACTAGTGGGTGGGGGTGGTGGGGATAAACTTAGAAAACCTTCATTCGCACTTTTCTCTGATCTAACCGCTTTGGCCCACCTCAGAAGAGTACTTGCAATCACAGTAAGATCAGAGAAAAAATGAGATAAAAGTTAGGTAAGGCGGAAAAAAATGCGAGAAAAACCAAAGAGCATTGCCTCCCCAGCAATGGCACCAAAATGATGGGTGTGCATTTCACGTGTTTGAAATTGAGGTTATGAGTTACCCGTCGTCGCAGTTGCAAAACTCGTGATCAAATAAAATTTATAATTGAAACTCGAAAAGTGAGTCCCGGGTTGAACACGGGGAGGCGAACGCTTGGTTTTATGAAATCTGCATTTTTCTTTTATTTGTTTTTGGTCGTTTTCATCTTTTCTAATTTTTTTGGTATTTTTAGCAAGCAAGAGATCTGGTCGATGACTTCTAACTAATCTACTTGCAACAATATAAGAGAGAGAGAGAAAGAGAGAGAAACAATCGTCTATTTATAAACGAATGTTTGTTACACTATGAAAGTAGAAAATCTACACTATGAAAGCATAAAAAGATAGAATGAGGTGAGAGAAATCCCATTTGACGGTTTCTCGGAGGACGACTCACTCTAACGCTGCCTGGAGGAAGGTGGTGAGGAGAGGGACGAACGAGGACGGACCCAGAGGGTAGAGGATGGGGCAAGACAGCATTGTGGAGAGAATCTTCTTCCCGAAAGGTGGTGAGAGGACAGCCACGGGATGCTCCATGAATGAGGATGAGGGGAGGGAAAACTATTTGATTTTCTACTCTAGAGGAGCATCCCGGGCATGGGACAAGCTCTCTCTAGAGCCTTGAAGGTGGTGAGAGGAAGAAAGGAAGAGATGAAGAAAAATGGGAGGGGTAAGGGTCCTTTTATAGTGGAGGAAAGAATCAAATTCGTATATAGGACATTTAGTGACAGTCATAAATGTCGCTGAAGATTCGCCGCAGACGCCGTTGAAGACAACCCACGCGCCCACGCTACCACTGTGCTGGCATGCGTGGAGTCATGCGCCTCTGCGCGCTACGTGCTTGCATGTGCTGCCGCTGCGAGCATGTGCTCCCACGTTGCTGTGCATGTGCGATGGCGCATACTTGTGTATGTTTGGCCTGGGTTGTGCCACGTGGCGTGATCTGAGCTGTCCATCTTCTTTTCGTTGTAGGGGCTGCTACAGAGGTCTGATTGAGTTGATTTTTGTGCTGTTGGGCTACGATCGTCGACCTGAATCCATCCACGTGGTCGGATTTTTCATTTGAAGCTTCGAATTATGTCACCTAATCCCTAGGCCTTTGATCTTCATCGGACTGCACTACGGGACTCCGATCAAGGTGATTTCAGAGGCGTTGGACTCCGATCGTCGTCTTGATCAGATCCATATGGTCGAATCGTCAGTCCAAGGCTTCGAAATAAATATCCTTCTCTCCTGACCACAAAAAAGATGCACTTAACCTAAATTATATACAACTTCTCAAAATGCAGAATGATGAATGCTATGAAATATTTATAACATGAAATGCAAATCTAAGCCTAGGAGCATGCATGAATAGGCATTTTACCCTCAATAATTGTGTCTACATCACTGGGCCATCTCAGCAAGACATCAATGCCCAGATGATGAAAATCCTGTAGGATATGCAGAATAAGATGACAGAAGTAACTCATACCATCAGAAATCTGAATAATCAGATTGGGGTTACTCCTACGCAAAGACCTGCAGGACATCTTCCATCCCAACCCATGCCCAACCCTAATCATCAGAGGAACCAGTATCCGGATAGAAATCAAAACTACCCGAATCAGCCTCCTACTAATCCACCACCTCAGCAGCCTCCTAGGTTTCCACAACAATAGGCCACCCCACCTCCTCCAAATAATAATCCAATTGCACATGCAGTTACGTTGAGGAGTGGGAAAACCTGGTGAAATCCCCATCCCTGTGCAAATTGACTCCATTCCCACATCAAGAAGAAAAAGAAACACAAAAATCTCAGAACACGACTCCTATCCCTTTTCCGCAAGCTCTCCACCCCACCACCAAATGAAAAGAGAAATTTGAGCCCACCACAGAAGAACTCATGGACTTATTCGAGTAAGTTCAAATCAATATCCCTCTCTTAGATGCAATCAAGTATATACCTGCCTATGCCAAATTTTTGAAGGAGATCTATACTCCGAAAAGGTAGGCCAAAAATCTAGGACAAGTACATCTTTCAGAGACAGTAAGTTCTGTCATACAGAGCAAGCTTCCTTCTAAGATGAAAGATCCAGGGGCGCAATTAATTTAAGTGATTATTGATGATACTACTTTTGATCGCACCCTCTTTGATCTTGGTGCCTTAGTTAATATCATTCTGAGGATTTTATTTGAAGAGTTTAGATCGGTGAACTAAAACCTATTGAGGTTAACCTTCAATTAGCCAACTAATCTACAATCAAACCTCGTGGGATTGTTGAGGATGTTTTGGTCAAGGTCTAGAATTGTGTCTTTCTCGTAGACTTTCTGGTCCTTGACATTGAGGTACCTGAATCTTTAATGAATGCCCGAATAATCCTTGGACACCCCTTTTTGGCTACTGCAAAGGCAAATTTCAATTGCCACACAGGAAAAATGGATATCACCTACGTAGGACAAACTGGCACTCTTGATATTTTTAAATCCTCTAGGAGATTCCATGATGATAATTTTTTCAAGGACTTAGATACAGAAATTTCAAATTTGGTGGAGACTATGTTGGTAGATACCCTTCCCGACCATAAATTTTTCAAGGAATTTGAATCAGAATCAGTGGTCAGCAAAATCTTTGATTTGGAGACTTATCTTCCATAATCTATTTCTGATAACCCCCCTGATCATTCCCCTAACCCACCCACTATTCTCTCTCCCCACCCTTAAACACTAACTTCACCCACCCTTCATCATTCTTTCCCCAAACCCTTTCTAATGAACCTACCACCAGACCCTCCTGAGGTTGACATTCTCCCTGAATTAAAACCTTGGCTAGACTCGGGCCACACTTATTATTTTCCATCAAATTTCGATCCCTATTTTCTTCCATTCAACTTTCTAAAGATTCTAAAGAAACATTTTTTGCAAGCATCCAAGTGTCCAATAACTTACACGATTGTTCGTCTTCTGTGTATACCTTCACGCTCGACTAAATGGCGTTAAAGATAGCATTGGATGGGAGATGACCCATCATTTTTCCAATTTTCTTTTTTCCTTTCTTTTTCCAGGTTTTGACCATCCTAAACCCGACTGCCTTTCATTAAGGCAATCCCTTCTCCCTCCTAATGCATGAGAACATTGCATATCATAAGCATGGGGGGTGTTTTCAAAATTTTAATGATCGACTTAGGATTTTCAAAACCTAAAAACATGCATTTTTCTTTAGTCATTTTTGTTTTATTTTTCTGCTAGAATACCTGAAAAAAATAAAAATGTTAAAAACTTTTTGAGGAAAATTTTGAAATCGGGACTAAGGTTGAAAACCCACTTTTGGTACAATGAGATTTAATGTTTAACAAGTTACGGATAAGGATATGGATCTGAACATTAGAATTTCAGGGTCTATCTTTAGATTAGATCAGATATCCTTCTCAAAAATTCCACCTAGATATCCTTCTAAAAAATTCCCTTGATCCTCTTTTGTAATATGGCAAGTATCAAGCTTAGTTTTTGATTCAAAACCTTGCATTTCGTGCAAAACTTCCTGTGTCAAATTTCACACACAATCCAACACCTAAAAACAACTAAAAATTAGAAAAACCCCCTTATTTGGCCTTAGTAAAAGTCTAAAGCAGATCATTGGTTTGAGTTCCCACCATCGAGAAGGAGGAAAATGCCTCCTTTGAGGATGCAATGTCAACAAGTTACTACCTCGACGCTACTCTATATCTATATTACATATCTTTAGATAGAGCATTAAAGTACATTTTTGCAACTCAAGTGTCTTGGATGGTGCTCTACTTATAGTGTCAGAGCAAGAGCTTGAGTTTACTTGGAGCGTCCCTTTACATCGCATTGTGTTTTGGGGTTGTGAGCTCCTAGGTGGTGTCATGGATAGTGCTATCTCGAAGTACTGGCACTAGAGCCCCCTCGAGGATTGGTAATGGGAATGATGATCCCGACACATCTGTTGTAAGACTCACCTAAAAATAAGCATGGCGAAAAAAAAAGTTTTAAACCAAAAACACGCCCTTATAAATGATGGCTTTTCATAAGCATAGACACAAGGTTTCAATGGTTATTGCAAGTTGTGAATCATATTCAAGAGCCAGAAAATCCAAAAAACAAAGATTTCAAGTCATCTAAATTAACAAGGGGTTAATCTGTGAATTTTTTGGAGGATATGTTGATCTTGTTTTTGTCTAATTTTTGGATCCGAAAATAAATCTCGATGTTTATCCTTAACAAATCCCATACCTCCTATGTTTGGATCAACCTATGTCCCGTAATCTCTTTCACCTCAAAAGTTGAAAAAATTAGATTTCCCCAAAATTCCATTTTGTAAAAATTAAGGTTTTACTAAGAGACTAGCAAAAGATAAGCATGGGGGTGTGATAAACGCCAGTTTATCATCATTCTTATGTATTAAAATAAACCTAGTTCTTAGGATTTTGCTTTGCAAATGGGTTTTTGGGTTGCATTTAGGCATCAATTAGGTCAGGCATTCATTGCATTTTTTATTGTGTTTTTGATGTGTTTTTGTGAGTGTTAGGGATAAATAGATTGTCAGATCCCTAGAACCCTAGCACTCAGGAAGGCAACTGGTGAAGGAGTAGCTCAAACCTACTGGAACTCTGCTTGATCCAGCTCACTTGAACTAGGGTTAGCTCATCGCAGCTCCATTCAGCTAATCTTAGCTGAATGGCAGCTTAAGAGAGATCATCTTAGCTCACCTTAGCTTAAGTCAACTCAGATCCAGCTCAACTTAGCTGAGTCTAGCTCATCTCAGCTCCCATCAGTTCACTAAGAGCTCTAGTTAGCTCAGCTGAGTTGACTGGAGTTCACCTCAGCTCAGGATCAGCTACATCCAGCTCTAGTCAAATCTAGTCAGCTGAAGATGACTTCATCTTAGCTCAGGAAGCTCAAGTCTAGCTCTCAGGGACTTAGCTTAGCTCAACTTAGTTGAGCTAAGCTACCTTATCTACCTTAACCAACTAGGTCATCCCTTGGAGCATCAAACCTAGCTCACCTTAACTCCTTTCAGCAGAAGCTAGCTTACTTTAGCTTGGCTTAGCAGCTAGCAAAGAACTAGCAAGCTAAGCCAGCTAAAGTAGCTCCATGCCACCCTCTTCAGCAGCTGCCAGCTCCAGTTCAGCTCCAAACTTCTTCTTTCCAGCACCTCCCCTCAAACCCTAGCTCCAATTGCCTCCTCCTCTACTATACTACTAGCTAAGCTAGATAAGTAATGTTTTGGCGCCAACTTCAAGGGACACAACCACCCATAACTACCACCTATGTGACCCTTGGGTTGGCGCCAATCATCCATAGCCCTAGGATCTATTAAGTACCCTAGAATCCTATCCTAGCCATCCATTCCAAAAGCCACCTATACCCCCCATCCTACTATATAAAAAGACCCCTAACCACCACCATTTTCCCCATCCTCCATTAGTGTAAGTTCTACCCTCTACCCACCTAAACCTACAGCCAAGGAAGGAGAAGAAAGGAAGAAGATTAAGGGGGAATCCTACCCGCCCCCTTGGTGCCTTCTTCCCCTTCTCTCTTCTTCCTTGTGCCACGCCAAGGAGGAGGAGCATTCCATTCAAGGAGGATGGCCAGGCATTGGAGGAGACTTGAAGGTGGTGCCATCCACCTTGTAGGAGAATAGGGCACGCCCCCTCTTTGTTGGGTTGCCTAGGAAGACAACACCACCTTGAAGGAGCTATTGAAGGAAGAACTTGGAGAGCCCTTTTCAAGCCTAGGAGCCATTGAGCTTGGAGCAAGGAGCCTTCCCTCTTCACCATTTTTCAGAGGATTAGTGCTTCTTTATTTTGTACTTTAAATTCTAGTAGTAGAAGCTTTCCTTTACTAGGGTTTTGTGTAAAACACTTTTTGCTCATCTATCAAAGTTGCCTTTTCTTATTAGTTTTTTTTTGTTGCTTTCCTTGTTTTTAGCACTTTTCACTCACTTCCCCTAATCACTCTAGGCCTCCATGTGCCTAGAGTGAGCTTAGGGAGAGGTTATTTTTGTCACTATAAGGTTAGCTTGTAGGTGTTAGTTGCTTTTTCGACAACAATTTGCATTTTGCCTTCATTATTTTAAACTATAAAAATTGCATATTTAAAAATACCAAAAGAAAGTTGATTTCCATTTTCAAGCAAGAGATTCAATTTTGCAACATATTGCCTCCTTGGACGACCCTAGATACTCCCCTATCTAGGTTTACAAATTTTAAAAGCAAATCCATTTTTGTGCATTGTAGCATCTTAAAACATTACTTTTACAAACCACACAATTATGTGACCACTTTTTGTATGGTTAGCTAGTAGTATAGTAGATGAGGAGGCAATTGGAGCTAGGGTTTGAGGGGAGGAGCTGGACAGAAGAAGTTTGGAGCTAAACTGGAGCTGACAGCTACTGAAGAGGGTGGCATGGAGCTGCTTTAGCTAGCTTAGCTTGCTAGTTCTTTGCTAGTTGCTAAGCCAAGCTAAAGCAAGTTGGCTTCTGCTGAAAAGAGTTGAGGTGAGCTGGGTCTGATGCACCCGGGGAGGACCAAGTTGGTTGAGGTAGTTAAGGTAGTTGAGCTAAGCTGAGTCCCCGGGAGCTGGACTTGAGCTTCCTGAGCTAAGATGAAGTCATCTTCAGCTGGCTAGATTTGAGTGGAGCTGGATGTAGCTGATCCTGAGCTGAGGTGAACTCCAGTCAACTTAGTTGAGCTAGCTAGAGCTCCCAATAAACTGATGGGAGCTGAGATGAGCTAGAATTAGCTAAGTTGAGCTAGATCTGAGCAGACTTGAGCTAAGGTGAGCTAAGATGAGCTCTCTTAAGCTACCATTCAGCTTAGATGAGCTGAATGGAGCTAGGATGAGCTAACCCTAGTTCAAGTGAGCTAGATTTCAATTATGGTGAGATGGATAAATTTGAGTTCCAACTGGTTTGGGCTTCTCCTTCACTAGTTGCCTTCCTGAGTGCCAAAGTTCTAGGGATCTGACAATCTGTTTATCCCTAACACTAACAAAAACACATCAAAAACATAATAAAAAATGCAATGCATGCCTAACCTAATTGATGCCTAAATGCAACTCAAAAACCCGTTTGCAGAGCAAAATCCTAAGAGCTAGGTTTGTTTTAATGTGTAAGTGACATGGTCTCGTGCGTGTGTGTTAAGAGGTGTCGTTATAGTTGCACTTGATACGTCGATTTTGAAAGAAGTAAATGGAGGTGAGTCCGAGTGTCGGTCTCAGGGAGGCGTGGAAATCGGATTTTGTTTACCACTTGTTGTCACGAAAAAGGCAGAGTTTTGCTTGCGAAAGAGACGATTTCTAAAAGCGAGAGATAGAGAGAGAGAGTTTAGGGTTAGAAAGCTCTTGGTTTTGATCATGCACTTTAAACAGAAATTAAAATGGCAACTAAATGGAAAATAATTTCATTAAACATGCATTCATAGTTCATGGTTTACAACATTAAATACATGCTTCAACAAAAGTAAATGAAAGCTTAAAAGAGAGAGAGAGAGGTAGAGAGAGAGTGGAGAGAGATGAGGCAGCCACGGCGGTGGAGGAGGTTCCGTCGGTGGCTCGTCGTCTCCGGCGATTACAAGAGTGCCTAAAACTAGCTAGGAGAGGAGTGGAGTAGTTGCAAGTGGGAGAGTATGCCTTGAATGGTGGTAGAAGGGGGTTTAAATAGAG
This sequence comes from Thalassia testudinum, assembly GCA_037157565.1. Taxonomy (NCBI): domain Eukaryota; kingdom Viridiplantae; phylum Streptophyta; class Magnoliopsida; order Alismatales; family Hydrocharitaceae; genus Thalassia; species Thalassia testudinum. Next base: position 100,085,807 of record JAZHRO010000056.1, on the reverse strand, counting down.
TTAAGGGCTTCCTAAAAGAAGAATGTGCTTTAGCGACATCCAGAACATCGCTAAAATCGCTTCCAGATACGTCGGTGAAGCCCTCCTGCCGCCGGTCAGCTGCCCGCCCCGCTCTCTCTCCATGCGCAATCCGTGGACGTTGAAAGAGAGCCGTCCGATCGAAGATCGGACGGCTGAGATCCTCCTGCGCCCGCATTGAGATCGTGCCTCGGGCGCGCGTGCGCGAGCGCATTTTCGCCTGGCGTGCGCGCGCGCGTGGGAGCTCGGGAGCTGCCATCACGCTGATCGGGCTGCCCGCTGCTGATCGGGCGGCCCAATTTTGCCATGCCCTTCGCTCGCGCTTGATTTCTGCTCCGTGCGATTCGAACGCGCGTCGCTGCGATGCGGGCGTGCGCGCTAGCCGTTGCGCCACGCCCGTGCTTTGTCACGGCGACCGCGGATGAGCACGCGGATCTCGACCGTTCGATCGAAGATCAACAGCCAAGATTCGTCCTTGGCGGCTTGAGGGCGTGCGAGCGGTGGGGGTGGGGCGACGTGGCACTTTTTGGGCCGTTGATCTCCAGATCAACGGTCAGAATTTCTTGGGCCCATTGTGGGAGCTCCGGATGTCGGATTTGGCCGATCTTGTGTCCGTTGGACTCCGTTCGTCGTTCTAAATCCATCCGTGCAGTCTGATTGCTCATCTGTGGCCTGCTTTGACACATGCTTTACACAAATGGCCATTAATGCAGTTTATAAGCAATCTTGGTACTTGATGCATGCAATGCTCCTATTCTACTTTATGTTGTGCCTTTTATTCTAAAGATGGGCCATATTCAACCTAATTACTACCCCCTTGTGTGGTGTTATCATACCCCCATGCTTACACCTTGATAGTCCCTAGCAAGGTTTATTCTAGCCTTTATTTCTTTGGAGAATTCAAGAAGTAATTGCTTAGGCACTTCGTTACTTGTCAATAAGAGGAAATATACAAAGATCTTAATCTACAAAGACTAAGCAGCGTCCGGGTGTTTGCCAAAATACGAATTGCCCGAATCCTTGCTTTGTATATATAACTATACATATGTATACGTATATATCTATATATGTCTTTTTAGAATTTTCGGAATTCAGTGTGGGTTGGTAACTTTTTACAGCTACCCAACCCACCCAAAACTCGGTAAAAACCCTAAGTGCTAAGCATCTTGGTGTGAATGTTGTGATAGACTCACTTAACGGTAATTGAGATAGACTTCGAGTTTCTACGCCTCTAGGTGATCGGAAAAGAAAATAAATTTTTGCCTGAAGGTGTATTTGTTCGATTGGTAGCTTTCTCCCTACGTTCATTTTACTTGGGGTCAACACAAGGATTTTCCAGTGTATATCTCCCCAGCTTGTACTACTTCCCCGCTTCGTCCTTAGGTGTTTTGGTCTTTTTTGTGCAATTATTGAGCTGGGCTCTGGACAACCGACCAATGGGCTGTTACCCACAATCACTTGCCAGCCATACTTGTGCGGTGAAGTGTGGTTTATTTTCTTTTCTTCTTTTTTTTTTTTTCGTAGGTGGCTTCCCTAATCTCAAATGTACCTAGAGGTAGCGAAAAAGAAATGGCCTGTAGCTGGGTTCTGGACAACCTGCCAATGGGCTGTTACCCATGACAACTTGCCAGCCATACCACCCTAGAGAGTTCATTAGCTACCCAATTTCTGTCAAAATCTCCGAGAAGTGAGCCTGTGCAAAAATGTGTGTAGATGCTTAGACTCAAAGTTTCCTGAGTTAGAGGGTGAGTTGATAAGTCGTATACTTATTACCTTATTTATTAGGTGGATTAGAATAGCTTAAAGTTGCAAGGATTCGCCACTAAATCCATATTTTAACGGACACCAGGGCTGATTAAGCCTGAAGGCCTGAAAAGTCTAAGTGTTTAAGTTCTTTTTGTATTATTTTCCACTATTGACAAGTTTCTAATGCCTAAGTTTTTCTTCCTAAATTCAAATTTTTTTTTAATCAATTAATTTATTCATTTAGACTGATTAATTAAGCTCAAGATTATGCAATTTACCATCCCCCCCATGCTTAAGTTGGACAATGTCCTCATTGGCAGATGCATGGATGCAGAAGGGTTCAGAAAGATAGTACCTGAGTGACGTAAACTACCAGATCAGTCTGAATCTGCTGGGTTGCCTCCCAGGAAGCGTTGAGTTTAACGCCTCCAGCTAGGCGGTGCACAAATAGGAATGGTTTGGGTCAAGGAGATATGTTCAAAATTAATCAGACCCAAAATCAGAAGTCCATAGATGCAAATAAGGTTGTGCTGGAGTCCCGTTCCTAAGGGGTGGGAATTCTGTATCATGCATGCCCGTGTCAGAACCTCTCTTAGTTTGTGGGCATGAAAACAAGTTGTTGTGGATGAACGCACCCCAATTATGACACGCCAGACACTAAAGATGTAGTTTTTATATTCAGCTTGTGTCCCCATAAAATTGTAATCCATCGAAAATGTATCAATTCCAGTGCATTCGGGTTGCGGGATTCTTATTCTGGTAGGGCAGGTAACAAAGTCCAGAGTTTCATACTGAGCCCTACAACCAAGCATGAGGCCTCTCTCCAAAGACGAATCCATCTCTCCCGCAATTATGGTTTCATTGCTCATTTCCTCCAAGCCCTTGATCTCAAGAATATTTTCTTCAACCTCCTCTATATCAGATTCATTGTTTTGGATTACATTAGAGGTAGGGTCAATTTCATCCTCTAGATCATATTCTTTCTTTCGGCCCTCCTCCAAATTTGTGATGGGGATTCTAATCGATTCATAATCAATTTCTTTGAAATTGTAACTCCATTCTCCATCTCCGACGTTGGCTGCTACTCCCATCGGATTACTTGTCTTGGGCCGATTAGATTCAGATTCCAAGGCCTCTCCCCTCACCTTCTCAGTTTCCTCCTGATGTTTGTTCTCGATGCTCCCCAAATTGTGTTCCAAGGAATCCTTATTGTCCTTATCCACTGAGCTGTCCAACTCCTGAGGGGTATCAATGGTGGACTGAACCAAATCAGGATGACTGGGTGTAGTCCAATTGATCATGGTAGGTCCTTGCTTTATGAATTCCATGAATGGCGTTGTGTGCAACAACTTTCTTTGGCCTTCTTTCCCCAATTGTTGGAACAACTCCAACATGGCATGTTGCCCTTTAACCAATTCTTGATTCTGTCTGTGTAGTTCTAACTGGAGGTTATCAAGAATTGACATGGTGTCATTTGGTGTACTTTGGATTTCCTCCTTGAAATCTAGGTTAAGAGAGTATGGTTGAGGTTGTGGATCAGAATCCATATTGGTGTTTAGGTTCCTGGGTGGGTCCTCTATTCTATCATGTTCAGGGTCCAGTTCTTCAAGAGGAACCATTCTCTGTTTGGTCCTACTCCAGAATAGTTGAGGTTCTAAGTCCTCCTCCCAGTCAGATTCTTCATCAGGGGACCAAATCAAAGGTTGATGATCCTGGGGTTGCCTAGATTTCTGATCATTTTCTGATTTCCATTTGTCTAGAACTCCTTCTAATCCAAAGGTCAAGTAGGCAAGGTTGTTGAATTCAGATGACCTTTCTTGGTTATTATCCTGAGATGGGTAGGGTTCTTGGTGTTCTCCTAAAGTGTAGGTCCTATCACAGTAGAGCGGGTCGGACCTAAATGAGGAGGCATCATGAGGACAATCAAGATATGGAGCCCCATGATTTGAATCGTACCCTTGGGTGGCTATGTTGGTTGTATTCCAATAAGAGGTTGGTGCGGTTTGGTCATAGTTGGGCTAAGAGGGATATTCAAGGTTGTACCCCCAACTTGGTGGTTGGTTATCCCAAGTAGGCTGTGGGTAGGGTCCACTTAGGTTAGCATACAAATCTTGTTGGGGGTAGTTTGGGTAAGATGGATAGGCATTGAAATCCATGGTTTAGAAGAAATGGAGGGATGTGGGAAGAACAGATGCGAGAGAGTTGTGTCCTCAACCAGGAAAACAAGCCTAGTCCTTATGGTGTATTCCTTAGGAGACCTAGAAATCTCACAAAGGTTGATTAAGTTCGTAAGCACTGGACTCCCCTTCCCAAGGCTAATCTGGCCAAGTTGATTACGAGGGGATTGCAGGGAAGGTTCTTCCTTTGGCTTGCGCCTTCGGTTCCATAGACCCCACAACCGTGGTGTTTGACACTGCCCCGCAGCCTAGTCACTAGATTCTACCAAGGGAATGAAAGCCAAGTGCCTAGCAAACAAAACCTCGCCTTTTGAGACTTAACTTAGTCCTGCCTAGGGCACATCTACTCAGTTTTAGAGGGTTAGGATAGTGCTTGTGATTAGGGTGATGTGATGAGGCATTGATTGGGGTGGTGCCTCTTAATTTTCCACTTTCAAAGTGTGCTTCTAGCAAAACATGATTTTCAAGCAAAGATTTGGTAGGATGTGGTGTCTTTTAGTGTTTCGTCCTTACTTCAGTATTTTTTAGGGTTGACGTGTCTTAATGTTTTCAAACAAGTTTCAGTGGGCACGTCAAGTTCTGCACACAATTTGATGAAAGTAGATTTCCTTTTTATTTTGTAGAGGCTCTAAAACCCTAGTGTGCTCATCCTAAAGATCGTGTAGCTTCTATTAGATGAGTCAGTTTTTAGGGTTGAGTGGTGCAGCCCAGGTCAACTCACGGTGGCTTCGCAAACACCACTCAAGAGAAAAAGAAAAGAACACTCCAAGAATTTATTCAGCATATTAGAGTGTACATTTTTTTTTGTAGGGTGATGTGTTAAGAATGTGGGTCAAGCAATCATTCACCACACCAATTTTTTTCAGTTTTTATGATTTTTTTTAGCTTTTTCACGCAAGCAAACAATGAGAGAGAGGGTACTCACTATCGGTCCTCGAGGTGCCTACTCCCTTGCTATCGTCGTGGAATGCGTCGCTTCACCGTCCATGCGCTGAATTCCTGCAACCGTCAAGTAAAAAGGAAAATAGGGCATTAGACGATATGAGAATGAAGGTGGAATGGAGGTGATAAAACAAATCCGTTGCCTCCCCGGCAACGGCGCCAAAAACTGGAGTGTCTTCGTGTGTGTGTGTTAAGAGGTGTCGTTATAGTTGCACTTGATACGTCTGTTTTGAAAGAAGTAAACGGAGGTGAGTCCGAGTGTCGGTCTCAGGGAGGCGTGGAAATTGGATTTTGTTTACCACTTGTTGTCACGAAAAAGGCAGAGTTTTGCTTGCGAAAGAGACGGTTTCGAAAAGCGAGAGATAGAGAGAGAGAGTTTAGGGTTAGAAAGCTCTTGGTTTTGATCATGCACTTTAAACAGAAATTAAAATGGCGACTAAACGGAAAATAATTTCATTAAACATGCATTCATAGTTCATGGTTTACAACATTAAATACATGCTTCAACAAAAGTAAATGAAAGCTTAAAAGAGAGAGAGAGAGTTGAGAGAGACGAGGCAGCCACGGCGGGGAGGAGGCTCCGTCGGCGGCTCGCCGTCTCCGGCGATTACAAGAGTGCCTAAAACTGCTAGGAGAGGAGTGGAGTAGTTGTAAGTGGGAGAGTATGCCTTGAATGGTGGTAGAAGGGGGTTTAAATAGAGTTAAGGGCTTCCTAAAAGAAGAATGTGCTTTAGCGACATCCAGAACGTCGCTAAAATCGCTTCCAGATACGTCGGTGAAGCCCTCCTGCCACCGGTCAGCTGCCCGCCCCGCTCTCTCTCCATGCGCGATCCGTGGACGTTGAACGAGAGCCATCCGATCGAAGATCGGACGGCTGAGATCCTCCTGCGGCCGCGCTGAGATCGCACCTCGGGCGCACGTGCGCACGTGCGTTTCCGCCCGGCGTGCGCGCGCTCGTGGGCACTCCGGAGTTGTCATCGCGCCGTGTGGCGCGATTCTGGCAGCCCGATGCTGATCGGGCGACCCAATTTTGCCGCGCCCTTCGCTTGCGCTTGATTTCTGCTCCGCGCAATTCGAACGCGCGTCGCTGCGATGCGGACGTGTGCGCTAGCCGTTGCGCCACGCCCGCGCTTTGTCGCGGCGACCGCGGACGAGCGCACGGATCTCAGCCGTTCGATCAAAGATCAACGGCCGAGATTCGTCCTTGGCTGGCTTAAGGGCGTGCGAGCGGTGGGGGTGGGGCGACGTGGCGCTTTCTGGGCCGTTGATCTCCAGATCAACGGTTAGAATTTCTTGGGCCCATTGTGGGAGCTCCGGATGTCGGATTTGGCCGATCTTGAGTCCGTTGGACTCCGTTCGTCATTCTAAATCCATCCGTGCAGTTGGATTGCTCATCTGGGGCCTGCTTTGACCATGCTTTACACAAATGGCCATTAATGCAGTTTATAAGCAATCTTGGTACTTGATGCATGCAATGCTCCTATTCTACTTTATGTTGTGCCTTTTATTCTAAAGATGGGCCATATTCAACCTAATTACTACCCTCTTGTGTGGTGTTATCAATAAGAATGATGATAAACTAGTGTTTATCACACCCCCATGCGTATCTTTTTCTAGTATCTTAGCAAAACTTTAATTTTTACAAAATGGAATTTTAGGGAAATCTAATTTTTTTGACTTTTGAGGAGAAAGAGATTACGGGACATAGGTTGATCCAAACATTGGAGGTACATGATTTGTTAAGGATAAACATTAGGATTTGTTTTCGAATCCAAAATTAGACAAAAATGGGATCAATATATCCTCCAAAGATTCATAGATTAACCGCTTGTTAATTCAGATGACTTGAAATTTTTGTTTTTAGGACTTTTCTAGCTCTTGAGTCTGATTCGCAACTTGCAATAACCTTTAAAATCATGTGTCTGTGCTTGTAAATGGCCAACAATTATAATGGCATGTTTTTGGTTTAAAACTTTTTTTTCCCATGCTTATTTTTAATAGATGTGACGGGATCATCATTCCCATTACCAATCCTCGAGGGGGATCTGGCACCAGTACTTTGAGATAGCACTGTCCATGACACTATCCAGGAGCTCACAACCCCAAAACACAATGCCGTATAAAGGGGCGCTCCAAGCAAACTTAAGCTCTTGCTTTGACACTACAAGTAGAGCACCGTCCAAGAGACTTGAGCTGCAAATATGTGCTTTAATGCTCTGTCTAAAGATATGTAATATAGATATAGAGTAGAACCGAGGTGGTAACATGTCGACATTGCATCCTCAAAGGAGGCATTTTCCTCCTTCTCGGCAGTTGGAACTCAAACCAATGATCTACTTCAGACTTTTACTAAGGCCAAACAAGGGTATTTTCTAATTTTTAGTTATTTTTAGGTGTTGGCTTGTGTGGGAAATTTGACACAGGAAGTTTTGCATGAAATGAAAGTTTTTGAATCATAAACTAAGCCTGTTACTTTCCATATTACAAACGAGGATCAAGTCACCCGAACTATCATGAATTTAGATGGAAATTTTGAGAAGGATATCTGATCTAATCTAAAAATAGACCCTGAAATTCTAATGATCAGATTGATATCCTTATCCCTAGTTTGTTAAAGATTAAATCCCATTGTACCAAAAGTGAGTTTTCAACCTTAGTCCCGATTTCAAAATTTTCCTCAAAAAGTTTTCAAGATTTTTATTTTTTTTGGGTATGCTAGTAGAAAAATAAAACAACAATGACTAAAGAAAAATGCATGTTTTTAGGTTTTGAAAATCCAAAATCGATCGTTAAAATTTTAAAAACACCCCCCATGCTTATGATATGCAATGTCTTCATGCATTAGGAGGGAGAAGGGATCGCCTTAGTGAAAGGTGGTTGGGTTTAGGATGCTCAAAACCTACAAAAAGAAATGAAAAAAGAAAACAAGAAAAATGATGGGTTACCTCCCATCCAGTGCTATCTTGAACACCATTCAGCCAGGTGTGAATGTATGCCCAGAAGATGGGCAATCGAGTAAGTAGTTGGACACTTGGATGCCTGCAAAAAATGTGTCTCCTTCCAGATCCTTAGAAAGTTAAATGGAAGAAAAATAGGGATCAAAATTTGATGAAAAATAATAAGTGTGGCCCGAGTCTAGCCAAGGTTTTAATTCAGGAAGAATGTCAACCTCGGGCGGGTTGGTGGCAGGTCCATTAGAAAGGGTTTTGGGAAAGAATGATGAAGGGTGGGTGAAGTTATTGTGGAAGGGTGAGAATAGTGGGTGGGTTAGGGGAATGAATAGAGGGGTTATCAAGAATAGATTGTGGAAGATAAGTCTCCAAATCAAAGATTTCGTCGACCACTGATTCTAATTCAGATTCCTCGAAAAATTTGTGGTCAGGAAGGGTATCTACCAACATAGTCTCCTCCACCACATTTGAAATTTCTATATCTGAGTCCTCAAAAAAATTATCATCATCGATCTCTTGGAGTATTTAAAAATATCAAGAGTGCTACTTTGTCCTGCATAGGTGATATCCATTTTGGTTGTGTGGCAATTGATATTTGCCTTTGCAGTGGTCAAAAAGGGTTGTCCAAGGATTATTAAGGAATTCATTAAAGATTCGGGTACCTCAATGTTAAGGGCTAAAAAGTTTGCGGGGAAGACATAATTATAGACCTTGACCAAAACATCCTTAACAATCCCATGAGGTTTGATTGTAGATTGGTCGACTAATTGAAGGTTAACCTCAACAGGTTTTAGTTCACTGATTTGAAACTCTTCAAATAAAATCATCGGAATGATATTAACTGAGGCAATAAGATCAAGGAAGGCTCCATCAAAAGTAGTATCATCAATAATCACTGAAATTAATTGCGCCTCTGGATCTTTCATCTTAGGAGGCAGCTTGCTCTATATGACAGAACTTACTATCTCCGAAAGATGTACCCATCCTAGATTTTTGGCCTGCCTTTTCAGAGTACAGATCTCCTTCAAAAATTTGGCATAGGCAGGTATATACTTGATTGCATCTAGGAAAGGGATATTGATTTGAACTTGCCCGAATAAGTCCATGAGTTCTTCTATGGTGGGCTCAGATTTCTTTTTTCAATTAGTGGTGGGGTGGAGAGCTTGTGGAAAAGGGATAGGAGTTGTGTCCTGAGATTTTTGTGTTTCTTTTTCTTCTTGATGTGGGAGTAGAGTCAATTTGCACAGGGATAGGGATTTCACCAGGATTTTGTGAAGGCTCGAGATTAGTGGTGGCTTTCCCACCCCTCAACGTAATTGCATGTGCAGTCGAATTATTATTTGGAGGAGGTAGGGGGCCTGTTGTTGTGGAAACCTGGGAGGTTGCTGAGGTGGTGGATTAGTAGGAGGCTGATCCAGGTAGTTTTGATTTCTACCTGGATACTGGTTCCTCTGGTGATTAGGGTTGGGCATGGGTTGGGATGGAAGATGTCCTGCTGGTCTTTGAGTGGGAGTAACCCCAATCTGATTATTCAAATTTGTGATGGTGCGAGTTACTTCCGTTATCTTATTCTACATATCCTACAGGCTTTTCATCATCTGGGCATTGATGTCTTGCTGAGATGGCCTAGGATGAAAGGTCGGATTTGACCCATACCCGTTAAATTGATTTGAAGGCTGGAGAGGAATCGGGTTGTTCCAAGAGTGGTTCAGGTAATTCTTCCAGTTGGAAGAATTTCTATATTACTCCTGGAGGGCAGAAATGTTTTCAATGGTGTTAGGATTTGGATAATTGTAACTCCCTAGTGAATCATAATTGTAATACCTTAGGGAATTGTTGATAATCAGCAGAACTAGTGTTTTCCGGCAACGGTGCCAAAAAGTGATACGGATTTTTCGCGGTTTGTACTTAGGGTTTTTAAGGTCGTTGCAATGCACGAAATTCGAGTCACTTTTAAATTTATAATCCTAGATAGGGAAGTATCTAGGTTCATCTAAGGAGGCAATATGTTGCAAAATTGAATCTCTTGCTAAAAAATGGAAATAAACTTTCTTTTTAGTCTTTTCAAATTTATATTTTTTATGTTTTGAAATAATGAAGGCAAAATGAGAATTGTTGACGGAAAAGCAACTAACACCTACAATCACTAAGCTAAAACCTATGTGACGAATATGACCTCTCCCTAAGCTCACTCTAGGCACGTGGAGGCTTAGAGTAATTAGGTAGAGGAAGTGAAAAAGTGCTAGAATAAGGAAAGCAACTGAAAAAAATTAATAAGAAGAGGCAACTTTAATAGATGAGCAAAAAGTGTTTTACACAAAACCGTAGTAGAGGAAAGCTTCTACTACTAGAATTTAAAGTACAAAATAAAGAAGCACTAATCCTTTGAAAAATGGTGAAGAAGGAAAGCTCCTTGCTCCAAGCTCGATGGCTCTTGGGCTTGAAAAGGGGCTCTCCAACTCCCTTCAGTAGCTCCTTCAAGGTGGTGTTGTCTTCCCAGGCAAGCCCACAAAGAGGGGGCGTGCCCTATTCTCCTCCAAGGTGGATGGCACCACCTTCAAGTCTCCTCCAATGCCTAGCCATTCTCCTTGAATGGAACGCTCCTCCTCCTTGGCGTGACACAAGGAAGAAGAGTGAAGGGGAAGAAGGCACCAAGGAGTTGCGTAGGATGCCCCCTTAATCTTCTTCTCTTCTTCTCCTTCCTTGGCTGTGAGTTAGGGCGGATGTAGGGTGGAATTTACACTAATGGAGGATGAGGAAAATGGTGGTGTTTAAGGGTCTTTTTATAGAGTAGATGGGGGGTATATGTGGTTCTTGGAATGGATGGCTAAGATGATTTGATGGAGGTGGTTGGTGATCCTAGGGCTAAGGATGATTGGAGCCAACCCAAGGGTCACATAGATTGTAGTTATGGGTGGTTGCTACCCTTGGTGACCTTTGGTTTTGGCACCAAAATGGGCCTTCTAGAAGGGATCCTAGGTGGCGCCAAGATTGGATGGTTGGGGTAGGTTTAGGTGTTGGATGGAGGGTTGAGATGGAAGGGGATTTTGGCGCCAAATTGGAGAGGGTAGTTAGGTGTTTTTGGCTCCAAAATCAAGGTGTCTCTTGGTGGTGGTGGTGGGTTGAAAGGTGGTGATGGTGGTGGCGCCAACTTGTAGTGGAGGTGGCGCTAGCTTAGGTGGTCTTAGTTGGTGAAGCTAGTTAGGTAGGGTTTTAGGGTAGTGGATTGCCAAGGGAGTTGGAGCTTAACTAAGCCCACCTAAGATTTTGTGCATTGCAGTGACTTAAAACATTACTTTTACAAACCGTGCAGAAATGTGACCAGGGATCCAATCACAATAAATTTGAAACTGGGGTGCTAAATATAAGAAATAGAGTTTTTAAGGGCTAAAATGCAAACTAGGTCAAGATGGACTCTAATTGGGCCCAAATTTTCATGCTAACCTAATTTAGACCCAAGGAATCTAATGATGAACTTGTATTTGAGTTTTGACCATGTTTAACTAGGAAATTTGCAAAGAAGCCTAAATTAGGGTAATTTTTCATCTGAAACTCTGTTCTAGGTCAAATTAGGTTCAGATGGTCAAACCAAGGCTACCAAACCTCTTAAAATATTTATTTATGAATTTTAGGAGATTTATATTAATTTTATCCTGAACAGAACCTCTTCAATTAAAATGGGTTGATAATTAGGGTTTTATGTATTGTTTTTGCCCTCGAAATGTGTGAAACCCAATTTCTGTCAATGTTGACCCACTTTTTTGACTTTTGTGCTCATTTGACCTTCAATTAATCCTGAATGACCTTGTGGTTAATCTGTGTTTGTGATGTGCTGTTAAAATTACAGAATTAACCCTGATTCCCTATTTTCTTCTCAAATCAGAATGATGTGGAGTTGTGACGCTCATATGACTAGGTAGGAGCTTTTATCACTCAACCCTAACCAAATGTGGCTAGTTAGGACCCATGATGGTGTTACCATCAACAAATCTTCTATCATGGATTAGAAGATCAACTTTGGCGTTTCATCGGTGCCTCTTGTGGCATTACCTTCTTAAATAAGGATGTCGAAAGTGCCTATGATTAATTCGAGGAAATGGGTGAAAACTCATTTAATCATGAGTCCATGAACACCTTTGGAAGAATTACAAACCAACAGTTTGGTGTTCATGAGATAGGCACTCAATCTATCCCCATTACCCAAGATGATCACCAAATGATGGCTCACCAACTCAACCAGATGCAAATAAATCAGAAGAAATTGGAGGAAAGACTTGCCACACCTATCCAAGCTCTACATCTAACCCCACCTAACATCCCCAGAAGTGAAAATTTGCATAATTTAAATACTGCCCCTACTGAGTATAATCAATATTCTGAGGCTTTCCATGGTTCATCGAGGAATTACACATTTCCAAATCACTGCCCTACTAAAAATATTTTCACCCTCCAAGAGCAATTTAAAAATTCTTCCAACTCAAATTGGAGGAATTTTCGGGCTCACTCCTGGACCAATTCTGTTCCCTATCAGAAACAAAACCCAATTGGAGGGTATGGGTCAAATCAAACTTTTTATCAACTTGGGCCATCTCAAGAAGACATTAATACCTAGATTATGAAAACCCTATAGGGAATGCAAAGTAAAATGATGGAAGTAACCCGCGTTGTTACAAATCTGTTTGGGGTTACTCCGACTCAGAGACCTGCAAGACATTTACCTTCCTAGCCCATGCCCAACCCTAATAATCAAAGGAACCATTATCTAGGTAGAAATCAAACTCAAAACTACCATAACCAGCCTCCCATTAACTCTATACCTTAGCAACCATCAAGTTTTCCACTACAACAAGCCCCTCCACCTCCTCCAAGTAATAATCCAATTGCACATGAAGTTACATTAAGGAGTGGGAAAACCATCACTGATCCTAGGCCTTCACAACAACCTTATGAAACCTACATTCCTATGGAAATTGACTTTCATCCCCCCACTAAGGAAGAAGAAGACCCACCAAAATCACAAGATTCAAATCCTATCCCTTACCCTCAAGCATTGCAATCCAAACCTCTTAAGAAAAAGAAATCAGAGCCCACTCACTAAGATCTTATGGACTTATTTGGGCAAGTCGAGCTTAACATCCCCCTCCTAGATGTCATTAAGTACATCCTTGCCTACTCTAAATTCTTGAAAGAAATGTGTACCCCAAAGCGGCAGGCCAAGAATCTAGGATGGGTGGTCCTTTCTGAGACAATGAGCTCAGTTGTACAGAGCAAGCTGCCTCTCAAGAAAAAGGACCTGGGCAACCACTCATTTCGGTTATCATAAATGACACCACTTTTCATTGTGCCCTTCTCGACTTAGGTGCCTCTATAAATCTCATCACCACGGTCTTATTCGAGGTATTCCAATTCGGTAAATTAAAATCTACTGAGGTTCAATTACAATTGGCAGATCGATCTACTATTAAATCATGGGGAGTTGTCGAGGTTATTATTGTTAAGGTTCGTAATGGTCTATTTTCAGTTGATTTTCTAGTCCTTGACATAGAGGTACCTTAAAGACTCAAAGATGCCCCTGTCATCCTTGGAAAACCTTTCTGCTACTGCAAAAGACAATATCAATTGTCATTTTGGAAAAATGGATATAACTTGCGGTAACCAGACTCTCTTTAAATATGTTCAAAGCTTCCAGGAGGTTGCTTGATCGTGACTTTTTTGAGGACTCTGATGGTGAAATGGTAGCGGTACTTGAGGAATCTATGATGATCAACTCTTGCTCTACTTTGACCACCATTGAACCAGATTTCTCTAATTTAGATTTTGATTATGATAATGGGGTCCAAGATATTTTAGATTAGCTACGATTTGACTTTTCCTCTTCTAATCCTCCTGATTTCTCACCAAAAACATCCACACTAACTTCACCCACCCTTCATTACATTGACTTCTCTCCCACTCCTTTCCATTGGACCTACAACCCGACCCACCCATGTTTGGCTTTCATCATGAACTCAACCCATGGCCAGACTCGGGTCATTCTTCCATTTTTCCATCTTATTTTGATCCCAAATTTCTTCTACTCATCTTTTAAGGGATCCTGAGGAAGACACCTTTCTTAAGGGCATTCATGTGTCCAATTTTCTACATAATTGTCCGTCTTCCGTGCATCACTTCACCCTCGGTTGAATGGCATAAAAGATAGCATTGGATGGGAGGTAACTCATCATTTTTAGTGCTTTCATTTTATCATTCTTTTTCCAGGTTTTTTCCATCCTGAACCCAACCACTTTTTCACTAAGGTGATCTCTTTTCCCTCTTAATGCATGAGGATATTGCATATCATAAGCATGGGGGTGTTTTTAAATTTTGATGATCGATTCAGGATTTTCAAAACCTAAAAATATGCAATTTTTCTTTTACATGCATCTTCATAACAGAAAAATCACAAAAATTTTTGGGAAAAATTTTGAAAATCGGGACTAAGGTTGAAAAGAATCATTTCAAGGTACAATGGGATTTAATCTTTAATAAACTCGAGACTAGAGTACGGATCCAATTTTTTGAACTTCTGGGTCAATTTTTATACTAGATCAAGTATCTTTCTCTAAATTCCACCTAAACTCATGATGATTCAGGTGACTTGATCTCTTTTTGTGACTTGAAAATTGCTTGTCGTAGTTTTCGACCCAAAAACTTGCATCTCTTTTAAAATTCTTGTGTCAAATTTCATACACAGCCAACACCTAAAAATAAAATTAGAAAAATTAGAAAAACCCCTTGTTTAGTCTTAGTGAAATCCAAGGCAGATGATTGGTTTGAGTTCCCACTGCCAAGGAGGAAAATGCCCCCTTTGAGGACACGATGTCAACATGTTACTGCCTCAGTGCTGCTCTATATCTATATTTCATATCTTTAGATGGAGCATTAAGGTGCATTTTGCAGCTCAAGTGTCTTGGATGGTGCTCTACCCATAGCGTTGGAGCAAGAGCTTGAGTTTGCTTGGAGTGCCCCTTTTCACCACATTGTGTTTTGGGGTTGTAAGCTCCTGGGTGGTGTCTTGGAAGTATTATCTCGAAGTGTTGGTGCCAGAGCCCCCTCGAGGATTGGTAATGGGAATGATGATCTGTACACATCTGTTATAGGATTAAGCTAGGAATAAGCATGGGGGAGACAAAAAAAAAAGTTTCAAAAAAATGACCTTATAAATATCCTTATAAATGTTGGCATTTACAAAGAACCGACATAAAGTTTTAAAAGATTATGTAAGTTGCAAGTCCAATTCAAGAGCTAAGGAAATCCTAACTGCAAAACTATTTCGGGTCAATTGAATTAACAAGGGGTTAACTTTTGAAAGATACATTGATCTCGATTCTTCTAACTCTTGGATCCAAAAATGAATCTTGATGTTTTATCTTTAATAATTCCTGTACCTTTCATGTTTTCAATCAACCAAGGCCCCGTAATCTTTTTCTCCTCAAAAGTAAAAAAATTAGTCTTTCCTAAAAATCCATTTTGTGAAAATAGTTTTGCTAAGATACTAGCAAAAGATAAGCATGAGGGTGTGATAAACGCCAGTTTATCATCATTCTTATGCCTTAAAACAGATCTAGCTCTTAGGGTTTTAACTCTGCAAATAGGTTTTTAGGCTGCATTTAGGCATTTACTTAGGTTAAGCATGCATTGCATTTTATTGTATTTTTATTGCATCTACTGGAGTGTCAGGGATAGACATATAGTCAGATCCCGCAAACCTTGTCACTCAAGAAGGCTAAAGATGAAGGAGAAACTCATATCAGCTAGATCCCAGGTAGGTCCAGCTCATCCCAACTGGATCCCAACTCCTTCTAGCTGGATCAGCTCACCCTTATCTCCATTCAGCTCATCTTAGCTGAAAGGTAGCTCTAGCTAGTTTGCCTCAGCTCCATTCAGCTCACCATAGTTGGATGACAGCTCAAACAAGCTTAGGATAGTTGATCCTAGCTCCATTCCAACTCCGCCAGCTTAAAACAATTCACTGGAAGCTCAACCTTACTAGGACTAGCTACTGCCATCAATTAGCTAGACCTAGTCAGCTGAAGAAGTCATCAACCGGCTCAAGCCAGCTTAAGTCCAGTTCCTAGAGGCTCAACTTACTTGAGCTGAGCTACTTGACCTAAGCTAACTAGGTAATCTTCGGGAAGACCAAACCCAGCTCACCTCAGATCAGATTAGAAGAAAGTCAGCTCAGATTAGCTTGTCTTAGCTACTAGCAAAGAACTAGCTAGCTAAGCTACCTATTGATCTCCACTTCAGCTCCCTTCAATAGACATCAACTTCAGTGCAATTCTTTCCAGCTACTTCCAGTTCCTCTCCTCTAAACCTTAGCTCCCTTTGCCTCCTTTTCCACTCATCTACTATCTAAGCTAAGCTAGCTTAGCTAGTCCACTTCCATGGCACCAAAACCTACTACCCTACTACCTAAGCTCCATCAAAAAGACCACCTACTCCTACTTCATTTTGGTGCCAACTATCTCTTCCATCACCACCCTACATCTACCATCAAAATCGATCTCCACCCTCTATTTTTTCCCTCCAAAATCAAGTCCTTCTAGAAGCTATTTTTGGAGTGAAAACCAAGGCACCTCTTCATTTCCCTCCCTTGTTTCTGAGGGTTTGTCTGTAGATCGAATGTATACTAGAGGGGAGGGGTGATAGTGTTGCCTTTTTCAAATAGTAAAAAGTAAAAATGAATTCACAACAAAGTCAAGCACAAGTTATACATAGATTTAGAGTGGAAACCCAAATCGGTTGAAAACCACTACCTAAGTCTCTCAACATAGGATTTTCCCAATTAATCAAGGCTAGTCAATCCACTATCATACCACTTGAATGAGAGTAGCACAACCTCTTTACAATCACTCTCTTTTTACCCTGGAAAGAAAAAGAAGAAGAAGAACAACAACACGGATCTTCCCAACACCTTGGGATCCGTTAATCAAAATAACAATGTTGAAGAACAATAAATATATCTATGGAACCTCAATAAAAATGTCAAACTAGAATTTCAGTAGAGATTCAAAATGACGTGCTTTGAATGACATGAATAGCGAAGCTAGAAACACTTGAAGGAAGCATGAGAAGCTATGATCCTTTTGAGGATATTTCTATTGAAAGTTGATTATCAGAAAGAGTTGCGTATGACCTCTATTTATACTAAAAAGTTGGTATGAAAAGGAAGTCAAATTGGTCGATCAATTAAGGTATATTGATCAATTAAGTTATTTGATCGATCACTAATCGGTTGATTAATTAGCTTGGTTGGTTAATCAAAATGGCTTTAATCAACTTCCTAGAATGGGTTGGTTTGATTGATTAACTAAGTTGGTTGGTCGATCAATCAATTTTGGTCGATCAATAACCCTAAAAACTAATTTTGAAAGAAGTGCAAAAATTCGTTTGAGGTTTATTTTTGAGGTTCCTCACAATAATATCCTAGACTCAAACAAAAGTAAAAGACATAAATCAGCAACCATCTGAACTTGATCCAAGAGAGAAGCTTTGATCTAAGATGGTCCTGAAATATTAATGTAGCAGTAAACATAATTTTAGTGCATCAAAATAGGAGTGCTTACATTCTCCCTCTTTTTGATGACAACAAAATTATAATTACAAAATTGAAATAGTTATGCATAATATTTCCCCCTTTTTATTTTAGCAAAAAGTAAAACATGCTGCTATGTTTTTCGTTTAACTTCCCCTTAAGCATGTAAATAAAGCAAGATAAATTTCAACATGCACTAATAAAGAGAGTAGTATTTAGCTGAGAGAGATAATATCCATGCATATAATAATGATCTAGAAGAGTCTAGTTAAGCAGATCATAAAATGAAATAGTTCTAAGAAAATTAAGTTTTACAACCCAACAAAAGCTAAGAAAAGCTAAATCTAATCATCTAATGATGCCATGAAGGCATCCATCGTGCTTTGGAGGTCTGTATCCAACTCAAGATCTCGCGAATCTGATCTCTCTGAGGAGGTAGGCTGACCAAGACATAAGCAACATTGAGCTAATGATCTCGATGTTAGTTGCCTAGATGTCCTGTAAGGTGGTGTAACCTGTTGATCTGCTGGTCCTGGTGCTACTACTGAGGTAGGAGGAGGAGGAGGTGTTGCTGAGGATGGAGGCATGGTAGTAGATCGGTAAGGTCAAGGAGGTCAGTGAAGTTGCTACTGAATGTCATGAATAGACTCTCCAAGTTTATCCAAGAACTGGCTTTGAGCATTCAGGTAGTCTGATACCTAATGCCCATGTCTCATCATCACCAAGTCTATCTCTCTCTGTCGATGCATCATCAATGCAATACTATTCGTCACATCCTGGATACTGACAAAATCCCTACCTAAAAGAGGTCTGTCCAAGAGCCTCCACTCTTGCTCGTAGAAGGACGAAGAGGGTCACACTGGAGGATGATAGGTCACTGTAAAGTGCTCATAAGGTGGGAAAGGAGGAGGAATTATTGATGGTTCCTACTGTTCCTAGGCTACATCCTTACCACTGGCTCCCTGAGCTTGCTCCATCTTCATATAAGCGAGCTTATAAAAAATGGAGACTCTAGTGATAAACTGTTTATGATTAATATCCATGGGGACACTGAAATATAAGAAGATGTGGGAAAGTAGTGTCCCAAACTAGAAGGAGCTGGTGGGTTGCTTGCTCATTAAATACAGAATCAAGTGGTTCCAGTTGAACAGCTTGTTCTTAAGAAAGACATGGAGGGTAATGAGCATAATGCTTGTGTAGTTCTCAAAAAACGTAGATTTGGACATGAAATTCCATAAAAAGGCTCGATTAAGAAATCTAGGTAGACAATGAAAATAGGGTGACTTGGCTGGACGACCTAAGTCAAAATGAGAGGAAGTGAGCAGGGTCTCCCTAATGGTATCCATCTGTGTCTACTGGTGGAGCTCAAGAAAGGTAGGACCAACAGACGGACATCCAAGAATCTCAGAAAGAACATCAGCATTAACCCTAACCTCTATGCCATAGACATTCGAGGTCAACTCGATGTTGAAGCCCTCACCTATATTCTTCAAATTGGCATAAAAAAGATGACAAGCCATTGGGTCAACACTAGGTATGCAGTTGTTCTTAGAACCCACGTAAAAGTTTTGCTCAAAAAGATGTAAAATTTGGTGATATGTAAATTTTTCGTGGATTCCTAGAAATATAGACTCAAGGTAGGCAAAATCTATAGGTCTACCAATGTTCGGTGAAAATTTGGTGAAAAGAGAAAAATAGTAGCGAGCGGCCTTAGTGATGAAAAATCGATCAAATGTATCATCTCGATGAGCAGAAGAGGAGGCACGTGCACATTTTGGAGCCATTTCAGAGTTTTTGAAAACACGTTGGTCGATCAAAAATAACCCGGATAAGGTTCTGGAAAAATCAACTTTTGGTTGATCAACCAAGGAATTTGGTCAACCAAAAGAGGTCAGACTTAACAAAAATGAGATGTAAATGAAGTATTTGCTCACTTATACTACACGATTTCACAAGCAATCACATGAGGAAGTAAGAAAAAAAATATTAGACCACATCATAACACATCTAATACTTAAAAGAATCCAAAAAAGGATGGATTTCAACTAAGTTTTAGAGTGTAACAAGATCGATCAAAGATTGATCGATCAAAGGGAGGTCGGCGAGGATGTGGAAGATGGCTGGTGAGAGGTGTGCACAGCTGGAGGTTGAGATCACTCGAAGGTGGCGCGAAGGTGGCGTTGAGCAAGTTGTTACAATGCATGGAGGACACACGATGGTGGCGTGGCTTCCTTGCATGAGAGACGGCGATGGTCGGAGGTGGCATGACGTTTGGTCAATCACTGTCACCGGAGAGGTGGGGTCGGATGGCGATTTTGTTTGTTGGTGGAAAGAACGTGGGGACAAACGGTAGGGTATAGGTGGTAAAAATAGGTTTAATGGTAAAAAAATGTCTATTTTTATAGAAAAAATGATTTGCAAAATAGGTAAAACTTTTTATGAAGCTAATCACTGTTACCGAGGTCGGGTAGGTAGATTAAGAGTGAGAATCGAGATGAAAAGATTGTAATCTCGAAAAGTGAAACCGCCTAGTTTTCGTTGATCAAAGCTTGTTTTTGGTCAATCAAGACAAGAAAAGATCGATTAATTACTTGAATTGGTCGATCAGAGTTTGAACGATTGGAGGGTAAATTCCTACCCAACCGGATTGGTCGATCAAACAACTAAGTTGATCGATCAAAACTCAATTTTTTGGAGGGAAATTTCCTACCGACGAATTTGGTTGATCAAATAAGGACTTTGATCGAGCAAAACGTTTTGGTCATTTAATTTTAAAAAATTGATCGATCAATAGTGTAAAACAAATCAATCAAGCATATCAATTAAGTTCTTTTAGTCTTGATAAACCTAGTGAATGACTAATTAGGTTGAATCTTTCTTTTGGAAATGGTTTTGTGAAGATATCAGCTAATTGCTTTTCTGTTTTAACAAATTCTAGGTTAATCTCTCCTTTTAATACATAGTCTCTTAAAAAGTGTTGCTAAACATCAATATGTTTAGTCCTAGAATGTTGTACTGGATTCTTAGATAAGTTAATGGCACTATTGTTGTGACATAGTATTTTGTTGCTTTTGTAGGATATGCCAAAATCTTGTAAGGTTTGTTTCATCCACAATAGTTGTGAACAAGCTAAAGATGCAGCTACATATTCTGCTTTGGTTGTTGAAAGTGAAACAGTGTTTTGTTTTCTAGAGAACCAAGAGACTAGAGAATTTTCGAGAAATTGACACGTTCCACTAGTACTCTTTCCATCTGTAAAGCTACATGCATAATAAGCATCACAAAAGGAATATAATTCCAATGTGTCTGACTTCGGATAGAAAAGTCCTAGGTCTTGTGTGTTGTTTAAATATCTAAGTATTTTTTAATATCATTTAAATGTATTTCTTTAGGGTTTACTTGAAAGTAAGCACACAAACAAGTGCAAAAGAGAATATCAGATCTACTAGCAGTCAAGTATAATAATGATCCTATCATATTTCTATATAATTTTTGATCTACAAATTTACTTGTTTCATCATATTTTAATTGTGTAGAGGCTGCCATAGGTGTGTCTTTACCCCTCACTTTGTCCATAGAGAAATTCTTCAAGATCTCCATGGTGTATTTAGTTTGAGATATGAAGATTCCAGAGGACAGCTGGTCAATGTGAAGTCCGAGAAAGAATCGAAGTTCTCCCATCATGCTCATTTCAAACTGATCTTGCATTACCTTTGTAAATTCTTGGCATAATAGATCATTAGTAGCACCGAAAATGATATCATCAACATATATTTGTATTATTAAGAGATTATGTTCTTTTCTTTTTGTAAATAAGGTTGGATCTATTTTATCAATTTTAAACTCATTTTCAATTAGATAGGATTTTAATCTGTCGTACCAAGCTCGTGGAGCTTGTTTTAGGCCATATAATGCTTTGTTCAGTTTATATACATAGTATGGATATTTAACATATTCAAAACCTAGAGGTTGTTTAACATAGACTTCCTCCTTGATGAATCCATTTAGGAAGGCACTTTTGACGTCCATCTAAAAAAGTTTGAATTTCATATGGACAGCAAAGGCTAGCAGCATTCTAATGGTTTCTAGGTGAGCTATAGATGCATATGTTTCATCAAAATCGATTCCTTCTTCTTTATTATATCCTTGGGCCACAAGTCTAGCTTTATTTCTAACTACTTCTGATTCATTAAGTTTATTCCTAAAGACCCACTTGGTTCTGATAATGGTCTGATAGTCAGGCCTTGGAACAAGTTCCCACACATGATTTCTTTTGAATTGATTCAACTCATCTTCCATTGCAATAATCTAGTAATTGTTAGAGAAGGCTTCCTTAACATTTTTGGGTTCTAATTGAGAAACAAATGCAGTGAAAGCTAAAGTATTAAAAGAAGATCTGGTTTGAACTCCTTTAGACAATTCTCCTATCACCAATTCTTTTGGATGATCTTTCACATAGGAAATATCTCTGGGTAGTTCATCAGAAACATTTTCTTTTGGAATGTTTGATGGGTCATCTATTAGATCATCATCATCATTGTTTGCAGAAGATTTAGTTTGAGCTAATGTTTCATCAAATGATACATGCATAGTTTCCTCAATAACTGAATTCTTCTTGTTAAAAACTCTATAGGCTTTACTTCTGGTTGAGCAACCTAAGAATATTCCTTCTGAGCTTTTAGCATCAAACATATGAAGATTTTCCTTAGTATTAAGTATTAAACATTGACAACCAAATATCTTGAAGTAGGGAATTCTAAGTGTTCTTCCATGATAGAGTTCAAAAGGTGTTTTTTTTAGGATTGGTTTAATTAGGGATCTATTTTGGATATAGCAAGTAGTGTTTACAGCCTCTTCCCAAAAATATTGAGGTAGCTTTGACTTGCACAGCATTGTACAGGCATACTCTTACAAGGTCCTATTTTTCCTTTCAACTACACCATTCTGAGGTGCGGCTCTAGGGAAAGCAAATTTATGTTTTATCCCATATTGATCACAAAAATTTGAAAAAGATTGATTCTCAAATTCTCCACCGTGATCAATTCTAATCCTAATCATTTCAGATCCTTTTTCATTTTGTAGTCCTTTAACTAGTTTGCTAAAAGTATCAATGGTTAAGTCCTTACTTTTAAGAAAGATACCCAGGTAAATCTAGAGAAGTCATCAACTATGACTAGACAATATCTACACCCACTTAGGCTTGTGGATTTGGTTGGTCTGAATAAGTCTAAGTGAAGTAGCTCCCGAGGTTGTGAAGTGCTAACTAGTGAGCCTATTTTCGTACGTGAAAAGATTTGAGTTGGAAAGCAATCATGGAAGTGCGCTAAAAACTCGCTAACCAAATAAAATTTATAACTGAAACTAGAGGTGAGTCTTAGGTCTAACACGGGGAGGCGAACGTTTGGTTTTGAGATATTCATGTTTTGCTTTTATTTGTTTTTGTTGTTTTTATCTTTTTTGATTTTTTTGGTATTTTTATAAAGAAAGAGATCGGATCGGCAAAACTTTATCTAACTAATCTACTTGCGAAATAAAAGGGAGAGATAGAGAGAGGGAAACAATCAATATATATATCTAAAGAGTTTGCTATAAATTGAAAAGTGGAAAACTACAATAGAAAGTAGTAAAAGATAGAGGTGAGAAGAGTCCCCCTCGACGGTTGCTTGGAGGATGACTCCCTTTGATGGTGCTTGGAATAAGGTGGTGAGGAGCGGGACGAAGGAGAATGGCATCAGAGGATGGAGGACGGGATGGGATGGCATCACGGAGAAGATCTGTTTCCTGAAGTGATGAGAGGACCGCCACGGGATGCTCCACGAAATGGGATGAGAGGCGGGAAAATATTTGGTTTTCTACTCTAGAGGTGCATCCTAGGCTTGGGACAAGCTCTCTCTAGAGCCTTAGAGGTGGTAAGGGAAAGAAAGGAAGAGATGAAGAAGAATGGGAGGGGTAGGAGTCCTTTTATAGTGGAGGAAAGGATCCATTTCGTACATAGGACATTTAGTAATGGCCATTAATGTTGCTAAAGATTTGACGCAAGTGTCACTCAAGCTCTAGCTCATGCACCCCACGTGCAGCGCTTATAAGCACGCTTTGCGTGCCCGTGTCGTGCGTGGCCACTGGTGCTACGCTGCCTCCATGTGCTGTGCTCACTGTGCTGCTGCGCGTGCCTATGCGCTGTGCGCATGCAGTGTTGTGTGCATGCCCATGGGCAACCTGGATAGCATCACGTGGTGCAATTTGGGCCGTCTATCTTCTTTCCTTTGTAGGGGCTGCTACAGAAGTCAGATTGAGATGATTTTTGCACCGTTGGGCTGTGATCGTCGACCCGAATCCATCTGTGCGATCCAATTTGTCATTTAAAGCTCCAAATTGCATCACCTAGTCCTTTGGCCGTTGATCTTCCTCAGATTGCATAAGGTGCTACAGGACTCCGATCAAGATAATTTCAGAGGCATTGGACTCGATCATCGTCCTGATCATATCCGTACGGTCGGATCATCAACCCAAGGCTTCGAATTAAATGTCTCCTCTTGGCCACAAAAGGACATGAATTAACCTAAAATATAGACAAACTACTCTAAATGTAGAATGATGCATGCTATGCAATATTTATAGTATGGAATGCATATCTAAGCCTACGAACATGCATAAATAAGCATTTTATCCTAAATAAATGTGTCTACATCACTAGCCATCCTTTTTGGTTTAAAAGGGTTTTTAGTTTGTTTACCAACTTGACAAGAATCGCAGACTTTGTTTTTCTTGAAGTTGATCTTTGGCAGACCTTTGACAAGCTCATGTTTCACAAGTTTACTAATGTTTCCCATGTGAACATGTCCTAGTCGTCTGTGCCAAAGTGTTGCCTCTTCATCAAATACGACAAGACATTCAAGGCTGTTGCATTTGTTGAAGTTGACGGTGTAGATATCTTTATGCCTATTTCCTTTGAGAAGAGTTTGTTTTATTTTTTTATCCCATATTTTAAATCTTTTTGATGTGAAAGTGATTTTGTATCCTTTATCACATATTTGTCTTACACTTAGAAGGTTATGTTTTAATCCACTAACTAAATGTACATTATCAAATGAGGTGGAAGAATTACCAATTTGGCCTATACCAATAATATGGCCTGTACCAATAATATGTGGTTGTTCCCAAATGTGACTGTACCATCGTCCTGGAGGTGAAGTTGCAGGAATAGGTCTTCCTCCACAGTCATGTTAATTTGAACATCCACTATCCATGATCCATATCCTTTCTTCTCATTCCTATCATTAGTTTGTGTTTGTGAGGTCTTGGTTTGGCTAATCTATAGACTGGCTTCAATGTTCCATTGATTTGTTGATATGTCCACTTCTTATAGTCTACTGGACCTACAAAACAGGATTGCAATAGTGCTTTTGGTACCCATTTTTGTTTGGGTCCACGGTGGTTAGATGTTGCCTGTTTAGGCAAGCTACCTTTCTTTTTGTTTTGGCTAGAACTAGATACTTCATGATCGTTTTTAGGTATGTAGCCTAACCCAAATTTTATGGTATTCTGGGTTTGTGTTCCTAATAGCTTATGCAAGTTTTTACTTCCCTTAGTAATTTTAGCCAGATCATTTAAGAGAATAGCAGAATTTTCTTTTAATTTATCTATATCTACCTTTAAATTTTCTCTGTGTGATTTTAATGAGGTGATTTCATCAGATAATTCTTTATTTCGTTGAGTAAGCATATATCTTTTTGTGCTTTTTCTTCCCCGAATGTTTTTGGTAGGTTTTTATTTTCTAATTTCAGTGACTTAGCTATGTCATGCATCTGAAAAAATGTTTCTAATAGTTCATCTTGTGAAAAGAAGGTTACCTCATCTTCTAGCGCCATTAGTCCTAGAAGTGCTTCTTCTCCAAAGGTTTCTTCTTTTGAAGTTGAGTCTGATTCATCCCAAGTTGCTATGAAGGCCTTTTCTTTCCTCCCCTTCTGGGAAACTTCTTTTCTGACTCCTTCTTGAGAAATGGACAATCCTTCTTGATGTGTCCTTTTCTCTTGCATTTGTAGCAGATAATGGCATCTCCTTTGGCCTCTTATTTCTTCTTTCTCCAGCTTCTTTTGTTCTTGAGGAACTTTTTGAACTTTCTTGAGACTAGGGCTATGTCTTCCTCTTTGTCTTCACTTGAGGAATCTTCTGATTGTTGATTGGCTTCAAGTACTATAGTCTTCTTCTTGACTCCTTCAACTTCATGCTCCTTCATGTGTTAGAGTTGAACCTTGTAGGCCATAAGGCTTTCGATAAGATCATCTAGTTTCAAGGTAGATAGATCCTTTGACTCTTGTATGGCTGTAGTCTTGGTCTCCCAATCATTGGTGAGTGATCGGAGAATCTTCCTTACCAAAGCTTCATTCTTGATCGACTAGTTAGATTCCTTATGGAGTTTATGATGTCCATGAATTTTGTGAACATCTCTTTAATTCGTTCTCCCTTTTTCATCTTGAAAAGCTCATAATTTTGCATCAGTGGATTTACTCTAGTTTCCTTTACCTTAGATGTCCCCTCGTGGGTGACTTCGAGGATGCTCTAGATCTCATAGGCTGTCTTGCAAGCAGAGACGCGGTTGAATTCTGCTCTAGGAAGGGTGCAGAAGATTGCATTCATGGCTTTTGCATTATGCGTTGCCATCTTCTTTTGAGCTAGTGTTGCTACCACTCCCTCCTTGATCTCAGGACGTGTGTACTTGGAGGCAATGACATCCCACACCTCGAAATCCATCAACTCTAGGAAGATCTGCATCCTGGCCTTCCAATATCCATAGTTTGTTCCATCAAAGAGAGGAGGTCAAACTGCTGATTGCCCCTCAGCGTATGTGTCAAAAAATGCCTTTGACATTTTCTGGACAACCAAGCTCTGATACCAAGTGAGGGTTTGCCTGTGGATCGAATGCATACTGGAGGGGAGGGGTGAATAGTATCACCTTTTTCAAATAGTAAAAAGTAAAAATGAATTCACAATAAAGTCAAGCACAAGTTACACCTAGATTTAGAGTGGAAACTCAAAATGGGTGAAAACCACTACCTAAGCCTCTTAGCTTAGGATTTTCCCAACTAGTCAAGGCCAGTCAATCCACTATTGTACCACTTGAAAGAGGGTGGCACAACCTCTTTACAATCACTTCTCTTTTTACCTTGGAGGGAAGAAGAAGAACAACAACAAAGATCTTCTCAACACCTTGGGATCCGTTAATCAAAACAACAATGTTGAAGAACCATAACTATATCTATGGAACCTCAATAAAAATGTCAAGCCAGAATTTCAGCAGAGATTTGAAACGATGAGCTTTGAATGACATGAATAGCAAAGCGTAGAAACACTTGAAAGAAGCACAAGAAGCTCTGATCTTTTTGAGTTTATTTCTATTGAAAGTTGATTATCAAAAAGAGTTGCGTACAACCTCGATTTATGCTAAAAAGTTGGTCTGAAAAGGAAGTCAACTTGGTCGATCAAAAAGCTATTTGGTCGATGAATTAAGTTATTTGATAGATCACTAATTGGTCGATTAATTAGCTTGGTTGGTCGATCAAAAGGGTTTTAATCAACTTCCTAAAATGGGTTGGTTTAATTGATTAACTTGGTTGGTTGATCAATCAATTTTGGTCAATCAAGTAGAATAATTGGTTGATCAATAACCCTAAAAACTGATTTTGAAAGAAGCACAAAAATCTATTTCAGTTTTATTTTTGAAGTTCCTTACAATAATATCCTAGACTCAAACAAAAGTAAAAGACACAAATCATCAACCATCTGAACTTGATCCAAGAGAGAAGCTTTGATCCGAGATGGTCCTAAAATATTAGTGTAGCAATAAACATAATTTTGGTGCATCAAAATAGAGGTGCTTACAGTTTCCCTCTAAAAATGTCCAAGCACCCCTTCATTTCCCTCCAAAAAACACCATAACCACCCCCCTTCCCATCCTATAAATACCCTACCCTACCACCACATAATTTCCATCTTCTCCATTAGTTTAATTTCTACCTACACCACCTACACCTAAGGCCAAGGAGGAAGAAGAAGAGAAGAAGATCAAGGGGGCAACCTACCCCTTGGTGCCTTCTTCCTCTCTCTTCCTCTCCCTTGTGCCACACCAAGGTGGAGGAGTTCTTCACCTAGAGGGGATGATCAGGCAAGAAGAGGAGCAAGGTGGTTGACTCCTACCTTGGAGGATATCTTGGAGGAGGACTACTTCAGGAAGAAGCCAAGAAGAACCCTTTTCAAGTGTCGGGCAACTGCACTTGGAGCAAGGGCCATCAAGACTTTCAACTAGAGGATCCCCCCTTCTTCTATCTTTATTTTATTTTTGTTTTAGCTAGTAGTTTTCTATTTTCTTGTTAAGAAGTATTCCTCTACCTGTACTCTACTTGCTAGTAATACTAACTCTTCAATTTGCTTTCCAATTTCTGTTTCTAGTTTAGTGTGTTTTTCATGTTCTAAGTAGTCTTAGTGCACACACCCCTTTTCTTTTAATTACCCTAGGTACACTTGCCTAGGGTGAGTTTAAAAGAGAGGGCTTCATTCTTGTCACTTAGGCGTAAGTTTAGCATAGCTCGTCTTCACTTTTCAAATATCTGATTATTTCCAAAACCTAAAAGCAACAAAACTGAAAATCATGAAAATATATGTGTTGATTTGAGAGGTGAGAGAGAGAACCATCTTTGTGACTGTTTAAGTGCTTTCTTCGAGTGTTAAGAAATATGTGTCATAGTGTAGTCGACAAATCACACAAAACACTTAAATTTATAAACTTGAAATCAATTTGGAGTCCGAGGTCGTTCACAGGGAACAAATATAAAATTTACACACTAATCTCAATTCAGGAATAATAAGCACAATTAATTAGTCATAATAAAAGATGTTCAATGAATAAACTGCTAAGAAATAATATTCAAATATAAATCAATGTATCTTAAGGATTCATGGGATAAAAAGAAAGAGAGAAGCAAAATAATGGTGATTTAAATCACCAATTATCCTCTTAATTAAGCATGCATCCTAAGTATTCAAATAATTCAAAGTAACTCTAATCAAGTACTCAAATAATGCACAGTACTTTGAACCAAGTTAGACTTGGAATATGTGTATCAGACGACTTAACTATCAAGGCACAACACCATAGTAAAGCGCACAAGGGCGCCAAGCCTCACAAGGCACAAGACTTCAAGGCACAAGGCTCCTTCTCAAGCACAGCACAAGGGCGAGCACCCTTCCTCAGAGGCTAAGTGTTCGCCTTCAACACGTGCCCCGAGGTCATGAAAGCCATGGAAAAACTCTCCCCTCTCCTCCTCACAAATTCTCCTCTCTATTCTCTCAGAACTGGGCTTAAACGAGTTAGAAATGCAAGTAATCGGATCATGAGCATGGGTCCAGGCTCACCAGGGGTATGGGTGAGCAAGGGTGAATAAGCATGTGCATGTGAGGGACCCGACCCCTGATGATCTTAGGTAAACGGCTTAAGTCATGAAAATAAGATATATGCAATCAGCAACTCGTGGCTATATGATGTGGGACTATCCCACATCTTCTTCGCTTGCTACCTCCATTGTGTGTAACTATTGAAGCTCTCCTCCTCAATTGACTACTGGTGCTACTGTTGTTGCTCAATTGGTGCTCCAGATGAGTTTGTGACTTGCTTCCACAACACCTGGAAGTGGTAGCGAGTCCTATGGATGCTGAAGGAGCATGGTCGGTGTCGAGGAAGATGAAGGTAGCGATGAGCAATCGGCGAACTCTGAAATTCACAAACACAGGCTAAATGCCCCAATCAGTAGGTTCAAGAGCATCTCCAAGTTGCATGGAGTGCAACAGAGGTGGTATTTTGGTTTATGCATGCGCGTGGAGGGAAAACGGAGTCGGTGATGGTGTGTGAAGGAAATGGAGTTTGGTGGAGGTTTTGGGAGCGCGGAACCCTCAATTTCTTGAGGAGTTTTGGTGAGGGGGAGGTGGTGGTGCTTTTGGAGGTGACACAGGGGAGTTTGGTGTTTGTGGCGTTGGGGCAACCTTGTCGAAACGCAGTCGGAGCGAAAGAAGATGAAGGGGAAGGTAGTGATTTGGCGATCGAAATAGGAGACTAAGGAGCTAAACCTAAACTATGGAGAGAGAGGGAGAATTTGGGAACCTAACTAGCGGACGAAAGGGTAGGAAAGGCATCGTCTTTGATTGACCGATGCCAGAGAAGGGAAGTCCTCCAGTGAGGGAGCGGCGAGGAAGAAGAGGGCCTGGGAGCTTGTGATTTGTCCGTCATGGAGTGGAAGAAGGAGATGAAGATGATCTCTCTACCTATGGTATGTGGCAAAGGGTGACGAAGGGGGTTGGAGGAGACTCACCGGAGCTGCAGCAGAGGAGGCCGAAGAGAGAAATTTGAAGACTTTGAGGCCTAAAATCGAGCTAAGGAGTAAGGCCTTACGAGGAGGGTTCTTTTATAGAACTCAAATTTGAGCTCTAGATAAGGAAAGAAGCTCTAATTGACTTGGGAATTAGGGCACGAGGTACCCAAGGATTTCATGGATATGCTAGGGCAAATCCATGTGATTTAGGAGCCAAGATCTGTCTTAAACGATTCGTTGTAGCATGAACACCAATCTCACCAATTTTGGTGAGATTTGGTGGTGATTTGATTAGGTTTTGTTGTGGTCAAAGTTGGCCTCATGGTTGGTTTGACATCTAATGGCAGCAGGGACCATTCTTCAAAGAAGATGATGAAGTTAGGGACCTTTCTATAAAGATTTCAAAAGTTAGGGGCTTGATTGAGAGGAATAGAGTTTAAATGGACTGAAATGCAAACTAGGTCAAGATGGACTCTGATTGAGCCCAAATTTTGTT
This sequence comes from Thalassia testudinum, assembly GCA_037157565.1. NCBI lineage: Eukaryota > Viridiplantae > Streptophyta > Magnoliopsida > Alismatales > Hydrocharitaceae > Thalassia > Thalassia testudinum. The sequence continues at coordinate 100,055,541 of JAZHRO010000056.1, read as the reverse complement.
ATAAACCTACTTTGAACCCAAAGAATCTAGTGGTGAAGTTAGATTTGAGTTTTGACCAAATTTGATTGCACAGAGACACAAATTAGGGTAGAATTCTACCTGTAACTCTATTCAAAGTCAAAATAGGTTTAGATGGTCAAACCAAGGGTATCAAACCTCTCAAGATATTTGTTGAGCAACGAGTTGCTACGCTAACGCCTTTGGTTTTGAAAAACCTGTCGTTGTAGTTTGAAAGTGAAGAACTTGTGTTCAACAAATAAAATTTATACCGAAATGCAAATTCCAGGTCGAACACAGGGAGGCGGACATTTGATTTAAAAAATTCGCATTTGATTTTATTTGTCACGAAATAATTCAATTGATTAGAACTATCTAATAAATAGAAAAGAGAGAGAGAGAAAGAATATTACAAACAAAAACCAAAATGAGATGTAGAATAAACATAGAATTTCATCATTAGAACGATTTTTCATTACACTAGAAAGCAGGAAAATGATTACACTAGAAAGCAGTAAATCTACTCTAAAAAGCATTAAAAGAATGGAGAGAGAAATATCCTCCTCGACGGTCGCTTGGAGGATGAGCCGGATGGGACGACACCTGGACGAAGGAGGACGAAGCAGGACGAAGGAGGATGATGTAGAAGAACGGGAATAGGGCAGCACGTCGTCGTTGTCGCGGGATCCACTTCCGAAGGGGGACGAAAATTGACTTTATCTCGCGAGAAGCATCCCGGGTGTGGGACAAGCTTCTCTTGAGCTTTGGAGAGGTAGAGAAGAGAAGGAAGGGATGATAATTTTGTGTGGAGGGGGTCTCCTTTTATAGTTGCAAGGAGTGGGGGCAATTTGGTCATTACATCTTTAAAAACATTAATTCTGGACCTTTAATGATGGATAAAACTGTCGCTAAAGGTCTGAACGTGGGCGTAGTGGGCGGCGCACGCGCACCCGCTCGCTTGCCCACGCAAGCAACGCTTGCGCACGTTCAGCCATCCTGAGCGGTCCGATCGTGAGATCGGACTGCTCAGATCATGCTACTCCCGCCTCCTCAACGTGCGCCCAATCGCGTGCGATGCCACGTTACCGACGTGCGTGCAATAGCGCGTAGGCGCTATCGGGTACGCACGATCGTTCGATCGCGATCCGACGGTCGATTGAAGGCACTCCTCCGCTCCAGATTCCACGTGGCGAGGCTCGAACGTGCACTCTCGCTTGGCGTTAGAGCGCTCGACCAACACGTTGGGGGCACATTTGTGTCGAGCGCCTGAATTCAGCATGGGCGCGTCGTAGCCATTGGATCTTGATCCAACGGCGGAGAAGGGCGGATGCGTGGGCTTCAGCAGGTGCGTGCGGGCGATTGGGCTACCGAGATGGCACCACAACGGCGGAGAAGGGCGGATGCGTAGGCTTCAGGGGGTGCGTGCGGGCGATTGGGCGACCGAGATGGCGCCACGTGGTGCCATCTTGGCCGTCCATCTTTTGGATGATGTAGATGGTGCCACAGATGTCAGATTGACTTGATTTTTGTGTCGTTAGGCTGTGATTGTCGATCCGAATCCATTCGTGCGGTCGGATTTGTCATTTGAAGCACAGATTTATACCATCTTGGCCCTTGATCTTCTAGGGTTCCCCAATCACTATTCGATGCTATAGATGCATGATTAGGGCGATCTTGGAGTCGTTGAACTCCAATTGTCACCCTGATCACATCTGTACGGTTGGATCTTCAATCGATGGCCCTGATAAAAAGTTTGCCCTATCCAAGCACATAAAAGGAGACAATTAACCTCCATTTTATTCAAACTACTCTAAATGCAAGATGATGCATGTTATGCAATATTTATAGCATGCAATGCAATCCTATACTTAAGAACTTGCATAAATAGACATCTTAAGTAGTGTAAACATGTTTACATTAATATTTTCTACAAATTTTAGGAGATTTATATGAATTTTATCTTGACCATAACCTCTTCAATTCAAGCAGGTTTGAATTTAGGGTTTTGTGTTCTGATTCAATTCACGAAATGCATGAAACCTTGTTTCTGTCTGTATGGACCCACTCATTGGACTCTAATGCTCATTTGACCTTTAATTATCCCCTGAAAAACTTCGTGATTACTCTGCATTCATGGTATGATAAAATGGTAGAATTAACCTTGTTCTAATGTTCTCTCAAAACAGATCTGAATGGAATTATGGCTCTCATGTGATCATGTAAAAGCATTTATCACTTGATTTTCACTAAATAAAGCTAATTATGGCTCATGATGGTGTTACCATCAGTGACTAACAATTTGGTCTCCTTACACGACCCTAGATACTCACCCTATCTAGGTTTAAAAAATTTTAAAAGCAATTGCGATTTCGTGTGTTGCAACGACCAAAAATCACATTTTATAAATCACACGATTTTTGCAATTAGCGACCACCTTGAGGAGATAGCTTGGAGGAGGACTGCATTAAGAAGAAGCCAAAGAGGACCCTTTTTAAGTGCGGGGCAACTGCACCTGGTGCAAGGTCCATCTAGACTTCAAATAGAGGATTCCCCCATCTTCTTCTTTATCTCTATATCTTGTATGATTCAAAAAAAAAAACTCTATATCTTGTATTAGCTAGTTTACTTTCGGTTATTGATAAACATGTATAAATTCATCATAAAATGCTTATTTATGATAGTTCTTAGGCCTAGCATTGCATATCATGATATAAATATTGCACAAACATCCATTGCATTACATTTAGGATAGTTGTATATTATGTACATTAATTCCAACATTTTACATGGGAAGGAGGCAGTGCGACATCTTTACGGGCTTCGGATGAAGAATCTAACCATACAGATGGATTCAGAGTGACGATCGTAGTCTGTCAACATGAGAATCTCCCCAATTAGAGCTTTGTAGCACCCTCCGCAAGAAGAAGACGGACAGCCCAGATGGCACCACGTGGCACCATCCAGGATGCCTCACCTGAGCCAAGGCGTTCCAAGCCTGCTGGAAGGTGAGATCCCAGCCATTGGATCTTCATCCAATGGTTGAGATGCACGACTGCACCGCTCCCTCCATTCAACAATCTAATGTGATGGCGCAGCGGTTGCGATAGGCGCTCTCAAGCCACGGATGCGCGGTCGAATTCCCGCGGGTGCATACAATCAACAGTGTGAGGGCGAGCGCCAAATGGGGCCATGCAATCTTCATTGAGCAGCACAGATCTCACCACGCGGCGTACCGGTATCAAGAGGATCCGCATGCGAATGATCACACGTCGGTCGACGACCGATCTGACGTGGATCAAGCGCGCGATCTCAGGGTGCAGTTCAAATCTTGCGAAGGGGTGAGATCTTCTCTCGACCGTGCAATCCATCATCCGAAGGTCAGGATTCATCCTTGCCTGCGTGTGCGATGATAGCTGCAGGTGTGAGTGGTGGGCTCGGGATTTGCAGCGACAGAAGAGTGGGCCTTTAGTGACACTTGCAGCTATCACTAAATGGCCTGCACAATGCGTACGCCAGCTAGGGCGATGAAGAGGAGTGGATCTTTTGGCAATAGCTTGAGCGGCCTTTAGTGACGCTTGTAGCTGTTGCTGAATGCTTATGCGCAGGATGCTCTTCTTCCCATCCACTATATAAAGGCCTACACACCCCCTTACTAAACCATCTCTACCTACTCTATTCCCACCTACTCTTAAGATCTAGCAAGCCTACCAACACTCTGTTAGAGCTTACTCTCAAGCTCCCAAGGTGCTTATTAGTGTAGTGAACCTCTGCCTCACCAAATATTCCTCCATCTTGCCATCCCCATTCATAAGTCACCTTGGAGCCATCCTCTCACCTCCAATCTGGTAGCAGATCAACTCCACCACCTCACCTCCATTTTGGAGCCATGTTGAAGCTTTCCTCTACCCAACATCCTCTTGCATCTCACCTCCGTCGTCCCTCTCCTCACCTCCTTCGTCCAAGCTTCCTCCAGGTGTTTTCATCTAGCTGAACAGCCACTTCAGGAGATTCCTTCTCAAATCCCTCTCTTGTATGCTTTCCTAGTTTATTGTAATTGACATTCATGCAATACATCATATTTGATTCCATCTCTCACTTGTGATTGCTTGTCATTTTATTTCAAAAACAAAAAAAATAACAAAATCCTAAAACACCAAAAAGAAACAAATCGAAGCATGGTATTCATACAAAGTAAACGTTGCCTCCCTGTGTTTGACCTGAGACTCCCTTGGAGTTTCGGTATAAATTGTATTTGATTATGTGCTTTGCGACTATGATGACGGGTTACTCTTAACCCCGATTTCAAACCCACGAAACCCGTACCATCATTTGGTGCCATTGTCGGGGAGGCAACGGAATTTACTTTATTGTTTTCTATGCTTCTTTGCATTTACATAGCACTAACTTCGCTTATCTATGATCTATTTCCTTGCAGGTACCCTAGCATGGAGATCCAAGTGTGGTAGACTGGAGTAAAGTGCGGATAGAGTACTTTGTAGGTGTCCCCCACATTCCCCCCCACTAGTTTCATTTCTCCACACCCATAACCAAGACTTAATCTACTTAGGTGTTTGCATAAACCCTAGGTTAGACTTTGTTTGTCTTGTTTGCCACCTCCACCCATCTCACCCTCTCATGTAAAAAAAAAACAAAAAGATACTTTCTGTGGGACGAATCAATATACACTTTATACACCCACATTTAAGGCACATAACCTGACTTGATTTTCATCTACTCAACCGGGATTTCGACTTATGGAATCGATACACCAATTCAACACATAAAGGAGTAGAAATCATATTAGGTTAATCACCTTCATGTGTGCTTTAATCGGTGGTGCATTTAGGTTGATTGATTGAATTGTTTGGGCTGCACCACCTAATTTAAAAGAGAGTCATTTTGTAGCTACCCCATAGGATTCAATATTTAGGTCAAGCCAGACACTCCATATTTTCTTAATTTATAAAGGACAATATTTGAACATGTGTTTTCAAAACTTGGTTTGCCTCACAAAACTTTGTTGAATACACCTAATATTTGAATCCTAAAAGCTACTAAGCAAGATTCGAACCCTAAAACTCACCTCATCATTAATAATTTTGCTTGAAAGCTTCTTAGTTGTGCACATTCGCACATTCTCAAAAAAAGCATTAAGGGCACAACCCATTAAGGGCCCATCACATTCCAAAAGCACCAATTTCCCAAGCCTAACTAAAATTAATTAGACGTTGGCCCTAAGGACTCATTTGCTTGTCGAGATCCTGATTGAGATTATTCATGATTAACCTACTTATACTGGTCAATCGGATGTCTACCTAGGGGAGTAGAGTCAAATGACAACGATTGGGGGGTACACTAGGAACCGGAGGCGCAAGCCAAAGGAAGAACCTTCTCCCCGATCCCTCCTCCTAGCTGGTCGGATTGCCTGGATATAAGTAGAGTAAATTGTCAATAATCTTAGGACGAATTCTGAGAGTTTGTAGACTCTTAGGCTACCCCATCTAAGGATAGCTTGTATTCTTGTGCTACAGGGTTCCCTCTCTTCCCTGTCCTTCTGACTTCCTTCCAATGTATGCTTGGAAGGAGGTCCTTGAACCCTAGATTGGAAGGACCTTTAGACCATTCTAGGAGGCGGAGGTTAAGCTATAGCAAAGTAGATCCCATGGCTGATCAACAACCACCTCCCCCATCCCCGAACTAGCAGGAGCTAATTCAGAGGCTGTTGGAAGAATTGCAATAGATGCAGCAATGGTTCCGACGTATGCATGGTCAAGGCACTCGGCCCTTGAAGGATTTTTATGATCCTTCAAACTATAGGGAACGTCCCAACATCATGATTCCCGCCGGAGACATAGAAATCAAGCCCCAAGTCTTAAGTTTGATTAAGCATTTCCATGGGCTTGTCTTGGAGGACCCATTTCATCACCTGAAGGATTTGACCAGTTTGGTTCAGACCACTGGAGCATGGAATGTGAACGAAGAGCAAATGATCATGAGGCATTTCCCCCACTCTCTCAGGGATAAGGTTGCACATTGGTGCCGGACCATAAGAAGGCCGATTGAAACTTAGGCTGCTCTTAAGTCAGCTTTCTTGAAGAAAATCTTCCCTATTGGAAGGACCAATGCCTTGCGACAGGTGATTACCACTTTTGCCCAGTAGCTAGGGGAACTGTTTCATGGTGCCTGGGAGCGATTCCAGGAACTTTTGAGGAAGTGTCCGCACCATGAGGTGCCGAAATGGCAACTTGTGCAGATTTTCTATCACAGGTTGGTTGAGCAACTCCATAATCATGTGGATGCCTCCTGCGGAGGCAATTTCCTCAACAGGGATGCAGTTAGCACATACGAATTGTTTGAGAAAATGAGCAAGAACTCAATTAATCACGCCTCCATGGATGCATTCAACCGCTCCCAACAACCCAGGTCAAGTGCTAATGAGATCCAGGATTCTCATTCATTTGACATGGAATTGATTTGTAATAAACTGGATAAAATGAACTTGGTTGCTAAGAGAATGGAAGAATGGATGTCTGGGAATTCAGGAAACACTTTTACACCTACTTAATCCCAGAATTTGAGATTCCATTCCTCACTAGCTCCCACAGGGCTGGAGTTCGTGAGCCAACTTGATTCGGCTCGACCTATGAGCCAGGATTTCTCGGAACCTTATGGGTTCCAAACTAGGGCCTTTGATCCCAATTTTTCTGATCCTTCCTTTTCTCCATCCGTGTCCTATGAGGATGCGTACGCAATGTAGGAGAATGTTAGGTCCAACCCATATTCCAACACTTATAACTCGGGTTGGAGGAACCACCCTAACTTCTCCTGGAAAAGTCAGGGGTAACAGACCCAAACTCGACCTAGCAACTATGCATCTCAAAGACCTATGGGTCAGGGTCAGGTATACACCTAGTTGCGCTCGAGATCGGTTACTCAGCCATCTTGGAATGCCCAACAATCTGCAGGGCAGGCTGATTTAAATCGGTAGATGGCGGAAATGCAAGGGTCCATGCTTCATCTTATGTAGTAAATGAAGACATCATTAGATAACTTGCAATCCGGGTTAATTGCTAACACCCGACAACTCGTATCTCTACCATCCCAACATGTACCCAACCCACGCAATGTGCAAAATCAAGGCAATAAAGCCCAAGGGTACGGGAATCAAAGGGACCCACACGCTCATGCTTAGGTCGTTGAGCAGGGTCCCTCATCTTCCTCTTCTGGTTACATGACCAACCAAGGCCCTCCAATCTTCACTAACCCACCTCAAGACCCAAACCATTATGCCTCTGCAAACTCTGTCACCTTGGGAAGTAGAAAGCAAACCCAGGACCCTAAATTACCTTCTAGATGTTAAAACCCTGGGGAGCTTGAGAGAGAAGAGGAGGAGATTGAAGAAGACAATAAGGACCAGGGACCAAAAGTTGAAAATACCACTCATATCCCGTTCCTTGAAGCCCTATTGAAAACCAAGAAGAAGAAAACCCTAGATAGCAAGAAGGAGCTCCTGGATTTATTCAAGAGCGTAGAGATCAATATTTTGCTCCTCGATGCTATTAAGCACATCCCGGCTTACGCTAAATTTTTGAAAGAACTATGTACCCAAAAGCGTATGACGAGAGAACCCACTCCGAGGAAGGTGATTCTCTCTATGTAGGCAAGTTCTGTGATCTTGCATCACCTTCCTTAAAAGAAGAAAGATCCAGGTGCCCCCTTGATCTCATGCATTATTGGGGAATACACTTTTGATAGGGCACTGTTTGATCTAGGTGCATCCATCAACCTAATCCCGACTTCTCTTTATGAGAGATTTGGGTTAGGTGAACTCAGGCCAACCTCAGTAACACTACAATTAGCGGACCATTCGTCACCACATTGAGGGGCGTTATTGAGGATGTAATCATTAAGGTCAAGGATTTCTATTTTCCTGTAGATTTCCTCGTCCTTGACATGGATGTACCTAATGATTTGAGGAATACGCCCATCATTCTGGGGCGTCTGTTCCTAGCTACCACCAAGGCCAACATAAATTGTGAAAGTGGTAGTATGGAGATTACCTTTGGGGATAACAAGCTAACTCTGGATATTTTTAAGGTGATAAGTGGATTTGAGGATTGTGGATTCATTGAGGACCTCGAGGATTAGGATTTTGAGACTTGTATGACGATCAGTGCACTCGAGGACTCTGCCAGCTTTAGCGAACCCAACCCACAACCCCCTGTGGCAAACCTGCCATATCCCGAAGAGTTTGTTATTTTATTCATTCCCAGCCTCTTCCACTGGATCAACCTGATGAATCTTCGTCAGCATCCTCCCTACCTTCTATTCTAAACCAACCTCAGCTTGAGTTGAAACCATTGCCCAAAAATTTGAAATATGAGTTCTTAGGATCGGAAAATACGCTCTCTGTGATTATCAGTGCTGATTTGACCAATAAGAAAGAATCGAGGTTAATTAAGGTCCTTAAGAATAACAAGGAGGCAATTGGTTGGACCATCCATGACCTTAGGGGGATCGAACCATCTTATTGTAATCATCGTATTTTTATGGAAGATGGATCCCACCCTTGTCGCGAGATGCAAAGGAGACTAAACTTGAATATCCGAGAAGTGGTTAAGAAGGAGATAATCAAGTGGCTCGATGTTAGGATTATTTACCCAATCTCGGATAGTCAGTGGGTTAGCCCCATTCAGATTGTACCCAAGAAGGCGGGAATAACTGTTATGACTAACGAGAAAAGGAAAACCTTCACCACTCATTCAGCTTCTGATTGGAGAGTCAGTATTGACTATAGGAAGCTGAACACAGCCACTAAAAAGGATCACTTTCCCTTACCATTCATCGATCAAATCCTTGAAAGGCTAGCTAGGCAAAAATACTTTTGCTTCTTGGATGGTTATTTGGGATATAACCAAGTCCCTATCCATCCTGAAGACCAGGAAAAGACAACCTTCACATGTCCCAACGGAACCTTTGCATTCCGTAGAATGCCATTTGGGCTTTGTAATGCGCCTGCGACTTTTCAAAGGGGCATGCTGGCCATCTTTTCCGACATGGTGGGAGATTGTCTTGAGGTGTTCATTGATGATTTCTCCATTTTCGAAGATTCTTTTGAGTCTTGCCTAGCTAACTTGGAATTGATCCTCCAAAGATGCATCAAAACACGGCTGGTCCTTAGTTGGGAAAAGAGCCACTTTATGACTTAGGAAGTCATTGTCCTGGGTCATGTGGTCTCAAGTCGGGGTATTGAGGTTGATAAAGCTAAGGTCGATGCTATCTCTAGACTTCCTCTACCCACATCCGTAAAACAAATCTACTCTTTCCTTGGGCATGTGGGTTTTTATAGAAGATTCATTAAGGATTTCTCGAAGGTTGCTCAGCCCTTGAGTAACCTTTTGGCCAAAGACACGCCGTTTGAGTTTGATGAATCATGCCGTAAGGCATTTGATTTATTAAAAATAGCAGTCACCTGTGCCTTGGTGTTGCAACTACCAGTTTGGATAGCCCCATTTGAGATTATGGCTGATGCATCTGATTATGCCGTCGAGGCTGTCTTGGGTCAGAATATTGAGAAAAGTCCTTTGTTATTTGCTACACTAGCAAGACTCTAGACGAGGCCCAAAGGAACTACACCATTACTAGAAAAGAATTGCTAGCCGTAGTTTTCGCTTTAGAAAAATTCAGGGCTTATCTGTTAGGTTCTTGTGTCATCATCTTTATCGACCACTCAACCTTGAAACATCTCTTGGACAAAAAGGATGCCAAACCCTAGCTTATTCGCTGGATTCTACTGCTTCAAGAATTCGATCTTGAAATCATGGTAAAGCCGGGGCACAAAATGTAGTGGTAGATCACCTCTCGAGAATCCTAATTGATTCTCTTCATCCAGATGTCCCGATCTCTGATACTTTTCTGGATGAAACTATCCTTATAGTCTTGGGTATCCGAACCCCCTGGTTTATGGATATTGTCAATTATTTAGCAGTTGGTCAAATCCCCTAGGATTGGACCAAACAACAATGGGATAGACTTGTGTCTGAGGCCAAATATTATTTTTGGGATGATCCTAAACTGTACTACATTGGTGTAGACCAGATTATTCGTTGATGCATCTCGAAAATTGAGTTACATAGCATACTTGAGTTCTTCCACACATCTGCGTGTGGTGGACACTTTTCTGGGAAAAAGACGACAGCAAAAATCTTGCAATCCGAATTCTATTGGCCATCATTATTTAAGGATGCCTAGGAATTCTCAAAGTCATGCACCCAATGCTAGACACTTGGGAACATGGCTAAGAGAGATATGATGCCCCTGAACCCAATACTTTCCATTAAAATTTTTGACATTTGGGGCATCGACTTTATGGGACCCTTCCCTCCTTCATTTGGACACCAATTTATTCTAGTCGCTGTTGATTATGTGTCCAAATGGATTGAGGCAATTCCCACCCAGACCAATGACCACAAGGTGGTCATTGATTTTGTGAAGAAAAATATCTTCAGTCGGTTCGGGGTTCCTCAGGCAATTATCAGTGATGGTGGCACACATTTCACTCATGCCCAGTTTTGGAATTTACTGGGAAAATATGAGATGAATCATCGGATTTCCACACCTTACCACCTTCAGACGAATGGACAAGCCGAGGTCTCCAATCAGGAGATCAAAAACATTTTGCAGAAAATCGTTAGGCCTGATAGGATGGATTGGACCCAAAAGCTAGATGATGCTCTTTGGGCCTACCGTACAACATACAAAATGCTTATTGGTATGTCTCTATTCCATCTGGTGTTTGGTATGGCATGTCACTTACCCGTAGAACTTGAACATTGGGCATTTTAGGCCATCAGGAAATGTAAATTTGACCTTTAGTTGGCTGGAAAAACCAGGAAACTCCAACTATCTGAGTTGGAGGAGCTTCGAAATGATGCTTATGAAAATTCCAGAATCTATAAGGCAAGGACCAAAGCTCTCCATGACCAGATGATTTCACGTAAGAGCTTTGAGCCGAACCAGAAGGTCTGGCTTTATGTTTCTCGATTGAAGCTTTTCCTCGGCAAACTTAGGTCTAAGTGGGACGACCCATTCATTATTGAGCAGATTTTCCCTAATTGGGCCATCGAAATCTCTAACCCAAAGACGGGTAATATCTTCAAGGTCAACGGACAACGTCTCAAACCCATTGTTGACCATATTCTCCCTGAACCCATCTTGGACAAGGTTGCTCTTACCTTGCCTTAACCACCGTAGGCTGATCATCACCTAGCTAAAGGCATTAAACTCAATGCGTGTAAAGACTGTTCCGAGTTGACCAGAATCTCATGAAAACCAGGTGCTATTCTTCCATTTCTACTCTCCTACATGCTTTCATTTTTAACATTGAGGACATTGCATTAGCTAAGCATGGGGGGATAGATATTTCTTATGAATCTTTTTGTTAGCCGTAACAGTAATTTCCTATTTTTCATCTTAAAAAAAAAAAGAATTAGGAGATGAGAACGTAGGCATTAGGAGTTTCAAACTTTAGGAATTGATACTTTAGGACCTGAATACTTAAACTCTTCAGGTCTTCGGGCTTAATTAGCCCAGGTGTTCACTCGAATTTGGACTTAGTCTCTAGTCCTCGCTAATTAATCTTATCTTAAATTGGTAAATAATTTGGGATGATAAGTATGTGACTTATCAACCTGCCCTTTGATTTGAGGGGGTTTTAAGTCTAAGCATCTACACACTGTTTGCACTGACTCACTTTTCGGCGGTTTTCTCAAAAATTGGGTAGCTAATGAACTATCTAGGGTGGTATCGCTGGCAAGTTGTCGATGGTAACAGTTCATTGGTCGGTTGTCCAGAGCCTAGCCACAAGACCATTTTCATCGTACTGCCGTTAGGTAAATCTTAGATCAGGGAAGCCACCTACATAAAAAAGAAGAAGGAGAAAAAGAAAAAAATAGAAAAAGGAGAAAATAAAAAAGGAAACTAATAAAGCCACACTTCACTGCACGAGTATGGCTGGAAAGTGGTCATGGGTAACAACCAAATGGCCGGTTGTCCAGAGCCCAGCTCATAAAAATGCACAATAATTCCCAAAACAATTAGGGAAGAAGCAGGGAAGTAGAATAAATCGGGGAGATATACACTGGGTTCACCCTTGTGTTGAGCCCATAAATAAAAGAAGTAGGGAGAAAGCTACCAATCGAAAGGATATACCTTTAGGCATGGTCACTAGGGTTGTAGAAACCCGAAGTCTATTTCAATGGTCGCCTAGTGAGTCTTTCACTATTTTCACAAGATGCTTAGCATTTTGAGTTCTTTTCGAGTCTTGGGTGAGTTGGGTAGCTGTAAAAAGTTATCCTGACACTCTCAAACTCCAAAAAGTCAAAAAAAATAAGAAAAGAAGAAAAAAATAAAAAAATTGTATCTACCCTTTTCAAATAAGGCGAGGGCTTAGATGGTCTGCATTCTGCTAGACACCCGATCACTGTTGAATTTTTGTAATTAGGTCCTGGGGTTGAGATTTTCAAAAGCAATCGATGAATTTTGCCTAAATAATCGAATCCTGACTCTACTTTTATACATAGCATTTAGGTTAATTTTGCTAGGGACTAGCAAAAAGTAAGCATGGGGGTATGATAAATAAGTATAAATTCATCGTAAAATGCTTATTTATGATAGTTCCTAGGCCTAGCATTGCATATCATGACATAAATATTGTACAGACATCCATTGCATTGCATTTAGGATAGTTGTATATTATGTACATTAATTCCGTCATTTTATATGGCTAGGAGGTAGTGCGACATCTTTACGGGCTTCGGATGAAGAATCCGATTGTACGGATGGATTTGGAGCAATGATCGCAGTCCGTCAACGCAAGAATCTCCTCGATCAGAGCTCTGTAGCACCCTCCGCAAGAAGAAGAAGACGAACGGCCCAGATGGTGCCATCCAGGCCACCCCACCTGTGCCAAGGCATTCCAAGCCTGCCACAAGATGAGATCCCAGCCATTGGATCTTCATCCAATGGTTGAGATGCACGACTGCACTGCTTAATCTGCTCGACAATCCAACTCGATGGTGTAGCGGTCACGATAGGCGCTCCCAAGCCACGGATGCGCGGTCGAATCCTCGCAAGCGCACGCATTCAGCAGTGTGAGGGTGAGCACCAAATTGGGCCACGCGGTCTTCATCTAGCGGCATAAATCTCGCCACGCGACACTGTGGCAGCGAGAGGATCCACACGCGGACGATCACGCATCGTCCGATGCCCGATCTGACGCGGATCGAGCGTGTGATCTGAGGGCGCAGTTCAAATCTCGCGAAGGAGTGCGATCTTCCCTCGACTGTGCAATCCATCATTCGACTGTCAGGATTCATCCTCGCCTGCGTGTGCGATGACAGCTGCGGACGTAAGCAGTGGGCGCGGGATTTGCAGCGACAAAAGAGCTGGTATTTAGTGACACTTGCAGCTGTCACTAAATGACCTACGCAGTGCGTGCACCAGCCAAGGCAATGAAGAGGCGCGGATCTTTTGGTGATTGCTTGAGCGGCCTTTAGTGACGCTTGTAGCTGTTGCTGAATGCCTGTGTGCGAAATGCTCTTCTTCCCATCCATTATATAAAGGCCTACACACCCCCCTTACCAAACTATCTCTACCTACTCTATTCCCACCTACTCCTAAGCTCTACCAAGCCTACCATCGCTCTGTTAGAGCTTACTCTCAAGCTCCTAAGACGCCTATTAGTGTAGTGAACCTCTGCCTCACAAAATATTCCTCCATCTTCCTATCCCCATTCATAGGTCCCCTTGGAGCTGTCCTCTCACCTCCATTTCGGTAGCAGATCAACTCCACCTCCTCACCTCCATTCCAGAGCCACGCTGAAGCTTTCCTCTACCCGACGTCCTCCTGCATCTCACCTCCGTCATCCCGCTCCTTACCTCCTTCGTTCGAGCTTCCGCCAGGTGCCATCGTCTCACCAAACAGCCGCTTCGGGAGATTCCTTCTCACCTCCCTCTCTTTTTATCCGTTCCTAGTTTATTGTAATTGACATTCATGTAATACATCATATTTGATTCCATCTCTTACTTGTGATTGCTTGTCATTTTATTTCAAAAACAAAAAGAATAACAAAATCCTAAAGCACCAAAATGAAACAAATGGAAGTGCAGTTTTCATACAAAGTAAACGTCGCCTCCCTGTTTCAACTCGGGCTCCCTTGGAGTTTCGGTATAAATTGTATTTAATTATGTGTTTTGAGGCTATGACGATGGGTTACTCTTAACCCTGATTTCAAACCCACGAAACACGTGCCATCAGTTTTTTTTTGTAACAAGCATTCCACTACATTTCCCTTAGTTGCTAATAATACAAGTTCTATTTGCCTTCCAATTCATGTTTTATGTTTAGTGTGTGTTTCATGCTCTTGTAGTTGTAGTACACACTACACTCTCCTCTTCTAATTACCCTAGGTGCACTTGCCAAGGGTGAGCTTAAAAGAGGGTTTCATTCTTGTCACTTAGGCATAGGTTTAGCGTGGTTAATCTTCACTTCAAATACCTGATTGTTTCCAAAACCATAAAAACAACAAAAATCAAATTCACAAAAAGACAAGTGTAGATTTGAGAGGTAAGAGAGATAATCAATTCCTATGATTAACAATTTGGCCTCCTTGCATGAACCTAGATATTCACCCCATCTAGGTAATGGGAACATCGTCATGGGCCCTAACTAGCCACATTTAGTCAGGTTTGATTGATTAAAGCTCCTACACAATCATCTGTGGGTCATAATTCTGTATTATTATGATTTGAGATAAGAATGGGAAATCAGGGTTAATTCTGTAATTTAAATAGCACATCACAAACACAAATTAACCATGGGGTCACTCAGGGGTTATGTGAAGGTCAAGTAAGCTCAAAAGTCCAAAAAGTCGGTCAACATTGACAGAAACAGGGTTTCAAGCATTCTGAGAACCAAACAGCACACCAAAACCCTAATTTCAGACCCGCTTAAATTAAAGAGATTATGGTGAGGATAAAATTCATATAAACCTCCTAAAAGTCATAGAAAACTATTATAAGAGGTTTGGTACCCTTGGTTTGACCATCTAAAACTATTTTGACCTAGAATAGAGTTGTAGATGGGATTTTGCCATAATTTAGGCTTCTATGCAGCTTTCCCAGTTAAACATAGTTAAAACTGAAATCCAACTTCACCATTAAATTCCTTGGGTCCAAATTAGGTTAAGGCCAAAATTTGGGCCCAATCAGTGTCCATCTTGACCTAGTTTGCAATTTAGCCCTTTAAAACTTTATTTCTTACATTTACCCCATCAGGTTTTGAATTCTTTGCAAATTGGTCCCTAACTTCTCATCTCTTTCTTCATTTCAGTCCCTGTTGCCATTGTTGTGAGCTTAGCTTCTACAGTGAGATTCGAGGGGGTTTTTTCCCTCAAATTAGAGCCAAACTCCTCCAAACTTGGAATCACAAGGACTTCTTAGTTCTATTGAATTGTCTTTTGAGACTCAATTTAGTCCCCAAAGATTAGATGAACACGAGATATTTTGGTGATATTTTTCCCCAAACTTTGAGCAAATCAAGCCTCCTTCCGAGCTTTAGAGCTCAATCCTGAGCCCTATAAAAGAACCCCTAACTCCTGACCATTCTCCTTAGCGAGGTTTTAGGCTAGAAACTACTCTTCTTCTCCTTCCCCGACCTACTCTGACCTAGCTCTGGCAAACTTCTTGAACCCTCTTTATCGCCCTCTGCCACATACAATAAGCAGAGGGAACTTCCTCCCCGACGTCTTCAGCTCCTCGTCGAACTAAGCAGGAGTTGCCTCGGCCCTTCCTCCTTGCCATTCTCATCACCAGAGCACTCGTCCTCTTCGACATCTGCCAATCGTAGCCGACACTAAATTCTTCCCCCCTTCATCTGTAAGCACTCTCTCTCTCTCTCCCTCTCACCTCCCTGCTTCTTCCTATGCCCTTAGACCTTAGGTTCGAACACAACCACACCCTCACCTCCTCCATCTTCCATCATGCCAGTGAAGCTTCAGCGAAGCTGCATGCACGCTACACTACACGAAACCACCTACCACCAAGTCCACGACCTCTGCAGTATCGCTCTGAGCCAAAACCCCAAAGAAATTTGGGGTTTCTGACTCCTATTCACCCTATTGATCACACCCATCACCGGTGTTCCCTTTCGACGTCTAATGGGAACACCATCATGAGCCATAACTAGCTCATTTTAAGTCAGTAAATGCTCCTACATAACTGCTAGAGAGCCATATTTCATTGCAAAATCATTCTGAGGGAAAGATAAGAAAATAAGGTTAAAACTACAGTTTTACCATCACATCATGAATGCAGTACAATCACAGGTTTTCCCAGGGGATTATTAAGGGTCAAATGGTCCTAAAAGTCTATCAAGTGGGTTCGAACAAATAGAAAAGGGTTTGCACGTGTTTTGAGAATTAAATGACTTTTAAAACCCTAAAAACAGACCTGCTTAATTAGCTGAGGTTCTGGTCAAGATAAAATTCACGTAAACCCTCTAAAATTCATATAAAAATATTCTTTAGGGTTTGGAACCTTCAATTTGACCATCAGAACTCGTCTTGACCCAAAATAGAGTCTAAGATAGACATTTGCCCTAATTTGGATTTTTTCATAAATTACCCAATCAAACTTGGTCAAACCCTAAATCTAACTCCAC
Source organism: Thalassia testudinum (assembly GCA_037157565.1). Classification (NCBI taxonomy): domain Eukaryota; kingdom Viridiplantae; phylum Streptophyta; class Magnoliopsida; order Alismatales; family Hydrocharitaceae; genus Thalassia; species Thalassia testudinum. The sequence continues at coordinate 100,038,825 of JAZHRO010000056.1, read as the reverse complement.
CATTGGATTCCTTGGGTCTAAATTAGGTTTGTACCAAAATTTGGACACAATCTAAGATCATCTTGACCAAGTTTGTATTTTGGTCCAATCAAACTCTTTCTATCTCATTCTGACCCTTAACTTTTGAATTTTATTACAAATAGCCCCCCAACTTCTTTGTCTTCTTCACAAGTAGGTCCCCGTGCCATTTTTGGAAGGCGAAACCTTTACCATCGAGTTTCGAGCGAAGATTTCTCTCTCGATTCTCAATCAATCCCTCCCAAAATTGATACGGGGATTCCTTAGGAAGTTTCCTTCTATTAGTGCCATTCCTTGGGCTCTAAGTCCTTCCCAAAAGGCCATGCGAGCCTTTCAAAGGTTTGGGTATCCTATTTTGCAACTACCTTCTAAGCTTGAAAGCTTCTTTCCAAGCTTGGAAGGGCTTCCTATGGCTTATAAAAGAGACACCATCGCACGGTCGTGCATTTCAGCAAGTTTTGGCTTGGGAAATCCTCCTCTACTCCCTCTCCGGCCACCTTCAAACTTAGCTCTGGCGACCCCTCTCCCCTCTCATCCTCTGGCCATCCAACCATCAAATTGGACGGCCGACTAGCTTCCCCTCATCCACTTTCCCGCGTCCATTCCGCATCCATTCCTGACTTCGCCTGGCCATCTCACGCCCTCTCACACCACAAGATCAACACCACCACACTCCTCGTCCACTGGAGATGCTTACGAGCTATTTTAATGTGGCCAAAAGGCCGTGTTTGTGACTTGCAGGTTTCATCATCTACCACCATTGCCGCCATTACCGCCACCACATTCTTCGAACTCCAGGTCGCACACGCCCTAGGTGACACCTCCAGGTAGTGTGGATTCACCTAAGGAACACTCCCAGGTGGTCAATTGGAGACCACACCACCTGCGGCTATGCCAATTGAGGACACATCTTCAGCTGTAGGTACTTGTGAGAAGAGGCTTGTGGGATAGTCCCACATCGTGAGGACAAGGGCACACCGCAGCACATAAATTGAAAAAGTGCCTGGGGCTTATCACCTCAGACACTTGGGGGGTGAGGTCCCCTGCTTACCCGCTCACCTACACCTCACTCGCGACCCATCCCCCGTGGGCCTGGCGCAGACCCAACCTGCCTAACTCGACTCCACTCCTCGGTTGCCATCACACCCGCAGCCCTGCACTCGAGTGCGCTTTAGGTCCGAAACCCGGTAACCTGGTATTGTTGGAGGCTCTGGGAGGGCATGGCCTAAGGAGAGAAAGAGAGGATCGTGTGCAGGGGCATGGAGGTTTTGCTCTGAGAAGGTTTGGACCTTAGCCGTTTGAAGAAGAATCCCCCTCTGTGTGTGAATAAGAGAAAGGAGAAAGAAAAGAAAAGACAAGTCAAAGTAGAAGAAGAAGAGGACGTAGAGAGGAGACAGAAGCCAAAGAAGAAGTGGAGTTGCACAGAGAAGAATGGCAGAAAGGTAGAAGAAGAAGGAAGGCCAAGGCAAGAAGAAGAGGAGAAGACGTGAGCCAAGAAGAAAGGAGAAGAGAAAGAAAGCAGCAAAGAAAAGAGACCCTTGAGTCTCTTGGAAGCATTGTAGCCACCGGCTATTTAAGTCATCTGATACAAGCCTAGATCATTTGATTGCATATTTTTGAGGCTTTATTGATACTGTTGATTTAGCTGCTATTTGTGAGGAGTAATTGGTGATTCAAATCACCATTTTACTCCATTCTTTTTACAGTATTGACATTAGCTTTCATTGATATATCATTCTTGCTTGAAGTTTCATTATAAATTGCTTATAATGTGTTTAAATTGCAATTTTGAGATTGAATTCCATATTGCTCCCTGTGTTCGGCTTCATACTTCAAATTCAAGTAATAAATATTATTTATTTTCAAAGCGATTTCGGCCATACTACAATGTAGTTTTTAAAACCTCGATTTCGCTCGCAAACATTTTGACACCGTTGCCGGGGAGCAACATGCAATTCAGATCTCTTGATTGCAATATCAGGTTGGATTCTAACTTGCTGCATCTCTTTTGATTGTGATCTATTTCAGGGACTCACTAAAGGAAGATTAGTCACGCATCAACTACTCCTGGGGCAAGTAAACTCCATATACCTTCTAGAACCCCTGAATCTGAAAAACCTAAAAAAGGAAAAATCAATTAGGGCTACTTGCATTCTAGTCTTAGACAAATCATCAAGTGCCTGATTTGATACATTCTATTTAGACAACATCCAAACCCTGATCTATGCACCCATTTGAAGCTAAGGTATCTAGGGCTATCCCATTCTTGTTCGAGCCCTAGGTATCACATTTTCACAAATTAAATTGGACCAAATCAGAGCCAATTAAGGATTCCAGTTTAGGGTTTTAGAGACACTTGCTTAATCAAGAATTAATCTTCCTAAACAATGTGTGCCTAAGCCTTGATTGAATTGATCTATTCAAGCAAAACCCTAAAATCAGGCTCTTAAATTCATTTGAACACTTAAAGAGGGACCTAAATTTCTCAAAAGGACAATACGGGTGAAGTTGACCCACCTTGTAGGGTTAACCAATCTTCAAATTAGGTCACTTTTTCACAAAAACATCTTAAAAGTTCAAGTGAAATCATAAGCACCCTTGCTCTTAATTAAAACTGGTAGACTTAAGAGGTCAAGTCCCCATTCTGGTCTACCTGGATCATCATTGACAAGAGAGGTCGGTTGGGGGAATCCTTGTAACTCGTGGGGGTGCTCTACCATGTAGGGGTCTTTGTGAGACTCTCCCTCTCTGGCTACCTAGGTAATTCTTAGGTGGATGGCTTTCTGACTAAGGGGTATCATTTGCCCCGAGCCTCTATAGTCATCCAAAATTTTTTGGGTGTCTTGATTGGGTCCATCACATTCTACCTCTCATCTACTCCATCGGTGCTTGTTAGGGAGGAGGTCTCTAAGACCATCCTTGAGGCCTCTTTTAGCTACTCATTCCCATCGAGGCTAAGCCTCAACCTCCTTGTTTGTGTAATAACCTAATCCAATTGATATCTCTTCTTATTCATCTGAACTTAATTCTCCTGCATCCATCATCATGGCACAACCAGCAGAAGAAAATAATCTTGAAAATCAGCTTTAGTGCCTCAATGATCTATTCCAAGCCTTTGTGAACCCACCACAGCATCCAATGATGTGAGATCACTACAATCCCGCTACGATGGCAATTGAACCTTGAGTACACATCCCTGCTGGAGGTCCTGACACTGAACTCAAGCCCAACATGATTCATGCCATTCCCAAATTCCATAAGTGTAATTCTGAAGATCCTTTCCAGTATATCAAGCAACTTAAGCATTTGGCCCAGACCTTCGGGTCAGAAGCTCAAAATCGAGATGTCCTACTCATGAAAATGTTCTCCTTCTCTCTCTTGGATAAAGCTACTCACTAGTACCAAACCCAAACGCGTCCAATCAACACTTGGGCGGAACTTCCATCCAAGTTTTTGAGAAAGTTCTTCCCTGTTGTTCAGACAAATGCTTTATGGCACCAGATCACACATTTCACACAGCAAGCAAGAGAACTGCTTCACGAGGCATGGGATCATTTTCTGGATCTCAAGCAAAAGTGCCCCCACCACGGAGTTCCTAAATGGGAACAAGTCTAGTCATTTTACCAGGGACTCCGTGAGGATATTCGATTATTCGTCAATGCGACCTGCGGAGGAAATATCATGGGTCAACACAAAGACACCGTGTGGGAGATTCTCGAGAATATGTGCAAGAATTACATCAATAATGAATCCATGGGCATGTTCGACCAGACGAATGCTCGTGCATTGACGAATCCAAAGGGAGCACATGAGACGCAGGGCTTGTCCTTTTTCGTTGACTTGGATCTAATGGCCAGTCATCTGGATAAGGTCTTAATTGTTGAGAAGGTGAATGAGCTAACTCGACACTTGCAGCAAGCCACCTCTGTGCAAAACCCATTCACATAACTGCCATCTTGCAGGGAGGCTATGCATAACATCTATCATCGATCTTCTCAGGGGATGGACTCGTATCAACCCCTGTCTGATTCTAGTTTTGGAGGAAACTCTGTACCTAGCTACTCTAGTTGGGGGAACTCTGAACCATCGTATTCTGACTTTTCCGAGGCTCCTCAAACCAGCGAGGACCTCAATGCCATTTAGAATGATCCATTCGCAAACACCTACAACCCTGGATGGCGTAATCATCCTAATTTCACGTGGTCAGGAAATAATCAAAATCAGAGGCCTCAATATCAGCCTCGACCACAAGCTCCTCATCCATATCAACCACCTCAGCCTCGGCCTAACCCAACTTATCAATCTGGGTTGACTCATACAGATCAAATGACTCTTATCCTTCAGACTCTGGCTGACATTCAGAAGATGAATGCGGCTATGCAAAAACAGCACAGAGACAAGATCACAGAGGGTCGCAATTGATGTGGGCACACTTCATGAATTAAAAATTAGGGTTTGGAGGACCCATCATCATAGCTCGCAAAACGCATCTATCAGATAAAATTTATAACCGAAACTCGAAAAGTGAGTCCTGGGTCAAACACAGGGAGGCGAACGTTTGGTTTTGAAAATCTATGTTTCTCTATTATTTGTTTTTGGTTGTTTTTATCTTTTCTAATATTTTTGGTATTTTTAGCAAGCAAGAGATCAGGTCGATGACGTCTAGCTAATCTACTTACAACAATATAAGAGAGAGAGAGAGAAAGAGAGAGAAACAATCATCTATTTATAAACAAATGTTTGTTACACTACGAAAGCGGAAAATCTACTCTACGAAAGCGTAAAAAGATAGAATGAGGTGAGAGAAATCCCCCTCGACGGTCGCTTAGAGGATGACTCGCTTTGACGTCACCTAGAGGAAGGTGGTGAGGAGCAGGACGAAGGAGGATAGAGCTGGAGGATGGGGCAGGATGGCATCGTGGTGAGGATCTTCTTCTCGAGGGGCAATGAGAGGACGGCCACGGGATGCTCCACGAATGGGGATGAGGGGAGGGAAAACTATTTGATTTTCTACTCTAGAGGAGCATCCCATGCTTAGGATAAACTCTCTCTAAAGCCTTAGAGGTGGTGAAAGGAAGAAAGGAAGAGATGAAGAAAAATGGGAGGGGTAGGGGTCCTTTTATAATGGAGGAATGAATCAAATTCGTATACAGGACATTTAGTGATGGTCATAAATGTCGTTGAAGATCCGCCACAAACATCGCTAAGGACAGCCCACCTGCTCACACTGCTGCTACGCTGGCGCGGGCCGTGTCGCCCACCTCTACACGCTAGACACTTGCAGGTGCTGATGCTACGTGCGTGCGCTCCTATGTTGCTTTGCATGTGCAGGGGCGCGTGCGTGCGCATGGTTGCCCTGGGTTGTGCCACGTGGAGCGATATGGGCTATCCATATTCTTTTCGTTGTGGGGGCTGCTACAGAGGTCAAATTGAGTCAATTTTCATGACGTTGGGCTACGATCGTCGATCCGAATCCATTTGCATGGTCGGATTTGTCATTTGAAGCTCCAAATTACATCACCTAGTCCCTTGGCCGTTGATCTTCCTCGTACTGCATATGGTGCTACGAGACTCTGATCGAGGCGATTTCGGAGGCATTGGACTCCGATTGTCATCTTGATCATATCCGTATGGTCGAATTGTCTATCTGAGGCTTTGAAATAAATATCCTTCTCTCCTGACCACAAAAAGGATGCAATTAACCTAAATTATATACAACTACTCTAAATGCAGAATGATGCATGCTATGTAATATTTATAACATGAAATGCAAATCTAAGCCTACGAACATTCATGAATAGGCATTTTACCCACAATAATTGTGTCTACATCGTACCTACCCCCATTCCTATCTTTTGCTAGTCCCTAGCAAAATTAAACTACATGCTATGTATAAAAATAGAATTAGGATTCGATTGCTTAGGCCTAAGTTGTTTATGAACAATTGAAAATTTCAACTATGGTCCTAAACAATGAAAACTCAACAATACCCTGGTGCCTGCCAGAATGTAGACCACCCAAGTCCTCACCTTATTTGAAAAGGGAAGATATATTTTTTTTATTTTTCTTATTTTCTAATTTTTTTGCACTTTTGGAGTTTGAGAGTTCCAAGATAACTTTTTACGGCTACCCGACCCACCCAAGACTCAAAAAGGACTCTAAGTGCTAAGCATCTAGTGAAGAGAGTGAAAGACTCACTAGGTGGCCATTGAAACGGACTTCGGGTTTCTACGACCCTAGGTGACCTTGCCTAAAGGTTTATCTTTTCAAACGGTAGCTTTCTCCCTACTTCTTTTATTTATGGGGTCAACACAAGGGCGAACCCAGTGTATATCTCCCCAGTTTATTCTACTTCCCCACTTTTTCCCTAAGTGTTTTGGGAATTATTATGCATTTTTGTGAGCTTGGCTCTGGACAAACAGCCAATGGGCTGTTACCCACAACAACTTGCCAGCCATACTTGTGTGAAATGTGGTTTTATTTATTTATTTTTATTTTCTCCTTTTTCTATTTTTTTCTTTTTCTTTGTTTTTTCTTTTTAAGTAGGTGGCTTCCCTGCTCTAAGATTTACCTAAAGGCAGTACAATGAAATTGGCCTTGTGGTTGGGCTCTGGATAACTGGTAGATGAGCTGTTACCACTAACAACTTGCCAGTCATACCACCCTAGATAGTTCATTAGCTACCCAATTTCCAAAGAAACCACCGAAAGGTGAGTCAGTGCAAAAAGTGTGTAGATGCTTAGGCTTAAAGTCCCCCCAAATCAGAGGGCGGGTTGATAAGTCATATACTTATCACCCCAATTTATTTACCAAATTAAAAATGAATTTGAATTGACAAGGACCCGAGATTAAGTCCACATTCGAGTGGACACCCAGGCTAATTAAGCCCGAATACCTGAAGAGTATAAGTGTTCAAGTCCTATTGTATCGTTTCCTAAAGTTAATAACTTCCAAAAGCCTAAGTTATCTCTTAATTCTTTTTTTTTCAAAAATTTCTTTTAAAGAAAATAAAAAAAATTCTACAAAGCTAACGAAATAATTTCAGGATTAAGTATCCACCCCCCCATGCCTAAATGATGTAATATCCTCATTGTAAAAATAAAGACATGAAAAGGGTGGAGTAAACAGAATATCACCTGAATACCATGAGAAATTCGATCAGCTCCGCATATAATGTGAAATATAAACACTTGCTAAATTTAATGCCTTCAGCTAGGAATAACATACATATAAGAAGGAAATTGAGAATTCACAAGTGTTGGTCAGAATCAAAATCAAAAGGTTGATCTTGAAACCCATCAGCAGAAGATGTCCACAGATGTGGACCAAGTTATGATGCAGACCCATGCCCCAAGGTCGAGTGGTTCTAAGGTTCTGGATGAAAATCACCCATAACTGAAGATTGTTGTATTTACAGGGCCGGGCCTGTGGTTTGGTGGTGTGCAACCCAAGACTAAAGTAGCAGACAATGGGTAGATTTGTTTCACTAGATTCAAATGTCCACTTAATGTTCAGCTCAGAAAAATAAACAGTTATTTCGAGCTTGGGTTGCACGTGAAAGATATCATAAGGGTCCTGGTAGAAAGTAGGTGGTTTCAGGTCAATAGGTACCCTTAGGTCCAAAATCAATGTTCCCTCAGAATTAGCCTCCCAAATTTTTATTTCAACAATTCTATCTTCCAACATCAAGGGTTCAGGCTTTGGGACCTCTAGCATATCATTCAGCCCATATGATTCTCCCAAGTCTAGAAATCGTGGGTGAATCAAGATTGACTTGGGCACAATGATCTCAGAAGTTAGCTCTTCGGGGTGCAGATGAGGAGTGGGGTCACTGATTGAATCATCAAGTAAATGAGGATTCGAATCCTCCAAGTTAGACCCAACCAAAGAAAAATCTTCAATGACTGGGCTATCAAATGGTTTGTCATGCTCCTCGAGCCCATTTGTCTCACTAAAATCATCTTTCTTAAGCTCAAGTGAGACTTCACTAAGAGATTCCTCACCCTCAGAATCAAAGAATCCATGATCCTCATTTATATGTCTTAAAATCATATGTCATTTCATGGTCCGTGAAGACATATTTTTCATCATTCCCCGACTCTAGGATCTCAGGTGAGAAACTCGATTCATCCTCAAAGGGTTGCTTTAGCCCAACCTGATCATCTCTAATCTCAGGATATGTATCCCCCCTGACAAGCGCTTGAGTGGGTTCAGACATTGGCTCTCCTGAAGGGGGTTCATCTTGAGAATCATCTGAAGATTTGATTAGGGCAACCACAAATTTCATCCTCAACCTTGACAACTTCCCAAGAAGAAACTCATCTAGGTCCCTATCCCTAACATTTTGGAGTAAATCCAATAAAGAGCTATTCAGCTCATCAATCATTTTTATCATAGGCTCCAATGCTTCAGTGCATGGTGTTGGCTGAGCTTCTAAAGATTGTATAGTGTTCCTCAAATTAGTCAACACCCTATCCTGGATCTGGTTCACCTGAACCGACTTGTTTGGTTTAGGTTTGGGTGCGTTCGAGTTAAATCCAGGGGAGTCAAGATATTGAGGTTCTTGGATCCCTCCCTGATAGTAGGTCATTTCAGGTTGTTTAAAGGTTGGTGGTGACCTATATTCAGCATAATTTTAGGGAGGGTAAGTGCTATAATCAGCATATCCTTCATTGTTGAAGATCTGGTTAGGTTGATCATCAAAGGATGGAGATCTATAATCATTGTAGCTCTGGAAAAGATAGTAATCATAGTCTTGTTGTCCAGGGTTAGGCCCTGGACACTGAGATCCAGATTCATATCCCCAATCAAAGTTATCCAGGCTAGTGGATGGGTAATCATAAGTTGAGTCGGGATAGTAATCATTTTCAGGATATGTGTTGGTAGGAGGGTAGGATTGGAAATGTGTGAAAGATGTGGAAGGATACATTGTGGAGTAGGAGGGAAAATAGAATAGAGAAAGGTGCCCTGCAGCACAATCAACCAAACCTATCCTTATGTGGGTAGCCTAAAGACCTACAGACTCCCAAGATCCGTCTTGAGATTATAAAGGATTTAGTCTACTTTTATCCGATCAATCCAACCAGTTAGTAGGAGGGACTGGGGAGAAGGTTCTTCCTTTGGCTTACGCCTCCGATTCCTATTGTACCCCCTAGTTGCGGTTGTTTGATGCTACTACCCTAGTTAGACATCAGATGGACCTGCAAAAGTAGATTAATCAAAAAAAACTCAGTCTGAGCCTCGAAGAGCGAATCCATCCTTAAGGCCAACGTCTACTAAGTTTTAATTAGGTTTGGGATGATTGTGCTCTTGGAATGTGATGGGCCCTTTAGATGGGTTGTGCCCTTAATGATCAGCTAAAATGTGTGTGCGTGAACAACCAGGGTTTGCAAATAAGGTTATTTGATGATGTGTCTTTTAGGGTTTAACCTTGTTTTGTAGCTTTTAGGGTTTACTCTTAGGTATATTCAATCAAGTTTAGGAGAACACTCCAAGTTTTGAAAGCATGGTTGTAGATATGTTCCTTGAAAAAAAATCTAAAATAATGTGGAGTGCCTAGTTTAGCCCTAAGAATCAACCCTAAGTGGCAAGCTACTTGATGGATCGCTTTTATCTTAAGTGGTGCGGCCCAAATAGTTCAATCAATTGGCCTATTGCACCACTTAGTTAAGGCACACAGAAATGTTTTACCTATTCAGATTTTTACTCACTTATTTGTGTGTTGAGTTAAGTGTACCAGGTCCATAGGTTAGATCCCGGTTAAGTGGTAGAATCCATGTGATTGTGCGCCTTAGGGTGAGAAGTTGCGGGTGTTAAGTATGTAGCTTTCAGAAAATCCCACAAGAGAAGAGTATTTTTTTTGTTTTTGATATATGTGGGGTGAGATGAGTGGAGGTGCCAAACAAACAACCAAATCTATCCTAGGGTTTATAAAAAGCACCTAAGTTGATTTGGGTTTGAGTTATTAGTGTGGTGAAATGAACTAGTGGGTGGGAGTGGTGGGGATAAACTTACAAAACCTTCATCTGCACTTTTCTCCGATCTAGCTGCTCTGGCCCGCCTCGGATGAGTACCTGCAATCACAATAAAATCAGAGAAAAAGTGTGATAAAAGTTAGGTAAGGCAGAAAAACACAAAAAAAAATCAAAGAGCATTGCCTCTTGATGCGTCCATTTTAATGGACTATTGTTACACCTAAGTAATTCAATTCTAACCTTGTATGTTGGTTAATAATTACATTAGGTCATTAAATAAGTACATGCACCATTACTTGAGTTTTTATCTATTTTATTACATTCTATAATTTAGTATGTAATTATTTTACGTTTTGTTGTTGTAGGAATAAATTGCAAGAGCTGAGGGGGGGTGAATTAAATTCTCCCCTCCCCAACAGTCGCCGACCTCAACTAAGTCTTCCGGCCGGCCTCAACAGCTCCTCAACAACCGCCGGCCAAAATTAGTAAAGGGATTTGAAAATCCCTTGAGAGGTGGAGAGAGGAGATAAAATAGGGATTGCACAGGAGAGGAGGGATCTTTGGGTCCTTCCTCCCCCTTGAGGGGATATCCACCTTCCCCACCGTGGAGAGGGCGAACCCTGTGAGCACTACGTGCACTGTGCCAAACATTCCATCACCTGTGCACCCATGCCACCATGCCATCACCGCCTGCCCTTGCACTGTTGCAGGTGCACACCCACACACCCGCGCCACCCCGCCATCACCACCTGCAGGTGCGCCTTCAAGCCTGCAGGCGAACCCATGCCCGTAGGCGCTACACGCCTTCACCCACGCCCATACGCACCCTCTGTAGACGGCCCTTGTGCCTTCTACCCTACAGGTGCAGCCACCTCCAGTGCCTTCGTGTGTCCAACCAACGTTGCACCCACCGCCCGCAAGCGCTCACACCTTTCCAGCCTCACCGCCCTTCAATCCTGCACCTGCGCCATCGCCTGTGTCCAACCAATGCCTCCAGCCAGGTGCCTGCAGGCACAACCCTCTCCAGCGCCATCCTGCCTGCAGCGTGCCCTCACCACCAGCGCTCCAACCGCAGGTGCTGCAGGCGCTCACAGCCCGTGCGCGCCCTCTGTAGACCACCCTTGCATCATCTGCCTGCAGGCACCCCTTCAAAGCCACTGGTCCACAGCCGCGCCTTGCAGGCGCGTCAAAGGACCACCACCAGTGCCTTGCGCTCCCGCGAGCCCAGCATGCAGCCGTAAGGGTTGCAGCAGTTGGGTGCCCGCACATCCACGTGCGGCTATTCTCCTCCTCCAACAGGCTGGCGGCCATCCTCCTCCATCCGGCCACCGTCGGCCACCTCCGGCCGCCACGTCATTGCCGTTGCATAGCCCTCGTTGAGCACACCTCCCCGTCGACTTTCGCCACCGACCGTGCACGGTCGCACACGTGAGGAAGAGAGAGGAGAAATCCTCTATTTTTATTTCAATTAATAATTACATTCAATGCCATTGCAAATTTTATATTAATATTTTATTCAGGCCACATTGCATTGATGCACTCAGACTTTCTTGAAATTACTTTACTTATGTTATGTGCATAATTCTACCTTGAATTTCAAATCAGAATTGCATGAAAGTTGAATTTACATGATAAGCCATTACTTATGCATCATACACATATTTTTGGAGCTTAATTCCAGAAGTGAAAATTGCATAAATACCCCTGAACCTTTAAGGAAATTGCAAGCTTCATTTAAAATAGCATATTCCTCGCATTAAAGTTGCAGAAGAGTCTGCGAACTGTGTATTCCTTGACTCATGAATTTATTGGTCTATTCGTCCCTGTGGATACGACATCCTTTATTATGGTTTAAATTCATATCTATGTTAATTTTTGATTGAGAGATTTCCACCACATTAATTACGACGACATATCCTCTTTTGATATCATAAGAAAGCGAAAATCTCTCTATCAAATTGGCGCCGTTGCCGGGGAGGCAACAGACGCAATAGATTACGTTATTATTATTTTTGAATATTCTGAGTTGTGCAGTTATCTGATCATTTTTTTTTGTTATTGTGCGAGGAATCTGACATGGCAATAGGCGCAGCAGAGTGACGACATTGAACTTGAACAATGTGTACGGAGGAGATGATCTTTTTGGTTGACCTTGTCGCCACCTGGAGGCCAGCAACAGGAACATGTGGGCCTTGATCCCATGAACATAGGCTTAAGGAGGAACCTATTTTTGATTTAGTCAGTAGAGCTTAGTTTAGATTTAGTTTAGATAGACATTAGAATTTAATTTCTGTCTTTTAGACCCTTGTCAGGTATTTTTGGGAACGTGTTCCCATTGTTTCTTTGTTTCTTATAGCTCTTGTATGTGGGAGCATATTTTCGGGAGCATGTTCCCATTTATTTAGATTATAGGACTATTCAAATTATTTGAACTGCATGTTTGTTAGTTAGTTAGATTAGGTATGTTTGCTTATTAGTATTATTAAAAAAAAAAATCGAACTGCCTACTAGAAGTTGCATATCTAGAGGACGACCATCTAGGACTGAATGAGCAGCATCTAGTTTATTTTTACTGCATTGCATTCATTATTGCACGAAGAAAGTTGGGGTAAGGTACATCTTCTCTTAAGCATCAATTACCTGTCATGCATCTGCATTGAACCTAAATCTATGACCACTAAAGTGCTTGAATCAAATTAATTCAGTGATCACTTTAAAAATTGGGACTGCTAAGAGGTTGGATCTTAAAAATCCGTGCCTAAAATTATGTGCAAAAGGATCTTGTTTGCGAAATTTCAAAACTCAAAACACGATCGTATGTTTGCACACCTGAGACATTGTGCACCTCACACATAAGGTCACTAGATAAATTTCTACCTCTCCTCTTTTGCACCACAAGGGAAGTTAGTCGAAAATCAACAAGCCTATCTAGCAAGTTACTTCAGTTCCTCGTGTGTGGGCTCGATTCGAGACTTCCATCCCTTGCGAGTAGGTTATAGGCACCAGCGAAGGTCGGCCTAGGAAGCGTAAGTTGTGCAAAACTTATTTGGCCACCAACTAAACATTTAATTCTAAGACCTACAATCTACTAAAAATAAGATCCCACTGAATTTGTGTTTGGTTTGACAGTACAACTCTCTAGGAAGTTTCTGCTCGTGTTCTGAATTCTTCTAAATCCTAAGAGAGTTAAAACTGTTTTGCTTAAAGAAATGGATCACCCGTACTCTTATCATTTAGATTATCAGAGTCAATACTTCCCATCTTTTAATCAAGATTCCATGCCCCGAGTGTATCCATCCTTTGATGGGTATATTGACAATTCATGGGATCATTCTGATTCTTATCCTAGGAGTATTGGCTTGATAACTCCCACTTTTGAGCAGAGCCTAGGAGCGGGATTTTCCAACCTTGAAATCCCTACTTCCATGCAAACACCAAACCCTCCCACCCTTCATGATTTTTCGTATCAAGGTTGGACCGATACCCCTAGGCAACCAGAGCCTGAAATTGACTATCCTCCCCAACTTGATAATAGTAGCATCTCCTCTTTTATGATAGAAATGCAAAAACAACAAAAGGAAATGATGGAATCAATGGGAGATATGTTGAGGAATAGTCAATAGTTAAATGAAGAAATAAGACAGCTTAGCTACACGCTTCCTAGTAATTCTGATCCCTACCCAGACGACCATGATCATGCAAATAATTTTGAGGAAACTAATGACAATAGGGATCCAGTTTTATGTAGCTATCACTTAGACTCTCCCAATGAGACACGGCCACTAGAGGAAAACGATCATAGTGATTATCCACCCGAGCTATATTGGAGTCAAAAGTAAGGGAAGATAGTACCTCTTGAGGACCTTGACCCCAAAGACAGTATTCTCCATACCCCTACCAACCTAGGTCAAGGTTGTATTGTTCCTATCACTTCCCCTATTGATTATCTGGTGGAATCCCATTCTACCCTTAGTGAGCCTACTCCTGACTCTCCATGTAGGGAATCAACACATACCATTCAGCATCCTGAGGATTTAAATGCACCCAATGAAGGTGACCCTAAGGGAATAGAGGATGATCAATTTTGGTCTTAGGGATATGAAGAGTCTATTTTAGAGGATGATGATGCCCCAATAGAGGAACCTGGACTGAAAATCTAGAGTGAATCACAAGGGAATTATTTATTATTTGAGGATTTACCTCCAGAGGATATAAATACTATGGTGAAATCCAGATTCCTCCCTTCTTTTGAGAGTCATCCTCCATCAAATAGGAGTTGCTATTAGGGGAGGAAAAACAAAATAGTGAGAAGCCTAGGGGAGACTCTCAGGGACAAAAAACGTCAATTAAGGATTTATACCCCGAGAAGAATAACGAATTCAGTGATACAGGCTTGCTCCAAAACATTAAGACTGATCCTCCTTTAGGAATAGTTAAGGATACTGATCCAACTCCTAATGAATCACATATGCACCCCGACAAAAATTTGAGTGAACCAAATGAATCCGGGGATGAGTTGAATGATAATGATTCCAACATTTTGACCCTACCATCAAAGAGTTGTAATTTGGAGTCTACCCTTGATTCAAATATGACTCCAATCATTAATGCTAGGCAGGGTAACGTTCAATTGTCTACAACTGTTAGGGAGTGTACACAATCTGAATCATTGTTGGAATTGGACCTAACATCGACTAAGCCCTCATTGGACTTAACCATTACCTTCCCACACTACAAACAGCCCTTATACTCCCTAACCGATCCTTGGCTCAGATCTCTGCTCATGTACTTTCTTTCTAGAGAACATATCAGGCCAATACATCCTCGGGTAGAATGGCAAGTGTGGATTGATGCTTGTACTTTTACTCTCGCCACTCAAGGGTTTGAGCTATTAATGTATATATCTTTTAAAACCCGTCCTGCTTTGGAGGATCCTTATTATCCTTCACTTATTCCGTTTCGGGAGGTCCCTTTTCATATTCTTTTATTATTCTTAGACCTCCCAAGGTAGCCAACGAGGTTCTTCGCTTTCATATCTTCTGGCGAGCATTTAGTATTACGTTGCATTATTAGCTCGCCAACATCCATGGTTACCTGTTTTCTAGGCCTGCACTGTTATGCATATTTTTACGGCTTAACCTTTTCTATCTGGAACCTGACTTATAGGTTCTTTCTAAGTCTGGCTGCTGACAGAAAATGCAGCACTTGTTGGGAGGCAACCCAGCGGCTGGAATAACACCATTATCAGGTGATTTCTTTCCTTTCTCCCCTTGTTTTAATTTTACAATGAGGACATTGTAGGATTTAGGCATGGGGAGGTGCATTTTGCATTTTAGGAAGTATTCATGCATTTAGGTTAGCATATAAAAAAAATTCTCTTTTCTTGAGCTAAATGGGTTAGTCCCTAGCAAAATACTTTTGTCATTGGAGGTTTTTTCCTGAATTATTTCTTAAGTTTAGAATCAAGTACATTTATTTTACGTGCACGTAGACTTGGTAATGGATCCTTGGGGAAAACCAATAAGCATTTGTAGTCTACTGAACCCTTGGACAGTTCATAGGGAGTCAGGCATACTATCTTCTAGTAGATCCACCTCATATTTGTGAGATGAAAGTAGAGAGATTACTGGTGCGCTAAGTCTAGTGTAAGGACTCTTAAGTTTTGGACAATTAGAGGATGATACTTTAGAGTTAGGCATTGTTTTCGCTCTTTGTTCCTGTGTGCGTACTTTGTGTGAATTCCTGAGAGTCACCAAATAAGGCAGATACACAGAGATTGAGTCTTAATAAAGCTATGACTATGGTGGATGATTATGACCGTCCTTCATAGAGTCTTCGGCCAAAGGAGGGTAATAGTGTCAAAGGTCAGAAATACGCCTATCCTATCCATTCCTTTCAGGTGCTGAGAATAGGCACTTCCACCAAATAAGTCACACAATTTCCTCTTGACCATCATCATCCCTAATAATGCCTCATAAATAAAAGTCTATATCATGTTGTGTTGATTGAAAAAGAAACAAAAACAAAAAGAAATAAAAAAAATAATTAAAAGAAAAGAGAAGAAGAAAAGAAAAAAAAAGAGAAGAATAAGAAAAGAAAAAAAAGAAGAAAAGAGAGAAAAGAAAAAGAAAGAAAAAGTCTAAGTTTATAATGTAACATTGTTTCTGAGGCAACAAAATGCCTGTCATGTTCCACCAAATATGACCCATACCTACCTTTTAGTATTTCAGATCGCACGAATACTGGTTGAGGACTCTGACTTAGTTGTAGAGTTATTAGGACTTTAATTGAAGTGTGGATGCTATGTAAGGCCACCAAACAGTGAGTACAATTACTAAATCTGGCGAGATTTGTGATCTTAGAAAGAAAAGAGTGAGAGCCCAGGAACATCAAGAGAGCACAATTTTTAGCCTCTCTCTGAGTTGACTTGTCTAATAGTCTAGATATCTAGAGTCTGTAGTACTAGACTACATGTAGCACCAGATGAGTGTGTGCCACCAAATACAAATCCATTCAACTCGATATCTCCTACCTAAGCCAAATGCTGGGGTCAAATTATAGATTATCTTCTGCTTTATCCCTGAGGGAAGTAGTTGCCTATCCCGACAGCAATATTAACCAAGGATGAAGTACGAACTCCCAATGCGAATTGGCTCTTTCACTTGGATCTGTTACCTAGGCTATCATCACTTCACATTTGTCTGGATCTCTAAAGTTTTGAAATAATAATAGAAGAAATCTTCTGATCACTTCTATTATTTTTCATTTTTGCTAGGGACTAGCAAATCTTAGGCATGGGGGTATTTGATGAGTCTATTTTAATGGACTATTATTACCCCTAAGTAATTCAATTCTAACCTTGTATGTTGGTTAATAATTACATTAGGTCATTAAATAAGTACATGCATCATTACTTGAGTTTTTATCTATTTTATTGCATTCTATAATTTAGTATGTAATTATTTTACGTTTTGTTGTTGCAGGAATAAATTGCAAGAGCTAAGGTGGGGTGAATTAAATTCTCCCCTCCCCAACAGCTGCCGGCCTCAACTAAGTCTTCCGGTCAGCCTCAACAGCTCCTCAACAACCACCAGCCAAAATTAGTAAAGGGATTTGAAAATCCCTTGAGAGGTGGAGAGAGGAGATAAAAGAGGGACTGCACAGGAGAGGAGGGATCTTCAGGTTCTTCTTCCTCCGCCTTTAGGGGATATCCACCTTCCCCACCGTGGAGAGGGCGGACCCTGTGAGCACTACGTGCACTGTGCCAAACCTTCCATCACCCACGCACCCGCGCCACCGCGCCATCACCGCCTGCCCTTGCACTGTCTGTAGGCACGCACCCATGCACCCACGCCACCGCGCCATCACCACCTGCAGGCACGCCTTCAAGCCCATAGGTGCCCCTTCAAGCCTGCAGGCGAACCCACGCCCACAGGCGCTGCACGCCTTCACCCGCACTCGTACGCACCCTCTACAGACCGCCCTTGTGCCTTCTGCCCCACAGGCATAGCCCCCTCCAATGCCTTCGTGCGTCCAACCAGCGCTGCACCCACTGCCCGCAAGCACTCACACCTTTCCAGCCTCACCGCCCTTCAAGCTTGTGCCCACGCCATCGCCTGCATCCAACCAACACCTCCAGCCTGGAGCCCGCAGGCACAGCCCTCTCCAATGCCATCCTGCCTGCAGTGCGCCCTTGCCACCAGCACTCCCATCGCAGGCGCTACAGGCGCTCACAGCCTGTGCGTGCCCTCTACAGAACGCCCTTGCGCCTTCTGCCTGCAGGCTCCCCTTCAAAGCCATAGGTCCACAGTCGCGCCTTGCAGGCGCTGCAAAGGACCACCACCAATGCCTTGCACACGTGCGAGCCCAGCGTGCAACCGCGCGGGCTGCACCAGTTGGGTGCCTGCGCATCCACGCGTGGCTGTTCTCCTCCTCCTCCAATAGGCCGGCGGCCATCCTCCTCTGTCTGGCTGCAGCAAACCACCTCGGGCCGCGGCGTCATCGCCGTTTCGTAGCCCTCGTCGGGGTGCACCTCCCCGTCGATTCTCGCCGCCAACCGTGCATGGTCGCACACGCGAGGAAGAGAGAGGAGAAATCCTCTGTTTTTGTTTCAATTAATAATTACATTCAATGCCATTGCCAATTTTATATTAATATTTTATTCAGGCCACATTGCATTGATGCACTCAGACTTTCCTGAAATTACTCTACTTATGTTATGTGCATGATTCTACCTTGAATTTCAAATTAAAATTGCATGAAAGTTGAATTTACATGATAAGCCATTACACATGCATCATACACATATTTTTGGAGCTTAATTCCTGATGTGAAAACTGCATAAATACCCCTGAACCTTTAAGGAAATTACAAGCTTCATTTAAAATAGCATATTCCTCGCATTAAAGTTGCAGAAGAGTCTGCGAACTGTGTATTCCTTGACTCGTGAATTTATTGATCTATTCCTCCCTGTGGATACGACATCCTTTATTGTGGTTTAAATTCAAATCTATGTTTTTTTTTTATTGAGAGATTTCCACCACATTAATTACAACGACATATCCTCTATTGATATCATAAGAAAGAGAAAATCTCTCTATCACCTCCTCGGTAATGGTGCCAAAACGATGTGGGCACGCTTCACGAATTAAAAATCAGGGTTTGGAGGACCCATCGTCATAGCACGCAAAATGCGTCTATCAGATAAATTTTATAATCGAAACTCGAAAAGTGAGTCTTGGGTCGAACACGGGGAGGCGAACGTTTTGTTTTGAAAATCCGTGTTTCTCTTTTAATTGTTTTTGGTCATCTTTATCTTTTCTAATATTTTTGATATTTTAGCAAGCAAGAGATCAGATCAATGGCTTCTAGCTAATCTACTTGCAACAATATAAGAGAGAGAGAGAAAGAGAGAGAAATAATCATCTATTTATAAACGAATGTTTATTACACTACGAAAGCGGAAAATCTACACTACGAAAGCATGAAAAGATAGAATGAGGTGTGAGAAATCCCCTTCGATGGTCGCTCGGAGGATGACTCGCTCTGACGTCGCCTGGAGGAAGGTGGTGAGGAGCAGGATGAAGGAGGATGGAGCCGGAGGACAGAGGATGGGGCAGGACGGCGTCGTGGCGAGGACCTTCTTCCTGAGGGGCAATGAAAGGACAGCCACGAGATGCTCCAAGAATGGGGATGAGGGGAGGGAAAACTATTTGATCTTCTACTCTAGAGGAGCATCCTGGGCTTAGGACAAGCTCTCTCTAGAGCCTTGGAGGTGGTAAGAGGAAGAAAGGAAGAGATGAAGAAAAATGGGAGGGGTAGGGGTCCTTTTATAATGGAGGAAAGAATCAAATTCGTATACAGGACATTTAGTGACGGTCATAACGTCACTGAAGATCCGATGCAGTTGCTGAAGATAGCCCACGCGCCCACGCTGCCGCTGCGCTGGCACGAGCTCCATGTGCCATGTCGCGTGCCTCCACGCGCTATGTGCATGCACCCGTGCTGCTATGCACGTGTGTGTGCATGGGCGGCCTGGGTTGTGTCACGTGGCGTAATCTGGGTCGTCCATCTTCTTTTCTTTGTAAGGGCTACTACAGAGGTTGGATTGAGTCGATTTTCACGCTGTTGGGCTGCGATCGTCAACCCGAATCCATCCGTGCAGTTGGATTTGTCATTTAAAGCTCCAAATTACATCACCTAGTCCCTTGGCCGTTGATCTTCCTCGAACTGCATATGGTGCTACGGGACTCCGATCGAGGCAATTTCAGAGGCGTTGGACTCCAATCGTCGTCTTGAATAGATCCGTACGACTGGATTGTCAATCCGAGGCTCCAAAATAAATATCCTTCTCTCTTGACCACAAAAATGATGCAATTAACCTAAATTATATACAGCTACTCTAAATGCAGAATGATGCATGCTATGTAATATTTATAACATGAAATGCAAATCTAAGCCTAGGAACATGCATGAATAAGCATTTTACCCTCAATAATTGTGTCTACATTAGCAATCAACTTGCCCATATGGAAAATCCTCACCAACTTGGTGCACTTCCTTCACTACCTTGCCTATTTTTAATAACGTGCTGAACCAGAGGCGCGCTATGAACCCAAATCAGGGCCAAGCTCACTTTGTTTATCAGGTCCCTTCTACTCCATCACCCGATGGGATGGAGGCTTCGACATTATATGTGGGTTACCAACAGCAAGCACCTCTTTTACCCACACCAAACCAGAACCAGGCGGGATTGAATTCTGTTACTACCTGTAGTGGCAAAACAACACAGGACCCGCCTCATCCAAGCCACTCCCAGCCTGGTAATACAAACCCTAACCCTAAGATAGTCATCCAGAATACTCTATCCCAGATCAAGAACCTGGACCCATTCTATAGGAGCCATCTAAGGTTCCATTTCCCGAGGCCTTGACCAAGGGAAAATGGACAACCAAAACTGTGCACCTGAGGACCTGGTTAAGCTCTTTAAGCAATTCCATATAAACATCCCCTTGATAGATGTGATACACCATGTACCGGCTTATGCAAAATTTCTGAAAGATGTGTGTATACCTAAGCATAAGCTACGAACCAAAGGCGAATCCAATCTTACTGACGGAGCAAGCCAGCTCCATCATTTTGAGCAAACTCCTGCCTAAGGCAAAAGACCCAGGCACCCTTCTGATCTCCTGTGCAATCGGTGATATATAATTCGACCGAGCTTTATTGGACTTAGGAGCCTCCATAAATTTGATACCTACATCCCTACTAGACTACTTCGAGGAATCCGAGCTTAAACCAATAGAAATGACTTTATAGCTAGCCGATCGATCAATTAAGTCACCAAAAGGAATTCTCGAGGATGTCATAGTTAGGGTACATGATTTCTATTTTCCAATGAATTTTATTGTCTTAGACATGGATGCTTCTGAGAATGTGAAGAATACACTGATCATACTAGGGAGACCCTTTCTGGCCATTGCTAGGGCTAATATCAATTGTGAGGAGGGCCAAATTGAATTAAAATTTGGGAGCAAGACACTAAAGATCGACATCTTTAAAGCCCAACAAGGAATTAATTGCGAAGTCATAGAACAGATTTGTAATATCGAAGCTGTGGTTGACGACTTTATCAAGGAAAACCCGACTATTTCTGATCAACCACAAGAGGATCAAAACTCACAATAAGAGGAGTCCGAACTTACCCTAGACACATCCATAGCTCCTTCTTTTGCTCCCGACACACACCCTGAACCACCCACTGCTGCTGACAACCCGATTATGGAATTAAAGCCTCTTTCCGACCATCTCAAATACGTCTTTTTGGGTTCTAATCAGATGTTTCCTATAATTATCAACTGCCGACTCATACCTAATTAGGAAACACGCCTGATTTCTGTTCTCCAGCAACATCAGAGAGCCATTGGATGGAGCTTCGATCATCTGACTAGTATCAGCCCTTCATACTGCACACATCACATATACACCGAAGAGGGCGCACGACCATCCCATGAAATGCAGAGACACCTAAATCCAAATCTGTAGGATGTCATGAAAAAGGAGATCATCAAGTGGTTAGATGCAGGGATCATCTACCCGATCTTCGACAGTCGGTGGGTAAGCCCAATCCTAGTTGTGCCTAAGAAGGTAGGGCTCACCATCATTACGACTGGAACTGGAGAAACCATATTGACCCGTATAGCAAACTTGTGGAGAGTTCGCATTGATTACAGAAGACTCAATTCCTCCACGAAGAAGGATCATTTCCCACTACCGTTCATTGATCAGATTCTCGAGAAACTAGTGGGAAATCAATTGTTCTTCTTTTTTGATGGGCACTCCAGTTACAATCAAGTCGCAATCCATCTCGAGGACCAAGAGAAGACCACCTTCACCTACCCTTCGGAACATACGCATTCTGAAGGATGTCGTTCGGTCTCTGCAATGCACCCGCCACTTTCCAGCGGTGCATGCTTGCCATATTCTCAGATATGGTAGGTGAATACCTTGAAGTCTTCATAGATGACTTCTCGGTATTTGGTGAATCATTTGATGATTGCCCCTGCACTTGGACCAAATCCTCAGGCAGTGCATCGACATGAACTTGGTTCTTTCTTGGGAAAAGAGACACTTCATGGTACCTAAGGGAATTATCCTAGGACATCTCATCTCTAAAAAAGGCATCTAGGTTGATCAACCCAAGGTGAATTTGATTTCAAAATTCCCTATGCCTAGCTCGATCAAAGACATCCGATCCTTTCTGGGGCACATCGATTTTTATCGTCGATTCATTCCTGATTTTTCCAAAATCGCATGCCCCCTGATTAATCTTCTATCTAAGGATGTCCCCTTTGAAATCTCCAAGGAGTGCGCTCAGGCATTTGAGATCCTGCATGATCGAGTTACCCAAGCACCTAGCCTACAGTCCTCTAATTAGTCTCAACCCTTTGAGATCATGTGTGATGCATCTGATTATGCTGTAGGGGTGGTACTTGGACAGAATATAGACAAGAAACCCGTGGTCATCTACTACGCTAGCAAGACACTTGACGAGGCTCAACCTAACCATACAGTTACTGAGAAAGAGCTGCTAGCCGTAGTATTTGCCCTAGAAAAATTCGGATCATATCTTTTTGTGCAGCAATCATAGGTCTTTTAATTGACCTAGATTAGGCTAGGACTTAGCATAAGTTAGGGTAATTCATGCATGCATAATCACTACTAGTACCTTTACTGCTTTCTTTTAGCTATGCATAAAATAATGCTATAATGTACTAATTAGGTGCATTATGTCAATTGTAGGTAATAAGCTGATCAAAAGCTAGATCTAAAGCTAGATCTAAAGCTGGATCTGAAGAATAAAGAATAACTGGCATTGCAGCAGAGCTAGAGTAGAAGACCTAGATTAGATGTAGTAGATAACAATGTAACGGAGTTAAGGTATGCTATTCTATTAAGTAGGAATAATGCAATAATTTTTTTTTTTAAACAAATAAAGCAATAAATTATGAAGAACTTAGGTTCATCCTAGCCCTAGGACAGCCTAGAAGCTTCCCAAGCCTTAGCCACCCTTAGATTAGGTCACCGCACCCTAGGAAACCTTAAAACCCTAATTCTAGCCTCTATCTGGATGTCCAGATGAGTTATAGGATGTCTAGAACCCTTAGCCAACTCCCGCACACCTTAAACCCACTTCTGCAGTGTTATTGAATGTCTAGACACTTGGTCAGACATCGAATTTCTGCAGAATACCCAAGACAGAGCCTAGAATCCCTCCTAACTTTGATTGGACGTCTAGACAACAAGTCTGGATTTCTGATTTTTCACTATATGACGTCTAACACTATTATTAGACGTCTGAAACTGCTCTCTAGTTCCTATTTTTGAATTCAAGCTTGGATCTTGAATTCCTAGGCCCCTAAACCCAATTCCAACCCCATAGGAACTTAAATTAAGGTACCTTAACCCTAGTACATCACCTCTAGACCTCCCTAAGGACCTAACTAGGCCCTCACTAAACCTAATTGACTTGGATCATAGTCAATTTCATCAGCCTATTCAAGTGGACTCATTAAGTCCAATTGAGCCCAGATCTCAGCACACACTGTCCAATTGGACTCAGTGAGAGTCCAATTGACCTAGACCTGACTTAATTAAGTTATTTTACTCTCAATTAGGTTTCAACACACCCAATTAAACTTATATTAAGTTTAATTGCACTTTACCTAAGTGAATTAGGGCTCACAACCCTAATTTGAGACCTACCTTAACCTAAACCCACTAGAACCTAACCTAATCAACCTAGCCACCTAATCTTCGACCCACACACACCCACACACATCATCCACATGAAAATACCTAGCCTAGAGTTCTCTAGAACTCTCTACCATGTGTTGTTGCCTTGGTTGCTAAATTGAATGGCTCTTGGTTGTTAAAATTAGCAACCAAGAGCCATTCAATTTTTAGATCCACATTTGGTGGATCTAAAAACCACCATCCATCCTCTCTCTCACTCTCCCACGAGCTCCAACCATAGGCATCTCTAGAGAATTCCATAATTCTCTAGAGAGCTTCCTTTAGGTCTATAAAAAGACCTAAGGGGTGGCCATTTGCACCCATTCACTCATGGCTCCATTTTAGCTTAGCTTCATTCCACTTCCACTCCACCTTCATGAGTAGCTTCACCATGGCCACCACCATCTCCATGCCAAGATGTTGGATCACCTCCTCAACCTCTCTCCAAGGGCTGACCTAAACACCCTTGCTCGCCCCTCCTCCTCTCAGCCATGTCAAAGGCCATCGAAGCCCACCTTTGAATGCCCTTAGTTCTGATAGATTAGATTATAGTTCTTCATAGTTTTACTGCTTTATTTACTATTTAATAGTGTAGCTCTAAATTCTCCCCCAATGATGCATGCATAATTCCCCTTAGATTCATGTATGCAATCATTTTCTGCTAGCTAGATTTATGTTTTCAAGCATTCTTCTACAAGCCTTCCATGAGCTTTATGTTGCAAACACCATCATGAATCAATGAAAATCTTTTTCTATATATATATATCTATTTGTGAAAATCACCATGAGCCTTGTTGCAATATTTTTGTGTGATTGAAGTTGCATGTTTTAATTTCTGATATTTTGGCAACTAAGCATGTCGTGCATAAATACGAACTTAGCATAAATCGACATGCGATTTTGAATAAGTAGAGCAAGCGAGATCAATTTCAAATCTACATTTCCATAAACGCCTCCCAGAGATGAATGACCGGGACTCAAGTCTCGTTATCTTACAAAATTATATTTGTTGATTATATTTCGCAACTGTACTATGATGCATTTTTTTATTAAATACGCACTTTACGATCCCAACAAATGGTGCTATTACTGGGGAGGCAACGGAATTGATTAAAATCCTTTGAGCTTTTAGTGACAAATATTCCTCTGCTTGTTTGTTGGATGTGCAAGAAAGCAGGAAAAACAGGATCTGCACACACATCGGGCGCAAAAAAATCATCAGCTGCACATCTCCTCTTAGATTAGGATTTCCCTTTTCTGAACCCTAGGTTAGATTTCCTTTTAGCAATTTCATTTGAAAAAAATAGCCTATTTATTTTTATGAAAAAAAAATCAAAAAAATATCTAGGTAGTTAGATTAGGTCTCTGTTTGAATCTTAGGTTAGTTTACTTGAAAAAAGAAATTTATTTGAAAAAAATTTTTCCTTCAAAATAAAAGTTCAAAAGTTTTTGAAAAAAAAAATATTTTGGTGGAAAGTTTGAATTTCAAATTCAAACACTTTTTCAAAAGCTTCCCCACCGCCCTTTGATTTTTGGCCAGGTTTCAAATTCTGATTTAAAAATTCAATTGCCAAAAAATAAATGAGTGAAAAATTCTAAAATTCGAGCTAGACCTTCTTTTTTAAACCACCTTCTACACGACACCATTCATTTGAAAAAATTTTAAGTACAAAATTTTTAAAAATTCACGAAGTGTAAGGAAGTTAGACTATTCCAAATTTGAAAATTTTCAAAATTCAAAAAGCAATTCTAAGCAATCCATGAATCTGTTTTGACTAAAAATGGTGGGGTTTGAAAGCTGATCTCATTGGCTTTAATTCCCATATCTTTCCTAAATTTTTGAAGGTCATCTGATATTGTTTCAAAGCAGAAAATCGACCAGGGTCAAAATTCCAGATCTGACCCGTTGACATTTAAAATTCTCTAGAAATTTGGTTGAAACAATAAAAATTACAGAAAGATATTCTCTGAAAATACAATTGATAAAGGAATCTCCTTGCCAAATTTCAACTTATTTGGGTTCCAATTTTTGCCATAGAAGTATTTTAATTTCGTGGTCTACTGAAAAAAAGAAAAAAACCTAGAATTGCATGAACCCTAGGTTATACCTTTAGGGTTACATTCTGGAGACCACATTTAGGCTAGCCTAGACTTAGTCAAGTCTAGTGTTTAGCTGATGAGCTTGGTCACCTTGTGGGTCACTCACCACAAACCCCAACTGAAGAAAAATGGGCTCAAATTAATTTTAAAACATGTAAGCAAACCCGAATTCGTGTCGTACTACTGGGTGGCTTCAACCTTTCTAGCTGAACCTGGTAACTAAGTTTGCAGGGTATTGTCAAGCGACTGCAGCTCAGGGGTAACAGAACCGGAGGTGTGAGCTAAAGGAAGAACCTTCCCCTTAGTCCCCTCATAACTAGACTGGCTGGGTTAGCTTGAGAGGCAAGAATCACTTTCAGTCGATTGTACGACGAATTTTTCTTCAGGAATTCGAACTTAAAATGAAAAATCTGGTCATCCGATCATATGGACTATCTGATTGACAGAGCCTTAGCCTTGTCTGGCTTGGCTACACCAACCCAAGGGTTGGGTGGTGTATGCAAGGAAGGAGGTCACTCAGACCTTGACTAGTTGGACCTTGGGAGCCGCTCCCAAGGAGGCGAGTCGCCTTGCCCGGATCATCTTCTCCCCCACCTTTTTCTTCCACTCGCTTAGCCGCAATGGCTAACCCTAGATTTAGACCTAATCAGGATCCAGAAGAGCTGGACCACGGGCTTATTTGAGAGCCTAGGTCACTGAATCAGCTCAACCTTGGGATCAGAACCCAAGGTGGCGAAGATGACTTTTCGCTTTGCCTGATCCTTCTTCTCAAGTTATCGAAATGATTAATCCATATCCTGACCCTGGATATTATGACCCATACCAGTCGGTCCCTCAAAGGACCGCGTCTTATAACCAAGGGTATGGATTTCACACTCCTGCTTCTCACACATGTAATATTCGTAGACCTGATTCACACCCTGGAACCCCTGAAGAACTTCCAGTGCATATGTGACTGCATTATAGAATACAGAGAGCTATAGCTAGCATTAAGGACAAGGCCGCATCCTATCTACATGAAATCTAACCTATCACTGAGCCGAATCAAAGGCAAAGCTGGATTCCGTATCAACAAGCTGTGATGGAGATCCTTTAGGGAACAGCAGGGATAACAAGGCTAATTGGACAAAATCGGGAAACTCAAGAAGTACTACTTTTGAGATATCAAGCGGAAAATAGCCTTGAAGACCTTGAAGAATCTGAAACGACTACACCGGACAAACACATAGGAGATTCTCAAGAGCAGATGGCGGAAGATAATTCAAGGGAAGAAGAATCTAGCTTGAATATGAGACAGGAGCAGGAAATATTTAGAATGGGTTCATCTAAGAACTCCATTCAGAAAATTGAGGAGGAAAGGACTGATATCTCAAGGACTGAGCCACAATCAGATTATCTGGAATCCTAGGAGATACCTCTTGGGTTAGATAACCCAACCATGATAAGGGAAGTAGATCCATTTGAGGATATGGACCTTGAGGCAAACATTATATGTGACACTACTGATCAATCTAGGCCACTTCCCATTGTAGGTGAACCTGTGCTAGAGCCAACATCTTCTGATCTGCACTCTTCTTTCACCTATATACCTAATTCGGATGTTAGAGATTCTGAGATGATACTTTCTATCCTTGATCCTGACATCCGAAGACCAGAAGTGGCTATGGATGACTTGATCGAAGAAATAAATATGCTACCTAAGGTAGGAATTACTGAGGAGCCCAACGCATATGAGGGTGAAGCTTTGAGCAGAATGAGCTGGGGATGCACCTACGATCCTAGTCAATCTAATGGATGGCTCAACTCAGATTCGGAAGAGTCAGCCTCCGATGAATCAGAGATGAGTACTGATGAGGAGGAAGTAATTTCTGACAAGGATTTCAGTGACCTCCCCACAGATCTTCTACTTTCACGGATACCCCCATGTGATCCAGAGCCTGGAGAGGACATGATCTTTGATGTCAATTATCGTTATGAGGATCCCTATGACTCAGATTTTAGTTTTGAGATACATGTTGATCTACTCCCTCAGCAACTTCCTGCTGAATTGTGGGACATGATAAATCAGCTGAATCAACATCATGACCCCCCCTCTGATTATCCTTTATTTTCCACCACTACTCCACACCTTCTTATAGCTAGAACTTTTGGAGTAGGGGTGCACAATCAGTTGGTTCGCATCTCCGGACCACTGATTCTAGGAGCATACAAGCACATCTTTCTCTTAACCTTGACCGGTTCCTATGCTAGAACTGATACATCTGATTGAGTTTTCGCCCAGCTAGAGGCATTAAACTCAGCATCTACCCCACATCTACCATCATCTATACATAACCATTTTTATACATAGCATATTTTTCTTTTGGCATATTTCCTTTTCACATATTTCATATTGTCAAGTTGGCTGATGCTGAATGTTAAAATTTCAAGAGCAATTCCAGGTGATTTCTATCCATTTACTCCCAGCTGTATTTATTTTCTTTTATATTCATGCATGAGGACGTGTAAGAACTTAGGCATGGGGGGGTAGATAAGATAAAACTGAAAATTTTTATGCCAACATTTAGGAAAACCTCGGAGCTGCATGTCAAATGTACTTTAGGACCCTAAATTAAAGAACAATTGACTCCACCTCCAATGCTCGCATTGGAGCTAAAAATCATCTGCAAAAGCCACTTCCAACTCACCCGCTCACCTTTTGTTCTAAATTTAGGGTCAAGCTGAATGTAACCCAAAAGGAAAATTTCATGAAGTGTGAATATAAGAGGTTACTTGTTTATAGCATATATATATATTGTGCATCCATGAATAAGATTATTTTATTAAGAGAATGCATTAGGGATTTTATCCTCTAGTTGATTCCTGTAATCTAGAATCTAGTATAATTTTTCACACACATGTAGAATTTGCAATGGATTCACAGTGAAGGCTAACAAACATCTTTAGTCTATCGAGAAGAAGCAGTGCTTCTTTTCTTGAACCCCTGGACAGTGTTTTGGGTGTCAAGCAAATTTTCTTCCAAAAATCCACCAAATAGTGTTAGATGAGAATAGAGAGTACTGGTGCTCTAAGATTAGTGCAAGGAATCCAGAATCCTAGATAATTAGGTGATGATACTCAGAGATAAGGCATAGTTTTCGCTCTTGGTTCCTGCATATATATTTTGTGTGAATTTTGAGAGCCACCTTATAAGGCAAATACGTGGAGAGTGAGTTTTCATAAACCTAGGGCTAAGGTGGATGGTTACGACCATTCTTTACGGAATCCTCGTCTGAAGGAGGGTATTGATGTTAAGGTCAGAAATACACAGTCCTATCAGTCTCTCCCGGTGCCGTGAGTAGGCACTTCCACCAAATAAGCCACCCAATGTCTCTTAAGTACCACCAATCCCTAATAATGCCTCCTCAATAAAGTTCATGGATGTGTGCTAGTTGTGTTGTGTTGAAAAAAAAAAAAGAGAAAAAAAATTTTACATAGAAAAGAAAGAAAAAAATGATGAAAAGAAAGAAAAATTGAAAAAATTAGACAAAGAAAAAGCAAAGAAAAAAGAGTGAATATTTAGTGTTTATTTCAGTTGCATTGAGGTAATACCACCAAAAAAATTTGAGACCCATCAAATATGGCCTTAACCTATCTTTCTATGTTTCTGACCGCCCGAATACTGGCTGAGGAATTCCAACTTAGTGTTAAGGTTATGGGAACTCAATTAAAGTGTTAATGCCAAGTGAGACCACTAAATACAGGTCATATGTGTGAATTTGGTTAGATTGTGAGCTCCAAGAAAAAGAAAGAAAAGAAAGGGAAAAAAAAGAAAAAGAGAGAATGAATACAAAGGAACCAAAATAGAGCATAGTTTTTTTCGTCTTTGTCTGAGTTGAGTTACGTAATAATTTAGGAATCTAGATTCTATAGTACTAATCTCTATGTAGCACTAGTTGAGTGTGAGCCACCAAATATATAATCTTTTCCTTCTAAGATTCTCTACCTAAGCTTAAAGCTGTGTGGAATTCATAGAATATCTTGAATACCCCGAGTGAAGAAGTCCACCTATCCTGCTAGAATTTTTACTAGGGGTCAAGTACAGGTTTTAGAGGTGAATTAGTTTTTCACTCAAATTCATTGCAAAAGCTACATAGTTACACTTTCACGATTATCTGGATTTCTAGAGCATAGGATGAAAACAAAAAGGAGAGAAATCTCTACGCATACACTTGATAAAATAATCAATTCTTAGGGACCATTCTGTGAATAATTTAGTCTCACATTTGCTAGGGACTAGTAAGATTTAGGCATGGGGGTATGATTGCGCAGCAATCATAGGTCATAATTGACCTAAATTAGGCTAGGACTGGCATAAGTTAAGCTAATTCAAGCATGCATAAGCATTACTAGCACCTTTACTACTTTCTTTTAGCTATGCATAAAATAATGCTATAATGTACTAATTAGGTGCATTATGTCAATTGCAGCTGATCAGAAGCTAGATCTGAAGCTGGATATAAAGTTGGATCTGAAGAATAAAGAATAACTGGTGTTGCAGTAGAGGTGGAGCGGAAGACCGAGATTAGATGCAGTAGATAATAATGTAAGGGAGTTCAGGTATACTATTCTATTAAGTAGGAATAAGACAATAAATTGTGAAGAACTTAGGTCCATCCTAGCCCTAGGATAGCCTAGAAGCTTCCCAAGCCTTAGCCACCCTTAGATTAGGTCACCGCACCCTAGGAAACCTTAAAACCCTAATTCTAGACTCTATCTGGCCGTCTAGATGAGTTATAGGACGTCCAGAACCCTTAGCTAACTCCTGCACACCTTAAACCCACTTTTACGGTGTTATTGGACGTCCAGACACTTGATCAGACATCCAATTTCTGCAAAATACCCAAGACAGAACCTAGAATCCCTCCTGACTCTGATTGGATGTCTAGACAATAACTCTGGACTTCTGATTTTTCACTATAAGACGTTTGACACTATTATTAGACGTCTGGAACTGCTCTCTAATTCCTATTTTTGAATTCAAGCTTGGATCTTAAATTCCTAGGTCTCTAAACCCAATTCCAACCCCATAGGAACTTAAATTAAGGTACCCTAACCCTAGTACATCACCTCTAGACCTCCCTAAGGACCTAATTAGGCCCTCACTAAACCTAATTGACTTGGATCATAGTCAATTTCATCATCCTATTCAATTGGACTCATTGAGTCCAATTAAGCCTTGATCTCAGCACACACTGTCCAATTGGACTCAGTGAGAGTCCAATTGACCTAGATCTAACTTAATTAAGTTATTTTACTCTCAATTAGGTTTCCACACACCTAATTAAACTTGTATTAAGTTTAATTGCACTTTAGCTAAGTGAATTTGGGTTCACAACCCTAATTTGAGATCTACCTTGACCTAAACCCACTAAAACCTAGCATAATCAACCTAGTCACCTAGGCTTCGACCCACACACACCCGCACACATCATCCACATGAAAATACCTAGCCTAGAGTTCTCTAGAACTCTCTACCATGTGTTGTTGCCTTGGTTTCTAAAATTAGCAACCAAGAGCCATTCAATTTTTAGATCCACATTTGGTGGATCTAAAAACCACAATCCATCCTCTCTCTCACTTTCCCACAAGCTCCCATCATAGGCCTCTCTAGAGAGCTTCCTTTAGGTCTATAAAAAGACCTAAGCGGTGGCCATTTGCACCCATCCACTCTTGGCTCCATTTTAGCTTAGCTTCATTCCACCTCCATTCCACCTTCATGAGTAGCTTCACCATGGCCACCACCATCTCCATGACAAGATATTGGATCACCTTCTCAACCTCTCTCCAAGGGTCGGCCTAAGCACCATTGGCCGTCCCTCCTCCTTTCAACCAAGTCAAAGGCCATCGGAGCCCACCTTTGAATGCCCTTAGTTCTAATATATTAGATTATAGTTCTTCATAGTTTTACTTCTTTATTTATTGCTTAATAGTGTAGCTCTAAATTCTCCCCCAATGGTGCATGCATAATCCCCCCTTAGATTCATGTATGCAATTGTTTTTTGCTAGCTAGATTTATGTTTTCAAGCATTCTTCTACAAGCTTTCCATGAGCTTTATGCTGCAAACACCATCATGAATCAATGAAAATATTTTTCTGTATATATATATATATATCTATTTGTGAAAATCACCATGAGCCTTGTCGCAATATTTTTTGTGTGATTGAAGTTGCATGTTTTAATTTCTGATATTCTGGCAACTAAGCATGTCGTGCATAAATACAAACTTAGCATAAATCGACATGCAATTTTGAATAAGTAGAGAGAGTGAGATCACTTTCAAATCTGAATTTCTATAAATGCCTCCTAGAGATGAATGACCAAGACTCAAGTCTTATTATCTTAGAAATTATATTTGTTGATCGTATTTTGCAATTGTACTACAACGCATTTTTTATTAAATACGTGCTTTACGATCCTAACAGTTCCTGTGTTATCATATACTCAGATCACACTACAGTGAGGCACCTCCTTGCAAAGAAGGATGCGAATCCTCGACTAATCTGATGGATCTTGCTGTTGCAAGAATTTGATCTCGAGATTTGTGATAAAGCAGGAAAATAGAACGCGGTAGCTGATAACTTGTCCCATCTTCTTTCTTCTGTCATCGATTCGTCTGGTCCAATCATTGAGTATTTTCCTGACGAGCACCTGCTAGCCATTCACAATCTCCCATGGTTTGCTGATATTGTAAACTACTTGGTTACGGGGAAAGTTCCACTAGATTGGCCGACTTCCAAGCAGGACAAATTGATTGACGAGGCCAAGTACTATATTTTGGAGGAACCATACCTTTTCCACATCGGCAATGATTAGGTGATCTGGAGATGCATTCCTGATGACGAGGTCAATGACATAATATAATTCTGTCATGACCAGGCCTGCGGTGGCCATTTCTTTGGGCATAAAATCGTAGCAAAAATTCTCCAGTGTGGGTTCTTTTGGTCCACTTTGTTCAAAGATGCACAGACGTATTGTAGGGCATGCACTCATTGTCAGACCCTCAGCAACATGGGCCCATGGGATATGATGCCCTTGAACCCGATTATTGTGTGTGAAATCTTTGACTTATGGGGAATTGATTTCATGGGACCCTTTCCCAGATCTAATAGCTTCGAATACATTCTACTCGCTGTTGATTATGTCTCTAAATGGGTCAAAGCTATCCCCATGAGAACCAGTGATCATAAAGTTGTTCTTCGATTTATCCAGGAGAACATCTTTACCAAATTTGGGGTTCCTAAGGCCATCATCAGTGATGGTGGGTCTCATTTCACCAATCTGCACTTCCAGTCCTTGATGAAAAAGTACAGGGTGTCACATTGTATCTCAACTCCTTACCACCCCCAACACCCCCAGACTAATGGACTGGCAGAACTATCAAATCGAGAGATCAAGAAGATCCTTCAAGTCACTATTTGGCCTTGTAGAAAAGACTAGTCTACTCACCTTTCGAAAGCCTTGTGGGCTTATAGGACTACCCACAAAACCCAATAGGCATGTCTTCCTTCAGACTAGTGTATGGTAAGGCATGTCACCTTCTCGTCGAGAAGGAGCACAAGGCTTATTAGGCAGTACGGAAGTGCAATCTGGATCTAGTGAAGGCTGGAATGCATTGCCAGTTGCAATTAAGCGAGATTGAGGAATTATGCAATGATGTGAATGAGAACTCGCGTATCTACAAAGAGTAGGCTAAAGCCTTCCATGACAAGCACATTGTGCAAAATTCATTCCACCTTGGTCAGAAAGTTCTACTCTTTGATACCAAACTCTAACTTTTCCCAGGAAAACTCAGATCAAAATGGATTGGAACATTCTTGGTGAGACGAATCTTTGGAAATGGAGCTATTGAAATCAGCAACCTAGCCTTGATTCAGAACCCTTTGTTGTGAACAATTAGCGTCTCAAGCCGTTCATTGAACTCACTGATACAGACAGGGCTGAGGTATCTTTTGATCTCCATTCTCCTTGAGCTTATTATGCTTGGTTGATAGCGGTAAACTCAGCGCTTAACAGGAGGCAACCTGTCATCTTTTTGAAAAATCCGAAACCCTTCTTGAGACATCTTATGCTGAACTCATATTGCACTTTAGGGATTCATCCATTAGAGTAGCTGACTCTACCTCTGATACTCGTACCTGAGCTTGAAATCGTCTGCAACAGTCATCCCGACCCATCCACCCATTCAAAACCTGTTCTAATGAAAGATCTAAGCTGAACTGGAACCCACCTAATTTACAATGAGGACATTGCAAATTGTAGGCATGGGGGGTATTAAAGTGCAAAACGCTGTGAAAATCACTTCATAAGAAAGGGTTTCATAAAAAAAAAAAATCACATTCCAAAAACCAAAAAAAATAATAATAATAAAAATTGAAAAAGAACAAAAATAGAAGGGAGGAAATTTTGAATTGATTGCATATCTTGTGTAAGGAGAAAAAGGGGAGGAGATAAAATGTCAAAAATGAACACAATTTGAAATGAAAAGAAAAAGAGATAGTCATTAGTAAAAGATTAAGGAATTAACTCAATTCTAGACCAAATCAAAAAGAAAGAAAATAAAAGACAAAAAGTGCTAAAAGACAAAAGAGATTAGTAGGAATGCTGATCTTAGGCCTCTTGGCCTACGATCCTAGGCTTAAAAATTCAAGTATCTGCTAAGATCTGGATAGTCCTCAAGAGGTTGGGGAAAATGAGAAGCTTAAGTATTAGGTCTAAGGCTTAGGGATTATTCGGTCTCGTTAACTGACCTCTAGTTTGCGGGACTCGGTAACCTAAGACCCCAATCCACACACAGTTTGGTTCAGTGCACTTAAGTATCAAAATCTCACAAATGCGTTAAATCTGTTTTGAAAAAGTTACCTAGATTAGGAGTGGTTGATCAACATAAGTTGATTTGGATGAGTTCCCATCATGGAGAGGTGGGAAATTCCCCTCAAAGATGCGCAATAACATATCGTCTCCTCGATGCTTGTCTCCTAGGATATCTAAATATCCTACTAGGGGCATGTAAGCACCTTGTGCTGGTTCAAATGCCATGGGTGGCATTATCACGAAATGTTGATTGCCAGGGTTTGGATTTAGCTACAAAATGCCATGGGCAGGATTATCTGAAAATCTTGAAAGCCAGGGTTTTGGGGGTTGCCATGGGCGGTGCTGTCTCGAAGCATCGATTACCAAGTACCTTGCGAGGATTGATGGTGGGAATTAGGAATCGGATACAGACCGTGTTGTAAAGCTAATCTGAGACTAGAAATAAAAAGGTAAGAGAGCAAACTCTCCAAAAAAAAAGAAAAATTCTTCTATCTCTCTCTTACAAAAATGCACTGCAAACTGAACCTGGACTAAAATATGTTAAAAGCACGGGTGCTTTAACCGCGGAGTTCAACGAACCTTAGGTTAGTTCCTATGGGCCTTAGAAACCTTCGCGATGGACTGAGGCTAGAGCTAGTTAGGTCCGGATCTTGGTTGGTACTTGAGTACCTCTAGACCTACTATCGGCATTCTAACCTAATCTATAAAAGAAAGCACACATCAGAGTTTTGAGCATAAAAATGCATATGTTCTAGAATTAAAGGTAATTCCATGAGATTTTGCTTAGGAACTAGCAAAAGCTAGGCATGGGGGTAAGATTGGAATACCATCATGAGCCATAACTAGCTCATTTTGATCCAATTAAGATAGTAAATGCTCCTACATAACTTCTAGAGAGCCATATTTCATTGCATAGTTATTCTGAGGGAAAGACAAGAAAAAGGGTTAAAACTGTAGTTTTACCATCATATCATGAATGTAGTACACTCACGAGTTTTCTTAGGGGTTATTAAGGGTCAAATGGTCCTAAAAGTCTATCAAGTGGGTTAGAACAGACAGAAAAGGGTTTGCACGTGTTTTGAGAATTAAATGACTTTTGAAATCCTAAAAATAGGCCTGCTTAATTAGCTGAGGTTCTGGTCAGGGTAAAATTCACCTAAACCCTCTAAAATTCATAAAAAAATATTCTCTAGGATTTGGAACCTTCAATTTGACCATCAGAATCCGTCTTGACCCAAAATAGAGTCTCAGATAGACATTTGCCCTAATTTGGATTTTTGCATAAATTACCCAATCAAACTTGGTCAAAACCTAAATCTAACTTCACCATTGGATTCCTTGGTTCCAAATTAGGTTTTTACCAAAATTTGGGCACAATCTAAGATCATCTTGACCAAGTTTGTATTTTGGTCCAGTCAGACTCTTTCTATCTCATTCTGACCCTTAACTTTTGAATTTTATTACAAATTGCCCCCCAACTTCTTCGTCTTCTTCACAAGCAGGTCCCCATGCCATTTTTGGAATGTGAAACCTTCACCGTCTAGTTTCGAGCAAAGATTTCTCTCTCGATTCTCAATCAATCCCTCCCAAAATTGATACGGGGATTCCTTAGGAAGTTTCCTTCTATTAGTGCCATTCCTTGGGCTCTAAGTCCTTCCCAAAAGAACATGCGAACCTTTCAAAGCTTCTTTCCAAGCTTGGAAGGGCTTCCTTTGGCCTATAAAAGAGACACCATCACACGACCGTGCATTTCAACAAGTTTTGGCTTGAAAAATCCTCCTCTACTCCCTCTCCGGCCACCTTCAAACTTAGCTCCGGTGACCCCTCTCCTCCTCGGGCCATCCAACCATCAAATTGGACGGTCGACTAGCTTCCCCTCATCCTTGCGAACCTCTCCTTCCAACGAGAGATCATGCCTCTACCTCAATCGACATCGCCGCCTCGCCGCACCAACCTCCTCCAGCTCCGGTCGTCCAACACCGGAGCCCTCCGCCTCCCTATTCTCTCGCTATGCCCTTCTTTAGCTCTCTCTCTTTCTATTTCATTTTCCTACCCTCACAGATACACACAACCGTCAACTGCTGCCGTTCACCCTCACCTTCTCCATCTCCGGCCACTCCTCTGGCGAGGCATATCGACCACTACACTCCTCCATCTGCCTTGCCAACCACCTCATAACCTTCGCCTCAACTCCACCAACCAAACCCCTCTCCTTATTTTCCATTCCATCCACTCAATCTCCTCACCAAACAACCCACTTCCCTGCGTCCGTTTCCGACTCCGCCCGGCCATCTCATGCCCTCTCATGCCACAAGTTCACCACCACCGCACTCCTCGTCCACTAGCGATGCTTACGAGCTATTTTAATGTTGCCAAAAGGTCGTGTTTGTGACTTGCAGGTTTCGTCATCCACCACCATCGCCGCCATTACTGCCACCACGTTCTTCGAGCTCCAGGTCGCGTACGCCCCAGGTGACACCTTCAGGTAGTGCTGACTCACCTAAGGACCACTCCCAGGTGGTCAATTGGAGATCACATCACTTGCGGCTAAACCAATTGAGGACACATCTTTAGCTACAGGCACTCGTGAGAAGAGTCTTTTGGGATAGTCCCACATCGTGAGGGCAAGAGCGCACTATAGTGCATAAGTTGAAAAAGTGCCTGGGGCTTATCGCCTCAGACACTTAGGGGGTGAGGTCCTCCGCTCACCTGCTCACCTGCGCCTCGCCCGTGACCCATCCCCTACCGGCCTGGCACAGACTCAACCCGCCTAACTCAACTCCACTCCTCGACTGCGATCATGCCCGCAGCCGTGGACCTGGGTGCACTATAGGTCAGAAGGCTGATAACTCGGTACTGTTGGAGGCTCTGGGAGAGCATGACCTAAAAAGAGAAAGAGAGGATCATGTGCGGGGGTAGGGGGTTTTGCTCTGAGAAGGTTTATACCTTAGCCATTTGAAGAAGAATCCCCCTCTGTCTGTGAATAAGAGAAAAGAGAAAGAAAAGAAAAGATAAGTCAAGGCAGAAGAAGAAGAGGTACGTAGAGAGGAGACAGAAGCCAAAGAAGAAGGGGAGTTGCACAGAGAAGAAAGGTAGAAAGGCAGAAGAAGAAGAAGGAAGACCAAGGAAAGAAGAAGAGGAGAAGACCTGAGCCAAGAAGAAGAAAGGAGAAGAGAAAGAAAGCAGCAAAGAAAAGAGACCCTTGAGTCTCATGGAAGCACTGTAGCCACTGGTTGTTTAAGTCGTCTGATACAAGCCTAGATCATTTGATTGCATATATTTGAGGCTTTATTGATACTATTGATTTAGTTGCTATTTGTGAGGAGTAATTGGTGATTCAAATCACCATTTTACTCCATTCTTTTTACAGTATTGACATTAGCTTTCATTGATATATCATTCTTGCTTGAAGTTTCATTATAAATTGCTCATACTGTGTTTAAATTGCAATTTTGAGATTGAATTCCATATTGCACCCAGTGTTCAACCTCGGACTTCAAATTTGAGTAATAAATATTAATTGTTTTCAAAGCGATTTAGGCTACACTACAACGCAGTTTTTAAAACCTTGATTTCACTTGCAAACAATGTCGACAAATCTCTGCCAGCCAGCAAACGCCTTCAAACCACCAACATTGCATTTGTCATCCACCGACGAATATCTTGAGCGAATTTGACGTGGTCGTGAGGTCATACTTGTGCTTTTCAAGTACTGACCGGAGCTCGCTCCCACCATCATCTTCTCTGTCACCGACTGCCTACTTCCGACCTTCATACAACCTGTTGCAACTTGCGAACGAAGCAGTTCCAGGTGCTGGAGCCTTCAAGCCCTCAATCGAAGCACCAAGCAGCAACCCTTGACTCAATTTGATGAACACTTCAATTGCTGGCTCACGTAAAGGAAGAAGACGCAATTTAGTCCCACATCGTGTGGTAGAGAGCCACCCTCAGCGCATAAGTTGAATTCTTGTCAAAGGCTCATTGCCTCAGCACGCACCGGGAGTGAGGTCCCCATACACACGCCATTGCGTGCATCCTCGCCTACGGTTTGCGCCATGTGGGTGTGGGCTGGATCCATATACACGAATACTTGAGTTTGTTCTGGTTCTAAAGAGAAGAAATCTGAGAGGGAAGAGGGGGTTTTTGCACTGTTCAGACCTCGAGATTCATGTGCCCCCTCGCTCAACACTTAGGCTTTGGTGAGGACCTCGTTCCTTGCTCTTGTGAGACCCTTGTCTCTGCTGCTGTGCCATAGCCTTTTGCTGAGGATTGAGGATAATGCATCTGGGCCTTGAACCTGACATCTGATTTGGCTCTGATAGCTTGGTACTGGCATTGATATCTAATTGCATCTACTGTTCATTTATTTGAGTTAGTTGAAGAGATTAACATTAGGGTTAAATTGGTGGTTCAAACAACCATTATAACCCCATCATTTTGCACTTGACTCTAGAGATATTATTTTGATATATACTTTGAGCAGCATTTTGGTTATATTTGCATATCTCCCTTTATTATTGTGATTAGTTGATTGAAATTTCCAA
Source organism: Thalassia testudinum (assembly GCA_037157565.1). Lineage (NCBI taxonomy): Eukaryota > Viridiplantae > Streptophyta > Magnoliopsida > Alismatales > Hydrocharitaceae > Thalassia > Thalassia testudinum. The sequence continues at coordinate 99,999,541 of JAZHRO010000056.1, read as the reverse complement.
TTTTCTCCCTACGAACGACCTCGAACTCATTTCCTGATTTTGAGTTTTATAAATATTAAGTGTTGTTGTGACTTTCGTCCTATACTACGACGCATATATTTCTAAACGATGATTTTCGCTATAAACATTTTGGAGCCGTTGCCGGGGAGGATGAGCACTTCGGTGATGAGAACAACGAGGAGGGGTCAAGGCAGCTCCTGCTTGGTTCGGCGAGGAGTGAAAGACATCGGGGAGGAAGTTCCCTCTGCTTATTGTATGTGGTAGAGGGCATGGAAGAGGATTCGAGGAGTTTGCCGAAGCTAGGTCGAAGTAGGCCAAGGAAGGGGAAGAAGAGTAGTTTCTGGCCTAAAACCTCACTAAGGAGAATGATCAAAAGTTTAGGGTTCTTTTATAGGGCTCAGGATCGAGTTCTAAAGCTCGGAAGGAGGCTTGATTTGCTTGAAATTTGCTCGAATCGGAAGGAGGCAACACGCATTTTCATTCACTGATTACAACCTTGATTTAATGCTAACTTGATTTCTCTGATTGGCTATGATTTTTGTGAGATACATAGGAGAAGATTAGTCACACAACAACCACTCCAGCGGCAGGGAACTTTGTTCTCTTCTTCTTAAGCCTCTCATTTCTAGAAAGGTTTAAAAACAAGAATCAATTAGGATCAACTCGCATTATTTCATAGAATTGACCATTTGAGTTGCTTGATTTGGTTTGATTTGATTAGAAATCCCCATCCTGCTATCTACACCTATTAGGGACTTAAGGTACCTGGGGTTATTTACCTTCTTGATTGAGCCCTAGGTACCAATTTTGGAAAGAATTGGATCTAGAAAATAGAGCCAAATTAGGTTTTCCATTTTAGGGTTTCAGGAAAACACACTTGCTTGATTTAAAAGAGAATTGATTTCCCACATCGTGTGTTACCTAAGCCTTGGTTGAATTGACATAATCAAGCAAACCCTAAAAGAAGGCTCTAATAATCACTTGAATCACTAAAATTTGGGACTTAATAACCTATTTGCAAACCAATCAGGGTGATTCTAGGCTCTTTACCCAACTCATCCTAAATTTTAGGGTAGGTTTGGTGAAGTTGACCCCCCTTGTGGGTTAACCAACCTCCAAATTAGGTCACAAATCATAATCAATTCTAAAGTCCAAGTGAAATTCAAGGCACATATTCAGGTATAAAATTGGTAGACTTAAGGTCAAGCTTGCTCATTCCGGTCTACTTGGATTCTCAGTTACAAGGAAGGTCGGATGGGGGAAACCCTGTAACCCATGGGGATGCTCTACTGTGTATGGGTCTTTGCGGGACTCTCCCTTCCTGGCTACCCAAGTAATTCTTGGGTGAGTGACTTTCAGATCTAGAGGTATCATCTGCCTCGAACCTCCTTAGTCATCCAAAGAATTTTTTTGGGTGCCTCGATCGGGTCCATCACACATTCTATCCCTCATCTAGCTCTCTTGTGCATGTTTAGGAGGAGGCCATTAAGACCACCCTTGAGGCCTCCACTAGCTGTTCATTCTTGTAGAGGCCAAGCCTCGACCCATTTGTTTGTGCTACCACCCATTCAGATTGACATCTCTTTCGACTCATTTGCTTCTGAGCCCAGATCTCCTTCATCCATATCCATGGAGAACCAAGAAGAAGAACCCAATGTCTAGAATCAGATACAACATCTCGCGGATCTTGTGCATGCACTCATGAACCCTCCACCATAGCCATAAATGCAAGATCATTACAACCCTACCGCAGTGGCGATCGAACCCAGGGTACAAATCCCGGTTGGAGGGCTTGATGTTGAACTCAAACCGAATATGATCGGTGCAATTCACAAATTCCATAGTTCAAACTCCGAAGATCCCTTCCAGCACATCCAGCAGCTGAAACATCTAGCCCAGACCTTTGGGCCTGCTATTCAAAATTGGGATATCTTACTCATGAAGATCTCCTTTTCCCTCATGAATAAAGTTTCCCACTTGTATCAGACTCTGACCCGTCCGATCAACACATGGGAGGAACTACAAACTGAATTCCTGAAGAAATTCTTCCTAGTTGGTCGGACAAATGCTTTGAGGCATCATATTACACACTTCACGCAGAATGCAGGAGAACCACTTCATGAGGCATGGGATCGCTTTTTGGATCTCATGCAAAAATGCCCCCATCAAGGAGTTCCTAAGTGGGAACAGGTTTAGTCTTTTTACCATGGACTCTGTGAGGATATCAAGCTCTTTATCAATGCAACCTGTGGTGGGAACATCAAAGGTCAACATGAAGATATAGTTTGGGAAATTCTTGAGAACATGTGCGAGAACTCCCTAAACAATGAATCTATGGGTGTGTTTGATTGGACAACCACCCGTGCATTGATAAACACATGAGGGGCACATGAGACTTAAGGCCTATCCGCATCCATCGATCTGGAGTTGGTGGCCAGTCGCTTGGATAAGGTCTCTATCATTGAGAAAAAGGTGGACAAATTGGCTCAACATCTTTACAAAGCCACCTCCACACAACAGAACACGTATGCGCAACCACCCTCAGGTAGGGAGGCAATGCATAACATTTACGACCACTCTCACCAGGGGATGGACTCGTATCCACCCCTATCTAATCTTGATTTTGGAGGAAACTCTGAACCTGACTACTCTAGTTGGGGGAACTCTGAACCCTCGTATTCTAACTTCTCTAGAGTTCCTCAGACTTGCGAGGATCTCCACACCATCTAAAATGATCTGTTCTCTAATACCTACAACCCGAGATGGTACAATCATCCCAACTTTGCATGGTCGGGAAATAATTAGAACTCGAGACCTCAATTCCAACCTCGACCATAGGCTCCGCACCCCTATCAGCCTGATTAGCCTGGGCCCAATCCGAATTACCAATCTAGGCCTAGCAAGGAAGATCAAATGATCATGATTCTACAACCCTGGATGACATCCAAAAGACCAATGTGGCTATGCAGAAACAACACAAAGATGAGATCACAGAGGTTCGAAATTAGCTTGCACAAATGGTGTGGACTCGTCAGCCTGGTGCACTTCCTTCCCAGCCTTTGCCAAATCCAAACAACGTGTCGACCCAAAAACATGTGGTGAATCAAATCCAGGATCAATCTTGCTACACTTAGCCAGGCCCATCGACTCAAACCTACATGTTTGGAGCATCCACCTCAGCTGATCCGAATCAAGCCTCCATGACTAACCCTACTATTCGGTAACAGGGTCCAATTCTCTCTCCACCGTATCCGCATCATGACTGTGCTATGATCAATGTTGTGGGTATGAGAAAAGATCACAAGACCAGGCCCTGAGCCCATCTCCCAAATCTCACCCAACCCATGATCAGCACAACAAGGTCAAGGACAAAACCAAGAGATGGAAATAGAAACCCGTCCCCCAAGATAGCCAATCCATTCCCCTATCCCAAATCTTATCCCACCTCCACACTAGAGGACTATTGAAATCTGACATAATGGGACAATTGAGGAATGCACAAGTCATTATCCCATTACTTGATATCCTCACTCTGAACTCCACCTCAACTGACTCATCTAGAAAAGAGGTGGAGGAACCCTCATAAGGGAAGGTAGACTGTTTGAAAATATGAGTGCTATAATCCAAAACAGTCTACCTCCTAAGTAATCTGATCCAGGCACCCCGCTAATCCCCTACAAGATCAGTGGTACAAATTTCAAGTAGGCTATACTAGATCTTGGTGCTTCAATCAACCTAATCCCGACCACCCTATTTGAAAAACTACGAATAGGACATCTAAAACCCACTAATGTTACTCTGCAATTAGTTGATCTAACCGTAATCACCCCGATTGGGCTGGTAGAGGATGTGGTAATTAGAGTCAAGGATTTCAACTACCTAGCTAATTTTCTAGTTCTTGACATGGATGCACCAAAAGAAATACAAGATATGTCCTTAATTTTAGGGAGACATTTCTTGCCTACTATAAGAGCCATAATCAATTGTGAATTAAGGCACATGATAATTGCCTCTGGGCATAAGAAAACTAAGATCAATATTTCTGAGGCATCTTCTAAAGGCGAAGAAAAGTGCTCGGCAGAACAACTAGGTTTGATTCAGGATCTCATGACCGTTTCAGTAGTAGAAAACCTAGAACCAGAACTAGAAGTTTTCCGCATAACTGAGGATCTCGATTTAGCCGAGCATGATTCCAGCAAATTGAGAGTATTAGATGCATTTACCTTTGATCTTGAGGACAAATACATGGATTTAGGGGAACAAGATAGCAGTCAGCGGGATTCAAATTTCAATTCCATGGATCAAGAGACATTTTATTATGAGGATTGCTTTGAGGATCTCCAGGATTCAAGCATGATAGATATCGAGAGTGATTGCAACCCAGAGTATGAATCCTTTACATAATTGGAGTTAGATGATCAAAAAGGCACCCTCCAGACATTCACTTTTGATTGGGATGAGAACTTTAAAGAAGATTCATTAGAAGACTCAATCTTCGAGTTATTCCTTGAGGAATTGATCTTGCAACCACTTAAAAAGAATCAAGATGACTCATTGGATAATGATCTTTTAGGTCACATTGCACGAGAGGAACCACACATCTGGGCCATGCTGACTAGATTCACCTCTGTTGGGTCCTGGGCTCACGACGATCTTACTACAGAACCTCATAATCATTGCATCTTCCTCGTGATTCCTCCACTAAAATTCAATAAGAGCCACCTAGAAATGAATCAACTTGATCCATATCATAGACCTTCTGGATTGACTCTCCATCATGATTTGATACTCATTTGAGGCCATTTTATTCTCATCTACCATGATCACATATTCTCTCCTATTAGTCATCATAGCATGGCAGATGACATCCTTTTAAGCTCATTGCACCCAGTTAATGGAGTTAAACTTATCTTTTAATGGGAGGCAGCCCGTCATTTGAAAAACCCGAGAGCCTTCTGACATATCTTTTCGCTGAAATCATATTGCACTTTAGGTTTCATCCGTTAGAACAGTTAAATCCACCTTTGATACCTGTATCAGAGCTAGAAATCATTCGTAACTATCATGCCTACCCATTCACCACCCACTTGTTCTAATGTACGATATGAGCTGAACTCGAACCCACCTAATTTACAATGGGGACATTGCAAATCTTAGGCATGGGGGGGTATTAAAGTGCAAAACCCTATGAGAATCAATTCATTAAGGGGTTTCATTCAAAAAAGGAAAAAGGGAGGAGAAAGGAGAAGAGGAGAAATCAATTTGAGCTGAATTGAAAATAATTAAAGAGGAGAAAAGAAAAGAAAAGAAAAAAAAGGTGCACTCAAAAGAAAGAAATGAGATAGTCCATTGTAATTGAGTATGGAATTTACCTAACTTATAGGCTGGATTAGATGATGAATTAAGATCTAGAAGGCTAAAAATTAGGAAATTAGTGACAAGTACTGACCTTAGGCCTGCTTTAGGGCTTAAACACTCACGTATTCGTTAAGATCCGGATTAGTCTTCAAAAGGTTGAGGAAAGTGCGCGGCTAATGTATTAAGTCTAAGATTAGGGAGTATTTGGCCCCATTGCTTGCCCTTTGGTTTGCATGACTTGGCAATCTAAGCACCCAAAATTCACACACCAGTCTGGTTCAGTGCGCTTAATGAAGAAATAAATGCCAAAAGTGTTTTATTCTGAAAAGTTGTCTCGAAGATCTAGCTTAGGAGCGACTCGAAGACACAAATTGATTGGACGAGTTCTCGACGTGGAGAGGTGGAAAATTCCCCTCAAAGATACGTAATAACATATCATCTCCTCAATGCTTGTCTCCAAGGAAATCTAAATATCCTACCGGGGGCATGAAAGCACTTTGTGCTGGCTTAAGTGCCACAGGTGGGATTATCCCGAAATGTCGATTGACAGGGCCTGAATTTAGCCAAAGAATGCCATATGCAGCACTATCTTGAAGTGTCAAAATCCAGGGTTCTGGGGTTTGACATGGGCAGTGCTATCCTGAAGCATTGAAAGCCAGGGACCCTTCGAGGATTGATGGTGGAGATAAGGAATCTGATACTGACCATGCTTAGGGCCAATTCGAGATTGGATTTGGGGAAATATAAAAAGAAAAGAGTGAAAACTCTCAAAATGAAGAAAATCCTTCTCTATCTCTCTCTTATCAAAATGCACTGGCAAACTGAACCAGAACTTGATACGTCTACTTTTCCATTTTTAAAGCACTCAAATGGCAACAGTGATCTCCTCCATCCCTATTTTCTACTTTTCCATTTTTAAAGCACCTAATTCTATTTGGAAAAAGTTGGATGTATTGAGAAAAAGGTTCTTTTGGAAGGGAACAAAACATGAGGGCAAATTCCTGGAGCCACTTAAATGGGAGCAGATCTGCCAACCAAAAGATAGGGGTGGACTTGGGAATAAGTCTCTGAAACACTTCAATGATGCTTTGCTACTTAAGTGGACAGTTAAGCTCTTGCAAGGAGACCTGAAACCATGGACTTCCCTGATCAGAGATAGCTATGGTGCTTCCAATAGTGTGCTGTCCAGACTACAGCCCAGTAGACCTTGCCCTTTCTGGAAATCAGTGACAAGAGCTTTGGCTGATCACTTCCACCTGCTGCAGCTGGCTCTTGGGGATGGCAGGGCCTTCAGCTTCTAGAAGGAGGGTTGGTTAGTGCTAGGTGTCCTGAAGGAGCTCTATCCAAGGGCCTTTGCTGTAGCATCTGATAAGGAAGCTACTGTCTGTAGGTTCTGGTCATGCAGCAGCTGCAACTGGAATCTACATGAGAAGAAATCCAACAGGAGGGGCACCCGGCTGTGGGAAGAATGGAGGAAGCTGCTATCAGACCTTTAGAGCTTCAGGCCAAGGACTGGAATGGAGGATAAGTACCTTTGGGAGGGGGTTTACACTATGCAAAGTGGCTACAATAGAATCTTAAACCATGGAAGTGGGTGGAGTTGCGATTTCATTGATAAGAAGATTTGGCTTCTGAAAATTTCCCTTAAGGTACAAATAGTTCTTTGGCTATGTAGGAGAGATGGATTGATCACAGGTGATCTACGACATAGAAGGTTGGGAATTGATCATCATGTTTGTTACTTATGTGGGATGCATACTGACATTGCAAATCATATCTTCTCTTCTTGCCTAATCACTAATGCTATTTGGAGGAGGACGTGTCAGGAGCCGCTACCAGATTGGGATTCCATTTGGCATGGGTTTGGTATGAGAGAGAAGCCACATGTATGCATGGCTGTCACTCTCTGGTGTATGTGGAAGGCGAGAAATGAGAGACTTTTTCAGGAGAGACCGGTGTGCTGTGAAAGAATTATAAGAGAGTGCTGGTCCCTTATATATACTTGGGGATCTCTTTTGTAATTCCTCTTACTTGTTTATATAATATACCACTCCAGATTGTTATCATAAGATGATAGCTTTCCTTTCTGTTTCGAAAAAAAACTTGATACGTCTAACGTACGGGTGCTTTAACCGCTGGAGTCAACGAACCTCTAGGCAGTTTTTGCGAGCCTTAGAAACCTTCGTGGAAGACCCAAGCTGAAGCTAGTCAGGCCTGGATCTTGGCTGGTAATTGAGTACCTCTAGTCCTATTTATGGTATTTTGATCTGATCTCTAGAGATGCGACTTAGTAGGGCATCCTGACGGTTACATCCAGTTTAGAGATTTGGTATGATCCATAGGATTTTGTTAGGGACTAGCAAAAGTTAGGCATGAGGGTATGATGGGAACACCATCATGGGCCGTAACTAGCCATATTTAGTCAGGCTTGATTAATTAAAGCTCCTACATAATCATCTGAGGGTCGTAATTCTGTATTATTCTAATTTGAGATAAGAACAGGAAATCAGGGTTAATTTTTGTAATTTTAACAGCACATTACAAACACAGATTAACCATGGGGTCACTCAGGGGTTAAATGAATGTCAAGTAAGCTCAAAGTCCAAAAAGTGGGTCAACACTGACGGAAATAGGGTTTCACGCATTCTAAGAACCAAAACAGCACACCAAAACCTTAATTTTAGACCTGCTTAAATTAAAGAGGTTTTGATTAGGATAAAATTCATCTAAAATTCTTAAAATTTATATAAAAATATTTTAAGAGGTTTGATAATCTTGGTTTAACTATCTGAACCTATTTTGACCTAGAACATAGTTGCAGACAGGATTTTGCTCTAATTTGAGCTTCTATGCTAATTGCCTAGTAAAACGTGGTCAAAACTGAAATTCAACTTCACCATTAGATTTCTTGAGTCCAAATTAGGTTAAGGCAAAAATTTAGGCCCAATCAGAGTCCATCTTGACCTAGTTTGCAATCTAGCCCTTTAAAACTCTTTTCTTACATTTAGCCCCTCAGGTTTTGAACTTTTGCAAATGGGTCCCTAACTTCTCATCCTTTTCTTCATGTTAGTCCCTGCCGCCAATGGTGTGAATGCAGCTTTTGTAGCAAGATTCGAGGGAGGTTTTCTCCCTCAAATCAAAGCCAAACTCCTCCAAACTCGGAGTGATTGATCACAAGGACTTCCCTAATCTATTGAACTGTCTTTTGAGACTTGATTCAGTCACCAAAGATCAGATGAGCATGAGAGATTTTGGGGATATTTTTCCCCACATTTCGAGCAATTCACGCCTCCTTCCGAGCTTTAGATCTCTATCCTAAGCCTTATAAAAGAACCCCCAACTCCTGACTGTTCTCCTTAGCGAGGTTTTAGGCTAGAAACTACTCTTCTCCTTCCCCAGCCTGCTCTAACCTAGCTCCAGAGAACTCTTTGAATTCTCTTCTTCACCCTGTGCCACATACAATAGGTAGAGGGAAATTCCTCCCCGATGTCTTCCGCTCCTTGCAAGACCAAGCAGGAGCTGCCACAACCCCCTCCTCGCCGTTCTCATCACCGGAGTGCTCATCCTCTTTGGTGTCGGCCAATCATAGCCGGTGCCAAATTCTTTCCCCCTTCATCCGTAAGCACTCTCTCCCTCTCCCTCTCACCTACGTGCTTCTTCCTACACCCTCAGACCTTAGGTTCGAGCATAACGACACCTACACCTCCTCCTTCCATCGCGCCAGCGAAGCTCTAACGAAGCCACGTGCACGCTACACTACACGAAATCACCTACCATCGAGTCCACAACCTCTGTTGTATTGCCCTGAGCCAAAGCCCTAAGGAAATTTAGGGTTTCTGACTCCCGTTCACCCTACGAACCACACCCATCACTAGTCATCCCTTCCAATGTCGATAGAGCTCCACCGGCTACCAAACGTCTTCAGACCACAACCATTGCATTCGCCATCCTCCAACGAAGCTTTTGAGTGAATTTGACGAGGCTGCGAGGTCGTAAAAAGGTACTGACTGAAGCTCTCCCCTGCCATCGTCTTCTCTGTCACAGATCACCTGCTTCCAACCTTCATACAACCTGCTGTGACTCACGATCGATGCGATTCCAGGTACTGGAGCCTTCAAGCCCTCAATCGAAGCACGAAGCAGCAGCCCCTGCCTCAATTCGACGAACACGTCAGTTGCTGGTGCATGGAAAGGAAGAAAATGCTCTTTAGTCCCACATCGTGTGGAAGAGAGCCACCCACAGCGCATAATGTAAATTCTAGTCGAAGGCATGTTGCCTTAGCACGCACCTGGGGTGAGGTCCCCATACACGCGCCACTGCACACGCCCTCGCCCACAATTCGCTCCACGCAGGTCTGGGCTAGATCCATATACCCAGATACTTGAGTTTGTTTTGGTTCTGAAGAGAATAAATCTGAGGGGGAAGAGGGGATTTTTGCACTATTTAGACTTTGGGATTCGTGCCCCCCCTCACTCAACACTTAGGCTTTGCTGATGACCTTGTGCCTTGCTCTTGTGAGACCCTTGTGTCTCTCTAGTGCTGTTGTGTCGTAGCCTTCTGCTGAGGCTTGAGGATAAAGCGTCTGGGCCTTGAACATGACGTCTGATTTGGTTCTAATAGCTTAGTTTTGGGATTGATATCTGATTGCATCTACTACTCATTTATTTGAGTTAATTGTATGGCTTAATATTAGGGTTAAATTGGTGGTTCAAACAGCCATTTTAACCTCATCTTTTTACACTTGACTCTTGAGATATTATTCTGATATATACATCGAGCATCATTTTGGTTATATTTGCATATCTCCCTTTATTATTGTGATTAGTTGATTGAAATTGCTAATTTTCTCCTTGCAAATGACCTCGGACTCATTTCCTAATTTTGAGTTTTATAAATATTAAGTGTTGTTGCGATTTTCGTCCTATACTAAGACGCATATATTTCTAAACGACGATTTTTGAGCTTAACACTAGGTTTTATAAATGTAAGAGTTGATTGGATTTACATGTACAAAACATTATTTTACATTATTAACAAACCATGAAGAAACCGTATCATCCACCATGGTTAGTTTTCGCTGATATATAATTTTGATTTGGGATTTTTCTACCATGATTTACATTATTGCAATGACATAATTTTCTGACACATCATCTGACAAGCGAAAATTTCTTGATCATCTATCACCTTCGAGGCCTCCAACGTCAATGCCTTTAGCCTCTTTTTGAGGGTCTTCATCCCTTTGTAATGTTCCTCGAAGGAGGAGAGAACATTCTTCATGGCTAGATCATCCTCTATTACTAGCTTTTTCATTTCCACCAAGAAGGATCGAGCCCTCTCCACCTGCTATACATTTTTTAATTGAGAGGCAAGGGCATTATTAGAGGTTTGCTCTACCTCTAGCTACTCTGAGGCAGTCGCCACCTCCGCCTTTGCCTTCTTCTGGGTAGTAAGTGAAGGGATCAACCGAATCAATCTGTGGCATTGCGAAAGCATGAAAAGTGACGTTATAAAATTCTTGTAAACGATAATTGAATTAATGCCAAAACTCAATTATGTAATGAAACAAAAATGTTCTAATACTGGAACCACATGGGTGAAACTAATTTCCCCCATTTTGGGTTCCTACCAGATTGAAGATTATACCTTCATGTGTGGCATAGATTAGTACCCCACGTACAATGCCTCCTACAATAAGCCTCAGTGTGCCCAAAACCCTCCTCAATAGGTGGATGAAACACTTCGTGTCAAGGATGTTCAACCACATTCAATTGGATCTCGTGAACTCCTTTGTGGAGTTTGAAGATGATGATCGTCCTTCTCCTTCCTTGGCCTAGTGCTCCTGACATAAAGGAGCAAAAGAAATTTGCAGGATCATACATCTGGAATGGCTTCTGGACATTTGATGCCTTCTTTATTGAACGTCTAGAACGATCTTTGGACATTTGGAAGAGGCTCTAGAGTTTTAATATGATTACCAGAAGTCCAATTCTGAAGGAAATGAGAGCGTCACCGCCACTCACTTTTCTCTTCACATGGCCGCAGTAGAGTGAATTTTGATTGATTATGATTGAATTAATTGGAATTAGAGTTTAGATTTTGCCTTTGGAGATACTTATAGGGATCCAACCCTAATCCTAATATGATGGGGACCTTTAGGTCTCCATCTAAGGGTGGAGATCAAATCATACATGAATTTTATAAGATAAGCCCATAACAACTTATGAGATGCTAGGATTTAGTCTCATAACATAAATTAATTGCAATCCAACCCTTGGATTTTCAACATGATCAAATTAGGTACAATTAATCACCAAATCTAGTGTAATTTAACTCTTTAAATTGCAATTGATTTATTCTACAAGTGGAAGCCCATCAAGATCATTATTGGTTTTATCACTCCAATAATGAAGCATTTAAGATTCATGGAATTATGGCACTACACCTCCCTAGGTGTTTCAAATACCTATAAATCCTTCACACATGGAGGATAATATTATTCTGGGGTCTAATCTCATTAAATAGCCATCATTACTCCTTAGATAATATTATTTCTGACATCTCTTTTGTAACATTGGGAGGAGAATGAAGATCAGATCCTTTCCCAAAGGATTGTCTTCTTCTCTTTCTTACATTGAGTTTAATTTGAACTTTGCGACCACATGTGGAATTTTCGTTTCCTAATATAGTTAGAGTGAACTGATTCCTTTAGTTTGTCACATACACCTTTGCAACGGATATGTGTGATCCCTTCTAAAGATCATGCACCTCCTGTCCCTTCTCACATACACTAGCTTTCTAGTTTTAGCAAAAAGGTAGGTGCATCTACTATTAGTCTACCAAATGCATACATTAGTGAACAGAGACACATATTTGTTTCTAGGTCAAAGGATGTGCCTTCTCCATGATAACATTGGAGAAGTCTTTGGTTATCTCCTATTTCATTAGGTTAACTCAACCTAACTTGCATGACAGTTTTGAATCACCATTCAAGAACATCAATCAGATGGCGACCTCTAAAGACGGTTGCTATCCTAACTCATACAAAACAAGTGACCGAATCAGATGGTTTCTTGATGTGCTATCAGAACCTTTCAATTGCTTAGATCGTTGGATTAACACACATCGGGTTTATTCGATCTGGCTAAGTATGTTACCCTATTCATATAAGGTGACCCAAATTCATATACTAGAAAATAATCTAATTCTTTTTATTTAGATGTAATGCAATAATATTACATTATTCAGATTCTTCTTTCATGGCCTACAAAATCCAACAGACTTCCACTAGCCCTCAGAGCCATTGCAGAACCTCTTTCAACCCCACACTACACACATGCCAGTTAAATGACTCTCTAATCAAAGCTTTGGTTAGCGGATCGATGATGTTATCCGTGGAGGCCATCTTTGCAATGATCACATCGCCACACTTGGCGATCTTCCAGATGATGCAATACCTCCTTTCAATATGCTTTCTCTTCTGGTGAGAGCGAGGCTCCTTCGCCTACAAAATGGCATCCATGTTGTTGCACAATAAAGTGAGTAGCGATTGTATTGAGAGAAATACACCAAGCTCCTCAACGAATTTACGTATCCACATCGCATCCTTTGCAACAGTAAATGTAGTGATGTGCTCGGCTATCGTCGTTAAATCAATCATGGTATCCTACTTCTTGTTTTTCTAGTTCACAAAACCAACGTTTAATAAGAAAATGAACCTTAATGTAGACTTTCTATCGTCAATGTTCGATTGCAAGTTAGAGTTGGTGTACCCCAACACCTGGAGATCTCCATCTCTAAAGATTAAATAATAGCTTTTGTCCTCCTTAGGTATTTAAGAATGTTCCTAATAGTAATCCAGTGTTCCTATCTAAAGTTGGTTTGGTAATGGCTTACCACTCCCACTTCATGACATGTATTTGGTCGTATACATAACATGGCATGCATTGTAGAAGCATGTGGACATCCACTCATAGTTTTCTTCACTTCAACTATTTTGGGAGGCATTTTGTTTGACAAAGAAATCCCATGTCTAATGGGGAGAAAGCCCTTCTTGGAGTTATCCATGTGAAATCACTGCAAGACTTTGGTAATGCATCCTTGTTGTGATAGTCCCAGTATCATCTTTTCTCTATTTATAAACATCTTTAGACCTAAGATATAAGAGGCCTCTTCGAGATCCTTTGTCTCAAAGTTTTAGGATAACTAGAGCTTAACACTAGATAACATCCCTACATCATTCCTAATGAGTAGCATGTCGTACACGTACAACACCAGAAAGGTAATAGCATTACCACTGGCCTTCTTGTAGACATAAGATTCATCTGGGTTTTGATGGAATCCCTAACCCTTTATGGTCTCATATAATCAATTTTTTTAGCTATGAGAATCTTGCTTGAGTCTATAAATTGACTTCTTGAGGTTATTCCATGTAGATGTCATTCTTAAGCAGTCTTGACATCCATCGCCTAGATGTCATAGTAATGGTATGTAGCTATGGCTAGAAGCATCTGATGTGTGGAAATCTCTTAGGATAAAATTGTGTCAAGTAGTACAAAATCCGTGATCATTTGAAATTTTTAAAAAACCAAACTTGCAATATTTTCAAATTGCAATGGTGAGTCTGAGTTGTTCATAAGGAGGCAATTGTAGTTAATCAATTTTCAAAATGCTTTTCTGTTATATTTTTGGCATTTTATATTTTATGATTTTTTTGTATTTTTGAATAAAAAGTAAGATGTGAAAAGATGCTATGATCTAAATCTAACTATGAAAGCAAAATCTAGTTGCGAGCATCAAAACAAACAAAGCTAATAATAAGGAAGCATAAATAGAAATGGGAGATGTGAACTAAAACGTTCATTAATAAAAAAGAGAGTTGATTACAAGAGAAATAAAAAAAACTACAACTAAAAGAAAACATAAAAATAGAAGAAATAATAAAGTAGAAAAGTCGTCAGCATGCTAGAGCAGGTGTAGAAGCCACTGGGTGGCGGTGGTAGAGGGTCCACCCAATCTTCTTGCCCTTGGAATGGTTGGAAGATGGAACCTAAGGTAACATCTAAGGTGCTAACCTAAGCTAAGGTGGCATGGAGGTAGAGGAAGGGTTAGGGTTAGGGTCATCGTGGTAGGTAGGTGGCCATGGAGAGACTTAGTGGACGACCATTAAGGTAGAGAAGGGACCTAATTGTTCTATTTAGCAAAGCATTTGGAAGTGTTGGAGAAAGGAGATCGAAGAGGATGATCTAGAGGTGGAGCCTAGGTAGTGTATTTATAGGAATGGAGGGCTACTTAGGGATGGACAAGTGCCACTCTAGGATTGGATATTAGGAAGGCTCTTGGATTGGTCTTATGTTCAATGGTTAGGATGTGGGTAGGTTGAATCAAAGGCTAGGATTAGGTTGGTTATCTAAGGTTTAAAGGAGGCCTTGGGGTGGGATTTTAAGGGTGTGGATGGAGCTAATTATGGTTGACCAAAGGGTTCTAGGCAGGGCTTATGTGGTGGAGGCTTAGGATTACTTTGATTCAAAATGGAGGGCATAGATGGTGGTGTAAAGGTGGTGCCACTTGTTGGTAGGCTAGGTTCAAAATGGACCATTGGATGAAGCGTGGAGGGTAAGGATTAGGCCTTCACATGGCCGACCATTCTAGGTTAAAAGTAGGATGTTGTTCTAGGGCATTACATGAAGGATGAAGGGTGCAGATAGGTGGGCTTTTATTCCAAAATTAGGTTGGAGTTTAGTATCCCTTAGATGAAAGATGAAGGGTGATATGGAATTGTCCAATAGGGTTTAGGACAAGGCTACCTCTAGACTAGGTTGTCTTAATGTTTAAGGTGTAGAAAGGATGTAGATGTGCCATTTGTTTCTTTTTCTTGTCCTCCATTATCTTGTCTTTTCTTTTAGCTCCATTACTCCTGCATGTCATAAACACTTGAATTAATTATGATAAAACACTTATTAAGTCAAATATGCATGTATGACCTAAATGCATGAACTGTAAAGATATATACATAAATATGCTAAGACTGAGCTAGATTAGATTTTTTATATCCATTAGTTACACATTTATCACACCACCATGCCTTTCTTTTGCTAGTCCCTCAGCAAAACAAAATATGAAAATCCTGTGGAAACCTAAAAAAGGAGTTTGAGATAAAGTAGATTAGAAATTCTGACATTGATTTTTCACCAATTCAAAAGAACCCATATTCAAAATCCTAACTACAAAGACTCAATAGTTCTTGAGTATTGAGTTAAACAAAGATCACCTAAATCCAATTGGAAATTTTATTGGCCTTAGACTTGGGTGTCAAGAGCAACCTTTTATGTCTTTTCAACCTACCCAAGGTTTGAATTGAAATTGAATCTTAAGCATCTAGTGTGTGTAAAAAGGTGATTCATCAATTGGGCAACCAAGTTGAATTCTAAGTTTTCACTAAGGAAATTAGATTATCTTTTCACTCTAATGGACCTCATTTTCGGATATACCATATTAAGGACTGGTAGCTTTCTTCCTACCCTTTTCTATCCCGAGGTCAACACAATGATGAACCTAGTATATATCTCCCCGGCTATGCCATTTGGCCTCTTATTACTATAGCTCACTCTTTTTGTATTTTTAGATTATTTAGTCACTTTTTTTTTTCTTCTTGTATATATCTTTTTTTGCTTTTTCTTCCTCCTACTTTTTTATTATTTTACTTCTTTTTCTGCACTCATTTTTTTCGGCAGGTGACTTTTCCAAATCCTATTCAAGAACATTTCCTAAACAAAGGTTCAAAACGCTAAAGACATAAAGTTAGGATTTGGACAACCTACAGTTGGGGAGCAAACCCAGTGCAACATGTCAGCCACACCCACAAGGATCATATGACCCTCAATCTACACCCTTTTGACCACTTCAACAGGTGGTCACCTAAAGGATGAGTCAAAGCGTAAGTGCAAAGGTAGATTACTTAATTTTCTCAATCTTTTCATATCAAAGGGTTGGAAGATAAGTCACATATTTATCACCCCCTTGACTTAATACTTCGTCTTTTTCAAATCTCGTTCAAGGACTTGTGAAACAAGTCAATATTTAAGTAAACCCCCAAGATAATTAAGTTGAAAAATTACTTGAAGAATCAAGGTGAAAAGATTTCAATTATATATTTCCTAACATAGGTAAAACCTCAAAGTCAAAATTTTTTCGATCTTTCCTAGCTCAAAACTCTAAAAATGTCGATTTTATTTTTACTTTTTATGTTTGTAAATAAAATATATACTTTTTAGCAAAAATCTGGAGACTAAATAAAGTTCTTAATATAATTATGTACCCCCCCAATGCCTATACCATGCAATGTCCTCAATGCATGCAATAAACATAAGAATGAGAATACATATCGCCTGACAATCTTTGAGTCTAGTCAAGAAGGCTCAATCAATTCCATATCTGAATCCATTAACCTAATATGTACAACCTGATAAATACAATTAAAAGTGCTAGATTTCCTCCCAACAAGCACTGAATTTTACGTCGATAGCCAGATGTAGCGCAATGCTAGAATGTATGCATTTAGGTATAAAATGTCCACAATGGTGGACCAACTAATGGTGCAACCCCATTCCAGGAGGTTGAGTGTAGGATAAATAGATCAAGTAAAGTTGTACCCAGTAGCTTCCAAAATTAAGGTGATGGGGTGCAATTCTAGAATTTGATTTGTGTAACGCAAGTCTCAAATATTGGACACAGGAACGATGAATATTGAGAAAGGTATGTGCCTAATGGTAGTGAAGTTTGATATGATAGTCTAGTTGATGAGTCGACTTGGGTTTGTAGGAATTAGATTTGAACAAATCATAAGGGTCCTTTTAAGAAGTTGGAAGTTTTGAAAATAAGGGCACCCTTAGATCCTTACATTTGTCTCCTTAAAAGTCTTTTCCCAATTCCACCATTTCTTTGATTTCTTTTACTTATTCTTCACTAACTTCCTTAAGGTCCAAGTTTTTTGAATTGGAGAAGTTAAAATCTAACTTGGCTACATTAGATGTGCAATCAAACTCTAGATGAAATGATTCAAATTCAAGTTCATCCAGATCTGATGTAAAGGTGAAGCTAGTTATTAAAGGTTCATTGTGTTGAAATTGAAATCTTTGTACTTCACCTACTTTAGATAAGGAATTTTCCTCAATATCAAATGTAAAGCCTTCAAGTTCAGATTTATAAAAAATTTTCTCCTAAAAAAAAATGTTCCATACTCAAGTATGTTAGTATGCTCCACTTCTTCCTCAGATTCTGAATCCTTCAAAGAGGAATTTTCTTTATTAATGATTAGACTCTCAACCTTATTAAGTTCTTCAATAAGTCTACAACTCCATTGGAATCCTCAATATACTTAAAAAGGTTTGATTTCATCTTTTTGTCCTTAAAGGCTATTTCAATATTACCATCTTTGCAATCAAGTGAAGCCTAGTAGCCAAAAAGGGTCTTCCCAAGATAATCAAGGCCCATCTCAAATCATTAGGAATTTTGGGTTTTAATATAATAATCCATGATTGCACAGCAATCATAGGACTTAATCTACTTGAATTATGTTAGATCCTAGCTTAACTTAGGAATAATGCATGCATAAGCATCATATTTTGCATCATAGTTGATTTATTAGATTTGTAAATAATAATGCTATATTATGTTCTAATCGAGTGATAATAATAATTGCAGTAATTCAGGGTTGCGGATGATGAATCCGACCGTATGGATCTATTCAGAACGATGATGGGAGTCCAATGCTTCAAAGATCGTCTTGATCGAACTCCCATAGCATCTTATGAAGATCGTGGAAGAGCAAAGGCCAATAAGCAAGGTGGAAAAAATCTGAACCTCAGATGCTAAATCTAACCGCATGGATGAATCCAGATCAATGATCGCAGTCCAACGACGCAAAAATCAACTTGATCGGAACCCTACAGCACCATCTATAAAGCAAAAAAGATGGATGGCCATGATGGTGCCACGTGGCACCATCCTAGCCACCCAAGGCTGCCGCCCCTATCATTGAAGAATGTTCTACACACCTTGTGGACCCTTGGATCGCCATCCAACAGCCATAAAAGCGCCTTGTCGCCCCCCTCACCATTCCTAAACAAGAAAGAGTCTATCTCAGCCATTTGATCCTCATCCAACAGATGAGAGCAGTGGCGGACGAAATCAGAAACATGATAATTTGTGTGTGTAGCGTGTTCATTAGTGCACGTGAAGAAGAGTTGCCAGCGAGTGTTTGAGGTGTAATCAACGCAAATCCGAGGTGGTCGCGAGCCCGGGCGAAATTGCACCATGCAATCATGATCTAGCAGTGAAGCATGAGCCATGTGGTGCATGGAGGGGTGATGGATTAGGTGGAGCATATGAACGCATGAGGTGACATGCGGGTAGATGCCCCGATATGTGCGACTTGGTGCGAATCAAAGAGGCGATATTTTAAGCCATCTGATCGCTAAAATTCAAACAAATGCGAGCATGTGCGATGAGGGTGCGAGGCGGTGGAGCTAGTGGCTTAGCGGCCGACACGTGGTGCAATCCTGTGCATCATGCACGCTGAAGGTGCGTCGAAGGCTTTTTGAAGGTGCGATCTGATCCATTGATCTCCCAAGCGACGGATCTAATCGATCCAAAGTTGTTGCATGTTGAGTTGGAAATCGTCACAAACGGAAGTTGAGTTTTGAAAACTTGTTGTTATAGTGTGATTTGCGAAGAAATTAGTCAACAAATAAATTTTACCGAAACTCGAAAAGAATTCCGGGTCGAACATAGGGAGGCTACGTCGATTTGAAATCCGCGATTATATTTTTTTTTGTTATTTTTGTTTAGAAAGTGAGATAATCACAATGAATTTGATGAAAAAGAGAGAGAGAACAAACACTTTAAAATATGGATAATGTTTTACAAATAGAAAGTGGGAAATATTACAGCTAAAAAGCAGAAAATATTACAACTAGAAAGCAGTAAAGAGAAAGGAGGTGAGAAGTTATCCTCCTCGACGGCTACTTGGAGGATGAGTTGGACGAGGCGACACCTGGAAGACGGAGGGAAAAGACGGAAGACGGAGAACGAAGCGGAAAAGAACTGGGGCGAGGCAATGTGTCGTCATCGCGGGATCCACTTTCGAAATAGGGGTGAGAAAACTTTGATTTTAACTCTAGAGGAGCATCTCGGGTTTCGGACAAGCTTCTTTAGAGCTTTGGAGAGGGAGAGAGGTGAAGGAAGGGATGATTGAAATGTGGGGGGCGTAGGCCTTTTTATAGGTGTAGAGGTTGGGGGCAAAATGGTCATTCCAAGTTAAAAAATTAAATAAGGGGGTCTCTACTGACGGATATAAACGTCACTAAAGACCCCACATTGCTGAACATGCATGCATGCCCGCTCCCCCTCCTCTCCTGGTGCTTCAATGCCTCACGCACCATCATGTGATGAGAGACACGCACTATCACTTCTTCAATGCCTTCGCCTGCCTGCGTGTGATGGCACGTTGGATTGCACGTCATCTTGCATGTGCGCGATCCTCGCCCATCCCTCGCGCCACGTCGCTCACCTCCCACCCACACGATTGCCATCCAATGGCCAAAGTGAGCCTCTCCACGCCCACTCCTTGATTTGAGGCGAGGCGAGGCTCGAACCTGTGCCTCCCTCTTCGCATGAAGCTGCACGACCGCTGAGCTATGCGGTCAGTTGAGGCTCGAGCTCTCTCAACCATTGGATCTTGATCCAACAGCTAAGATCGTCCGCACGATTGAGGAGAGAGAGGGCAGCGGTGGGTCCTTGGGTCGGTTGGGTGGCTGGGATGGAGCCACGTGGCGTTATCTTGGTCGTTTATCTTCTGTGTCTTATAGATGGTGCCACAGATGTTGGATTGGACCAATTTTTGCGTCGTTGGGCTGTGATCATCGATTTGAACCCATCTATGCTGTTGGTTTTGTCATCTAAAGTGTGGATTTACACTATCTTGGCCCTTGATCTCTGATCTTCCTCGGATTATATTTGATGCTATAGAAGTCCAACCAGGGCGATCTTGGAGTTGTTAAACTTCGATCATCACACTAATCAAATCTGTATGGTTGGATCTTCAATCCGAGGCCTCGATTAAATGTCACCTTATCCCTGGCCACCAAGAAGAAATTACTATACAATTTATCCAATTTGACCTAAATGCATGATGATGCATGTTATGCAATATTTACAATGCATAATGATTATATAATACTAAGAACATGCATTAATAGACATTTTTTGCTATTCAGATGTATGCACATCACACCCCCATTCCTATCTTTTGCTAGTCCCTAGCAAAAGTTATATGCTATTTATAAAAGAATTAGGTTTGATTTCTTGGGCAAAAGTTATTCTTCAACACTAGGAGATTTTTACTAAAGACTTAAATTATAAAAACACAACAGCACCCAGGTGTCTGCCAAAATGCAGATAGCCTTAAGCCCTCGCCTTATTGAAAGAAGGATCTTTTTCTTCTTTACTAATTTTTTTATTTTTGAGTTTAGGGTTTCGGAGCAACTTTCTATGGCCACTCAACCCACCCAAGACTCGAAGAGAACCCTAAGTTCTAAGCATCTTTATGTGAGAAATGTGATAGACTCACTGATCGACGATTAGAATGGATTTTGGGTTTCTACACCCCTGGTGAGCTTGAAAAGAAATTCTACCTAAAGGTGTATCTATTCGATTGGCAACTTTCTCCCTACTTTTATTTTAATGGGGTCAACACAAGGGCAAACCCAGTGTATATCTCCCTGGCTTATTCTACTTCTCTGCTTCTTCCTAAGTGTTTTTGAATTATACATGCATTTCTTGAGCTAGGTTCTGGACAACCTACAATTGGGTTGTTACCCATGATAACTTGCCAGCCATACTCATGCTGTGAAGTGTGGCTTATTTCTTTTTTTTCTTTTTTTTTCTCCTTTTCTTTCTGTTTTTGAATATTTTCCTATTTTTTTCTTTTTTTCTAAGTAGGTGGCTTCCCTGATCTAAGATTTACCTAAAGGCAGTAGGAAAAGAATGGTCGTGTGACTAGGCTTTAGACAACCTACCAATGGGCTACTACCCACGATAACTTGCCAGCCATTCCACCCTAGAAAGTTCATTAGCTACCAAATTTTTGCTAAATCCGTCAAAAAGCGAGTCAGTGCAAATAGTGTGTAGATGCTTAAACTTAAAATCCCCTCAAATCAGAGGGTGGGTTGATAAGTCGTGTACTTATCACTCCAACTTATTTAACCAAATTGAAGTAAATTCAGAATAGCAAGGACTCGATAAACAAATCAACATTTTAGTGGACACCTGGGATGATTAAGCTTGAAGACCTAAAGGGTCTAAGTGTTCAGATCCTACTGTATTATTCCCTAAGGTTGAAAAATCCTAATGTCCAACTATTCTTTCCTAATTCAATTTTTTTTTAATAAAGAGAAAAATAAGTAAAATTTACAAGAATTCCACAGAGCTGACAAAATGATGCAGAAATGAATCCACCCCCTATGCCTAGTTGATGCAATGTCATTGAAAATAAAATGCATTAGAAGTAGGGTAGAATGAAGAAAATATCACCTGTATTCCATGATACTCAGGTCAGTTCTGAGTCAGACTGTACAAGTGTTGACTTTAATACCATTAGCTAGGCGAAGTCCAGCCAAAGAAGTCACATTAAGGTTAAAGCAACCTTATCGAAGACGGGTTCTGGAATAACATGATCAACATAAGGTTTTAGACATTATACGTTGATCTTAAAAGAATTACCCGTCTTTGGGTCAGAGATCTTAATGGCTCCATTGGGAAATATTCGATCGATGATGAACTGGCTGTCTCACTTTGACCTAAGCTTGCTAGGAAAGAGCTTAAGTCAAGAATCAAAGAGCTAAACCTTTTGGCTCGGTTTAAAGCTCTTGAGAGAAATCAGTTGGTCATGAAGTGCTTTGGTCTGAGCCTTATAGATCTTGGAATTCTCGTACGCATCATTTCTAAGCTCCTCTAACTCAAATAGTTGGAGCTTCCTAATCTTTCCAGCTAAACTTAGATCAAAGTTGCATTTCTTGATCGTCCAGAATGGCCAATGTTCAATCTCTACAAGTAAATGGCATGCCTTTCCATACACCTGACGAAATGGTGACATGCCGATAGGCATTTTGTACGCCGTACAGTAGGCCCAAAGAGTGTTCTCAAGCTTTTGAGTCCAATCTTTTCAATTAGGCCTAACCATCTTCTGCAGGATGTTCTTGATCTCCCGATTAGAGATCTCGGCCTATTCGTTCATCTGAGGATGGTAAGGTGTGGATATTCTGTGATTTACCCCATATTTTTCCAGTAAACTAAGAAACTGGGCATTGGTGAAGTGAGTACCACCATCATTGATGATGGCCCTCGGAATCCCAAACCAACTGAAGATGTTTTTTTTGATGAAATCGATGACCACTTTGTGGTTATTGGTTCGGGTGGGAATAGCTTCGATCCACTTGGACACGTAATCAACTACAACAAGAATGTACTAGTGTCCAAATGAAGGGAGGAAGGGTCCCATGAAATTGATGCCCCAAACATCGAAGATTTCGACGAGAAGGATTGGGTTTATAGGCATCATATCTCTCTTGGTTATGCTCCCAGGTGCTTGGCATCGGGAACACGACCTTGAGAATTCTTGGGCATCCTTGAATAAAGACAACCAATAGAATCCAGATTGCAATATTTTTGTAGCTGCCATTTTCCTGGAGAAATGTCCACCACACGCAGATGCATGGCAAAACTCAAGTACACTTTGGAATTCATTCTCTGGAACACATTGGCAAATAATCTGATCAGAGCCGATGCGGTACAGTTCAGGATCCTCCCAGAAGTAATATTTGGCCTCAGATTTGACTCTATCTCGCTGTTGCTTAGTTCAATCCTGAGGGATTTGACCAACAGCCAATTATTTACTATGTCTACAAACCACGGGGTTTGGACACCTGACATTGCAAGAATAGTCTTGTCTGGAAAAGTATTAGCAATCAAAATATCCGAATGAGGAGAATCACTTAGAAGTCTCGAAGGATGATACGCCACCACATTCTATGCCTCGAATTTATCTTTGATTTCAAGATCAAATTCTTGAAGTAGAAGAATCCATCGAATGAGCTAGGGTTTGGCATCCTTTTTGGCCAAGAGATGTCTCATGGCCGAGTGGTCGGTGTAAATTATGACGTGAGACCCTAAGAGAAGCCCTAAATTTCTCCAAAGTAAATACTACAGCTAGCAACTCCTTAGTAACGGTATAATTCCTCTAGGTCTCGTCCAAAGTTTTGCTAGCGTAGTAGATGATAGAGGACTTTTTGTCTATCTTTTGACACAAAACAGCCCCGACCGCATAATTAGAAGCATCGATCATGATCTCAAATGGGGCTGTCTAGACCAGTGGTTGCAGCATCGGAGCACAAGTGACTGCCGTTTTAAGAAAATCGAATGTCTTGTGGCACGATTCGTCGAATTCAAATGGCATATCTTTGGCAAGAGGGTTGCTTAGAGGGCGAGCAACCTTGGAGAAATCCTTGATGAACCTCCGATAGAATCCCACATGACCAAGAAATGATCGAATTTGTTTGACAGATGTGGAAGGAGGACGTTTGGAAATAGAATCAACCTTAGCTTTGTTAGCTTCAATTCCTCATTCAGAGATTACATGACCCAAGACGATACCTTCTTGTGTCATGAAATGGCTCTTTTCCCAGCTAAGGACCAATCTTGTTTTGATGCATCTTTTAAGGATCAATTCAATATTAGCCAGGCAAGAATCAAACGATTCTCCGAAAATAAAGAAATCTTCCATGAAAACTTCCATAAACTCTCCAACAATGTCAAAGAATATGGCTAGATACACCTTTGAAAAGTCTTAGGTGCATTGCATAAGCCGAGTGGCATTCTACGGAAAGCAAAGGTTTCGTAGGGACAGATGAGAGTCATTTTTTCTTGATCCTTGGGATGGATAAGGACTTGATTGTATCCCAAGTAACTGTCTAGGAAAGAGAAGTACTTTTGCCCGACTAATCTTTCCAGGATCTGATTGATGAAGGGTAGAGGGAAATGATCCTTTTTGGTGGCTGTGTTCAGCTTCCTGTAATTGATACAAACTCTCCAGGAGAAAGCTTAACGAGTTGTGATAGATTCTCCTTTCTCATTAGTCACAACGGTAATCCCAACTTTCGTGGGAACAATTTGCACAGAACTTACCCAAGGACTATCTGAGATTGGATAAATGATTCCTACATCGAGCCGCTTAATTATTTCTTTCTTGACCACTTCTCGCATATTAGGGTTTAGTCTCCTCTGCAGATGGCGAGAAGGGCGGGATCCATCTTCCATGAAAATTCTGTGATTGCAATAAGATGGCTCAATCCCCCTAAGGTCATGGACGGTCCAGCCAATTGCCTCCTTGTGTTCCGTTAGGACCTTGATCAATTTAATCTCCTGCACCTTAGCCAATCTAGCACTGATAATCACAGGGAGCATCTTTTTAGGTCCTAAAAAGTGATATTTCAAACTCTCAGGCAATGGTTTCAATTTAAGATGGGGCAGGTCTAAGATGGAAGGTAAGGATGATGCTGATGAAGATTCATCAAGAGGAAGAGGTTGAAAGTGAACAAAATCAATAACCTCTTCAGAATGTGGCAGGTTTGCCATAGAGGGTTGCAAGTTGGATTCATCAAGACAGGAGGAACTTTCAATTGTAGCAACAGCCATACATGTCTCAATATTCAAGTTATCTTCCTCGAGTTCCTCAACATATCCACAATCCTCAAATTTGTTAATCGTCTTAAAAATATCCAATTTCAATTTTGATCCCCAAAGGTGATTTCCATGCTACCACTCTCACAGTTGATATTGGCCTTAGCGGTAGCTAGGATCGGATGCCCCAGAATGATGGGCATGTTCCTTAAATTTTCAGGAACATCCATGTCAAGGACTAAGAAATCTATAGGAAAATAGAAATCCTTAACCTTGACAATAACATCCTCAATAATGCCTCTCGGATTTGTGACCGAACGGTCCGCTAACTGCAGCGTTATTGAGGTCGGCCGAAATTCACCTAATCTGAACTTCTCATAAAGAGAAGTCAGAATTAGGTTAATGGATGCACCTAGATCTAGGAGTGCCCTATCAAAGGTGTAATCTTCGATAACGCATGAAATCAAAGGGGCACCTAAATCTCTCTTTTTCGGAGGAAGTTGATGCAAGATAACAGAACTATCTTGCTCAGAGAGTATCACCTTCCTTGGAACAGATTCCCTCGGCTTACGCTTCTGGGTGCATAAATCCTTTAAGAATTTAGCATAACCTGGTATGTGTTTGATAGCATCAAGGAGGGGGATATTGGTTTCAACATTCTTGAATATATTCAAGAGCTCCTTGTTACTATCAATAGGTTCCTTCTTCCTAGGTTTAATCAAGACCTTAGGAAAAGGAACATGAGTCAGATCTTTGAAATCAAGTTCCTGAGCCTTGATTTCTTCTTTAGAATTCTCCTTTCTTTCCTCGGGCTCACCAGGATTTTCTTGCCTAGAGCAGGGTAGGTGTGGGTCCTGGGTTTGCCGTCCACACCTCAAAGTAACGGAGTTAGCAGATGCGTACGGGTTTGGGTCTTGGGGAGGGTTAGGAAAGATCGGAGGGGCTTGATTTGCCAAAACCCCTAGATTTGATGAAGCAGAAGAGGAAGGACCCTGCTCAACCACTTGAGCATGTGCATGTGGGTCCTTCTGATTCCCATACCCTTGGGCTTGATTGCCAAGATTCTATATGTTGTGGAGGTTGCGTATGGGTTGAGATGGCAAAGATTCGAGCTGACGGGTGTTAGCAATGAGCTTGATTTGCAAGTTGTCCAGTGAGGTTTTCATTTGTTGCATGAGCTAGAGCATAGATCCTTGCATCTGTACCATATGACGGTTCAAATCAGCCTACCCTATGGGTTGACGAGCATTCCAAACTGGTTGATTGACCTTATTCGGGGGCAGCTGAGTATAAACATGACCCTGACCCATTGGTCTTTGTGGAGCATAGTTGCTGGGTCAGAATTGGGTCTGCTACCCCTGATTTTTCCACGAGAAATTAGGGTTGTTCCTCCAACCTGCATTATAAGCATTGGAATATGGGTTGTATCTAACGTTCTCCTACACAGCATGGACATCGTCATAGGGCGAGGATGGAGAGAAAGAGAGGGATCAGAGAAATTGGGATCAAAGGCCCCAATTTGGAACCCGTGGGGCTCCGAGCAATGCTGGCTCACAGGTTGAGCTACATCCAGTTGATTCACGAACTCCCATCCAAAAGGAGCTCACGAAGAATGGAATCTTGAATTCTGGGATTAAGTGGATCGAGAATTGTTTGTAGAGTTTCTTGCCATCCACTCCTCTATCCTTTTGGTAACTAGGTCCACCTTATCTAGTTTATTACAAATTATCTCCATATCGAATGAATGAGAGTCATTGACCCCATTAACATTCGATTTGGGTTGTTGGGACCTATTATATGTATCTATGGAGGCATGATTGGTTAAATTTTTACTCATTTCCTCAAACAAATCATGTGCACTATCTACGTCTTTGTTGAGGAAATTTCCTCTGCAAGATGCATCCACGTGATTTCTGAGTTCCTCAGTCAACCCATGGTAAAATATCTGCACGAGTTGCAATTTCTTCAAGTCCTAGAATCATTCCCAGGCAACATGAAACTGCTCCCTTGGCCGCTGGGTGAAAGTAGTAATCGCTCACCTTAGTGCATTGGTACGCCCGACTAGAAAGAATTTCTTCAAGAAAGCCGATTTAAGATCGTTCCAAGTTGCTATTGGCCTTCCTATGGTCTTGTACCAATGAGTAGCCTTATCCCTAAGAGAGTGGGAAAAGAGCCTCATGATCATTTTCTCTTCATTCACATTTCATACTTTGGTGGTCTGGACCAAAGTGGTCAAGTCCTCCAAATGCTGAAATGGGTCTTCAGAGCCAAGCCCATGAAAATGTTTGATTAGGCTTAACACCTGAGGCTTGATTTCAACAGCTCCGACTGGAATCTAGACACCAGGATGTTCCCTGTAATTTGAAGAATCATAAAATCCTTCAAGGGCTGAGCGTCTTGCATTCTCTGGAACCATTCTTGCATTCTCTACATTTGTTCCAGCAGCCTTTGAAAAATCTCTTGTTGATTGGTCATGAGATCAATTTGGCCAAAATTCAATCTACGCCTCCTAGAATGATCTAATGGTCCTTCCAATCGGGGATTCAATGACCTTCTTTCAAGCATAAACTAGGAAGAGGTCGGAAGGATTGGGGATAAGAACCCTGTAGCACAACAAAACAAGCATATCCTTAAGTTGGGTAGATAAGGATCTACAGACTCTCAGAATCCGTCTCAAGATTATAAACGATTAACTCTACTTGTATCCAGTCAATCCAACCAGTTAGAAGGAGGAGCTGGGGAGAAGGTTCTTCCATCGGCTTGTACCTTCAGTTCCTAGTGTACCCCCCAGTCGCGATCGTTTGATTCTACTCCCCTAGCTAGACATCAGATTGACTAGTACAAGCAGGTTAATCATAACAATCTCAATCTGGGCCCCAAAGAGAAAATCAGTCCATAAGGACAACATCTAAGCAATTTTAACTTAGGCTTAGGATTGTAGTGCTTACAGAATGTGGTGGGCCCTTAAAATGGGTTGTGCCCTTAATGATTGATTGGATATGTGTGAGTGCGTGCACAACTAGGGTTTTTAAGAAAGATTATTTGGATGAGTGGATTTTAAGGTTCAAATCTTGCTTAAGTAGCTTTTAGGATTTAGAATTAGGTAAATTCAATCAAGTTCAAGAGGCAAACCAGATTTTCAAAACACGGGTGAAGATCTTTTCCTTTTGAAATCAAAAGTAAAGTGGAGTGCTTGGTATTAACCTAAAACGTAAACCCTAAAGGGAAGCTACTTGATGAGTTGATTTTAAATGTAGTGTGGCCCAAATAACTCAAACAATTGGCTTTAATGCCCCATTGAGTTAGGCACACGAGTGGATACCTATTCTGATTTCTACTTGATTATGTGTTTGGGTGTGTGTACCGGTTCCACAGGTTGGAATCCCAGTTGAGTAGATAAAAATCAAGTTAGGTTATGTGCCTCGAATGTGGGTGTA
The DNA here is from genome assembly GCA_037157565.1 of Thalassia testudinum. NCBI lineage: Eukaryota > Viridiplantae > Streptophyta > Magnoliopsida > Alismatales > Hydrocharitaceae > Thalassia > Thalassia testudinum. Next base: position 99,971,012 of record JAZHRO010000056.1, on the reverse strand, counting down.
TGTAGTGTGTATGTTAATTTGTCCCACAAGAAGTATCTTTTTGTTTGTTTGTTTTTTACGAGGGCGAGATGAGTGGGGGTGAAAATCAAAGCATCCAAACTAATCCTAGGGTTTATGCGAACACCTAGATTACTTAAGGTTTGAATTAGGGTTATGGAATGAAATTTATGGAGGGGGGAAGAATGGGGAGCACTTACAGTTGTCTTCAACTGCACTTTACTCCTTTCTACCACTTGAAGATTCCCTATTGAGGTACCTGCAAAATAATAGAAGAGAAATAAAAGAAAGTTAGAAAATAATTAAGTGCATGAAATGCGGAAAGAAAATCGAGATTCGTTGCCTCCCCGACAACGGTGCCAAAATGTTGATTCGGAAATCGTCGCAAATGGAAGTTGAGTTTTGAAAACCCATCGTTATAGTGTGATTTGGGAGAAATCCATCAACAAATAAATTTTACCAAAACTATAAAAGAATTCCAAGTCGAACACAGGGAGGCTACGTCGATTTGAAATCTACGATTATATTTTTTTTGTTTTTGTTTAGAAAGTGAGATAATTACAATGAATTAGATGAGAGAGAGAACAAACACTTTAAAATATCGATAATGTTTTACAACTAGAAAGCGGGAAATATTACAGTTAGAAAGTGGGAAATATTACAACTAGAAAGCATTAAAATCTACTTTAGAAAGTTGTAAAGAGAAAGGAGGTGAGAAGTTATCCTCCTTGATAGCTACATGGAGGACGAGCCGGACGAAGCGATGCTTGGAAGATAGAGGGCGAAGACGGAAGACGGATAATGTAGCGGGAAGAACCGGGGGTGAGGCAAGGCATCGTTGTCACGGGATCCACTTTTGAAATGGAGGTGAGAAAACTTTGATTTTAACTCTAGAGGAGCATCTCGGGTTTGGGATAAGCTTCTTTAGAGCTTTGGAGAGGGAGAGAGGTGAAGGAAGGGATGATTGAAATGTGGGGGCGTAGGCCTTTTTATAGGTGTAGAGGTTAGGGGCAAAAAGGTCATTCCAAGTTAAAAGCATTAAATGAGGGGGTCTTTAGTGACAGATATAAACGTCACTAAAGACCCCACGTCACGGAACGTACACACGTGCCCGCTTCCCCTCCTCTCTTGCCGCTTCAACGCCTTACGCACAATCGCGTGATCTCAGCTGTCTGATCGTGAGATCGGACAACCGAGAGATGTGCACCGTCGCTTCTTCAGCGCCTTCGCACGCCCGCGTGTGATGGTGTGTTGGATCACGCATCATCACACGTGTGCGTGATCCTCGCCCATCCCTCGTGCCACGTCCCTCGCCTCCCGCCCACACGATCACCATCCAACAGTCGAATTGAGCCTCTCCGAGCCTACACCTTGATTTGAGGTGAAGCGGGGGTCTAACCTGCGCCTCTCTCTTCGCGTGAAGCCGAGCTACCGTTGAGCTACACGGTTGCTTGAGGCGCGTTTGTGAATTTTGGCATGAGCTCTCTCAGTCGTTGGATCTTGATCTAATGGCTGAGATCGTCCGCGCGGTTGAGGAGAGAGAGGGCAACGACGAGTCCTTGGGCCGATTGTGCGGCTGGGATGCCGCCATGTGGCCCATCTTGGCCGTCCATCTTCTATGTTTTGTAGATGGTGCCACAGATGTCGGATTGGATCGATTTTCGTGCCATTGGGCTGTGATCATCAATCCAAACCCATCAATGCGATCAATTTTGTCATCTGAAGTGCGGATTTACACCATCTTGGTCCTTGATCTCTGATCTTCCTCGGATTATATCTGATGCTTCGGAAGTCCGATCAGGGCAAACTTAGAGTTATTGAACTCCGATCATCACCCTGGTCAAATCTGTATGGTTGGATCTTCAATCCGAGGCCTCGATTAAATGTTGTCCTGTCCCAAGCCACCAAGAAGAAGAAATTACTATACAATTTGTCCAATTTAACTAAAATGCGTGATGATGCATGTTATGCAATATTTACAATGAATGATGCTTATATGATACTAAGAATATGCATTAATAGACATTTTTGGCTATTCAGATGTATGCACATCATTACACTTGTTGGGGGCCCAAATACCTGCTTTACTCATCTTTTCTATAAAATGGACTCCAGAGCTCCCATCTGAAGTCTTCTCTTCCTCCATCTCTCCCTCCAACCATCTTCAGGCATCTCCAAGCTCCATCTTCCTCTATGGCATTCATCAAGACCACCTTGGTGCACCGCTGCTACTCTCCCCAACCTCTCTAAAGGCCAACAAGGACCACCCTTACTGCTCTTCGTCCAGTAGATAGGTGTTTGCCGAGGCGAGATCAATGTTAAAATCAATGTGTCGTAGTATAGTTGAAATTGCTAAAAAACAAATAGAATTTTATTACTCGAAATTGTAAATCCGAGGTCGAACACAGGGAGCAAGTTGAGATTTAAAAATCAAGAACACAACTTTGAGAAATTGAATATAATAAGCAATGAAAATCAGAGTTAGTGCAAAATGTAAATATAGCCACAAAATATCAATGTATATGAAGATGAAGAGCACAAAAAAAAATTGGACGTTTGATTTTGTAATAAGATGTTTTAAACTAGTGATTGCTATAGTGTTGTGCTATTTCTCTTCTTCTCTTCTCTGTCACTGATATCTGTCTGGCTTCCTTCTTTTCTTCTTTGATTTCTTCGTGCCTTAGCCTTCTTTTGCCTTTAGGTGCTCTGGCCCTTGTCTTCTTCTTCTTTTTCCTTTCCTTCTGTCTCTACGACTCCTCCTTCAGCCTTGCCTTCTCCTTCCTTAGCTTCTCTAGCTTCAGCCCTCCTCTTCCTTGGCTTTTTCTTCTTTTTCCCTGCGAGAGAGAAAAACCTACCCCTACCCGCCCCCGCGATCTCTCTTCCTCTTTCTCTCTTAGGCTCGCTCTCCCAGAGCCTTCTCAGGTAATCGAGTTAGGTACACGCACCCGGGACTAGGCCCACCGGTGTGCGTGGTAGGTGAGGAGTGCAGGTTGAGTATACGAGTCAGGGCTAAGTCTGCGGGCAATGGGTCACGAACGAGGCAGTGGTAGGTGAGACGGACCTCACCCCGTGGTCAGGAGGCGTTAAGCCTATTACACTTTTGCAATTTATCCCACTGCAGCCACTTGTCAGCTTCCGAGGTGGGACTATGTTGCTCCACCTTCCTTTGCAAACGCCAGCAATAGGAGCTTCCCTGATTGCAGTAGCTGCGGGGTCTTCAATTCCAATCGCTTGGCTGGGGTTGTGTGCGAAGGGAGTCCGAGCGACCTGGGACCTATAGCCTGGAGCGAGGAGACTTGGGTGAAGCTCCCAAGCAAGCTCCTTGCTGCGTCAATGGCGGTAGAGACCTTCAACACCTGTCACTAGGAAAACGGCATTGCGGACTCGTCAGAAGGTTCAAACAGCTTCGCCTAGACACGGCAAAGGTAGTGCGAGGGTCGACGTGGCATGGGGTGGCCGGAGTGTGCATGCCTAGGTCACCCTATGTGCGCAGAAGTGGGTGTGTTCAGGGGGAGTTCTGGGGGCTTGGTGTGGTGAGTGGAGTGAGGGTTTATGGTCAGTAGAGTGTGGCAATGCTTATGGGGTAGTTGGTGAGGCGGATGGAGGCGTGGAGCCATAGGAACACCTTGTTGGAGGTCTGGCCGGAGGTGGAGAAGGTGGTGGTGACTTGTAGCATCAAGGGATAGTTTCTAGAAATAAAGAGGGGGAACAGGAAGAGGAGGGAGAGAGAAGTGAAACTAACCTAACCTAAGGACGAGGGAGGCAGGGATGACGATCAGTTTGTGTTACCGTCGTCAGAGACGAAGTACTCATTGGGAGTAGGACGATGACGATGAAGGAGCTTCAAGGACGTCGGCTGGTGCAGTGCAATGCAGACGAAGAGGAGGAAGAGAACTTTGCCACTGGTATTGTGGTAGATCAACGAGGGAGAGAGAGGAGGGCCGCCGGAGCTTGCTGAGTGACGTGCGCGTGCGTGTGTGTTTGGAAGTGTCATTATAGTTTGCACTTGCAACGTCGACTTTAAAGTGAAGAAACGAATGTGAGTCCGAGTGTCAGCCCAAGGAGGCTTAAAAATCGAATTTTTCTTGTCAGTTATTGTCATGAAAATCGTGAAGTTTTGCTTGTAAAAAGGTGCGGGTGAAAAGCGAGAGAGAGAGAGAGATTAGGGTTAGAGTCGTTTCATTCATAACATGCAACTTGAATAGAAAATAGAGCAAGCAACTGAATAGAAAACAACTTCATTAATCATGTAGCTTTAGTTCATAAATTACAACATTAGATAAATGCTTAAACATAGGCAAAGTAAAGCTTAAAAGAAGGGAAGAAAGAGAGAGAGAGGGAGGATGGCGAGGCAGCCACGGTGGTGGAGAGGGCTCCATCGACAGATCGTCGTCTCCGGGACGGAGCCCTCTCCGGCGATTATAAAAGGGCCTAAAGGTAGCTAGGAAGGGGGTAGAGTAGTTGCAAGTGGAGTGAATGCCTTGAATGGGTGGTTGGAAGGGGTTTAAATAGAGAGAAGGGCTTTCCAAATGAAGAAGGGGTTTTAGCGACGTCCGGGGCGTCGTTAAAGCCCTTCCCAAAATGTCGGTGAAGACCCCTGCCTGCCGATCGCTCGCCTGCAGCCGTTCTTCCTCACACCCGATCTGTGTGTGCGTGCTACGAGCCGTCTGATCGAAGATCGGACGGCAGGGATCTCGTGCGAGGCGCTTGCCTGGATCGCGCCCTTGCGCCCGCGTCATCGTGCGCATCTGGCTAGGGTGCATCTGCGGGCGCCACATCGCGCGATCTCGTCCGTCTGCTACTGATCGGGCGGCCCAATTTCGCCCACGTGCATTGTCGTCTTCGTATTTCCACTCCGTGCGACTTGAACTCGCGTCATGTCAGCACGAGTATGCTCTCCAACCGCTGTGCTGCGTCTGCTGCTTTGTTGCGGCAAGTGCAGGGGTGCGCGCGGTTCTCAACCGTTCAATCGGAGATCGACGGCTGAGATCTATTCTCCGGGTGAAGGTGGAAGCGGGCGCGATCTGGACGCGGTGAGCAGGCTCCACGTGGCGCGCTGTGGGCTATTGATCATCAGATCAATGGTCAAAATTTCTTGGACCCATTATGGAAGCTTCGGATGTCGAATTTAGCCGATTTCAAGTCCGTTGGACTCTGTTTGTCATTATGAATCCATCCGTGCGGTTCGATTGCTCATCTGAGGCTTGCTTTGACAAGTGCTCATACAAATGGCCATTAATACTGTTTTATAAGTAATCTTGACATATGATGCATGCTCCCATTCTACTTATGTTGTGTTATCTATGCCTTTTATTCTTATGATGGGCCCTATTTAACAGAATTATCACCCTAGGATGCAGTGTTATCATACCCCCATGCTTACTCCTTGCTAGTCCATAGCAAGGTTTATTCTAGCCTTTATTTTCCGTCAAAATTTAAGGAGTAATTACTTGGACACTTCGTCACTTGTCAATAGGAGGAAATATACTAAGATCTTAATCTACAAGGACTAAGCAGCGTCCGGGTGTCTGCCAAAATACGAATTGCCTGCAGCCTTGCTTTCATGTATGTAAATATACATATGTATATATATATATATATATTTTTTTAGATTTTTTGGAATTTAGAGTGGGTTGATAACTTTTTACGGCTACCCAACCCACCCAAAACTCGGTCAAAACCCAATGTGCTAAGCATCTTGGTGTGAAGATCATGATAGACTCACTCAATGCTAATTCAGACAGACTTCAGGTTTCTACACCCCTAGGTGACCGGAAGAGAAAGTATTTTGCCTGAAGGTGTATTTGTTCAATTGGTAGCTTTCTCCCTACGTTTGTTTTAATTGGGGTCAACACAAGGATTTTTCCAGTGTATATCCCCCCGGCTTGTACTACTTCCCCGTTTCTTCCTATGTTTTGGTTCCTTTTGTGCAATTACTAAGCTGGGCTCTGGACAACCGACCAATGGGCTATTACCCACGATCACTTGCCAGCCATACTCGTGCAGTGAAGTGTGATTTATTTTGTTTTCTTCTTCTTTTTTTTTTGTAGGTGGCTTCCCTGATCTCAAATGTACCTAGAGGCAATGAAGAAGTGGTCCCGTGGCCGGCTCTAGACAACCTGCCAATGGGTTGTTACCCACGACAACTTGCCAGTCATACCATCCTAGAGAGTTCATTAGTTACCCAATTTTTGTCAAAATCTCCAAGGAGTGAGTCTGTGCAAAAATGTGTGCAGATGCTTAGACTCCAAGTCCTTCTGAGTTAGAGGGTGAGTTGATAAGTCGTATACTTATCACTTTTTTTAGTAGGTGGATTAGAGTAGATTAAGGTTGCAAGGATTTGAGGCTAAATCCATATTTTAACGGACACTAGGGCTGATTAAGCCTGAAGGCCTGAAAAGTCTAAGTGTTCAAGTTCTTTTTGTATTATCTCCCACTATTGACAAGTTTATAATGCCTAAGTTTCTTCCTAAATTCAATTTTTTTTTAATTTTATTCATACTGATTAAATGAGCTCAGGATCGTGTAATTTACCACCCCCCCATGCTTAAGTTGGACAATGTCCTCATTGGCAAATACATGGATGCAACAGGGGTTTAAAAAGATATTACCTGAGTGACGTAAAATGCTAGATCAGCCTGAATCCTCTGGGTTGCCTCCTAGGAAGCGCTGAGTTTAACGCCTCTAGCTAGGCGGTGCTTCGTGTCATCCCTAAATGAGGGTGACACTCTCCTTTGGGGGAACCTGGGCTAGGAAATGTTTCAATCTTTGACCATTAACTATAAAAGTGTGCCCAGTGTTTGGATCAGCGATTTCAACCGCCCCATTAGAGTGAGGCTTAACCACCCGAAATGGTCCTATCTATTTGGACCTTAGTTTCCCCGGAAAGAGTTTAAGGTGAGCATCGAACAACCAGACTTGCTGGTTAGGCTCAAAGGTCTTTCTATGGATGAGTCGGTTGTGGATGGCTTTCATTTTCTCCTTATACAATCAACTATTCTCAAAGGCGTCCCGACGAATTTCTTCGAGCTCAGAGAGTTGGAGCGTCCTCTACGCACCGGCTAATTGGGAATCCATGTTACATTGCTTGACAGCCCAGTAAGCCCTGTGTTCCAATTCTACAGGAAGATGGCAGGCTTTGCCAAAGACCAGGCGATAAGGCAACATGCCTATCAGGGTCTTGAAAGAAGTCCTGTATGCCCATAGGGCATCATCTAGTCGCGTGGACCAGTCTTTCCTGTCAGGTCTCACAGTCTTTTGTAAAATATTCTTGATTTGTCTATTTGAGACCTCGGTCTGCTCATTTGTTTGCGGATGATACGGGGTAGCAATGCGGTGGTTAACCTCGTATTTTCTAAGTAGGGCATGGAATTGGGAGTGAATAAAATGGCTTCCACTATCACTGATCATGGCCTTTGGTATTCCAAACTGGGAGAAAATGTTCTGTTTAACAAAGTCCATGACAGTCCTGTGATCGCATCGGCAGGTGGCGACGGCGTCAATCCATTTATAAATATAGTCCACCGAGACTAGGATGTACTCAAAGTTGTTGGATGGTGGAAAAGGGCCCATAAAATCGATACCCCAAACGTCGAAGATTTCGACAATCAAGATGGGCTGAAGGGGCATCATATCTTTTCTGGTCATGGTCCCCAGCATTTGGAAGCGTGAGCAAGTCTTGGCAAAGTTGTGTGCATCCTTAAATAGGGAAGGCCAATAAAATCCAGACTGTAGAACCTTCGCAACCATTTTCTTTCCAGAGAAGTGGCCACCACAAGCCTAGTCATGACAGAAAGAAAGTACACTCTGAACTTCATTCTCGGGGATACAGCTCCTGATGATCTGGTCGGCACAGAGGCGAAGCAACATGGGATCATCCCAGAAATAGTGCTTGGCCTCGGACAAGAACCTATCCCGTTGCTGTCTGGTCCAGCTCTGTGGGGTCTGTCCTACAACTAGGTAGTTGACATAGTCAGCATACCAAGGTAGTTTCTTGTCTTGCACAACCAGAATGTGTTCATCGAGTAAGGTGTCAGATAAAGGCAGGGATGGTCCAATGTGGTCTGGGTGAAGCCTAGACAAGTGGTCAGCCACCACATTCTTTGATCTGGCCTTGTCACGGATTTCCAGGTCAAATTCTTGCAAGAGCAGGATCCATCTGATGAGCTTAGGCTTTGTGTCCTTCTTAGCCAACAGGTGCCGAATGGTTGAATGGTCAGTATAGATGGTCACGTGGGATCCCAGCAAGTAAGGTCGGAACTTCTCAAGTCCAAAGACTACAGCGAGCAATTCTTTCTTTGTAACCATATAATTTCATTGGGCCTCGTCCAATGTTTTGCTCGCATAGTAGATCACCACGGGTTTTTTGTCTTATCTTTGTCCCAGGACAGCGCCTATGGTAAAATCTGATGCATCACACATAATCTAAAAGTCCTGGGACCAATCCGGGGGCTGAAGTACAGGTGCTGTGGAGACTAAGTCCCGAAGGGTGTGATAAGCTTGGATGCAATTAGAGGACATGTGGAATATGGTGTCGTTGGCCAGAAGGTTGGTTAAGGGTTTGGAAAGCTTGAAGAAGTCTTTAATGAACCTTTGGTAGAAGCCAACGTGTCCCAGGAATGAGCAAATCTGCCGGACCGAGCTAGGCGGAGGAAGTTTGGAAATCAAATCAACCTTAGCTCGATCTACCTCAATGCCCCTATGCGATACGATGTGACTGAGGACAATTCCTTCATGAACCATAAAATGGCTCTTTTCCCAACTTAACACCAGATTAACCTCGATACATCGTTTCAGGATTTTCTCCAAGTTGCTCAGACAGTGGTCGAATGAATTCCCAAATATAGAGAAATCATCCATAAAGGCCTCTAAGTATTCACCCACCATTTCTGAAAAAATGGCTAGCATGCAATGCTGGAAGGTAGCAGGTGCGTTGCATAACCCGAACGGCATTCGACAGAATGTGAACGTGCCGTACGGGCAAGTGAATGTGGTCATTTCTTGATCTTCCGAAGTAATTGCGACTTGGTTATATCCTGAATATCCATCCAGGAAGCAAAAATACTTTTTCCCTGCCAATCTTTCAAGGATCTGGTCAATGAATGGCAAGGGGAAATGATCCTTCTTAGTGGCTTCATTGAACTTCCTATAATCAATACACACCCGCCATGCGGTGGTGGTGCGGGTGGGGATGGATTCGCCATGCTCATTGGTGACAATGGTGATCCTGGCTTTCTTTGGAACCACTTGAGTGGGGCTCACCCATGGGCTATCAGAGATAGGATAGATGATGTTGGTGTCAAGCCACTTGATAATTTCTTTCTTAACGACCTCCCACATGTTTGGGTTTAAACGTCTCTACATCTGGCAGGAGGGTCGTGCCCCGTCTTCCAGGTAAATCTTATGGGTGCAATAAGCAGGGCTAATTCCTCTCAAATCAGAAATGGTCAACCAATGGCAGCCTGATGTTCTGAAAGGGTCGCAATCAACCTGAGTTCTTGATCCTTGGTTAAATGAGAATTAATAATCACAGGGAAGGTCTGGTCAGGTCCCAGGAAGACATACTTGAGATTCTTGGGTAGTGGCTTAAGTTTGGGTGCGGGTGGAACAACGGTTGACGGAAAAGGGAAAGGCGGGAGTTGATCAACATCGATCTCCTCAAATGGTGTTGTTTGATGGTCATCAGCCTTACAGAGGTCCACGGGTAGCGATGGTGACAGGTCAGAACAGTCGTTACAGGCTTGGTGGTCTGAGACAGAACTAAGGGTGAGGCATTCCTCGACTAGAGTTTCCACGAGATCATGTTCCTCAACACAATCACAATCAAAATACTTTGTCGCCTGAAAGATATCCAACTGCATTTTCTTATCTCCGAAGGCAATTTCCATGCATCCCATCTCACAATCAATGTTTGCCTTAGCCGTAGCTAAGAAAGGTCTGCCTAAGATTATGGGTGCGTTCTGCAATTTTTTGGGGACTTCCATGTCGAGCACCAAGAAGTCGACCGGGAAATAGAAGTCCTTGACCTGCACAATCATGTCCTCGACAACCCCCTTAGGGGTCTTCACAGATCTATTAGCCAGCTGGATGGTGACAAGTGTGGGTGTCAACTCTCCGAAACCAAATTGGTGGTATAGGGTTGTTGGAATCAGATTGATAGAAGCACCTAAATCCAGGAGCGCTCTATCAAATGTCATGTCCCCAATATTGTAGGAAATCAGGGGTGCTCCTAGGTCAGTTCGCTTGAGCGGAAGGTTGCTTGATATTACGGAACTTGCTTGTTTGGAGAGCACAACCTTCCTAGGTGCTTGAGGTCTTGGCTTATGTTTGGGTGTATAGGCATCCTTTAAAAACTTGGCGTAAGCCGGGATGTGCTTAACGGCTTCGAGGAGCGGAATATTAATCTGTACTTGCTTAAAGATCTCCAAAAGCTCCTCAGTTTCCACCACATTTTTCTTCTTCTTGATTGTCTCCAAGGCCTCAGGGTAGGGTGTCTGAACATGGATCAGGTCTATTTCTGGGTCCTTGGGTTTCTCTAGTGCCTCTTCTGAGCCGGGTATGTCAGCTGGTGAAGTCGCGGGGAGAGTCGGCCATTTGGGATCCTAGGTTTTGGTGCCGCTTCTCAAGGTTACTGCATTCGCAGAGGCATTGGGACCATGGGTTGATCCTTGAGAAGACAAGGATGAAGAAGCACCAAACCTAAGGGGTGTTTGTGGGGCTAGCTGGACCATGTGGGCCTGCCCGAGATTGCCCTGGAACCCTTGCGAATTGGGGCCTCTGTTAATTATGTTTCTCGGGTTCGGTTGTGGCTGGGAAGGTAGGGATCCTTGTTGTTTGCAGTCCAAAAGTTGGCTTAACTGTCCCTTTACTAAGGTCATTTCCTCCTGATGTTTTTGGTTCATTTCAGCAATCATCTTTATTAGGGTGTCCATTTGGTTTTGTGGGGGAGGGGCTGCCCTATTTTGATTATATGGGGGTTTAACTGGTGGTCCTTACTGATAAGGGGGCAAGTTTGGCTGCTGATTTGGCCTGGGCTGGTTTTGGAATTGCGGTGGTTTCTGGTTCGTCCAACCAAAGTTGTGGTGATTACGCCAGCCAGTGTTGTAAGTGTTGGATAAAGGGTCAGGTTTAGCATAACCTTGGACAGCTTGCACATCTTCAAGGATAGCAGATGTCGATGGGGAGGGAAGAGAGTAATCAAGGGTTGAGGGAGCAAAGGTCCCTCCCTAGAACATGGTCAGGGGTTTTTCCAGGTTCAGTTGGCTTTAGGGCTAGACCAGGTCAACATTATGTGCACCCTTTGCTAAGGAGAAGGTTTGTAATGGATTCCTGGTCTGGTTCAGTAACTCATCAATCTTTTTGTCCACCAATTCCACTCGATCTAGTTTCTTGGCAATGATGTCCATGTCAACCATTCTAGAATTTTCTTGTACCTCATAAATCCCACCATGGGGTTGACTAGATCAGTTAAACTGGGTCATGGAGGCATTGTTGAGCGAATTTTCGCTCATAGACTCAAAGAGCTCAAACGCACTCTCCTCGTCCTTGTTCAGGAAGTTCCCCCTGCATGAGGCAGCGATGAAGTTCCGTAGGTTGCTATCCAGACCATGGTAGAAAATCTGGGCCAATTGCCACCTTGGTACTTTGTGGTGTGGGCATTTCCTCAAGAGTTCATTAAATCTTTCCCACGCCTCATGGAACTGTTCCCCACCCTGGAGTGTGAAGGTAGTAATAGCTCTTTTGAGGGCATTGGTCTTTCCTATGGGGAAGAATTTCTTTAGAAATGCATGCCTGAGTTCTTCCCAGGTGGTGATGGGTCTACCAAGGGTTCTAAGCTAGTGAGAAGCCTTGTCTCTCAACAAGAAGGGGAACATCTTAATTAGAATAATGTCAAGGCTAATGTTCCTAGGTTTCACAGTTCGTGCTATTCGGTCAAGATCCTCTAGGTGCTGGAAGGGGTCCTCATTTGAGCTTCCATTGAAGTGGCTCTGGATCAGACTTAAGACATTTGGTTTTAGCTCAAAATCATCTCCCTCTTCGGGGATCCTAAGGTGTGGCTTGACTCTAATAGCAGAAGGATTGTAGAAGTCGCGGAGGGGCCTAGATTGGCCCTGGAATGGTGGTAGATCAAGTGGCGGTTGCCCTTGTGGGCCTTGGAAAGGTGGTGGTGGTTGCCCTTGTAGGTTCTGTAACCGGTGTATGGCTTGCACGATGGTGTGGATCTGTTGCTGCTGAAGCCGGTGGTTTGCATTAATCTAGGCTTGGATGATGGCCATTGTGTCTGGTGGGGGTTGGTCCTCAACCTCATCTACCCTAGGTTCAGCCATGTTTCTAACAGAATCAAGTCGCCTGGATTCCCGTCCCAACACAAACAACTCAGGATGCAGTGAGCGTCTCCCGTGCATACACTAGAGAAGAACAGGAGGGGATGCGGAGAGCGACAGATGCGAGAAGTGTGTGTTCAATCAAGCAAACAAGCCTAGTCCTTATGGTGTATTCCTTAGGAGACCTAGAAATATCAAAAAAGGGTGATTAAGTCCATAAGCACTGGACTCCCCTTCCTAAGGCTAATCTGGCTAGGTTGATTATGAGGGGATTGCAGGGAAGGTTCTTCCTTTGGCTTGCGTCGCCGATTCCGTAGACCCCACAACCACAATCATTTGACACTGCCCCGCAGCCTAGTCACCAGATTCTACCAAGGGAATGAAAGCCAAGTACCCAGCGAACAAAACTTCGCCTCTCGAGACTTAACTCAGTCCTGCCTAGGGCACGTCTACTCAGTTTTAAAAGGGCTAGGATAGTGCTTCTAATAGGGTTATGTGATGAGGCATTGATTAGGGTGGTGCCTCTTAGTTTTCCACTTTTAGTGTGTGTGCTTCTATCAAAACATGATTTTCAAGCAAGGATTTTTTTCAAGATGTGGTGTCTTTTAATATTTTATCCTTACTTTAATGTCTTTTAGGGTTGACGTGTCTTAATGTTTTCAGACAAGTTTCAGTGGGCACATCAAGCTTTGCACACAATTTGGTGAAAGTAGATTTCCTTTTATTGTATAGAGGCTCTAAAACCTTAACGTACTCATCCTAATGATCGTGCAGCTTCTATTAGATGAGTCATTTTTAGGGTTGAGTGGTGCGGCCCAAGTCAATCCTAGGTGACTTCGCAAACACCACTCAAAAAGAGAAAAGAACACTCCAAGAATTTATTCAGAATGTTAGAGTGAACATTTTTTGTTGGGTGATGTGTTAAGGGTGTGGGTCAGGTAATCATACACCACGCCAATTTTTTTTCAATTTACAATTTTTTTAGTTTTTCAAGCAAGCAAACAACCATGAGTGAAGAACTACTCACTATCGGTCCTTGTTGCGCTTACTCCCTTGTTACCACCATGGGTTGCGCTGCTTCGCCGTCCAAGCGCCGAATTCTTGCAACCATCAAGTAAAAGGGGACAAGGCATTAAATGATGTGAGAATGGATGTAAAATGGAAGTGACAAAACAAATCCATTGCCTCCCCGGCAACGGCGCCAAAACTGACGTGCACTTGCACGTGTGTTTGGAAGTGTCGTTATAGTTTGCACTTGCAACGTCAGTTTTAAAGTAAAGAAATGGATGTGAGTCCGAGTGTCAGTCTTAGGGAGGCATAAAAATCATATTTTTCTTGTCACTTATTGTCACGAAAATCACGTAGTTTTGCTTGCGAAAAGGCACAGGTGAAAAGCGAGAGAGAGAGAGAGATTAGGGTTAGAGTCGTTTCATTCATAACATGCAACTTGAATAGAAAATAGAGCAAGCAACTGAATAGAAAACAACTTCATTAAATATGCAGCTTTAGTTCATAAATTACAACATTAGATAGATGCTTAAACATAGGTAAAGTAAAGCTTAAAAGAAGGGAAGAAAGAGAGAGAGAGAGGGAGGGCGGCGAGGCAGCCACGGTGGTGGAGAGGGCTCCGTCGGCGGCTCGTCATCTCCAGCGATTACAAAAGGGCCTAAAGGTAGCTAGGAAGGGGGTAGAGTAGTTGCAAGTGGAGTGAATGCCTTGAATGGGTGGTTGGAAGGGGTTTAAATAAAGAGAAGGGCTTTCCAAATGAAGAAGGGGTTTTAGCGGAGTTTGGGACGTCGTTAAAACCCTTCCCAAAATGTTGGTGAAGACCCCTGCTCGCAGGTCGCTCGCCTGCGGCCGTTCTTCCTCGTGCCCGATCCGCATGCGCACGCTACGAGCCGTCCAATCGAAGATCGGATGGCTGGGATCTCGTGCGAGGCGCTCGCATGGGTCGCACCCTTGCGCCCGTGTCATCACGCACGTCTGGCCAGGGCACATCTGCGGGCGTCACGTCGCGCGATCTCGTCTGTCCGCCGCTGATTGGGCGGCCCAATTTTGCCCGCGCGCGTCACCGTCTCCGCATTTCCGCTCCGCACGACTCGAACTCTCGTCGCGTGAGCACGAGCACGCACTCCAACCACTGCACTGCGCCTGCTGCTTTGTTGCGACGAGTGCGAGCGTGCACGCGGTTCTCAGCCGTTTGATCGGAGATCAACGGTTGAGATCTGCTCTCTGGGTGAAGGTGGAAGCGGGTGCGATCTAGACGTGGTGAGCGGGCGCCACGTGGTGCACCGTGGGTCGTTGATCATCAGATCAACAGTCAAAACTTCTTGGGCCCATTGTGGGAGCTCTGGATGTCGGATTTGGCAATTTCAAGTCCGTTGGACTTCGTTCGTCATTCTAAATCCGTTCGTGTGGTCTGATTGCTCATCTGAGGTCTACTTTGACAAGTGCTCATATAAATGGCCATTAATACTGTTTTATAAGCAATCTTGACATATGATGCATGCAATGCTCCCATTCTACTTATGTTGTGTTATCTGTGCCTTTTATTCTTAAGATGGGCCCTATTTAACAGAATTATCACCCCAGGATGTAGTGTTATCACTGAGTTACTGACCGGAGGGGAAGAGAGGAAATAGAAGGTTTCTCTGGCCAATTTCAAGATTGGAGGTTGCGGGTTGATCTAGGCATGCTTTTATGGGCCCTAGCAAAAGGTTTTATGCTTGGAAGCCAAGCTTCCAAGCACGGCAACCTCACCGAAGATGGAAGGTCGAATGAGACCCAAATCTATCATGCATTCGCATGAGAGATTGGGTGCCAAATGGGGTCTCTGAATGTGTTCAAACTGGAGGAGATTTCTCAGAGAATCTCCCTTTCAATTTTGAAAGGGATTTTCTGAGAAATCAAAGAGATCTTGCCTTTGATTCATCGCCGGAGTAGGATTCCCTCTGCTATAATGGAGGAGAGACCTAATTGCAAAGAACAAAGGCAAAGATAGGGGGGTCTCTACAGAAGTTTTCAAAAGTTAAGGGTAGAAATGTAATTAGGCTGGACCTATTTGCAAAGTAGGTTAAGGTGAATTCCCCTTTGGTCCAAATTTTGGTACAAACCTAATTTGGACTTAAGGAATCCAATGGTGAAGTTGGATTTTAGGTTTGACCATGTTTGACTAGGCAATTTACGTAAAAGCCCAATTTAAGGCAAATATTTGATCGAGACCCCAATTTAGGTCAAAATAGATTTTAAGGGCCAAATTGAAGGTTCTAAACTCTAGAGGATAATTTTCCATGATTTTTAGAGGGTTTAGGTAAATTTTATCCTACCTAGAACCTTGTTAAATTAAGTAGGTCTGTTTTAGGGTTACAAGAAGTCATTTAATTCCCAGAATTCACATGAACCCTTTTCTGTTTGAACCAACCCACTTTTTATCTTGTTAAGACCCTTTGACTTATTTTTATCCCATGAGAAAACCTGTTGTTGTACTGCAATGGTAAAATTACAATTTTACCCCTTATTTCTTGATTTTCTCTCGGAATGGTTATTCAATGAGTTAAGACCTCCAGTTAGTTATGTAGGAGCTTTTGTTCTCTTTTCTAGGTTAAAATGAGCTAGTTAGGGTTCATGATGGTGTTCCCATCAATAGGTCGCTATTTTAGTTCTAGTAGTTTTTCTAGTGATTCTTCTAGTTCTAGTGATTTTTCTATCTGAACAGTCTGCCTATTATTTGAACAGATTTGCATTATATAAATATTATATTATTCTAGTTCTAGTTAGTTTGAATTAGTATTATAATCAAGTCATTTTCTGCCTCCCTGAGTTCGACTGGGACTCACTATCTCATTATATTTATTTGTTTCGACGTATTTTCGCACTATGCTACAACTTAATCATCCTAAAACGTGATTTTATGCCTGAAGAAATTGGCACCGTTGTTGAGGAGGCATGGCAATTCTTGATTTAATATCTAATTTAGTGTATTTTTTTAATTGCAAGTATGAAACGTGGATCTGCGCACTCATCGAGTGCAGGTGAAGAAAATCAGGTGCACATAAGTAGGAATTTAGATTAGGATTTGATTTCATATTAGGATAGGAGTTATTTGAAAATAAAGAAAAGAAAAAGTAGGATTAGATTTGTTATGTAGTTAGGAATTGCTTTGCTTTGAAAAAAAAATTTAGGATTGAAAAAAATTGCAACTACTATTTTTGAAACTCAACCAGAAATTGGATACGAATTTGAAAATTCATTCGCCATGTTCTTAGTGGTCCAAAAATTTTGAAATTTGATCAAGTGCTAGATTTTCAAATTATCTTTCCTATGCCACCATTCCCTCAAAAAAATTCAATTTGTGAAATTTTTAAAAATTTGGAGTGTACGGGGGTTAGATAAACTGAAATCTAGATTTTTCTGAACTTTAAAAATCGATTCCAAGCAATACATAAATTAGATTGACCAGAAAATGGTGTGGTTTGAAAGATAATCAAGTTATCTTTCATTTACATATTTTTCCCAAATTTTTGGATCACATTTGATACTATTTCAAGATGAACAACCAACTTGGGGTCACAATCTCAAATCTGACCCCTATTGGTTAAAAATTCATAAATATTTATTTGAGATATTAAAAATTATGATAAAAATATTATCCAAAAATATTATTGAAAAAGGAATCTTCCTACTAATTTTTAAATCATTTCGATTCCAATTTTATCTGAGAGAGTATTTCTTTGATTTGTGGTCTGCTGCTTGAAAAACTTAGAAGTGCATGACCCCTTGGACCACATTGGACGAGCCTAGACTCAATCGAGCCCATTGGTTAGTCAGTGAGTCAAGTCATCTTGTGGGCCACTCACCACGCACACATTAAAGAAAAGGTTAAAAAAAATCATAAAGAATATCTTAATAACCTGCATTCGTCTTTTGACTACTGAGTGGTCTCAACCTCTTTAGCCAAACTTGGTGACCAAGCTTGTGGGATAGTGTCAAACGACCGTGTCTAAGGGGTACAAAGGAATTAGAGGAAAAAATCATAGGAAGAGCCTTCCTCTTAGTCCCCTCGTAAACAGAATGGCCAAGTTAGCTTAAGAGACGAGGATCATTTTCAATTGGTTTCTCGACAGATTTTCTTCAATAATTTAAACTTGAACGAAAAATTTGGTCATCTGATTCTAAAGGACCAATCTAATTAACAAGGCCTTAGCCTTGTTTGGCTTGGTTACGCCAACCCTTGTTGTTGGTGTATGCAAGGAAGAAGGTCTTTAAGACCTAAACTAGTTGGACCTTAGGAACCAAACCTGAGGCAGCAAAGGAAACTTTCGCCCGACCTTTCTTCCCAACCCTCATCTTCCTCTTGATTAGCTGAGATGGCTAATCCTGGTCCTGGACCTGGTCAGGGCCCCAAAAATCTTGATCCAAGGGCTCATCTGGAAGCTAAGGTTGATGAATTAGAACAGAGATATGAGTAGAGCATTGATAGGATTCTCACCATATTGGATAGGATGCAGCATCCACTGCATGGAGAACAACTGCAAGACTTCTACGATTCAGCAGCTACGATCGTGGCACCTCAATCCGAATTCCCACAGGCAGAGACGCATTCGAGTTAAAGTAAAATATAATAAGTTTGATTTAGACTCATTTTCAGGGATGCTCAAATGAGGATCCCTTCCAGCACATTAAGTATCTAAGTCAAATTGCAGAATCAGTTCGACCCAGAAATGTTGATATAGGGATTGTTCTCATGAATCTTTTTCCATTCTCTCTCAAGGATAAAGCTTCTTATTGGTTCAAGACCATCAAGAGGTCAATTGGAACCTGGGTGGAATTACATCATGAATTCCTCCAAAATTTCTTCCTAATTAGTCAAACAAATGCGATGAGGCATGTAATTACGACTTTCTCCCAAGGACTAGGGGAGAAATTGCATGACGCCTGGGACAGATTTCGTGACTTTCTCAAGAAATGCCCACACCATGGTGTACCCAGATGGCACCTAGCACAAGTCTTTTACCATGGGTTGGATGACACACATCGGTACCTGGTCGATGCATCTAGTGGTGGAAATTTCCTCACAAAAGATGAACATAGAGCATTCGAATTGTTTGAGTCCTTAGTAGAGAACTCAATGAATGTCGTGTCGGTGAACTAATTCCAATGACCTGGACAGTAATGAGTTAGTGTCCATGAAGGTCATGCCGAATTTGCCCGAGCTGATATGGACATTATCACCAAGAAGTTGGATAAGGTGGATCTACTCGACAAGAATCTTGACAAAGTGGTTCAAGCACAACATGGATTTCCTGGCAATACAGCTGCATCCCACTCTTCTTTCACATCCCGAGTCCCTCTTACTCAAGTACATTTACTCACTCAGGATGCATCTTCTCCATCTCCTCAATATCCTATACATCAAGAACCTATGAATAATCTGGATCTTGCACCACACAATTAGGGTTATGCACCCCATGATGTTTCTAGTGTGTATTCCTTTGATGAATATGTGTCTCAGACATCTTCAACCTACAAAGATGTCTATGCTATCCAAGGTTACAAGCATAATGACCCGTATTCAGAGATGTATAATACTAGTTAGAGCCAGCATCCTAACTTTTCCTAGTCTGGTAACTAACAAAAATCAAATCAAGATCACAGTACCAGACAAACAATATGGGAATGTGCAAAACACACACCCGAGATAGCAGCCATTCCCATCTCAGCGATAATCACGCTCTATTTATCAGTCGCTGCACCAAGCTGCCAATTACCCTCCAAAGCAGGTTGACCCTTTAGAGTCATTAAAAGAGGAATTGCAAGAGTTAATATGGAAATCGACTCATGATAATTTGCAGATTATGAAGGCCACGGCTGATTAGATACAGAGCATACAGAATACACAGAATCAGCTGCTGCAGGAGCACAGATCACAGGAAGCCTTGCCCTCCCAACCTATCCCTAACCTAAGATATGTGCAGAACCAGGGCACCCTGCCTAGGTTCCAGGCACCATAAGGACAGGCACATGCTATTTTACAAACACCTCTTGCATAACTTGGTTGTATACAAAATCAACCACCTTTACTACAAAATCCCACCTATCCTACCCCTTCCACTCCTCTGCCACCTCAGAGATAGTACGCCAATGCAAATGCTATCACACTAAGGAGCGAAAAAGCTACAAAGGACCCACCATGTAGGTAGGAGGGTTATGATACTTCTCTACTCTCTTCTCAGATAAGCTCCTCTTCCCATTCTAACCCTTCTAAGGAGTAGCTTAAAGAAAAGAAATCTAAAGAGAAGGAACTAATCACTGAGATCACCGACATCCCTTCACCGTTCCCTAGAGTTGTGACTCGTGAACCTAAAGGAAAGATAAAGGGAATCAAAAGCAATGAAGACTTAAGGGAAATCTTCAAAGATGTTCATATTAAGGTTCCCCTCCTTGATGCCATTGACCACATTCCTATTGTTGCTAAATTCTTTAAAGAATATTGCACACCCAAGCAACAGTCGAGGAAGACCAATAAGGTGGTATTGTCCAAGGAAGCTAGTGTGGTTAGTTTGTCTGACTTGCCACCTAAGAAGAAAGACCCGAGAGCCCCACTCATTCCCTGTCAACTACAAGATGCTCCTTTTAATCGAGCCTTGCTTGATTTGGGTTCAACCATTAATTTAGGCCCCATTGTTGTTTTTAACCACTTCTAATTTGGAGAGCTAAAACCCACTTCAGTCACTATCCAGTTACATGACAGATTAGTTAAAGTGCCTTGAGGTGTGGTGGAGAATGTCATTGTAAAAATCCATGGCCTTTGCTTCCGAACGGATTTTTTCATCGTGGATATGGACATTCCTCCTAGTCTTCGGGATGCACCTATCACCCTAGGCCGCCCGTTTTTGGTGACCGCCCAAACTAATGTTAACTGTGCATCCGGGTGTATGGAGATCACCCTTGGTGATGAGAAACATAGATTGGATATATTCAAGGGAAACAAGGACCTACATTGTAATTTTATCAAGGAGGACTCATATGATGATGAACTTGAGCACTGTGGTAACATAGAACTTCTTGGTGAATTGACTCCGCACACAATTTTTGTCAGGCTCATTGATTTGAGTTATAATGATTTTGACACCGTGGTGAATGCTAATCAACCAAAGGCAATTGATGAGACACATGATTTGGATTCCAAGAGATCTGGAGTGAAATTGCCTAAAACCCTCATGACAAGCTCAAATGATAAATGCATAGATTTAAATAACATTCCATACATCCATGGGGTTGATTTTGAATTGTCAAAGAATCCAATCGAAGTTATGGAAGAATCCGATAAAACCTGCATCTCTGATTATGAGGAAAATTTGAAAAATCTTAAGGCATTTTTGGATTTGGGGTGGAATGAATCTATTAGATCTTCTTTCACATCTTCTCTCTTGGATATTGAGGATTTCATAGAAGCCACAGAATAGAAAATGAAAGAATTTGAGGCTTTATTCCATCTAGATTCTGATTTTCCATACCTTGGGGATAATGAATTGTTGCCCATTATATTTGAGGATTCGCACCATTAATAGAATTTGGGCGATTTGTACGAGAGTTTTCACAACCCAGGGATGAGAATATTTGGACGAATCTAGAGCTGTTGGGATGGAACACCGAATCTTATTCGACACACCTACTCTGCAACCACCCACGCCCACTCACGAAATGATTTCTTATACCATTTCAGATTACACCACTCGGGTCCCTCCTTTCATTTTCCACCACTTCCAGGACTCGTATGATTTGTTTCCCACTCCCGACTCCTTATCCACCTCATCTACAGTACTCATACACCACTCTTCAAGGCTGTCACTTGCTATCTACCACCCTGACACTCGATTTATTTCTCTTGTAGCACCTAGCTACAACCAATTCCAAGCCTTGCTATTTTATTTTGCTGACCTTGTGGGCTTGGTATTCACAGGTAGCTGCTCTGCATTTTTGGCTTGTTGATGACAATGGAACTCCAAGTACTTACCATGTTAACTCTTTATCCTGCAATCATGGATCCATCTAATGGAGTTTCGTCCAGCTAGACGCATTAAACTCAGCATCTATACATAGCATTTTCTTTATACATAGCATATTTCATTTTTGCATATTGTTCTTCATATTTTGATCATTATTGTAGTGTTGGCATGAGCTGAATGATGAATCAAGAGCAATTCCAAGTGATTTCTATCCATTTACGCCCTGTCTTACTTTATTTTCCTCCTATTCATGAATGAGGACATGCAAGAACTTAGGCATGGGGGGAGGGGTAATACATATAAACTAAAAAAAAAAAATTGCCAACACCTTAGGGAATAGATTTTTATGAAGAGGTTTTATTAGGGATTTATTCTTTAGTTGATTCCTGAAATTAGAATCCAGTACAATTTCACACTTGCACGTAGAATTTGTAATGGATCCACTGTGAAGACCAATAGACATCTTCAGTTTGTCGAGAGGAAGCATTGCTTCTTTTCCTGAACCCTTGGACAATAATTAGGGAGTCAGGCAAACCTTCTTCTAGTAGATCCACCAAACAATTAAGGTGAGAGTAAAGAGTCTACTGGTGCTCTAAGTCTAGTGCAGGGAATCTTAATTTTTGGATAATTGGATAATGATACTCTGAGTTAGGCATAGTTTTCGCTCTCAGTTTCTGCGTACAATTTCTTGTGTGAATTTTTTAGAGCACCAGATAAGGCAAATACATAGAGTAGGTTCTAATAAAATTGGGACTAAGGTGGATGGTTACGATTGTCATTTGCTAAATCCTTAGCTGAAGGAGGGTGTTAATGACAAGGTCAGAAATATGATGTCCCATCCATTCCTTTCCCGATGTCGAGAATAGGCACTTCCACCAAATAAGCCACCCGATATCCTCTTGAACATCACCAATCCTAAATAATGCCTCGTGAATAAAGTGTGTATGTCATGTTGCATTGGGTTGTGTTGGTACATATATATGTGAAAAAAGAAAGGAAAAGATAAAAAAACTTTTGAAACAAATTGTATAAAAAAAGAGAAAAAGTCTAAAGAAAAAGGGAAAGAAAAGAGTGTTGAGTTGTATTCATTTCATGTCAGGCATATTGAAGCAACAATACCTACTACCCTCATGATCCACTAAATACAGCCTTGACCTACTTTTCTTGTATTTCTAACCAGTCGAATACTGGTTGATGATTTTTGACTTTGTTATAGGGTTATTAGAACTTAATTGAAATATTAATGCCATGAGAGACCACCGAATATATTTACAAATCTGGTGAGATTGTGAGTTCAAGAAGAAAAATAAAAAGAGAAGAGAAAAGAAAAGAAAAGAGAGAGAGAATGAGTATAAGGAACTTAAGAGAGCATAGTTTTTCTGCCTCTCTCTAAGTTGATTTATTTGATAGTCTGGAAATCTATGTTCTATAGTACTAGTCTATATGTAGAACCAGATGATGATAATGTCATATCAGCCATAACTAGCTTTAATTAGTCATAATCAACAGACAAATGGTCCTACATAACCAATGAAGAGCCGTAATTCATTACATATCATTTGTAAGAAGAATACATTAAAACAGGATTAAATCTATAGTTTTAAAAAAATATCATAAATGTAGAACAATCATGGGATTTGCTATGGATTTATTAAATGTCAAATGTGCACTAAAGTCTAACAAGAGGGTCCATGCAAACAGAAACAAGTTTTCACGTGTATCAAGAATTAATGGACATCTAAAATCCTAAAAATAGACCGACTTAAATAACTGAGGCTCTAGTTAGGATGAAATTCACCTAAACCTTCTAACAATCATAAAAAAATATTTTATAAGGTTTGGTATCCTTGAACTGACCATCTGAACTATTTTTTACCTAAAATAGAGTTTTAGACGGAAAGTTGCCCTAATTTGGGTTTCTACACAAATTACCCAATAAAACTTGGTCAAAACCAAAATCTGACTTCACCATCAGATTCCTTGGGTCAAAATTAGGTTTGTACCAAAATTTGGTCTCAACCAGAGATCATCTTAACCTAGTTTGCATTCTAGTCTAGTCTAACTCTTTTTCTTACACACACACCCCTAGCCTTTTGACTTATTTGCGAATAGGTCCCTAAGATTGTCATCTTCTTTACATATTAGTGCCTCTTCCATTATCGTGGAGGAACTCCTACTCTAGCGACCTTCAATATGAGATTTCTCTCTAATTCCTTAACGAATCTCTGCCAAAAATGGAAGGAGGACTCCTGACGAAATCCCCTTCCATCTAAGCTCATTATGGCCTTCCAAATCCATCCAAGAGCTCATGCGAACTATTGAAAATCCTAAACCTAAAATCACAAAATCCAAGCCCTTCAAGCTTGTTTCCAAGCTTGGAGACTTGCCCAAATGCCTATAAAAGCATGCCCATGGCATTCCTCTCCTCAACTCATTTTTGGTCAGTTTCCCACCATCTTCCCTTCTCCCCAGCCGAAAGCTCCGTGAACTCCAGCGAGCCCTCACGACCACCTTCTTCATTCACCCTCACAAACAATAGTAGGTGGATTCTTCTTCCCCACATTTTTTCTCATCTCGGAATATTGGCAAACGCCCCCTTCCCAATCTTCCTCGCTGCTCCTTCACCACCAAAGGTTTCCTCTTCTCCAGTGCCGACCAATCAAAGCCGGCACCTCTCCATCCCTTTCATCCAATTAAAGTAGGTTAATTTGGTCTCTCTAGTTCCCTAGGTTCTTTTCCTTCCTTCCAAACTCCCAATTGACCCTCGACGCCACCAGCAGCCACCTTCATTCCCATCACCGGCCACTCCTCCAACGAAGTCTTTCGCATGCTCCATTGCACTAAACACCTCGCCACCTACTCCATAAGTTCCGCCATGACTCCATCAAAAGCCCTCTCTTTATTCCATCTTCCACCCACTCTCGCGACCCCCCAACCAACCTACCTTCACACAACCTCCTCCGACCTTTGCAGACCACCTCGTGCCCTCTCACACCACACCAACACCACCGTCACCTTCACCGCGCTACGGTGAAGCTAAGGAGCTTTCTAATTGGGGCTTCCAAGCTCATTTTCATACTTGCAGGTCCTCACTAACGCTTCCCATCGTCACCTCCATCTCCAACCACATTCAAGCTCCTACGGCACATGGAGGACCTGGTTGAACTCCCAGGTCACACGGATATGTTCCAGGACCCTTCCCAGGTCCTTGATTGAAGGCATCAACCTCAGTAGCGGCTACAATTGGAAGGAGCTTCTTGTGAAGCTACACGGGAAGGGGCTGAGGAAGTTAGTCCCACATCGTGGGATTAAGAGTCGCTGCAGCTGAATAAAGTGAATTCTTTCCTTTGTCTTACCACCTCAAGACCACGGGGGTAAGGTCCCCCCTTCACCCATACACACTCCTCGGCTACCTTTCACTGTTGGTAACCCTGGTCCATGTGCCCAAATCCGATTACCCTGGGTTTGAGAGAAAGGAGAATTGTGAGGAGGAAGGGGGTGGGTTTTGCTCTGAATTGGTTCCCCCCTATGCGACACTTAGTTGCTGAAGACCTTGGCTTCCTTGTGTTTATGAAGGAGAAAATCTGGCCAAGAAAAGGAGGCTTTGTAAAGGAAGAAGAGCTGAAAAGGAGAGGCCTTGAGAGCCTTGTGTTGTGCTGTGAAGGCGACATTTAAGTCATATGATATTGAGAAGGTGATGTCTGATTGGCTAAAGTAGGGTTCTGACATTGTGGAAATATTGAAGTTCAAATGGCTCAAGTCACTGTTCATTTATTTCAGATATTGGGTAATTGATATATATGTATACATAGACTAATAATTGGTGATTTAAATTACTATTATTTTATCTTAGATAACTTTTTACCTTGTCAAACTCTTGATATACTCATGTTTTACATTGAAGATCAATTTTGATTAGATATTATTCATTGCATATCATCATTGGCTTGATTTCCTGTTCTCATTTATATTTTGATTAAAATTAATGTGTGAATTCCACATTTGCTCCCTGTGTTCGACCTTAGACTCTTCTTTGAGGTTTCAAGTTATAAATTGTATCTATTTGTTGAGCTATTTAGGAGATTTTGCTACAATGGCGAAATGTTAAAAACTCATAAAAACTCTATCAAACACAAGAGGAGTGTGAGCCACCAAATACAAATCTACTTAAATCAGACATCTTCTACTTAAACTAAAAGCCAAGGCTAAATTGGAGATTATTTTATATCCCCGAGGGAAGAAGTTTGCCTATCCCAATAGAGTTTTACTAAGGGTCAAGTACGAGCTTTAGATGTGGATTGGCTTTTTGCTTGAATCCATTTCATAGGCTACAACTCTACACTTTCACAATTATCTGGATTTCTAAATTTTTGGATGAAAACAAAAGAAATAGATCTCTAGTCAAACCCTTGATAGAATGCATTTAGTCTTGCATTTGCTAGGGACTAGTAAGATTTATGCATGGGGGTATGATTACGCAGCAATCATAGGACCTAATCTACTTGAATTAAGTTAGATCATAGTTTAACCTATGGATAATGCATGCATAAGCATCATAGTTTGCATCATAGTTGATTTATTAGCTTTGGAAATAATAATGCTATATTATGTTCTAATTGAGAGGTAATAATAATTGCAGGTAATTCAGGGCCACAGATGACGAATCTGACTATATGGATATGTTCAGAATGACGATGAGAGTCTAACGCTTCCGAGATCGTCTTGATTGGACTCTCATAGCATCTTATGAAGATCGCAAAAGAGCAAAGGCCAAGAAGCAAGGTAGCAAAAATCTAAACCTCAGATGCCAAATCTGACCACATGGATGAATTCGGATCAATGATCATAGTCCAATGGTGTAAAAATCAACTTTATCTAAGCCCTACAGCACCATCTACAATGCAAAGAAAATGGACAACCACGATGGCACCACATGGCACTGTCATAGCTGCCTAAGGTCGTCGACCCCATCACTGAAGAATGTTCTACACACCTTGTGGACCCTTGGAACGCCATCCAATGGCCACAAGAGTGCCACATCACCCTCCTCACTGTGCCTAATCAAGTGAGAGTCTACCTCATCTGTTGGATCCTCATCCAACGGCTGAGAGCAATGGTGTAGGAAATCAAAAACACGACAATTCATGCATGTAGCACATTGGTTAGCACGCGTGAAGAAGAGCTGGTGGTGAACGTTAGAGGCACAATCAATGCAAATCCGAGGCGGTCATGAGCACGGGCAAAATTGCGCTGAGTGATCGCGATTTGGTGGTGAAGTGCAAGCCACGTGGTGCATGGAAGGGCACTGGATTAGGCGGTGCCGAGGAATGCACGAGGCGATGTGTGGGTAGACTCCTCGATATACACAGCTCGATGCGAATCAAAGAGGCGGTATTTTAAGCCATCCGATCCTAAAATTCAAACAAACGCAAGCATGTGCGCTGAGGGTGTGAGGAGGTGGAGCGAGTGGCTGTGTAGGTAACATGTGGCGCAATCCTGTGCATCACACGTGCTGAAGGAACATGGAAGGCTTTTTAAAGGCTCGATCTGATCCGTTGATCTCACGATCGATGGATCTGATTGATCCAAAGTTGTTGCACGAGTTGGGGGCCCAAATACTTGCTTTGCCCTCATCTTTTCTATGAAAAGGATCCCAGAGCCCCTATCTGAAGGCATATCTTCCTCGATCTCTCCTTCCAGCTATCTCCAGACATCTCCAAGCTCCATCTTCCTTTGAGGCATCCATCAAGACCACCTTGGTGCATCGCTGCTGCTCTCCTCAACCTCTCCAAAGGCCACCAAGGACCACCCCTTGGTGCCCTTGTTCTAGTAGATGATCGCTATTTTAGTTCTGGTAGTTTTTCTAGTGATTCTTCTAGTTCTAGTTATTCTTCTGTTTGAACAGTCTAACTATTATCTGAATAGATTTGCATTATATAAATATTCTATTATTCTAGTTCTGGTTAGTTCTGAATCAGTATTATAAGCAAGTCATTTTTCGCCTCACTGAGTTTGACTGGGAGTCACCATCTTGTTATATTTATTTGTTTCGACGTATTTTCACACTATACTACAACTTAATCCTAAAAGGTGATTTTACGCTAGAACAATCCAGGAGGTAATAAAAATCATTAATTCGAACTATAACATCTCTAAAAATTCCCTACGAACTTCTTATAGATTGATCGACTAGTTAGCCTTTAACCAAACTTGGTTCAAGGTCCTCGAGTCCAATCTTCTCATAAATCTATGCTGGTTGAAGGATGGAAGCCCCTAAATTAGTTAAGGCCTTATCAAAGGCAAGGTCATCAATTGTGTAGGAAATCAAGGGGGGTTCCTGGGTCTCCCTTCTTAGGAGGTAGCTCTTTTAAGAGTATAGAGCTTGCTTGTTTTGAAAGGACCACCTTCCTAATGGACATGGCTTTATGCTTTAGATTATAATTCATGAACTTAGCGTTAGCTGGGATTTGATGTAAAGCATCCAGGAGCAGTATTTTCACTTGAACTTGTCTAAATATATCCATAGGCTAGAGAGGCTCCTTTTTGCTTGTCTAGTTCTTTTTCTTCCTCTCTCTCTCTAAGGCTTCAAGAAATGAGATATGAATAGGAGTGTTAATCATAAGGTCTTGAGCCTCTTCTTCCTTAGTCACATTAATCGAGGTTAGTTCATTACGAGCCTGGTGAGTTGATTGATTTGGGTGCACAGGGTCCTGCGTAGTTGTGACACTCCTCAAGGTAGTAGCATTAGTAATGGCAGTAGGGTTCACACCTGAAACAGGAGGACTAGGAAGAATAGGTGGTACAAAAAATACGTGATTTGTTAAAGATGTGAATTAAGTGGTTGAGACATGTAGAAATTGATCGAGGTTTAATTTTGTAACCTAGATAGGGTGAAGTATTTAGGGTTGTCCAAGGAGATAATTCTAGTTAATAATTTGATTTTCTCTCTCTCTCACCAACTCAAATCGTCTTCTTTTTGGTTTTTGTGAAGTTGTGATTTTTTAGGGTTTTTGAAAGTAATTGGGCAATGAGGAGGCGAAAACAACTACTCCAAAGTAAAAAAAATGAAACCTACCTCTCTAAGCTCACCTTAGGCAAGTGCACCTAAGGTAATTATGGAGGTGAAGTGGGTGCTCTAAAACAACTAGCTACAACTTGAAAGAACACATAAAATAATGAAAGGCACTTCAAAATTGGATTAATGAGTAGAAGTGTTTACAACTACTTGGGAAGCTCAATAGTGTGAAGGATTCCACAAAATTAATTCCCAAGTAGAGGAATGCTTCTCTACTACAAGAATTAATAAAACACAAGCCTAGAAGATTAGAAGAATCGCTCAAATTGAAGCAGGAATCAATCCTCACTCCAAGCTTGGATGTGTTCTCGATTTGAAGAGCAGCTCCTTATTCCTTCCCTGATGTTGAAGCTTATTCTCTAGCTCCTTCGAGGTGAATGGGAGATTTTTGCTTTTTAGAATGATGTCAGAAAAATACATCGTCGCGATGAAATCGCGTGGTAGAAAAATCCAAGATAAAAAATATTTATCAGTGAAACTGGCTATAGTCAATTAGGTCATATCCACAGGGAGGAACGACTCTAATAAATTCACTAATACTTTTCCTTGATATTCTTCCAATCAAGTGCAGGATTCGTACCCAAAATCTGATGCGAAATGGGATGAAAAGTAAAAGACACACAATAACTCAAGAATGCAAGGTTATGTGTGCAATTTTTCCTCAATAAAAGAATTCAATAAAGATGTGATCGGTAGTGGCATCTCATGTAATTTCCAATTGTACGCGTACTAAAGAGGAATTATGCAAATCCGAATCCAAATCCAATGTGGAATGATGTGCATAATAAGAGCCAAGCAAATACAAGAAAGTGTAAGTGCACCATTGCAAATTCATCTCAATATAATAATAAAAAATTTAGAAGTTGGCAATGGCATTAGATGTAATTTTTAATTGACACCAAAATAGAGGATTTCATCCTTGAGTGTACGAGAAGAGGAGGCAATGGCAGATGACGAGGAGCTCGAGCATGGTTGGCTACGATGAGGGGAACGCATCGATGTTGATGGCAGGAGTGGAGGTAGCAGGAGGTGGCCGGTCTGCGAGGAGAGGGTCGTCGGCGATGAGGCTGTCCCCGTGTACGCGTAGGCTATCGTAGGCAATTCTAAGGGTGTGGCCATGCTCGTAAGGGTGCAGCGAGTCCGTTGGAGGTGCTGGTGCGCAGCTTCGTGGCCTCAAAGGTCGACTATGTGTGGAGGGGCCATGCGAAGTTTGGGTTCTTCCTGTCAGTGGAGAAGGAGAAGATGAAGAAGAAGAGAAGGAGGAGGAGGTGGTGGTTACTGCGGCTGTTGGTGCAAGGGGGTGCACGGCTGTGGGTGTGCACATGGCCTTAGGCATGCGAGGTGGTTGGCTGCACTGTGGATGTCGACGGCGGGTGTTTGGTTCCTCTTCTTCTGTTGAAGAAGAAGAGGAGGAGGCCGGTGGTCACTTAGAAGTGTCACATGCGATTGGGTGCTGCTGGCCATGTGCGAAGGAGGTGGTGTGGCTGTAAGGGTGTAGGCACGGCGAGGAGGAGCAGTTTGAGAGGAGAATGGTCGTCGTGGTCATGGGGTTGCTGTGGGGTGGAGGGGCAATGAGGGGGATGAAGAAGATGAACGTGGAAGGGCCTCTCCTTTACTGTAAATCATGAAGGTGGAGAGAGTGGCCTAAGGTACGGGTCTCCAAACGTCCTAGAATGTTCCTGGATGACTTAAATGAAGGGGATGGTGCACAGTGATGGTGTTGGCGATGAGGTTGTGAATCATGATCACAATTGAAGAAGACGACAGAGCGCGATGATGAACTCGTGGTGTTGGAGTCACAATCGCGGTGATGATATGGGCGCTATCACCGCCGATCGCGGTGATGGGAACGTCATGGGCGAGACACGGTGGTGATCGTGGCTGTGGTCAGGGAGCTTGCAGTGATGGAGTCGGGGATGTCTTGGAGAGAAGGTTCTCCTCCACCATGGAGGAAGATGCTCCTTCCTATGGAGAGGGATATTATAATGCACAACTGTTCTATGCCTTGCTATATAAAGGAAGAGAGAAAAGAAAGAAACATAGAGAGAATATTGGTGAGGGAGAGAGATTATCAGATAAAGAGAGAGGAAGAAAAATAAGGTTCTCTTTTTTTTAATTTTCTTTTTCTTTTTTTCCTTTCATCTTATGTGTGGTTTCCAAAACTTCCATGGAAAAGATTCTAATTTGGAGAGAGTCATCTCCTTCCCAAAATTGGAGATGGGAATTGAAGTGCTCTTTCCTTTCTTACATGTGACAAATTAAATCTCTGAAAATGACATTGAGGTATAATTCCAACCAAATTGCCCCTTCCAGAATGACCCGAATTTAATTGACTAAGATGTAAAAATTGATGTAATCCATGAAATGATAATTCTACAGCTTTATTAATTTTATCCATGCTATGCATGATTCAGATTACATTTTCATTCCAATAATGAGGTACTTAGGCTCTAATTTAGTCCACTAAAGTGGACCTATCAAATACCCCATGCATAAGTTTACTAGTCCCGAGCAAAATCATATGAATCAGACTAGGTCTCTAGGCTAGATTTTATTTTCAAGATGTCCTATTGTGTTGCTTCTTTAGAGACTAGATCGAAATACCAACTATGGACTAAAGGTACTCAAGTACCAGCCAAGATATGGACCTAACTAGCCTCAGCCTTAGGTTTATCGCGAAGGTTTCTAAGGCCTGCAAAAACTACCCAGAGGTTCGTTGACTCCAGCAGTTAAAACACCCTTGCACATGTGTAGTAAGTCTAGGTTCAATTTGCTAGTGCATTTTTAAGGGAGATAGAGAGGGATGTGATTTGGAGAGTTTTCTCTCTTTTTTTTTAAATTTCCCATAAACCCAACATCGGATTAGCCCTAAACATGATTTGTATCG
Organism: Thalassia testudinum; assembly: GCA_037157565.1. NCBI lineage: Eukaryota > Viridiplantae > Streptophyta > Magnoliopsida > Alismatales > Hydrocharitaceae > Thalassia > Thalassia testudinum. The sequence goes on along the minus strand of JAZHRO010000056.1, from coordinate 99,939,722 downwards.
GATTCCTTGCCCCGCCATCAATCATTGTAGGGTTCCTGGTAATCGATGCTTCAAGATAGCACTGCCCATGGCAAGCCCCAGAATCCTAGCATTCGACACTCTAGAATAGTGCTGCCCATGGCATTCTGTAGCTAAATTTAGACCTTGGCAATCGACATTTCAGGATAATGCTACCCATGGCACCTAAACTAGCACCAGGTGCTTCCGTGCCCCTAGTAGGATATTTAGATATCCTAGGAGACAAGCACCAAGGAGACAGTATGTTATAACACATCTTCGAGGGGAGTATTTTTCATTCCTCCTCGTCGCATCGAGAACTCATCCAATCAACTTGTGTCTTCGAGCTGCTCCTAAGTCATCTTTTTAGGAAAACATTTTCAGAATAGACACTTTTTGGCATTATTCTTCATCATGCACACTAAATCAGACCAGTGTATGATTTTTGGGTGGCTAGGTTACCAAGTCCGGCAAACCAAAGGGCAGGCAATGGAGCCAAATACTCCCTAAGCCTTAGACTTAATATATCAGCCTTGCAACTCCCTCAACCTCTTGAGAAATAGTCCAGATCTTAACAAATACATGAGTGTTTAAGCCCTAAAATATACCCAGGAGGCTTAAAGTCGGTATCCCTCACTTATCTTCGTTTCTCTAGCACTTTAGGACTTAATTAGTCATTCATTCTAGCCTAGAACTTAGGTAACTCATCCATAATCAAATGCTGGAACCAACACAATTTTGCACATTTTCCTCTCTCTCTCTTCTTTTTTTCTATTACAAGATGGATGCCCTAACTACATGCAGAATATGTATAAATGCTATGAACAACCTTAGGTTATACCCCCTCATGCCTAAATCTGACAATGACCTCATTGGAAAGCAAAAGCAAGGACAGATATTACCTAAGGTGGAGTTGGGATGTCTCGCAAATCAGGCTCTAGAAGGGAGGTAGAAGGAGACACAAAGAAGATACATAAAAAACCTATCCTAGCAAATAAGTAACCCAAAATGTTGGTAAGCTGGTGATGGAGAGTGATGCCAAATGCTCACCAAATGCAGGTGAAAATAGGGTACTCTTGAGCTATTGTTGGAGGTTTCACAAAATACACATGATTAGTGACCTCCGGGAGTGCACGGCGAGGAAGCAAAGGCTCCTCAAGCAGATATGTGTGGAAAAATGAGGGTACAATGAAGAATACCCTAAGGCTAATGGGCTGACATGGAAAAGTGTCAATCCACACTCGCCACTCTACCACAGGATGTATTGGTCTAGTTATCCCCCTATAAGGCTAGAATGTGACCAGAGATTTTAGGAGGATATCTCTGGAGGAGTTGAAGTCTCTTAGTTGCGGTGTAGGGATGAGGGTCTTGAGAGGTTTAGCATTCTTCCTTGACAACCATTCTAGTTCATCAGAAGCAACCTTGGTTACTGATTGACTTCCATGCTGCCTATCATTGGTGTGCTCGTCCTGGAATGGGCCCAAATATTCCTCTTCCAAATCAAACTGACCAAGGGTGTTGCTCGTTTCATTATTATGAAGAAGTGGGTTGGAAGCAATAGGAGTGTGAGTGCCCTCAACAACGACATCCTTAGGTTCTTGTTCAATGTTAAGATCCTGCCCCTAGGATGTATAGACTCCTTCATCAAGAGTATCAATTGCTTCCTTTCCTTCCCAATGTTTGAGAGGATGATCTTTGTAGTCAAAAGTAGGTAGGAATTTGGATTTGGCTAAATCAGTAAGATCCTCCACGGGTAAGTCCTCGAATAAAACATATTTCCCCCTAAAGTCACTCCATACTCTATGTCCGGGCCCCTCAAAGTCATCATCATCCTCATCTATGTTTCATCCCTCTTTCCCTTGAGACTCAGGAAAATCTTCCATACCAGGATCAAGTGTTTCCTTGTCTTCCTCAAAAATCAACTCTTCATGTCCTTGAGACCAATATTGATCCAAGTCTTCCAATTCAATATCAATTTCGTCATGGTCATCTGTGTTGGGTACCTATGAATCCCTAGAATATTCAATGACAGGTGTTGGTCCCCTAGGTAGAGGATTGCGGTTATTATCACTTCCTTCCAATATGATTTTGTATGGCATCCAAGACTCCTGGAATTTGTTAACTTCAAAATCACAATCCTTAGAGAGATCTAACTAAGGTGCAAGGTCCTCAGAGGTGTGAAGTATAGGTTCGGCATCCCTGGGATGGGCTATACAATCCACCACAAAATCAGGGGGAGTTGAGTTGCTTGTTGGACTATGACCCATTTCATCAATTGTAATAAAGATACTATCATTCGAGTAGAGTTCATATAATGGGACCATCTTCCCCTTTTTCTGACTACAATTAAGATCAGGTGGATAATCACCAAGATTGCCTTCTAGTGGGCATATCTCATGGGGGATGTCTAAGTGATAGCTACATAGCTACTCCTCAAAATAAGATCCCTGTTATCATTCTTTTTCTTGAAATTTTCTTGGTAATCGAGGGTACAGAGGTAGGGATCAAAATTGACTGTAGGAGGGTTACTAAGCTGTCTAATCTCTTCAGTTAATCTTTGACTATTCCTCAAAATCTCTCCCATAGAATCCATCATTTCTTTATGTTGTTTTTACATTTCTATCATAAAAGAGGAGTGGCTACTATCAGATTGGGGAGGATAGTTGGTTGAAGAGGTTGGGACAACCGGGTTTTATTGTTATAACGTTGTAGTATAGCCAGTTATTACCAACATTTCAAATATATAAATTTTTTACTCGAAAAATAAAAGAGTTCCCGAGGTCGAACTCAGGGAGCAAGTTGCATTCTAGAGATATACATGTTTCTTTTACAAAAAAATAAAGAAAGAGAGAGGGAAAGAATTTGTTGTTCTCTTTGTTTTCTCCTCGTGATGTTCTTCTTCCTTTCTTTCTTCAGATCTCCTTCTTCTTCGTTGTTCTGCAGAGGTGATGCTCCTCTTTCTTCCTTTCTTCAGATCTCCTTCTTCTTCTTTGTTCTGCAGAGGTGATGCTCCTCTTTCTTTCTTTCTTTAGATCTCCTTCTTCTTCTTCCTGCTGTTCCTGCTCTGCTTCGCCTTCTTCTGTTGTTCTACAGATCTTCTTCCGTCTTTCTTCTTTTCCCTTCAGGACGTCGTCTGATTTCCAAATCAGACGACTTAAACTGCCTGTTGCTACAGTCAGCTTCCTTCTTCTTCCGCGGTTCTTCTTCTTCACCTGTGCCTGCACACTTCAGAGCTTACGTTAGAGAACAAAACCTACTCTACCCTCTCCCCCCCCGCGTCTCTCTCTCTCTGAAACCACTCTTCGGAAAGCTCTCCCAGAGCTGCCGGGTAATCGGGTTCGGGTCTTGCCCGGGTCCAGGCCCACCGGCGTGCGTGGTGGGCGAGGAGTGCAGGTCAGTCTTAAGTCGGGTCGGGTCGGGTCAGGTCCGCGGGGCGTGAGCGCGGACGAGACCGGGTAACCGGGCGGGTGAAGGGGACCTCACCCCGTGTGCTGAGGCAGTAAGCCTCCAGCACTTTTGCGTCTTATATCGCTGCGCCTCTTCAGGCTTTTCCGAGGTGGGACTAAATGTCCCACCTCAATTGCGCGCCCGCAGCAGGGAAAGCAGCGGGAGATCGCGGCGTCACGCGAAGCCTTCTGCCTCAGCTGCGAGCCTGGTGTTTTGTCGAAACGCCTCGCAAGGCCTGGGAGTTGAATCTGGGCGTGGCGCTGAGCGTGGCGCGCCTGTAGCTGCAGGCGGAAGCAGTTCCTCCTGCACGGCAATGGCGGCGGAGGTCGGGTGGCCTGTTCACAAGAAAACGGCCTCTCGGCCTAATCAGAAAGTGCCAGGAGCTTCGCCAGGGTGCGGCGAAGCTCGTGTGGGTGGTGGCGAGGCGTGGGGCGGCGTGCAAGGGCTGCCCTAGGTCGGACTGTGGGTCGGAGGATGGGTTTGTTCGGTGGGGTTGCAGAGGGTGATGTGGGGGAAATGGCAGGGCGGGGGTTGATCAGGGTGAGGAGGCGGAGGTCCTGCGGTGGTCGGCGAGCCGTGTGGGTTGCTGAGGTGATGGGAGCGGCTCGCCGGAGGATGGCCGGAGGCGGAGAAGGTGAGGGTGAACAGGAGAGGTCGAGGGTTTAATCAAATAAAAGACAGTGAGGAAAAGAAAGAGGGGGAGATGGGGAGTAGTTCTGACCTAGCTACGGAGACGAAAGGGGCCGGGGCAGGGCGACAGTCGTATCGACTATCGCCGGAGAAGAAGATGCCCAGGGGAAGGGGCGGCGGCGAGCAGAGGGCTGGAGAGGCGCCAGCTGGGTACGGCGTGGCGCAGGAAGAGCAGGGGAGGAGGTCTCTGCTGCTGGTATTGCGGCAGAGCGAAGAGGAGGAGGAGGAGGAACCGCCGGAGCTGGTGGGCGTCTGCCGGAGGGAGAGGAGAAGAAAGTTGGGGGTTTTCTCCGTCAGACCCGAGCTGCCCCCGGTCGGTGGAGCAACGGGGGGTATTTATAGGGATCAAAACAGGGAGGAAGGCGGAGGGAGACGACGTGTCTCCCTCGCCGGAGGATGGCCGGAAACAAGAACCCATACCGTCCGTGCGTTCGCACGGCCGGTATGGTGGGTTACAACGACCAGGGGGGTGTCCCTACGACGGTTGACGACGCAGGGCACCCCCGGTTTACTTGCCAGGTCCCCCACCTCACCCTGCGCGGCGCCATGCTCCGCACAAGGTCGCCGGAGCATGGTGCTGGCAGGTTTTGCAGGGGGGACCTGATCGCAAAGAACGAAGGAGAGTTAGGGGTCAAAATGCGAGGGTTCAAAAGTTGAGGGCCAAAGAGTAAATATATGAGGACCAAAGTGTAAAGTCGGTCAAGGTGGTTTCTTCTTAGGCTCAAGTTTTTATACATGACTAATTAGGACCTAAGGAATCTGATGGTGAATTTCATTTCTATATTAAACCTTGTTTGACCGGTCAATTTACGCAAAAACCCAAATTAAGTTATTAATTGGGCATGGTTCTCAATGTAGGTCAAAATGGGTTCTGAAGGCCAAATTGAAGGTTCTAAACCCTAGAGATTATTTTTCTATGAATTTTAGAGGGTTTATTCTATTTTTACTTTGCCTCGAACCTTGTGAATTGAAGTGGGTTGTTTTAGGGTTACAGATTATCATTTAGTTTCTTGGAATTGCTGTAGCCCTTGCTAGATCATCTCATCCCACTTTTATTCTTATTAAGCTGCTTTGACCTATGTTTGGGCCCTGAATTACCCTGTATGCAGATTATACTGGTAAAATTGCATTTTTACCCCTTATGACTTATTTTCTTCTTAAACTCAGAATTCTCTGAGTTAAGCCTTTCCTTGAGATATGTAGGAGCTTTTATCCTTTGTATTAGGTCAAAATGAGCTAGTTATGGCTCATGATGAGGTTCTCATCATACCCCCATGCCTAGCTTTTGCTAGTCCCTTAGCAAAAGCTTAAGGTTTCAACCCTTGTTCTAGACCATGAAGTTTTTAATAGTTTTAGATAAGTGCCTTTTTTATTTGAGCATAGATTAGGTTAGAATGCTGACCATAGGCCTAAAAGGTACTCTAGTACCAATCAAGATCCAAATCTGTGTAGCCTTAGCCTCAGTCTTTAGCAAAGGTTTTTAAGGTCCACAAGAACTAACCTAAGGTTTATTGGACTTCGTGGTTAAAGCACCCGTGCTTGAAATGATTTTAGCCCTGGCTCAGTTCGCAGTGCGTTTTGTAAGAGAGAGATAGAAAGTTTTTCTGTTTGGAGAGTTTTCTCTCTCTTTTTCTTTTTAGTTCTAGCCTAGGATTGGCTTTTCAACACAGTCTGTATCAGATTCCTTGCTCCCATCATCAATCCTCAAGGGTTCCTGGCGATCGATGCTTCGAGATAGCACCGCCCATGGCAACCCCCGGAACCCTGGCTATTGAGATTTCGAGATAATCCCATCCATGGTGTTCCGTGGCCGAATCCAGACCCTGGCAATTGACACTTCGAGATAATGCCATCCGTGGAATCTGAACCAGTAGAGTGCTTACATGCCCCCAGTAGGATATGTAAATATCCTAAGAGACAAGCACCGAGGAGATGATATTTTGTTACGCATCTTCGAGGGGATTTCCCGCCTCTCCGCGCTGGGAACTCGTCCAAATCAACTTGTGTTGATCGGCCGCTCCTATTCTAGGTGTTCTTTTCAGAATTTTGCGACGCTTCTGCGTGATTCTGATTTTTACGCTTACTGAACCAGGCTGTGTGTGAGGTTAGGGTGCTTAGGTTACTGAGTCCCGTAAACCAAAAATTAGTTAACGAGGCCGAATACTCCCTAAGCCTTAGACCTAATACTTCAGCTTTTCATTTTCCTCAACCTCTTGAGGAGTGTCCAGATCTTAATGGGTACTAAGAGTCTATTCAAGAATGCCTAAGGTTTGCATTCTTTACTAATCTCATTGTGCACTTTTCTTGAATGAGGTCTAGAACTTAGGTTAATTCCTTAGTTCCTTACTAATGACTATCACTTTTTCTCATAATTTTGTGCTCCTTTTTCATTTTGTTTCTTTTCTCCTTCACAAAATTTCCTTCTCCTCTTTTCCTCTTATTCTTTTTTGAAAATTTTTTAATTTTTATGGTGTTTTTGGCATATGTGATTTTTTTTTTTTGTTTGAAACCTTTTCTTACAAGTTTTGCACTTTCATACCCCCCCATGCCTAAGATTTGCAATGTCCTCATTGTAACCTAGGGGGTCTTAGTTCATTCCTTAAGATAGAAATTTGGATGAGTGGATGGGTCGAGTTGAATTTTTGCGGACGATTTCAAATCCCAGATGCAAGCATCTGAGTTGGGGTCGGCTGTCTACAAGGGTGAACTTCAAGTGCAAAAAGGTGTCAGAACAAGTTTCAGGTTTTCAAAGAGAATGACGGGCTGCCTCCCGTTAAGCGCTGAGTTTGATGCCTTCAGCCAAGCGGGAAATGCGATGGAGAGGGGATGGTCAAATCAGCGGAGTTTTGTAAGACAAGCACCTTGATTAAGAGCCTGGTTGGTCCAACCAGGTGCTTGTTCAGATCAACAGGCTGATGATGCAGCCCAAACCCAATCAATCTGGTGGGTTGATAGATGTGGATAAAAAGGTGTGGAACCCACCATATACTATGAAGCTCAGATAGATGTGGAAGTGTAAACGCAGGGTTTGGCTGAGTCGAATCAGCCTGGTCAAAGTAGGGACTCGTAGAATAATCAGTGGTTGATGCAGGAACCCTACAGGGGTGATCAGAGAATGATAGAGCATGGTATGTAGTCTGATCAATGTTCGAAACCCGATGTGGAAATGCAATCGGCTCGGTGAGAGGTGAATCTGAATAGAAATTGAGTGCGGTTGCGGGTCGGGGTTTGGGAGAGGTTTTGATCCGTTCTGTGTGTGCGGACGAGGTGGCCATTGTGTACGAGGGCTCTTCTAGAAACAGATGATAGGTGGTTTTCTGTAGAGAGTCCTCTGGGTAACTATCAAATGCCGGAAGAGTGTCTGTAGGATGAAAGGAATCGGATTCGAGAAAAAATTTGGATTCTTGGTTGTAATCACTCTTGGCATTTTCTATTTTTGGTTCCTGAGGATCGAAAAGGAATGATTCTGTGTTATCAGTGATCTCGGGAATCAGGACCTCAGAGTCGGAGTCAGAGTCATGTGAATTGAGGTCGTAGATAGGCCTGGCGTGTTCAGGATGGGGAATCTCTCCGCAATTATAGTCAGATCTGAAATTGTCGGAGAGTTGGCGAAAATGATCATGAATTCCATCACAGCAAAAATCATCAGATGTGGAATCAGCAGCCTGATTGGGGTCTAGCCTATATGTGAATTCTGGGCTCGAAAAGGTATTCTGTCTAGGCTCAAGCTCCAAGCTGGTAGGATAGACCCAATTAAAATCCAACTCGTCCAACTCCTCAGTCTCTGTATCATAAATTGGCATGTTCTCTGGAAAATCGATCAGATTTTCTGAAGATGTTGGAGAGGGATATTCATCAAATAGAGGCCCGGAATCATATTCTGTAAAATTTTGATCTTTCTCATAAGGGGCCTCATAATCTTCCCAATAAGTTTCAGATCTAGGTTCTAGGCTTAGGATGTGGGTAGAATTATTAGAACCTAGGTCCGAATATCCTTCGAGGGCCACCTTATCAAAATAAGGGGCGGAATTTATACCCTCAGAAGGTTCAGTTCTGATCTCATTATTGCAGGAGTTTTGAAATTCTAGGCTTGACAATTCATGGTCTAAGTTTGGCTCATCATTGTGTTCTCCTGCAATATCCCAACCTAATTCAACATTGTCTTCTATCTGGGTTGGGATTTTACAACCACTTTGTGCCTCAATCCCGAGATCTGGGAAACTGGATTGTTCCTTAATACTGTTCCAAGATGGTTCATCCTCTGTTTCTGGTATATACGGGTATTTCTGGTTGATAATTTGTTCTACTGATTTCATCATTTCTACCCGTTTCATAAGGGCATCTTGGTGTTGTTCCCAAAGTACAGGATTTGTCAAGCATTGAAGGTATTCAGATTGGTGTAATTTTTCCATCTCAATGTATCCTGTCATGAGCATATCTCGGGTTGATCCTTTTGAAATTTCAGTCAATAGAATTTGGGCACAGTTTATGATGAAAGCTGTGGTTGTTGGAACATCAACCTGAATGTTTCCTATTGGTGTTGAGGGTTTAAATTTGATTTCATAGATTTCAAGGGCATCCTCAATCATCTTATCTTTCATGGATCTCAGATATTCAGGTTTTTTACATTGTAGTCTTGCTAGGTAATTAGGCTGCATCTTCGAATCAGGTGGTGGAATCAAGATAGAATCAGAAGTTTGAATTAATGGAAGAAGGGGACTTTGTTCAGAATCAGAGGAAAGAGGGGCTATGTGAATGATTTCTGCAAAAACAAGGGAGCCGAGGCTTAGCCTCGGGGAGAGTGAATTTCTATAGGAAGTTTCAAGGACCTCCTGCAAAGTACTGAAGGACTGGATGAGATAAGCAGGTGCTGGACCCAATCAAGACACCCAAAAATTGTTGGGTGACTATAGAGGTGCGGGGCAGATGGACCCCTTGATCAGAAAGATCGTCCACCTGAGAATTACCTGGGCAGCCAGAGAGGGAGAGTCCCGCAAAGACCCCTACACGGTAGAGCGTCCCCACGGGTTACAGGGTTTCCCCCACCCGACCTCTCTTGTCACTGCGGTTCCAGGTAGACCAGAATGGGGATCTTGACCTCTTAAGTCTACCAATTTTAAGATCAGGGTGCTTAAGGTTTCACTTGAACTTTAGTCTTTTAAGTGCAAAGAGTGACCTAATTTAAGGTTGGTTGACCCAAGGGGTCAACTTTACCTCTTGTTTTCTTTTAGAGCTTTTAGGTCTTGTCTTTTAGGGTTCAAGTGTTTAGAGAGCCAATTGTTTTAGGTTTTCTTTGAATAGGTATTTTCAATCAATGGTTTAGGCACACTTCTTTTGGATTTTCTCTATTCTTGATTTAAGTAGTGTGTCTCTAAAACCCTAATGTTGAATCTTATGTTGGCTCTACTTGGTCCAGTTAGTTCTTTGTTGGGTAATTAGGGCTCAAGCAAGAATGTGTTAGCCCTTAAATACCCTTAATAGTGTGCAGGACTAATGAGTTGAAAACATGCAACTCTTTATGGTTACTAAGTATGGAAGACAGGTTAGCCCTATATTGCTTGTTCTTTTCTTTTCTTCCTCTTTAGAGTTTAGGGGTTAATAGCGAGAGGAAAAATTTACCTGTCCTCGGAGTGGTTGTCATGCGGTTGCTTGTCTTCTTGATTTCCTGTAGCTGCACAAAAGAGAGGAGATTATCAGAAATTAAAAAGAAACAGGAATGTTTACCTCTAGAATAGCCGTTGCTCCCCGGCAACGGCGCCAAAGTGGTTGAAGAGGTTGGGACAACCAGGTTTTATTGTTATAACGTTGTAGTATAGCCAGTTATTACCAACATTTCAAATATATAAATTTTTTACTCGGAAAATAAAAGAGTTCCCGAGGTCGAACTCAGGGAGCAAGTTGCATTCTAGAGATATACATGTTTCTTTTACAAAAAAAATAAAGAAAGAGAGAGGGAAAGAATTTGTTGTTCTCTTTGTTTTCTCCTCGTGATGTTCTTCTTCCTTTCTTTCTTCAGATCTCCTTCTTCTTCGTTGTTCTGCAGAGGTGATGCTCCTCTTTCTTCCTTTCTTCAGATCTCCTTCTTCTTCTTTGTTCTGCAGAGGTGATGCTCCTCTTTCTTTCTTTCTTTAGATCTCCTTCTTCTTCTTCCTGCTGTTCCTGCTCTGCTTCGCCTTCTTCTGTTGTTCTACAGATCTTCTTCCGTCTTTCTTCTTTTCCCTTCAGGACGTCGTCTGATTTCCAAATCAGACGACTTAAACTGCCTGTTGCTACAGTCAGCTTCCTTCTTCTTCCGCGGTTCTTCTTCTTCACCTGTGCCTGCACACTTCAGAGCTTACGTCAGAGAACAAACCTACTCTACCCTCTCCCCCCCGCGTCTCTCTCTCTCTGAAACCACTCTTCGGAAAGCTCTCCCAGAGCTGCCGGGTAATCGGGTTCGGGTCTTGCCCGGGTCCAGGCCCACCGGCGTGCGTGGTGGGCGAGGAGTGCAGGTCAGTCTTAAGTCGGGTCGGGTCGGGTCAGGTCCGCGGGGCGTGAGCGCGGACGAGACCGGGTAACCGGGCGGGTGAAGGGGACCTCACCCCGTGTGCTGAGGCAGTAAGCCTCCAGCACTTTTGCGTCTTATATCGCTGCGCCTCTTCAGGCTTTTCCGAGGTGGGACTAAATGTCCCACCTCAATTGCGCGCCCGCAGCGGGGAAAGCAGCGGGAGATCGCGGCGTCACGCGAAGCCTTCTGCCTCAGCTGCGAGCCTGGTGTTTTGTCGAAATGCCTCGCAAGGCCTGGGAGTTGAATCTGGGCGTGGCGCTGAGCGTGGCGCGCCTGTAGCTGCAGGCGGAAGCAGTTCCTCCTGCACGGCAATGGCGGCGGAGGTCGGGTGGCCTGTTCACAAGAAAACGGCCTCTCGGCCTAATCAGAAAGTGCCAGGAGCTTCGCCAGGGTGCGGCGAAGCTCGTGTGGGTGGTGGCGAGGCGTGGGGCGGCGTGCAAGGGCTGCCCTAGGTCGGACTGTGGGTCGGAGGATGGGTTTGTTCGGTGGGGTTGCAGAGGGTGATGTGGGGGAAATGGCAGGGCGGGGGTTGATCAGGGTGAGGAGGCGGAGGTCCTGCGGTGGTCGGCGAGCCGTGTCGGTTGCTGAGGTGATGGGAGCGGCTCGCCGGAGGATGGCCGGAGGCGGAGAAGGTGAGGGTGAACAGGAGCGGTCGAGGGTTTAATCAAATAAAAGACAGTGAGGAAAAGAAAGAGGGGGAGATGGGGAGTAGTTCTGACCTAGCTACGGAGACGAAAGGGGCCGGGGCAGGGCAACAGTCGTATCGACTGTCGCCGGAGAAGAAGATGCCCAGGGGAAGGGGCGGCGGCGAGCAGAGGGCTGGAGAGGCGCCAGCTGGGTACGGCGTGGCGCAGGAAGAGCAGGGGAGGAGGTCTCTGCTGCTGGTATTGCGGCAGAGCGAAGAGGAGGAGGAGGAGGAACCGCCGGAGCTGGTGGGCGTCTGCCGGAGGGAGAGGAGAAGAAAGTTGGGGGTTTTCTCCGTCAGACCCGAGCTGCCCCCGGTCGGTGGAGCAACGGGGGGTATTTATAGGGATCAAAACAGGGAGGAAGGCGGAGGGAGACGACGTGTCTCCCTCACCGGAGGATGGCCGGAAACAAGAACCCATACCGTCCGTGCGTTCGCACAGCCGGTATGGTGGGTTACAACGACCAGGGGGGTGTCCCTGCGACGGCTGACGACGCAGGGCACCCCCGGTTTACTTGCCAGGTCCCCCACCTCACCCTGCGCGGCGCCATGCTCCGCGCAAGGTCGCCGGAGCATGGTGCTGGCAGGTTTTGCAGGGGGGACCTGATCGCAAAGAACGAAGGAGAGTTAGGGGTCAAAATGCGAGGGTTCAAAAGTTGAGGGCCAAAGAGTAAATATATGAGGACCAAAGTGTAAAGTCGGTCAAGGAGGTTTCTTCTTAGGCTCAAGTTTTTATACATGACTAATTAGGACCTAAGGAATCTGATGGTGAATTTCATTTCTATATTAAACCTTGTTTGACCGGTCAATTTACGCAAAAACCCAAATTAAGTTATTAATTGGGCATGGTTCTCAATGTAGGTCAAAATGGGTTCTGAAGGCCAAATTGAAGGTTCTAAACCCTAGAGATTATTTTTCTATGAATTTTAGAGGGTTTATTCTATTTTTACTTTGCCTCGAACCTTGTGAATTGAAGTGGGTTGTTTTAGGGTTACAGATTATCATTTAGTTTCTTGGAATTGCTGTAGCCCTTGCTAGATCATCTCATCCCACTTTTATTCTTATTAAGCTGCTTTGACCTATGTTTGGGCCCTGAATTACCCTGTATGCAGATTATACTGGTAAAATTGCATTTTTACCCCTTATGACTTGTTTTCTTCTTAAACTCAGAATTCTCTGAGTTAAGCCTTTCCTTGAGATATGTAGGAGCTTTTATCCTTTGTATTAGGTCAAAATGAGCTAGTTATGGCTCATGATGAGGTTCTCATCAATAGTCAATCTCAGGTTCAAGTTGCCTTGGAGTATTTGTCCAACCTTGATAGGCAAAATCGTTAAGGGTGGGTGGGTTGGGTATAGTCATGGGAGAGCTAGGGCTAGGATACCCTTCTCCTAGGTTCTGCTCATCATCACTGGGTTGGGGATTAATCAGACGAATGCACCTATAGTAGGAGTAGAAAGGATCCCAATGTTCATTAAATGATGGATAACTGTAGGTCATGGGGTTGGGATTTGGTGTTCTAGGGTGAAAATATGAAGTGAAGTCTCTATTGTAATCCATGACTTGAAAAACACACCCCGATCAAATGCAAGGCAATGAGACTCTCTTTTTCCTTAGAGCAGATTTGAGCTAACCTCCAACCTACACCTTAAAGTTGTCAAATGGGGTCAAGTTTACACCCATCTGTTCCCAATTTAGTGGTATAAGAGGCGGCAATGACTTGAGATCCTTGACAAGCTATTTGGAGAAGAATAAAGGTCATTTACATTCTTTCTTGGTGGCCAAAGAGGTTGCACAATCAATTACAGGCCCTAAGTCAACCTTCGTGTGCTCTAGGACCTATACCTTGCTTTAATGATACTCTCAAGTGACCTAGTGAGAAGTTACTCCAAGGATGGAACTAAGGGATGCAAGTAGGGTGAACCCTTCCTTTGAGGCAATGCGAATGCGATGCCTCTTAACTACCCTTTTGTTCCTTTAAGGGGTATCCCCCTCCTTGAAGTATCAAAACACTTGGACACAGGATAATATCACCATCACAAAGTAAAATAGCAGGGTCTGCACCGATGAAGAGATCGATGTCTATAGCCTTAAGGGATCAAGGCCTAGTGTGATGCCTAGTGTGAGTGCTCAATGTCAGAAGTGTGCATCACATCGCAAATCAATTTTGATTTTGAGAAGAATTGCACAAAAGTCCCTTTTGATAAGATCAAATGTGATTTTGATTTTAAGGTCCAATCCGATTAGCAATCTAAATTTCAGTTAGGTGACCACTGACTTAGGTCAATTCAATGAGTTTGGTGGTCTTGAAATTAAAGCCAAATGCAAATGCATAAACAGGATTTGGATGCAAAGATAGAATGATATACCTGACTTCAGCAATCTCCATGCAAATATGTACGCAATGCAAAAATGGGATCTCATATGCTCCTCAATCACCCCTAAATGCGCACACTTAAGGGCATGCAACTCCTAACAAGCAGCTCGATATTTTTTCTCTTTTTTTTTTAGAGGTAAGAAAACATATCACTACAGATAAATAGCCCTAGTTCCTAAAGAATGTGGGGACAGTCCCCCAAAAATTAGCCCCAATTGCTACAAGGGTGAGAAGACTGAAATGAAATAAGCCCAATGATGAAGGAGAATCCCCTGTGAAAGCGGCATCCAAGTCTCTTTCTCTTCATGTCCTCTCTACGTGTGTGGGCGTCGCTCAAGATCGATGTCGTCGCTCTGCTACACCTATCGTCTCATTAGATTCCTCACATAGAAGAAAATAGAGAATGGTCAGATAAATGCGCACGTCACAATAATCAGAAATAATTAGGTGAATCTATTGTGTCTGTTGACTCCCCGGCAAGGGCACCATTTGAACAGGAGATTTTCGCTTTTCAGAATGATGGCAGAAAAATACGTCGTCATAATGAAATTGCATCGTGGAAAAATCTCAGGTCAAAAATATTTATCTGTGAAATTAACCATGGTAGATAAGGTTGTATCCATAGGGAGGAAAGACTGTAATAAATTCATGAATATTTTTCCCTGATATTCGCCCAATCAAGTGCAGGATCCTTACCTAAATTCATTGTGAAACAAAGAGAAAAGAAGAAGTCACATAATAACTCAAGAATGTAAGGTTATGTGCACAATTTTTCCTCAATAAAAGAATTCAATAAAGATGTGATTAGTAGTGGCATCTCATGTAATTTCCAATTGTATGTGTACTAAAGAGGAATTGTGCAAATCCAAAACCAAATCCAATGTGGAATGATGTGCATAACAAGAGCCAAGCAAATACGAGAAAGTGTAAGCACACCATTGGAAATTAACCACAATATAATAATCAAAAATAAAAAACTCAGAAGTTAGCAATGACATTAGATGTAATTTTTAATTGATGTCAAAATAGAGGATTTCATCCTCTTGAGCATACGCGAAGAGGAGGCGATGGCGGACGGAGAGGAGCTTAAGGACGATCAGCCACGATGAGGGGAACACATCAGTGTTGACGGCGGGAGCGGAGGCGGCTGGTCGGCGAGGAGAGGGCCTTCGATGATGGGGCTATCCCCGCACATGCACAGGCTGTCGTGGGCGATTCTGAGTGTGTGGCCATGCTCATGAGGGTACGGCGAGTCCGTTGGAGGTGCTTGTGCGAAGCTTCGTGGCCTCAAAGGTTGACTGCATGTGGAGGGGCCACATGGAGTTTGGGTTCTTCCTGTAGGTGGAGAAGAAGATGAAGATGAAGAGGAGGAGGAGGAGGTGGTTGTTGTGGCTGTTGGTGCAAGGGGGTGTACGGCTGTGGGTGTGCACGGCCTTAAGCGAACATGGCCTTAGGCACGCAAGGTGGCCAACTGCACTATGGACATTGACGGCGGATGTTGGGTTCCACTTTTTCTATCGGAGAAGAAGAGGAGGAGGAGGCCGATGGTCACGCGAAAGTTTCATGTGTGGTCGGGCGTTGCTGCCCATGTGTAGAGGAGGTGGTGCCGTTGTGAGGGAGTAGGCATGGCAAGGAGGAGCAAGCTGAGAGGAGGATGGTTGTCACGATCGTGGGCTTGCTGTGGGGTGAAGGGGCAGTGAGGGATTGTTGTACGGGAATTTGTCGCAAAAAGATTTGAGTTCTGGAAACCCGTCGTCGCAGTTAATTTGCGAGAAAATCCGAACAATCAAATAACTTTTACCGAAACTCAGAATGAGTCCCTGGTCGAACACAGGGAGGCAAATGTTTGATTAAAAATCACATTTGATTTATTGTCATGAAGCAGATTAGCTGATCAATTTAAATCTATGCTAGCTCTCTACTTAAAAAATAAACAATAGAAGAGAGAGAAAAAGAATGATATAAATAAAGAGAAAATAGAGAGAGAATAAATAGGAATTTCATAACCATAATTTGATGTTCATTACAACTAATCACTACACTAGAATGCAGGAAATCTATACTAGAAAGTGATAAAGGAGAAGGTGGAGAGAGGTTATCCTCCTCGATGGTTGCTTGGAGGATGAGCCACGTTACCGGAGCGCCCAGATGAGGGTGGTGAGACGATAGACAAAGGAGAACGAAGACGAAAGATGGAGGACAGGGCAGGGTGACGTCGTAGCGGGATCTGCCTCCTGAACGGTGGTGAGAAGACAATTGCAGGTGCTCCACGAATGGGGAAGAGAAGGTGGAATAATTCTATTTTAAACTCTAATGGAGCATCCCGGGTTTGGGACAAGCTCTTAGAGCTTTGGAGGGGGTGAGAAAAGAGAGGAAGAGATGAAAAGAATGTGGGGGTCGTAGGGTCATTTTATAGTTGAAGAATAGAGGGGCAAATAGGTTATTTTAATGATTAAACATTAATTTTAGTGTCTTTAGTGATGTTTATGAGCATCACTGTAGCTCAAACGTGGGTGGAGGTACGTGCGCACGCCTACCTCCTCTCCTTCAGCTGCTTTAATGCACATCCATGATCATGCGTTCTCAGCCATCCGATAAAGAGATCGGATGACTTAAAATGCTAACTTGCTTCTTCATCAGCACGCCTAATCCATGTGCGTGCGATCGCACGTCCGATCGAGCGTCAGATCGTGCGTGCGTAAACTGCGCGCATCCATCGCGCCACATTGCCACCTTGCCTGTCATCTGATCATGATGCAACAGCGCAATTTTGCCGCTCCAACACATGTGCACAGATTTGAGGCTCGCAGGGGCTCAACCCCATGACCTCTATCTTGCCCATGGGTGCAAGACCCTTGCGCCAAGCCACCCTTTGAGGTGCATTTACATCTAAGGCACACACGCTTAGTTGAGGAGAGATGATGGCCAGTTGAGGAAAGAGAGAGCAGCAACGAGCCTTGGATGGTTTGGGCAGTTGAGATGGCGCCGCGTGGTGCCATCTTGGTCGTCCATCTCTGACTTGTAGATGGTGCCACAGATGTCGAAGTGGACTGATTTTCACTCTGTTGGGCTGCGATCGTCGATCCGAACCCATCTGTGCGGTCGGATTTTTCATTTAAAGTATGGATTTACACCACCTGGCCCCTTGATCTCAGATCTTTCTCAGACTGCATCTGATTCTACGGAAGTCCAATCGGGGCAATCTTGGAGTCGTTGAACTCTAATTGTCACCCTGATCAAGTCTGTACAGTTGGATCTTCAATCCGAGGCCCTGATAAAATATTGCCCTATTCCCTAGCCATAAAAAGAGAGAATTAACCTAAACTCTACACTATCTAACCTAAATGCATAATGATGCATGTTATGCAATATTTATAATGCATGATGTAATTATACTCCTAAGAACATGCATAAATAGACAGTTTATGTGACATAAATGTGTTTACATCAGGGATGAAGAAGATGAACATGGAAGGGCCACTCCTCTGCTGTGAAGCAAGAAGGTGGAGAGGGTGGCTGGAGGTGCAAGCCTCCAGACATTCGAGAATGTTCCTGGACGACTTAAATGAAGGGGATAGCAGACGGTGATGATGTCGAAGACGCGGTCGTGAATCACAGCCACAATCGAAGAAGACGACAGAGCACAGTGATGAACTCGCAGTGTTGGAGTTGCAGTCGTGATGATGATGTCGACATTGTCACCACCAACTGCGGTGATGGGAACGCCACGGGCGAGATGCGGTGGTGATCATGGCTGTGGTTGTGGAGCTCGCGATGATGGAGTCAGGGCTATCTTGGAGAGAAGGCTCTTCTCTTTCGTGGAGCAAGAAGATGCTCCTCCCTGTGGAGAGGGAGATTATGATGCACGATTGTCCTATGCCCTATTATATTACGGAAGAGAGAAAAAGAAAGAATCAAAAAGAGAATATCGATGAGGGAGAGAGATTATCAGGGAGAGAGAGAGGAAGAAAAATAAGGAAGTTTCTTTTTTTATTTTCTTTTTCTTTCTTTCCTTTCCTCTTGTGTGTGGTTTCCAAAACTTCCATGGGGAAGATTCTAATTAGGAGAGAGTCATCTCCTTCCCAAAATTAGAGATGGGAATTGAAGAGCTCTTTCCTTTCTTATATGTGACAAATTAAATATCTGAAAATGGTATTGAGGTATGATTCCATCCAGATTGCCCCTTCCATAATGACCCAAATTTAATTGATTAAGACATAAAAATTGATGCAATGCATGAAATGATAATTCTGCAACTTTATTAATTTTATCCATGCAATGCATGTTTCATATTACATTTTCATTCCAATAATGAGGTACTTAGGCTCTAATTCAGTCCACTAAAGTGGAACTATCACTAGGGTGGTGGATGCCCACCTTATTCGTCCTGCCTAGCCATCCTCCTAAGGTAGATGCTCCTTGTCATGGAACCAAAGAAGGGGGAAGAAGATGGTAGTCACCAAGGGAGAAAGATAGCTCCCTTAATTTCCTACAAAATCCTCCTTCCTTGGCTAGCTATGTAGATGAATATAGGTGGAAGAATGTATAACCAAGGATGGGCATTGTGTGGTGGCTGGATAGGGTATTTATAGGATGGGGAGGGTGCTGGTTATGGTGTTTTTGGAGGGCAATGAAGGTGTGTGTGGATGTTTTTGAAGGGAAATGAAGGGGTGCTTGGATACTTTTGGAGGGAAAAATGGGAGGGAAATGAAGAGATGTGAAGGGGATGTTTTTGGAGGGAAAATGAAAGGGTGCTTATGGGTGGTAGTTATGGGATTTTTGGAGGGAAAAATGTGGCACCATTTAGGTAGAGGAGGTAGGGTAGAGAGCTAGCATAGCTTGCTAAGCTATCTTAGCTAATAGCTACTAGTAGAGGTTAGGAGCCAGGATTAGGTAGAAGGAGCTGCCTTAAGCTGGAATGAACCTTCATGGAGCTGGGAGAAGTTGATGAAGAGGTGCCTGTGAACTCAACAACTAGCTTATCTAGCTAGTTCTTTGTGAGCAGCTAAGCTCAATAGTGTTCAGCTGAATGGAGTTGACTTCAGCTTGTTTGGAGCTGAGGTGAGTTGGGGATGAGCCTCCTAAAGACTCCTTAGCTAGCTTAGCTAGCTAGTTCCCAACTAGTAGCTAAGCTTGAAGGAGTTGAGCTAAATTGAGCTTCTCAAGCTGGAGATGAGCTGGCCTAAGCTGGACTACTGCTGATTGCTGACTCTTCAACTAGCTTAGCAAGCTAGTTCAAGACTAGTAGCTATGCTCCATGGAATTGAGCTGCCATGAGTTGGAGGGAGTTGAAATAAGCTGGAATCCAACTGAGATGAGTTAGAATGAGCTGGGATCCAACTGGCAGAGACTTCTATCTTCTTCTGTTTATGTTTTTTCCTTTCACATTGTTAGGGTTTATCTAGTTTCTGCTATGTCTTCATCCTTGACAATGAAATGAGATGTATTGATACAAAAAATGACAAGAAAACTAATTAATGCTTGCTTAAACCCTAAATGCATGTAAATGCCTAAATGCATCCTAATATCATAATGCGAATGTAGAATCCCTAGGAACTAAGTGTAATATTAGCCTAAGTATGAGATAAAGATTGAGAGAGATGGAGCAAGGGTGTCTAGCAATAGGGAGAGAGAGGAGGGGCAATAGGAAGGGTTGGTCGACGGGATTCACCGGCGACTACAGTGGGAGGTTTGGAGGACCTGTGGGAGGCCATGGGGATCATGGAGGAGGGTGGTACTATGGCCATGTTCATGGAAGGAGCGGACCAACCATGGTGTGCTACTGGTGTTGTGAGAGAGGACACATGATGGTGGAGTGCTGCAACGCCATCGTGTGCTTGGAGTGTGGAGGGCTCAACCATAGGAGGGATGCATGCAATAGGATGGAGGCCATGAGCTGTGAAGGGAAAAACATTAAAGGAGGGTTGGGCGACAATGGCCAAAACCTTAGAGGAGGGTTGGGCGACAATGGAGGGCCTTGTGCATGGAGGCAGATGGGTAGCATGCCAACATGTAGGGGTTATGCGAACGTGAATGGAAGCATGCCACGACCACAACATGGCCATAGTTAGCAAGAGGATGCATGGGGCCATCCTTCACCATCCCCTACACCCCCTTCTCTTGACGTGGAAATTCCCTTAACTCCTGAAGTTTTGGCAGTGGGGTCCATGTTGCGTGGAGCCCTTATTGAAAAGGTCATGGCTAGGTCTCCCTCCATGGAAGATCTCCGCGGGATTGTAAGATCACTCTCTTCTCTTCTGTGGAAGATTTCATGGTTAAATGGTTCAAAATTTTTGTTGTTTAGGCCTTGTGACGGTGATGTTGAAGTCCTGAAATTTTTCTCGTCCTGTTCTGAAAATGTTTCGATTATTTGAAGAATGGTCTCTCCTTTTGATGGTGGCATGAATGAACAACCCTCGCAAAGGGTATTTATTAGGGATGGTACTATTGAAATCAAGGGTCATCCTTTCCATCTCTAGCCGAATACTATGGTCAATCATGTTGTGGCAGGGTTTGCATCTATGAAAGAAGACTATGTGGTCAACCTTGTGGATGGTGACGGCAGTGTGCTGCAAGTGGGTGTCAGATTGAGGCATGGTGGACCCTTCCACGAGAGAATTATTCTGCAATGTGGGGGCTCATCTTGGTTGCTACATGTTACTATGCATGTTCACCAAGAAACC
Source organism: Thalassia testudinum (assembly GCA_037157565.1). Lineage (NCBI taxonomy): Eukaryota > Viridiplantae > Streptophyta > Magnoliopsida > Alismatales > Hydrocharitaceae > Thalassia > Thalassia testudinum. The sequence continues at coordinate 99,919,298 of JAZHRO010000056.1, read as the reverse complement.
AATATGGAGGAAGTGGAGGCATGGGTGGCGAGAGATGTGGAGGGTAATCTCACAACACAATGGAGGATGGTGGATCATGTGAACAACAAAGGGTCAAGCTCTGGGCAAAAAGAAGAGAAAGGTGATTGCTAACAAGGGAATGGTGGATGGGGAGGATGACATGGAAACATTTGATAGCAAGATGGAAGACAAGGCTGTGGAGGGTGCCATGGTAGTGAGGGAGAAAAATCTTGATTTGACTAAGGGGATGGGGAATAAGGAGGCTTCATGTGGTGGTAGTGATGTGTTCACCTTCAACACTCCTGATGGTGCATTGTATAATGAAGGATCCTCTATGCAGTCATGTGGGGGTTTTGCAGGAAGTGGGAGATATAACCTTCGTAGCCATGGGTCAGGAAAGCAATAACATATTGAGGTGAGTTAGGTGTCTAAGGTACTGAATCTCAAACAAAATGATGGTGTTTCCAGGGGTGATTTCTCATCATCATGTTGAAGTTTATAGCTTGGAACGTGCGTGGGTTGAGGGATTGCAAGAGGCGAGAGATGCTTGCTAGATATCTAAGGGAGTGGCAAATTGACTATGCACTTTTGTAGGAGATGCACATTAAGGGTGATGAAGACAATATGTGGTAGTTGTCGTTATTTAATGGGGATGCAGAGGTGAAGTGTATTAAGTTTGATGGGAGATTGGGTGGTCTATGTGAATGGTGGAAGAGGTGTACTCTAATAAGTCGATTTTCACTTTTGAATAATGTACTAAGATGATTTGTCGTTGTAGGATCAAAGTGGTGGAAAATCGCTTAACAAAACAATCAAAATTAAAATTAAACCACTCACAGAAGAGCAGGTCGTGTCCACAGGAAGGTAAAACTCACAATTAGGTCAAAATCAAGTTCGCTAAATTATTCGCCAGATCAAACAATGTCTGTGTAGCTTTGAAAGTAAACCTTAAATTTATGGACAAGTCAAGGGTTGTGAATGTAATTTTTACATCAGAAAATTATCCATGTGCAAAGGTATGCCATGTACTATTCACTTGCATGCATACAAAAATGTCATTCAAAATTAAATTTAATGCACATAGAGATGAATAATAAGGTTTAACAATTATCTAGAAGCATGAGCATGAAGGCATAAATTCACCACAATAAAATAATCATAACTCAAAATTCATTTTCGTGGCAATGGCATGAAATGTAATTATTAATTGAGGAAGAAACTGGGGATTAGCTTCGGTGGAGCTTGTGCGCGGATGAAGGAGAGATGGACGGTGAGTTGGCGACCAAAGGTAGCCCTCTCCAATCCGCACCTAACAGTGGTGACGGCTCGATGGATGGTGGTTGGAGTCGGCCTGCTGGAGGAAAGAAGCGGTGGCAGAGGAGGATGCTGCTGCTGGTCGTGCATGCTGTAGGTGCAAGGAGAGGCAGTGTGTGGGCACTGCAGGCACTCACGGGGCGTGGGCATGTGGAGGGGCGGCGCTCTGCGGGGCGCATAGGCACGTGCGCGTGTTCTATTGGTGTCAACTGTAGGTGCTGCAGGGAGGCACTAGGGCGTGGTGAAGGCGAGGAGGCACGGGCGTGCTAGCTGGGGTGAAGGCGCGTGGTGGGGTCTAATGGAGTAGGGGGCTGTTGGCACACGGTGAGGGTATGCAGGTGTTGGCGTGTGCGCTGGCTGAGGTGAGGGTGCGCGGTGGCTGGGGCACTTGGTAGGGTTTACTGGAGCGTGGGTGGACTGGAGATGAAGGTGCGGGCAGGGTGCACTGGAGATGAAGTGAGGGCGCACAGTGGCAGGCGCGCTTGGCAGGAGATGTTGCGAGACTCTTGGCGGTGTGGTCTGTCACCCCACACGCCCACGGTGGTGGATTCGCACTGCCATGGTGGGAGTTTGGTGGTATGGAATGGATGAGGAGCAAGGTCCTCTAGGCACAGTAAGGAACTAAGGGGTGGTGGCCTCCCCCTCAACGGCAGCTCTTCCTTCTCTTTTGTAGCCACGGCTACAAAGATTTGAAATTCAAAACACCATAGAATCAATGTGATGCGCAGGAGGAGGAGGCAGAGACAGAGGAGTTACCTGCAAAGGAGAAGAAGAATAAAAGAATAAAATAATTAGGGTTATTTATACATAACTCCTTAACTTATATGTTAATTAAAATAGTGCACCTAATTAATTAACTAATTAAATGTATGCAACCCTAGGTTAATTCTAAATGCATGAATTATGTACTTAAGCTAAAAATATGAATTAATTTATTTATATTCTAATGTATGCTATCTAAATGTTAAAATTAACTTAATGTCTAGACATTTAGATACTTAAATAGCCCACAAATATGGGCTAATCAAATACCCCCATGCCTAGTTTTTGCTAGTCCCTAGCAAATCCAAGCAAAACCTAGCACTCCAAGTAGACTAGCCAACCCAATCGGTCTTCCTTTAGAAACATATTAAGTTCAGACTTTAGACCTAAGGTTCCCAAGTAGTTGCTAAGTTATAGACTAGGTCGGCTAAAGACGAGTTGCAGGCACAAGTTTCCTTGATTTTTAACTCTACCCTAAGGTTTATTGATCCCTGAGATTAAAGCATCCGTGCATGTGCATTAGTCTGAGTTATTTGAGGTTGGTATGACTGCCAACTTAGAAAGGAAAAAAGGATTTCTTTTTTAATAATATATATATACTTTTTGTTTGATTCCACTAAGCCTAGCCTCGGATCAACTATTAACACGGTCTATGTCAGATTCATTGTCCCCATCACCGTACCTCGAAGGGTGCCCGGCTTTCAATGCTTAAAGATAGCACCGCCCATAGCGACCCCAAGAACTCCTGGCAATTGACACTTCGAGATAGTATCGCCCATGGATTTCTTAAGCGAATTCAGGCCTGTGGCAATGAACACTTTGAAATAGGGCTACTCATGATACCTGAACCACACAATGCGCTTACATGCCCCCAGTAGGATGGATATCCTAAGAGACAAGCATCGAGGAGGTAATATGTTATCATTGCATCCTCAAGATGGGTATATACTCCACCTCTCCTGTGGCAGGAACTCTTCCAATCAAATTCTATTTTCAAGCCTCTCCTAAGTCAAAACTAAGAGAACAAAATTTCTTTTAAGAAATGAATTAAAGTGATCACTTACTTACACAAGACCAAGTGTGTGAAATTTGGATGCTTGGGTTACAAGGACCCATAAACCAAAAGGTAGAACAAGACTCCAGGTACTACCCCACCTTTTAACTCAATCCCTAGCTTTCCTTCCTCAACCTCTTGAGGAATGGTCCGCAACTTAACTCCTGAAGTTTTTAAGTCCACAAAGGACCCTAAAGGTCTAAAGCTAGTAGCTCACTTAACTTCTAAAGTTCGACCCTAAAATCAACTTAGTCTCACCTAGAGTTCTGATTTGCTTAAGAATGCAGGGCCTAGCCAGTTAAGCTCAAAACCTTTTTTTTATTATTATTTTTTTAATATATTTTTTATTTTTATTTATTTATTATTATTTTTTAAAATGCAATATACATGAATGAATGCAAAATGTAGACATGCTATAAACAAATGCCTCAGGTCCTCTCCCCCATGCCTGGTTCAAACAATCTCCTCATTGGAAACAAAAATAGTTAAAGGAAGATATTACCTGAGGCAGAGAATGGTAGGAGCTAAGGCCCCTCAAGAGTGACCTCGTCAACCAGATGGCCATCCAAGGTAATGAATGGTTTTAACCGTTGACTGTTGACGATAAAGGGAGTTGCTGAAGAGGAAAGGCTTTTAATCTCCACAGCTCCATGAAGAAACACTTTAGTTATTATGTAAGGCCCATCCCAACGAGATTTTAACTTCCCAAGAAAAAGCTTAAGTCTGGAATTGAAAAGCCAGACTTGTTGGTTGGGCTCAAAGGTCCTTCGAAGTATATACTTATCATGTAAGACCTTAGTTCTTTCTTTATAAGCTTAAGAGGTGTCATAAGCATCATTCCTCAGCTCCTCAAGCTCACTTAATTTCAGAAGTTGTGCCTTACCCACCTTTTCTAAATCCATGTTAACACTTTCAATAGCCCAAAGTGCCCTATGTTCCAACTCCATGGGTAAATGGCATGCTTTCCCATACACAATCCGAAAGGGAGAAGTACCAAAAGGGGTCTTATAGGCCATTCGATACGCCCACAAAGCATCATCGAGCTTTAGGGACCAGTCTTTCCTATTAGGTCTAACGGTCTTTTCTAAAATATTTTTTATCTCCCTATTCGACACTTCAACCTGGCCACTCGTCTGAGGATGGTAAGGGGTAGCAACCTTGTGAGTTACTCCCAGACTCCTAATTAGTCAATTGAAGTGGTGGTTTCAGAAATGAGGTCCCCCATCACTTATAATGGTCTTAGGGCAACCGAAACGAGATATGGTATTGGCCTTCACAAATTTCAAAACCAAAGAGTGGTCATTTGTGCACGTAGGAATGGCCTATATCTATTTAGAAACATAATCAATTGCCACCAAGATATATTCATAACCATGGGACGAAGGGAAGGGGCCCATAAAGTCAATTCCCCACACATCAAAAATTTCAATAGATTGAATAGGGTGTTCAGGCATTTCATTCCTCTTCTCAATCGTTCTAGTCTGTTGACATCTAATATAGGCCTTAACAAAATTATGAGAATCCTTAAATAATGAAGGCCACCAAAAATCGGACTGGAGAACCTTAAAAGCAGTTTTCTTAGCACCAAAGTGTCCTCCACAATGAAGTCCATGGCAAAAACTCAGCACACTTTGTTGTTCCTCTTCAGGTACACAACATCTCAATACTTGGTCTTGTCCAATTCTAAATAATTTAGGCTCTTCCCAATGAAAATATCTTGCTTGGGAAATGAATCTCTTTCTTTTCTACTCATCCTAAGAGCCAGGAGTTTCTCCAGTAACCAAGTAATTTATGGTATCAGCATACCAAGGTAAAGTTGATGTTATCGCCATCAAGGTTTCATCGGGAAATGTCTCGCAGATGTCTCCGGAAAGAGAGTCATTAAGTGGAAGGCGAGACAGGTGGTCAGCCACAACATTTTCTACTCCTTTCTTTTCACGTATCTCCAAGTCAAATTCTTGAAGGAGTAGGATCCACCTAATCAGATGTGGCTTAGAATCTTTCTTAGCAATGAGATGTTTCACTGACGCATGATCAGTGAAAATAACCACCTTATACCCAAGAAGATAAGACTTAAACTTCTCCAGAGCAAAAACTACAGCAAGTAATTCTTTTTTAGTGATGGTGTAGTTTTGCTGAGGTTCAGTTAAAGTCTTGTTGGCATAATGCAGCACATGAGGTCTTCCCTCAACCCTTTGTCCAAGGACTGCTCCCACTACATAATCCGAAGCATCACACATCAGCTCAAATGGGAGTGTCCAATCAGGAGCTCAAAGAATAGACGCAGAGATCAAGGCCTCCATCAGAGTTTGAAAGGCCTCAGCACACTATGAATCAAAATTGAAGGAAGATTCCTTCGCCAATAAGTCACAAAGTGGCCTAGAAATTTTACTAAAATTTTTAATAAAGCGCCTATAAAAGCTGGCATGGCCCAGAAAGGATCTAATTTGTTTGAAATCTATGGGCAATGGGAGTTTGGAAATAGAATCAATCTTGGCTTTATCTACTTCCAAACCTTGCTCGGATACAACATGCCCAAGTACAATTCCTTTCTGTACCATGAAATGACTTTTCTCCTAGCTGAGGATGAAAGAGCGATCTTCGTTTTCGATGAAAACTTTAACATAAAATGATGTGCCGTTGTATTTAATTGCATGGTAGAAAATAGCTTCTCAAAACATTTAAATTTTCAAAACTAACCACGAAGAGTTAGATCATCTCCACAGGGAGGAATTAGCCTATTAAAAAAAAAGAGTAATAATGCATAAAGGAATTGGGAATATTAATAGAGGTGCATGCTTACTAGTGCTCTCATTTCAAGCACAAATTATCAATATAGATAATTAATCAAGAAGATAAGGGTGCACACGCAAAATTAACACAATATAATATTCTAAATATTGACCTTGGTAATAGCAAACAGTGTTAATATTAATCTCCTAACTAATGACACTAATGTACTATAATCAATATCTCATGTTGTATGTCATTCATAAGGAGAAATCAATTATATGAAATTCCAAATTAAGCGAGGGGTGTCCATGCAAATTTTGCTGCAATATATTAATTCAGAAAATAAATGAACAGTAACTTTGACAATGGAATTTTCCATAATTTTTAATTACAGAGGAAACAGAGCATTTGCTCTCTCTCCTCCTTGCGAGAGAGAAAGCAACGGCGGGCGGTGCTGCAGCTGTGGCGTGGCGGTGGCCGGTGAGCGCTGGAGTACTAGGCGCTGGAAAGGGGTGCGCTGCAGATGGTGCAGCTTGGCAGGTGAAGGCGAGCGGTGCAGAGGCGATGGCGCAAGCGCCTACAGGAGGGGTTTGGTGTACAGGCGCCTGCGGAGAGCGCTAGGCGCTGAAGCGGGTGCTTGCAGGGGCAAGAGAAACTTGCTAGGGCGCGGCTGTAGGCAAGCGGTGGAGGCACGTTGCAAGGAGGTGCTGGAGGGTGGACGCGCCTGCGAGCGCGGTCTGGCAGGGGCGGATGCAATTGAGGGACATGCCTGCAGGAGTACTAGAACAGGGTGGAGATGGGCGCACTTGCGGGAGCGGTCTGGTAGGGGCGGACACAGTTGAGGGACTCGCTTGTAGGAGGTGGAGGCTGAGGCACGCGCCTGCGGGCGTGGCTGGAGGATGCTTGGAGTGCACGCATGCTGGGAGCACTAGGCGCTGGAAGGAGGATGCGGTGAAGAACTTGGTGATTGAGGGTGCAGGCAGAGGTGGCGTTGGAGAGGTTGGAGCGTGCATGGTTGCAATAGAGAAGATGGTGGAAGTTGTGCACAATGCATGCTTGATGCAGTTCCCCGCAGCGGGGGAAAGATGGATCTCTCTCCTTTCTCTACCTCCTTTTTATCTCCTCCCCAGCGCAAGTTGAGGGATTTTCAAATCCCTTACTAAATATGGCAAGTGTTGTTGGTGAGGTTGTTGATGGCTGGCCATATGTTGAGAAATTTGTGGGGGAAAATATCTTTTCTCCCCCTGTTCTTTTTCCCATTGATCCTTCTCCCTCTTCTTCTCGATTATTAGCCGGATGGATAGATTAAGTGGAGAAGATGTAATGAGTGCGCTGTTGTGGGACCTGCGTGAAACATAAACTAATTACATACTATGTTATAGAATGCGATAAAATAGATGTAAAATTAAATAATGATGCATGCAATCATTCTACAACTTAATGTAGATATTAACACACATACAATGTTAAAAGAGAATTACTTAGGTGTAATAATAGTCCATTAGAATGGACTCATGAGAGGACTAAACCAGTCCCTTACATCGCTTCAACACATTCTCCAGGTGCAGGAGACACTAGTTGAAAGACGAGCCATAAATGGAGAAGTCATCCATAAACACTTCAACACACTCGTCAATCATGTCCGAAAAATTAGACATCATACACTGTTGGAAGGTTGCAGGGGCATTACATAATCCAAACGGCATACGGCTGAACGCAAAAGTACCATAAGGACTCGTGAATGTCGTCTTCTCCTGGTCATCAGGGAAGATTACAACCTGGTTGTACCCAGAATATCCATCGAGAAAGCAATAGTACTTATTCCCTACCAATTTCTCGAGAATTTGATCAATAAAAGGCAAGGGAAAGTGATCCTTCTGGGTAGCGGTGTTCAGCTTGCGGTAATCAATACAGACCCTCCATCCAGTTGAGATTCTAGTGACAACTTGTTCACCTTGGTCGTTGAGTTCCACAGTAAAGCCTGCCTTCTTTGGCACCACATGAATGGGACTGACCCATTTACTATCAGCAATGGGATATATGATCCCGGCGTCCAACCACTTCAGGATTTCCTTTTTTACCACCTCCCTCATATTAGGGTTCAGACATCTCTGCATGTCCCTAAAAGGCTTGATGGAATCATCAGTATAAATGTGGTGCATGCAGAGTGTAGAGTCTATACCCTTAATGTCAGCAATGCTCCAAGCAATAGCTTCCTTGTGCCTAGACAGGCATTCAATAAAGGCTCCCTCCTGTGCCTTAGATAGCACAGCCGAAATGATAACGGGGAGCGTATCATTGGCACCTAGGAAAACATACTTGAGAGTGTCAGGGAGGGGTTTCAACTCAAGATCAAGGGCTTGTATGGTTAAGGGTTTCATAATAGATGTCCCCATCTCAGGTAGTAGATCTACCTTGGGCAGAGAGGATGAGGGAAGAGACTTAGCAAAAACACCCAGCAACTCCTCAAGTTCAAGTATATCCCCTTCACATTCTTCCAAGAGATGGGAATGCTCATTTAGCATGACATGCTAAAGGGGGTCATCACATAACATTGCAAGGGTTGCCTCTTCAATCAAGTCATCTATCACCTCAACTTGAGAACAATCCTCAAGTCTGGCTTGTTTGTAAGCATCAAACACATTAAGCTAGATTTTCCTGTTCCCAAAGCCCATTTTCAATGCCCTACTATTGCAATTGATTGAAGCATGCGAAGTTGCAAGGAAGGGGCAGCCCAAAATGATGGAGGGTTTGGTTGGCTTGTTGGTAGGGTTAGTGTCCAAAACTAAGAAGTCAACGGGAAAGAAGAAATCCTCCACTCTTATGAGGACATCTCCCAAAATTCCCCGCAATGTCTTAAGTGATCGATCTGCAACTTGAAGGATTACAGGGCTAGGCTTCAGATTGCCTCCCCCAAGTTGTTCATACACGTAGCTCGGAAGGATGTTCACCCTCGCACCCAGATCAAGTAGAGACTCATCAATCTGTAAGTCACCAATAACCATTGAGATGTACGGGGCTCCTAGGTTCTTAAGTTTCGGGGATGTGCCATGTTGAACAATTGAGCTAACAGAATCAGGTAGGACAACTTTTGCTTGGACCTATTTCCTAGATTGCTGCTTTTTCATGCACAGGTCCTTTAAGAAGCGGGCATAAGAGGGAATATGCCCGATAGCTTCAAGCAAAGGCAGGTTAATCTGCACTTGGTTGAAAGTTTCCATGATCTCATCCGTCTTATCTTTGGCTCCAGATGAGCCAGCAAAAGTCTGCCTAGAGGTGGATAAGCCCTCTGGAAAGGGCACTCTCGATCTCTAGGTGGAAGGGTTGTCATGTCGAGTAAGGGGTGGAACGGGGGCAACTTCTTTCGGTGTGGTGATTTCAAGCGGAGAAGATTTGGGCAAGTCTTCTCTGATGGGTGTGAAAGTCAGGGTGGATGGTTTTTTAGGGGTGAGACTATAGGAGCATCGGGTTTGGAAATTTCTTTCCCACTCCTCAGAATGGTCACTGCCTGAGCATGCTCCCTAAAGACAATCCCTTTTCCTTTAGGATTCTCCTCAACAGCACTGGGGAGCTTCCCAGTTTCCCTCTGTCTAACGGCCTCAACAAGGTGTCCTATTTGTGAATTCATCTCATGTATAGCCTTGTCATGAGATTGGATGATGGCACTTTGACTTTCTTGCATAGTTCTCAACATTGCCTTCAATTCATCCATCTCAAAGGTCTTAGGTTGGGCAAAGGTCTGAGGTTGGTTCATTTGATGGTTTTGAAAGGATTGTGGTTTATAATTCCCTGAATTTGAGACATTTTCTTGTCTCCATGAAAAGTTTGGGTGGTTCCTCCATCCATCATTATAAGTGTTTGAAAAAGGGTCATTATGAGGTCTAGGACGGAACCCTTGAGCAGCATTCAGATCCGCTTGTACAAGCTCAAGGAATTGGGAGGCCAAGTGGCAATCCATAGTGGCGTGTGTATTGCCTTGGAAAATGGAGCATTCTGAAGCTTGGGAAGTGGAGGTGTTAGATACGAATTGACTCGGGTTCGACATAAGCCTTTCCATGTTTTGATTCAATAATTGAATTTGATAGGCTAAATTCTGGGTGTCCCTTACCTCATTCACCTCCAACTTTCTTTTCATGAGAGTGGGTTTTCTATCCATGTAGGAAGAATTCAAGTGAATAGAATTCTCACTCAAAGTATCAAAAAGGTTCAAAGCTTCATCCTCAGTCTTAGATAGAAAGGTTCTTGCACAGGCACCATCCACAGTTTGCCTATGCGAATCATTAAGTCCGGTGTAGAACCTTTCAACTAGTTGCCACTTAGGCACCTGGTGATGTTGGCAAAGTCTCAGCAAGTCATTAAAACGCTCCCACGCATCATGGAAAGCTTCCCCATCCTTTTGAACAAAACTCATAATTTCCCTCCTAAAGTGATTGGTTTTGCTCATAGGGAAGTACTTCTTCAAAAACTCCTTCTTCAGGGCATCCTAAGTGTTAATATCATCAAGGGTGTGATACCAATACTTGGCTTTGTCCTTAAGGGAGAAGGGGAAGAGGGTCCGCATTTGAGCATCATCAGTAATGCCCAACAGCTTCACCATGGAACAGACCTCGGTGAATTCCTCTATATGCCTGTAAGGGTCTTCCCTAGAAGTACCATAAAAGGAGGGTAGCAAGGATATGGTATTGCTTTTGATCTAATAAGGATTGTCCCCTCCAGGTCTACGTAATGCAGGGCCAGCTTGATTGGTTGGAATGAAATATTCCTTAAGGCTCCTTTGACTGGCCATTTCAACCCTTGGAAGGTTTCTTCTTAAGATTCTTTCAGGTTCAGGATCAAACACAAGTTGTCTCCTAAGAGAACACCTACCAAGCATGCACTACAAACACAATTCAAAAGGACTTGTTCAGTCTTTACAAATTTAGGCTTTTGACTTTAATTCCAATTGTAGGTGACAAAGCAAGTTGCCCAATCAATTACATGCCTATTATCAACCTTCGAAATGATTAAAAAGACCTAATTGGAGCTTAGGTGTTCTTCCCTAAATCTCAAATGGTAGAGCAAATCCAAAGATGGAAGATCGAGGGATGCAAGTAGGCCTAAGCCTTCCTTTGAAGTTATGCTTTCGCGATGCTTCTCAACTACCCCCAAAAATCCATGATAGGGTATCCCCCTCTTTGGATTTACAAAACCCTTGATCTCAAGTTCCGAACACTTCAGAATCCAACGGTAGGAGGGCTCTTGTCCTAGTAGTTCCAAGACTTAGGAGTGTCTAAATGCGTGCCGTGGTGCAAAAGATATAAGTGAGCATACACCGTAAAAAGATTTTGAATTTTGAATCGCATACCACGTTTGAAAATCAAGTCCTTGATTTTTAAATGTCCCTCCTTTAATTAGTCCTTTTTCCAGAAAATATGTGATCAATTGTTAGATCTATTCAATATAAATTAGGTGGTCTTGAAATTAATCCAAATGCATTTGCATGACAGGTAGAAATGCAGAGTTAGAAGTGCATACCTGATTCTAGCATTCTTCATGCAATATGCAAATTAAGAATTAGATCTAGATGTAGCTCATTCAGTCCTAAATGATTCGACTTGAGGGCAGGCATCTTCTAGCAGGTAGCTCATGTTTTCTTTTTTTTAAGCTACTTATGCACAAGCAAATTAAGGGTAAACAATCCAAAAAATAAATTAAAAACCTAAATCTAAAGAAAAGGAAACAGGCTCCCAAAAATCAACCCCAATTACTACAAGGGCGAGAAAATAGAATTAAAACTTACGACACGAAGAATCTCCTATGGAGACGGGCTCCAGGTCTCCTTCGTCTTCCCCGCATGTAGGCATCGCTCAAGGTCGACGTCTTCTCCTAGATGTGCCTGTCACCTCTCTCAAATTCCTTGCACAGAAAAAATAATAAATGGTCAAATCATTGTGCAATGAGAAATAATCAGAAATAAAAATCAGGTGAAATTATTGCATCTGTTGCCTCCCCCGCAATGACACCATTTGATAAGTCAATTTTCGCTTTCGAATAATGTACTAAGATGATTTGTCATTGTAGGATCAAAGTGGTGGAAAACTACTTAACAAAATAATTAAAATTAAAATTAAACCACTCACAGAAGTACGGGTCATGTCCACAGGGAGGCAAAACTCGCAATTAGGTCAAAATCAAGTTCGCTAAATTATTCCCCAGATCAAATAATGCCTGTGTAGCTCTGAAAGTAAACCTTAAATTTATGGACAAGTCAAGGGGTGTGAATGTAATTTTTACATTAAAAATTATCCATGTGCAAAGGTATGCCATGTACTATTCACTTGCATGCATACAAAAATGTCATTCAAAATTAAATTCAATGCACATAGAGATGAATAATAAGGTTTAACAATTATCTAGATGCATGAGCATGAAGGCATAAATTCACCATAATAAAATAATCATAAATCAAAATTCATTTTCACGGCAGTGGAATGAAATGTAATTATTAATTGAGGAAGAAACAGGGGATTAGCTTTAGTGGAGCTTGTGCGCGGATGAAGGAGAGATGGATGGCGAGTTGGCGACCAAAGGTAGCCCTCTTCGATCCGCACCTAACGGTGTGGTGGCTCGATGGATGGTGGACAGAGCCGGCCTGCCGGAGGAAAGAAGCGGCGACGGAGGAGGATGCTACTGCTGGCTGTGCGTGCTGCAAGTGCAAGGAGAGGTAGTGCACAGGCACTGCAAGCGCTGCAGGTGCGCGCCAAGCATGGGCGCGTGGAGGGGCGGCACTCTGCCAGGCTCACAGGTGCACGTGTGGGTTCTGTTGGCGTCAACTGCATGTGCTGCAAGGAGGCATTGGAGCGCAGGCACTGGGGTGTGGTGAAGGTGAGGAGGCACGGGTGTGCTGGCTGGGGTGAAGGCACGTAGTTGGGTCTGATGGAGCAGGGGGCTACTGGCACGTGGGCGAGGGTGTGCAGGTGCTGCCATGTGTGCTGGCTAAGGTGAGGGAGCACGGTGGCTGGGACGCTTGGCAGGGTGCGCTGGAGCGTAGGTGGACTGGAGATGAAGGTGCGAACAGGGTGCGCTGGAGATGAAGTGAGGGCACGCAGTGGTAGGCGCGCTTGGTAGGAGGTGTTGCAGAGACTCTTGGCGGTGTGGGCTGTCACCCCAGATGCCCACGGTGGTGGAGTCGCACTACCGCGGTGGGAGGCTGGTGGTATGGAATGGATGAGGAGCAAGGTCCTCTAAGCATAGTGAGGAACAAAGGGGTGGTGGCCCCCCCCTCAACGGTAGCTCTGCCTTCTCTTTTGTAGCCTCAGCTACAAAGATTTGAAATTCAAAACACCGTAGAATCAATGTGATGTGAAGGAGTAGGCAGAGACGGAGGAGTTACCTGCAAAGGAGAAGAATAAAATAATAAAATAATTACGGTTATTTATACATAACTCCTTAACTTATATGTTAATTAAAATAGTGCACCTAATTAATTAAGTAATTAAACGTATGCAACCCTAGCTTAATTCTAAATGCATGAATTATGTACTTAAGCTAAAAATATGAATTAATTTATTTACATCATAATTTATGCTATCTAAATGTTAAAATTAACTTAATGTCTAGACATTTAGATACTTAAATAGCCCACAAATATGGGCTAATCATACTCTACAGTTCTTGGATGTCTTGGAGGGGAGATACACAGTTTCCTGCAGGTTCAATAGATTTTGTGACAATTCTACAATATGTGTGACTTGTGCATATGGGCCGTGCTCTCAAGGTGATAGGCCAAACTTCTGGGAAAAACAGGGTATTGTTTCAACTTCAGTGCAGAGGCCTGCATGGCTTGTAGGGGGCGACTTCAATGCAACCCTCTCATCAGATGACAGGCCTGATGGTAGAACATATTCATCCATGTTTGGCTTTCAAAATGTGGTTTTTGATCGGGAGTTAGTGGACCTACCCACATTTGGGGCCCTATACACATGGAGGAATGGGAATGGACTGATGTCAAAGATTGATCACTTCTTGTGCAATGTGGGGATGCTAAGGATGTTTAACTTGGCCATGGTGGAGGCACTAGGCTGGCCTTTTTCATACCATAATCCACTTGTATGGGAAAGCGGGGAGGAGTCCAACCCAAGTACTTACTTCAAATTTTGGAAATTGTGGCTTAATGAGGATGGCTTCGAGGACATGGTTGCTTATTGGTGGTAGCCCAGGAGATGGAGAGTTCGGCCATGAAAAGACTTGCCTCTAAATTAAAAGGTTTGCGCATTATGCTTTTTGAATTTAGGAAGTCTTTGACCAGGATAAAGTCTTAGAAGAGAAATGATGCTATGGAGGGGGTGAAGAGATTGGATGATAAAGAGGAGTTTGGGATGTTGAATGTGGAAGAGGTCCAACAGAGGAAAGTGCTGTTGAATATTATTGTAAAAGAAGATTAACAAAGGGAGATTGACTGGCGATAGTGTTCATGACAGTTGTGGTAGAAGGAGGGTGACTCCAACACCAAATACTTCCACGCAACTACCAGTGCAAGGAGGAGATTCAACCTTATTTCTTTTGTACGGTATGGAGACAATGTGGCAACATCACCCCTTGATATTTGTAATACAGCCAATAATTATTTTCATGATGTTACACGTGTAGGGTCGAGAGGAGGATGGCAAATTGGAGCTTCTAACATGCCAAAATTAGGAGATGAGGTAGGTAGGTAGTTGTGCAGGGAGATTATTGAGGAGGTTGTTGGTGCATTGAAGGGGTTGAAGGAGTAGGGGTCCCCAGGACCAGATGGCTTTCCTATTTTATTTTACAAAGAATTATGGGTAGTGGTGAAGAATGATATACTAGACGTGGTCAGGGAGTTCCAGATGGGTAATTATGGTATAAAAAAATTAAATAGATCATTTCTCTTTTTGTTGGCCAAGGAGGGTGCAGAATCATTATCTAAATTTAGGCCGATAGCATTATCTAATTCTATATATCTCATTATTGGGAAGGTTTTGGTGAACCGCATGAGAGATGTTTTACAGGACCTTATCAGCCCAGTTCATGTGGCCTTTCTAAAGGGCAGGTCATTACAGGAGTCCTTCATATTGGCTCAAGAAATGATTAACAGCTGGGTAAGGAAAAAAAATAAGCCTTTCATGTGGAAGGTGGATTTTTCTAAAGCCTATGATTCGGCCTCCTGGGGATCTTTGTGTGAGATTCTGAGGAGAAGGGGATTTCCAGAAGTGTGGGTACAATAGATCAAGAGAGGTATCACTACATCATCCTTCTCTTTATTGATTAATGATCATCTAATGGGAAAGTGGATTTACCCTCAGAAAGAGGTGAAGCAGGGGTGCCCCATTGCTCCACTTATCTTCATACTAGCAGTTGACACATTAACCAGATTCACCTTCAAAGCCAGCGTAGGAGGCCTTATTTGTGGTTATACTCTCTCCATGCATAAGGCATAGACACCTATATTGCAGTTTACATATGATAATGTGTCCTTTATTGAGAGGGGTGCTAGGGAGGCGAAGTGGCTAAAGCATCTCGTGGACATTTTTGGTGAGGTTTCTAGTTTAAAAGTTAACGGTGCTAAATCATCCCTGGTATGTTTTGGGATGGCTTGCTGTATTAAAAATTCTCTCTCAGAAATTCCTAGCATGCCTGTTGTTAGCCTTCCAATCAGATATTTGGGTCTGTCATTGTAAGCAAAAAAAAATGAAGAAAGAAGACTGGATGCAATTATTTAAGAAGATGTTGACTAAGATGGTAGGGTGGTATGGCCGATTCCTGTCTAAGGGGGGTAGACTAATCTTATTCAATTTGGTATTATTAGTCATTCCAGTCTTTTTTATGTCTATGTTTAGACCACCTGATTCTAGTCTGAAGAGGATGGATGTGATGAGGATGCGGTTCTTCTAGAAAGGGCCATCTTGTAATGGGCGATTTATGTAGCTGGTCAAGTGGAAGAACATTTGCTATCATAAGAAGGGTGTGGCATGGGGGTCAGATCCGTTAGGGAGTTTGGATACTTTACTTCGCAAATGGGGTGTCATTATTTTGAGAAGAGGAGGGGCTGTGGTAGGATATCATTCGAGATTTTTATGGTGATGCTATTTCGCCGAATGATGTACTACACCCATCTAGAGCTTCCCCTTTTTGTTCTTCAGTCTTCAAAGCCTTGGAGACAAATTGGGATATGTTTTCTCCCAAGTTAGGAGATGGCAGTGATTTCATATTCAGGAAGGATGATTGGAGTGGGCTTGGGCGATTTTGAGACCTCTATCCCCATGCATATAACTATTCTACTATGAAGGAGGCCAAGGTGGTGGAGTTTTGTCAGGAGGATGTAGGCGTGTGGGGCCTCATCTCCACAGGTGGGTCATATGCTAGCAAATCTGGTGAGGAGTCTCAGTGCCTGATGGAGATGTTGGCTACCTTCCAGCCTAGAGAGGGCATTGATAGATTTGATTGGAAGTATGGTGTGTATGCTCCATGTAAAGCCTTGAGAAGCTCATTAGGAACAGGGACGATGATGGACACAAGAGATTCTGTGTGTTGGTGTGGAAGTTGAAGATCCCCTTGAAGTTGCAGATTTTCTTGTGGCTAACCATGAGTGAAGGAATGATTACTGGTGCCCTTAGAAGAAGAGTCATGGGTGCTAATGCCCTCTCTTTCCCTTTGTGTGGATTTGATGAAGATGAGGTTAGACACCTCTTCAACAGTTGTTTATTCACAGACGAGGTGTGGAGGAGATTCTATGCTTCCCCCATTCCGACATGGGATGTCTTGTGGCATGATTTCAATGTGAGTTCCAAGCCGCATGTTTACATGGCTATAGTCATGTGGGTTGTTTGGAGGGATAGGAATGATGCTTTGTTTAATTGGGGAAGAGTGTGGGTTGAGAATGTCTGTAATGGGGTGTCTTCTTGTGTTAGGTTGTGGCTAGCATCCTAGTAATTTTTTTGAGCTTATAATAAAAATGGACACCTGCTACGTTGGGTAGTAGTCCTCTCTTTTCAACAAAAAAAAGCTTAAGAATGATGATAAACTAGTGTTTATCAATAGGTGTAGTGGAGTGTGGTATTTGAGGTGCATTAAAACTAGGGAGTTAAGGGGCTAGGTGAATTAGATGGCCTTGGGATTACGGTTCCCTAATCTGGTTGAACCGTTGGGGATTGTACCCTTGATTAGGAATGTTCCTAGGGTTCAGGATTAGTTGTGTAGGTAGGGTACCAGGTTGGTCACTGGGCATGGGTTGGTTAGATATGTTATCAATGGAGACCTTCATTTGTTGCATCAATTGCAACATAGTTGCTAGCCTATCAACCATTTGTTGCTTCAACTCAGCCTAACTTATCTGGCTTGGGCTGGTTTGATTAGGTTGAGTGAACTGAGTAGAGGGCAAAGTAGGGTAAGTTTGACTCTAACCCATTGCTTTTTGTTGGTTTTGGTTATAGTAGGGTCTAGGTTGAGTCACTTGGTTATTTTCTTGCCCTTAAGGCTTCCAAGAAAAGCTTGGGTAGTTCCTCCAACCTGAATTATAAGTGTTTGAATATAGGTTGTTCCTAGAATTGTCTTGGACAACTTGAACATCCTTAAAGGTTGAGGATGAAGTTAAGGAATTAGAATAACCGGGATCACAGGTCCCAATGAGGCTGATAAGTTGAGCCGAGTCCAGATTATTCACAAATTGCCTAATACAGGTAGCTTGTTAAGAGGATGGATAATTAGAAATTGTTCCCTGAGTAGTGGACCTAGTGGGGATTTGCTTCTTGGATAAGAGCTGGTCAAACTTTTTGGAGATCATGCTATTCACCCTTTGGCACAAGTCATCCATATCAACCTTGCTGGAATTTTCTTGAATCTCATACAATCCAACCCTTGGTTGCATAGATCGATCAAAGGTTTCCATGGAGGCATGGTTAAGGGAGTTTTCACTCATTTCCTCAAACAAGTCATAGGCACTATCAGCATCTTTGTTGAGAAAGTTGCCTACACACAAAGTGTCCACATAATGCTTATTTTGAGTAGAGAGCCCGTGGTAGAAGATTTGTACAAATTGCCACTTGCGCACCTCATGATTTGGACATTTCATAGCAATTCCATAAACCTTTCCTAGGATTCATGAAGTTGTTCCCTAGGCTTTTCCGTGAAAGTGGTGATAGATCTCCTAATGGCATTGGTACAATCGATAGAGAAGAATTTCTTTAGGAAGGCACCTTTTAGTTCTACTCAAGAATTTATGGACCTTCCTATGTACCAATGTCTGGCTTATTCCATTAAAGAGTGGGGGAATAACTTCATCATCATGTCATTGTTTAGGGCGAAATCGTCGTTGTTTAGCAAATGTGTCATAGTATAGTTGACAAAATCGCATAAAACATTTAAATTTATAAAGCTCAAAATCAAATTGGATTCCAAGGTCGTCGCAAGAAGCAAATATGGAATTCACGCACTAATCTTAATTCAGAAATAATGAGCATAATTAGTTAAGCACAATAAAAGATATTCAATCAATAAACTGCTCAGAAATAATATTCAAATATAATGCAACGTATCTCAAGGATTCATGGGATAAAAAGAAAGAGAAGTAAAACAATGGTGATTTGAATCACCAATTATTCTTTTAATTAAGCATGGTATCCCAAGTATCAAATTATTCAAATAATCCAATAGTAGTTTCAACCATTAATCCATGTCAGCTAAGTTCACAGTACCAGATGAATAATGCCACAGCGTTTCTTAACCAAATCAGATGTCGGATATGAAACCACAGTGTTTCAAGGTAGACAGATCCTTTGACTCTTGTATGGCTGTAGTCTTGATTTCCCAATCACTGGTGAGTGATCGGAGAATCTTCCTCACCAAAGCTTCGTTCTTGATCTCCTGGTCTAGATTCCTTAGGGAGCTTATGATGTCCATGAATCTCGTGAAAATCTCTTTAATTGATTCTCCCTTTTTCATCCTGAAAAGCTCATAATTTTGCGTCAGTAGTTTTACTCTAGTTTCCTTTACCTTAGATGTCCCCTCGTGGGTGACTTCAAGGATGCTCCAGATCTCATAGGCTGTCTTGCAAGCAGTGATAAACTGTTTATGATTAATATCCATGGGAACATTAAAATGTAGGAAGATGTGGGAAAGAAGTGTCCCAAATTGGAAGGAGCTGGTGGGTTGCTTGCTCATTAAATACAGAATCAAGTGGTTCCAGTTGAACTACTTGTTCTTAAGAAAGGCATAAAGGGTAATGAGCATAATGCTAGGGTAGTTCTCAAAAGACATAGATTTGGACATGAAATTCCATAAAAAGACTCGATTAAGAAATCTAGGTAGACGATGAAAATAGGGTGACTTGGCTAGACGACCCAAGTCAAAATGAGAGGGAGTGAGCAGGGTCTCCCTAATGGTATCCGTCAGTGTCTGCTGGTGGAGTGCAAGAAAGGTAGGACCAACAGACAGACATCC
Organism: Thalassia testudinum; assembly: GCA_037157565.1. Taxonomy (NCBI): domain Eukaryota; kingdom Viridiplantae; phylum Streptophyta; class Magnoliopsida; order Alismatales; family Hydrocharitaceae; genus Thalassia; species Thalassia testudinum. The sequence continues at coordinate 99,899,998 of JAZHRO010000056.1, read as the reverse complement.
AAGAATCTCATAAAGAACATCCGCATTGACCATAACCTCTATGCCATTGACATTCAAGGTCAACTTGATGTTGAAGCCCTCACCTATGTTCTTCAAATTGGCATAAAATAGATGACAGGCCATTGGGTCAACACTAGGTTTGCAACTGTTCTTAGAACCTACGTAAAAGTTTTGCTCAAAAAAAAGTAAAATTTGGTGATATGCATATTTTTCGTGGATTCCTAAAAATATAGACTCAAAGTAGGCAAAATCTACAGGTCTATGATAAACACCAGTTTATCATCATTCTTATGCATTAAAATAAATTTACCTCTTAGGATATTACCCCGCATACGGGTTTTTGGGCTGCATTTAGGCATAAATTAGGTTAGGTATGCATTGCATTTTTTATTGTGTTTTTAATGTGTTTTTGTGAGTGTTAAGGATAAACAGATTGCCAGATCCCTAGTACCCTAGCACTCAGGAAGGCAACTGGTGAAGGAGAAGCTCTCACCAACTGGAACGCAGCTTGATCCAGCTCACCATAGCTGGAATTCAGCTCACCTGAATTAGGGTTAGCTCATCCTAGCTCCATTCAGCTCATCTCAGCTGAATGGAAGCTCAAGAGAGCTCATCTTAGCTCACCCTAGCTAAGGTCAGCTCAGATCCAGCTCAACTTAGCTGAGTCTAGCTCATCTCAGCTCCCATTAGTCCACAGGGAGCTCTAGCTAGCTCAGCTGAGTTGACTGGAGTTCACCCCAGCTCAGGTCCAGCTACATCCAACTCCACTCAACTCCAGCCAGCTGAAGATGACTTCATTCCAGCTCAGGAAGCTCAAGTCCAGCTCCCAGGGACTCAACTTAACTCAACTCAGTTGAGCTAAGCTACCTTAGCTACCTCAACCAGCTTGATCCTCCCCGGGAGCACCAGAGCCAGCTCACCTCAGCTTATTATGGTACAAGCTAGCTCACTTTAGCTTGGCTTAGCAGCTAGCAAAGAACTAGCAAGCTAAGCCAGCTAGAGTAGCTCCATGCCAGCCCCTTCAACAGCTGCCAGGTCCAGTTCAAGCTCCAGCCTTCTCCTCCTCAACTCCTCTCTTCAAACCTTAGCTCACATTACCTACTCCTCTACTCCATAGCTAGCTAAGCTAGCTTAACTAAGCTTAGCTTAGCTTAGCTAGCATCCAACTCCTTGGCCATCCACCACCTTCAACTCAACCCAAGATAGCTCCATCAACTAAGCTCACCTAAGCTAGCTATCCTACTCCAAGTTGGCGCCACCACCATCACACCCCATCACCACTACCAAAAGCCACCTATTTTCCTTCCAAAATAACCTTCTAGAACCCTTCCCTTTTGGTGCCAACTTTCCCTCCAAAATTCCCTTCATCTCCACCATACACCTCTCCTTAAATCCATCTCCACCATCCACCTAACCCCCCTTCTAGAAGACCCTAGGTTGGTGCCAAAATGGTGGTGTCTCTCCACCACCAAAAGCCACCAACACCACCATAACCACCCCCTTAACACCCTTTAAGGTGGCGCCAACTAGCCCTAGCCCTAGGATCATTCTAACCACCCATAACCACCACCAAACTCCATCCTAGCCCTCCACCTATTCATGCCAACTACCTCCCTCTCCACCTCTATATAAACCCACCATATCACCACATAAAAATCATCCGCCATTAGTGTTTACTTCCACCTACATCCACCTATACCTACGGCCAAGAAGGAGTAGAGAAGAAGATTAAAGGGGCACATCACCAGCCCCTTTGGTGCCTTCTTCTCCCCACTCTCTTCAACTTGGGCCACGCCAAGGAGGAGGAGCTTTCCACTTCAAGGAGGACAGCCAGGAAAAGGAGAAGAACCTAGGGTGGATGTCCACCCTTGGAGGTGGAGAATTAAAGGTGGTAGCTACCACCTTGGAGGATACCATTTTCAAGTAAGGAGAAGGAGGAGCCCTTTTCAAGCCTAGGAGCCACTAAGCGTGGAGCAAGGAACTTCCCCTCTTCACCAACAATTCAGGAAGATTTGTGTTTTATTTTCCTTGTTACAATTATCTAGTAGTAGAAGCATTCATCTACTAGGGTTTTTTGTAAAATACTCTCTCTTTTAAGCAAAGTTGCCTTCTTTAATCTTGTTGTTGCATAGTCTTGTAGAATTCTTGTTTAACCATTTTCACTCCCTCTCCCTAATTACTCGAGGCCTCCACGTGCCTAGAGTGAGCTTAGGGAGAGGTTCTACTTGTCACTATAATAGTAGTGTACTGGATTAGTATAGAGAATTTTCTTGCTATCAACAAACCCGCCTTGTTCTCGTTATTTCAAAACAAAAAAAAAATCATATATAAAATACCGAAAAGAAACTTGAGTTCCAACTTTAAGCAAGGGATTTTAATTTTGCAAACATTTGGCCTCCTTGGACGACCCTAGATACTCCCCTATCTAGGAATATAAATTTAAAAGTGAATCCATTTTTGTGCGTTGCAACTACTTAAAACCCTAAACTAACAAACTGCACAAAAACGTGATCACTTTTTGGTGCCGTTGCTGGGGAGGCACGGCTTTGCATTAGTCATTTTTCTCTTGCTTGAAGTGGATCTCATCCCCTTCCCTCTCTTTTCTCTAGTGTGTGCAGGAACTACAGCAGGAAAGCTAGAATTTGGAAGTGAAAGCTCAAAGTTCCTTTTCTTCCTCCATATTTCAAGTTGGTTCCCTTTTCTAGTCACATAATTAATTAAAACTACCAAAAAAATTATTAAACTTGGCTTTCAGGATCCTAAACATTTTAATTAAGTGGAGTGGTGCCCATAAAAATCCATTGTTTGCTTGTATTCTTCACTAAACACCACTCCAATCCTAGTATTGGTGTTCTATTTTTCGGGTCAAGATTTCTGTCCGGAATTGAAAAATCAATCCACAACACCACAGTACTCCTAAAATCATAAAATTTCATATAGTGATTTCAAATTAAGTTAGGAACATCTGTTCTAAATTTTAGATCAATTTAGTTTGTATTTAATTTTTAAAAATTCATGGACTGTAGAGGGGTCACACCCTCTAATCTTCCTATTTTACTAAAATTTGCAAATTTTTAGAATTTTTATAATCATCCAATTTTTGTGAAATTTAGTTTTATGGACTTCACGTGAATTTTACACATCATATAAAATCACCAAAATTTTCTGAAGTCGGTGGTAATACTGAAAAGTCCAAAATACCTACGGGTACCATTTCTGGACTTTGACACCAGTACAAGGAAAAATTCAAAACAATTATTAAACAAATTTCTAAAATCTTACAAAAATCTTTTCTGGAATCCTTGTTTGATTCTCTTCACAGTAGTGGTGTTGTTTGAATTTTTTGGACCACTACTTAATACAGAAAGCCTAAAAATAACTCATTAGTAGTTAAATTTCTGTCCTAAGACCAATTGGATTAGGGTTTCTTTTTTCATTTTTAGAAACAAACAACAAAAGGAAACATATCTTCACCCATACAACTTGATTTGCTTTTGTTTGTGGAATCTCAAACTTGTTTGAAAACTAAAAAAGAAACCCTAAAAATACACTAAGTTAAATCCAATCCTAAAAGACAGAAATACAATAATTGTGTGACAACTTGTTTTCATTGGAATCACTTTCCAATTCCTGCACACACACTAAAAATTGAAATAACAGGGCAACAACCCAAACAATGCCCTCCACATTCAGTGTGCACACTAGTATCCTAGCCCTAACTAAAATTTGTAGCAATTTGACCCCAAAGGCTTTATCAACTTAGGCTTGCTATATAGGTCTTAGGTTTTCTTTAGTTAATACCAATTCTATCATCAATATCTGGTGTTCAGGCTGAGGGGCCGTGTTAAATGACTAGGCGCGGGTTTGTACAAGCACCTAGAGATTTTCCTGGGAAATGCATGGGCCCAAACCTCCCCTTAAGCAACTTGGCTAGATTTGTTAAAAGAACGGGTATTCACTGTTGATTACTTATTTCTTAGATAGATCAAGTCTTAGGTTAAATTCTAGGGAGTCACGATTAAGTTAGGTCTAGAATTTTGATTGCTTGTTTGCACACTTTCTCTCATCTCCATCTCTTCTCCTCCCCTCCCATTCTTCCATTTTATGCACGGGTGATGGTCTCAAAATCCGTACCTGGAAGGACCATTTGATTTCACCCCCCGTGCAAAAAGACCACTTTTTCTGTCTTCTTCTCCTTCTAAGAAAATGGAAAATCAACAAAATGGGTCCACTAACCCTTCCACTTCCACCCTTAATCTTACCTCTAACCCCACTACTAACCCTAATTCTAACCCTTCCACCCAAAACCCATCCACCTTTAACTTCCCACACTTGGAGCTCCCTAATCTTGAATTGCCCCAAACACAACATCAAGACCCCCTACCTGATCTTTTAAAATTGATGGTTGAGCAGATTGATAAATTAAATTCCAATCAACAAACATTGACTAGGAACATCCAAAACCTAGCCAATCAAAGGCCAAACCCACCACCCCGTCAGCAGCCTGTTATTCCTATGAAAGATTTTTATGATCCATCTTATTATGAGGAACGACCAGGGGTGGTCATATCAGAGGGGGACTTCGAGATCAAGCCTGCAGTCCTGAACCTAATTAAACACTTCCATGGCCTTCCTAGGGAAGACCCTTTCAGCCACCTTAAAGAGCTGACTCTTCTTGCACAAACAACCCGTTCAAGAAATGTGCAAGAGGACTTATGGCTGATGCGGTTATTTCCATTATCTCTTAAAGATAAAGCCACTTATTGGTTCAGGACCATTGGCCGACCCATCACAACTTGACCTCAGCTCAAGAGCACCATCCTCAAGAAATTCTTTCCCATAGGTCGTACTAATTCCCTGCGAAGATCTATTACGACCTTTCAACAAAAATCTAGTGAAACTTTCCATGATTCTTGGGAAAGATTTCAAGATCTCTTAAGAAGTTGTCCGCACCACGAGATTCCCTTATGGCAGCTCATGCAAATCTTCTATCATAGATTAGAAGATCAAATTCAACATTTCATCGATGCCTCGTGTGGTGGCAACTTCTTAAATAAGGATGCTGAAAGTGCCTATGACCTTTTTGAAGAAATGAGTGAAAACTCATTTAATCAAGATTCCATGAACACATTTTGTAGAACTCAAAACTCGCAGTTCGGTGTTCATGAAGTAGGCACTCAATCAATCATTGTCACCCAAGATGATCTTCAAATGATCACTCAAAAACTCGACCAGATGCATATTAATCAAAAGAAAATTGAGGAAAGACTGGCCACATCAACCCAAGCTCCACACAAACCACATCTAACCAAACCTAACTTTCCACGAAGGGAAAATTTGCACAATCTCAACACTACTCCTGCTGATTATTACCAATATTCTGAGGTTGCCCATGATTCACTGGGGAATTACAACTATCCAGATCTTAACCCCACTCACAATATTTCTACCATCCAGGAGCCCTTTAAAAATTCTTCCAATTGGAAAAATTACCCGAACTACTCCTAGAATAATCAGGTTCCTTCCCAGCCAGATCATTTTAAGGGGTATGGGTCAAATCCAACCTTTCATCTTGGGCCATCCCAACAAGACATTAATGCCCAGATGATGCGAACCCTGCAGGAAATGCAAACAAAAATGACGGAAGTAACCCGCACCATCACAATCTGAACAACTAGATTGGGGTTACTCCCACGCAAAGACCTGTAGGACATCTTCCATCCCAACCCATGCCCAACCCTAATCACCAAAGGAACCAATATCCAGGCAGAACTCCACACTACCTGAATCAGCCTCCTCCTAATCCACCACCTCGCAGCCTCCCAGGTTTCCACAATCCCAGGGCCCCCCACCTCCTCCAAATAATAATCCGACTGCACATGCAGTTACTTTGAGGAGTGGGAAAACCACCACTGATCTCGGGCCTTCACACAAACCTGGTGAAATCCCTGTGCAAATTGACTCCCCACCTCCCCATCAGGAAGAAAAAGAAATACAAAAATCTCAAGACAGGATTCCTATCCCTTTCCCACAAGCTCTCCACCCCACCACCAACAGAAAAAGAAATATGAGCCCACCATAGAAGAACTCATGGATCTCTTTAGGCGAGTTCAAATCAATATTCCTCTCCTAGATGCCATCAAATATATACCTGCCTAAGCCAAGTTTTTGAAGGAGATCTGTACTCCTAAAAGGCAGGCCAAAAATCTAGGATAGGTGCATCTTTCGGAGATAATAAGCTCTGTCGTACAGAGCAAGCTGCCTCCTAAGATGAAAGATCCGGGGGTGCCTTTAATTTCAATAATTATTGATGTTACTACTTTTAATCGCGTCCTGCTTGATCTTGGTGCCTCAGTTAATATTATTCCCACGATTTTATTTGAAGAATTTCAGATCGGTGAATTAAAACCCATCGAGGTTACCTTGTAATTAGCCAACCGATCTACAATCAAACCTCGTGGGATTGTCAATGATGTTTTGGTCAAGGTCTAGAATTGTGTCTTCCCTGCAGACTTTCTGGTTCTTGACATTGAGGTACCTGAATCATTACTAGACTCCCCAATAATCCTTGGATGCCCTTTTTTGGCCACTGCAAAGGCAAATATCAATTGCCACATAAGCCAAATGGATATCACTTGCGCCGGCCAAACTATCACTTTAGATATTTTCAAATCCTCCAGGAGATTTCATGATGATAACTTTTTTGAGGACTCAGATATGGAAATTTCCAATATGGTGGAGGAGACAATGGTGATAGATACCCTTACAGACCACAATTTTTTTGACTCTGATTCAGAATCAGTGGTCGGCAAAATATGTGATCTGGAGACTTGTCTTGACCCCAAATCTATTCCTGATGCACCCCCTGATCACCCTAACCCACCCACTATTCCCGCACCCCACTTTTCCACACTAACTTCACCCAATCCTCACCATCCCTTCCCCGACTCCTTTCTTATGGACCTACCACCAACCCCGCCCGAGTTTGGCATCCAACCTAATTTAAAATCATGGCCAGACTCAGGATACACTTATCATTTTCCATCCAACTTTGATCCCAATATTGCTTCTAATCAATTTTCTAGGGATCTAGAAGAAGGCGCTTTTTTTGCGGGCATCCAAGTGTCCAACTATTTACATGATTTTCCATCTTCCATGCATACCTTCACGCCCGGCTGAATGGCGTAAAAGATAGAACTGGATGGGAGGTAACCCATCATTTTTTCCTGCTTTCCTTTTTTCTTCTTTTTCCAAGTTTTGATCATCCTAAACTCGACCGTTCTTCACTAAGGTGATCCCTTTTCCCTCCTAATGCATGAGGACATAGCATATCTTAAGCATTGGGAGGTGTTTTTAAAATTTGACGATCGATTTAGGATTTTCAAAACCTAAAAGCATGCATTTTTCTTTAGTTTATTTCTTGCTTGCATACCTAAAAAAAAATGTTGAAAACTTTTTGAGGAAAAATTTTGAAATCGGAACTAAGGTTGAAAAACTCACTTTTGGTACAATGGGATTTAATCTTTAACAAACTAGGGATGAGGATGTGGATTTGATCATTAGAATTTCAGGGTCTGTTTTAGACTAGATCATATATCCTTCTCTAAAAATTCCACTTGAACTCATGATGGTTCAGGTGACTTGATCTTATTTTGTAATATGGAAAGTATTTGACTTAGTTTCTAATTCAAAAACTTACATTTCTTAAGGAACTTCTTGTGTCAATTTTCACACACAAGACAACACTTAAAAACAACTAACAAATTGAAAAACTCCCTTATTTGGACTTAGTAAAAGTCTGAAGCAGATCATTGGTTTGAGTTCCCACCGTCGAGAAGGAGGAAAATGCCTCCTTTGAGGATGCGATGTCAACATGTTACCTCCTTGGCGCTACTTCATATCTATATTTCATATCTTTAGATGGAGCATTAAAGTGCATTTTAGCAGCTCAAGTGTCTTGGACGATGCTCTACCTATAGTGTCAGAGCAAGAGCTTGAGTTTGCTTGGAGCACCCCTTTACATCGCATTGTGTTTTGGGGTTGTGATCTCCTGGGTGGTGTCATGGACAGTACTATCCCGAAGTACTGGCGCCAAAGCCCCCTCGAGGATTGGCAACAGGAATGATGATCCCGACACATCTGTTGTAAGACTAAGCTAAAAATAAGCATGGGGGAGAAAATAATAATAATAATAATAATAAAATAAAATAACACAGCCCTATAAATGTTGGCTTTTCACAAGCACGGACACAAGGTTTTAAAGGATTTTGCAAGTTGTGAATCAGATTCATGAGCCAGAAAAATCCTAAAAATAAAAATTTCAAGTCATCTGAATGAACAAAGGTTTAATTTGCGAATTTTTTTGAGGATATATTGATCCCATTTTGTCTAATGGTTGGATCCAAAAATAAATCCCAATGTTTATCCTTAACAAATCCCGTGCCTCCTGTGTTTAGATCAACCAAGGTTCCTTAATCTTTTTCTCCTCAAAAGTCCAAAAAATTAGATTTCCCAAAAAATTCCATTTTCCAAAAAATTAAAGTTTTCCTAATCGACTAGCAAAAGATAAGCATGACGGTGTGATAAACGCTAGTTTATCATCATTCTTATGCATTAAAACAAATTTAGCTCTTAGGATTTTACTCCGCAAATGGATTTTTGGGCTGCATTTAGGCATAAATTAGGTTAGGCATGCATTGAATTTTTTATTATATTTTTAATGTGTTATTGTGAGTGTTAGGGATAAACAGATTGCCAGATCCCTAGTACCCTAGCACTCAAGAAGGCAACTGGTGAAGGAGAAGCTCTCACTAGCTGGAACTCAGCTTGATCCAACTCACCTGAATTAGGGTTAGCTCATCCTAGCTCCATTCAGCTCATCTCAGCTGAATGGCAACTCAAGAGAGCTCATCTTAACTCACCCTAGCTCAGGACAGCTCAGATCCAGCTCAACTTAGCTCTGTCTAGCTCATCTGAGCTCCCATTAGTCCACAGGGAGCTTTAGCTAGCTCAGCTGAGTTGACTGGAGTTCACCCTAGCTCAGGCCCAGCTGAAGATGACTTCATTCCAGCTCAGGAAGCTCAAGTCCAGCTCCCGGGGACTCAGCTTAGCTCAACTCAGTTGAGTTAAGCTACCTTAGCTGCCTCAACTAGCTTGATCCTCCCCGGGAGCACCAGAGCCAGCTCACCTCAGCTCATTATGGTACAAGCCAGCTCACTTTAGCTTGGCTTAGCTGTTAGCAAAGAACTAGCAAGCTAAGCCAGCTAAAGTAGCTCCATGCCAGCCCCTTCAGCAGCTGCCAGCTCCAGTTCAAGCTCCAGCCTTCTCCTCCTCAACTCCTCTCTTCAAACCTTAGCTCACATTACCTACTCCTCTACACTATAGCTAGCTAAGCTAGCTTAGCTTAGCTTAGCTAGCATCCAACTCCTTGGCCATCCACCACGTTCAACTCAACTCTAGCTAGCTCCATCAACTAAGCTCACCTAAGCTAGCTATCCTACTCCAAGTTGGCGCCACCACCATCAGACCCCTTCATCCCATCACCACTACCAAAAGCCACCTATTTTCCCTCCAAAATAACATTCTAGAACCCTTCCCTTTTGGCGCCAACTTTCCCTCCAAAATTCCCTTCATCTCCACCATACACCGCTCCTTAAATCCATATCCACCATCCACCTAACCCCCCTTCTAGAAGACCCTAGGTTGGTGCCAAAATGGTGGTGTCTCTCCACCACCAAAAGCCACCAACACCACCATAACCACCCCCTTAACACCCTTTAAGGTGGTGCCAACTAGCCCTAGCCCTAGGATCATTCTAACCACCCATAACCACCACCAAACTCCATCCTAGCCCTCCACATATTCACGCCAACTACCCCCCTCTCCACTTCTATATAAACCCACCATATCACCACATAAAAATCATCCTCCATTAGTGTTTACTTCCACCTACATCCACCTATACCTACGGCCAAGAAGAAGGAGTAGAGAAGAAGATTAAAGGGGCACATCACCAGCCCCTTTGGTGCCTTCTCCCCACTCTCTTCAACTTGGGCCACGCCAAGGAGAAGGAGCTTTCCACTTCAAGGAGGATAGTCAGGCAAAGGAGAAGAACCTAGGGTGGACATCCACCCTTGGAGGAGGAGAATTAAAGGTGGTAGCTACCACCTTGGAGGAAACCATTTTCAAGTAAGGAGAAGGAGGAGCCCTTTTCAAGCCTAGGAGCCACTAAGCTTGGAGCAAGGAGCTTCCCCTCTTCGCCTACAATTCTGGAAGATTTGTGTTTTATTTTCCTTGTTGCAATTATCTAGTAGTAGAAGCATTCATCTACTAGGGTTTTTTGTAAAACACTCTCTCTTTTAATCAAAGTTGCCTTCTTTAATCTTGTTGTTGCATAGTCTTGTAGAATTCTTGTTTAACCATTTTCACTCCCTCTCCCTAATTACTCTAGGCCTCCACGTGCCTGGAGTGAGCTTAGGGAGAGGTTCTACTTGTCACTATAATAGTAGCATAGTGGATTAGTATAAAGAATTTTCTTGCTATCAACAAACCCACCTTGTTCTCGTTATTTCAAAACCAAAAAAAAATCATATATAAAACACCAAAAAGAAACTTGAGTTCCATCTTTAAGTAAGGGATTTTAATTTTGCAAACATTTGGCTTCCTTGGACGACCCTAGATACTCCCCTATCTAGGAATATAAATTTAAAAGTGAATCCATTTTTGTGCATTGCAACGACTTAAAACCCTAAATTAACAATCCGCGCAAAAACGCAATCAGTCTACCAACATGTAGTGAAGTGTGAAACCTCTTTAATTCAAGCGGGTTTGATATTAGGGTTTTGTGTTCTGATTCGATTCTCAAAATGTGTGAAGCCCTGTTTCTGTCTATATGGACCCACTCTTTGGACTTTAATGCTCAATAAATACTTAGATTAACTCCTGGCAAATCCCGTGGTTACTTTTCTTTCATGATGTGATGTTAAAACTACAGAATTAACCCTACTTTAATGTTTTCTTCTCAGAATGGATTTGCATTGAATTATGGCTCTCAAGCAATTATGTAAGGGCATTTGTTACTTGATTATGACTAAATAAAGCTAATTATGGCTCATGATGGCGTTACCATCATACCTCCATGCCTAACTTTTACTAGTCCCTAGCAAAATGTTATGGAAAGGACTAAATCTCTAGACCATGCTTTGATGTTCCGATGTATGATTTGTGCCACTCTTTAGAAATTATATTAGAATGCCAACAATAGGCCTAGAGGTACTCAAGTATCAATCAAGATCCAAGCCTGACTAGCTTCAGCTTGGGTCTTCCGTGAAGGTTTCTAAGGCTCGCAAAAACTACCTAGAGGTTCGTTGAATCTGACCGGGTCGATCTTTCGCTTTTAATTCGTTTGTAGTTTAATGTGGTGGAAAAATCGACTAATCAATTTTTAACAAGAAATAACCACTCGCAGAGGAGCGGGTCGTTTCCACAGGGAGACAATAACGTATTAAAATTCGCGCCACTTAAAAATGTTTGTTCGGAGTCAATTTGGACAAGAACCAAGCCAAGATTGCCTTTAGATTAAGGTTTAAGCAAGAAATAATGCTGAAATGGCAATTATGAGAAACTACAGGATATTTTCCGCAATGCAGAGTGAATAGAATATGAATAAAATCTGGCAATGGCAGAAAATGTAAATTTTAATCAACGTTTTACTGTAGCAAAATAGGGGAATTGTTCCCCGTTGTCTTGCGCGATGAGGAGCCGATGGCTGGGCGCGGGAAGCTCGGCGGAGGTCCCTTGGATCAAGGGCTTCGAATCGGTGGTGACGGCGAGTCGCGCGACGGCCGGAGGTGGCCGGATGAGCTCCGGCGGAGGTGCTGCAGGCGGTTGTGCGTGGGCGCGCGGAGGGTCTGCGGAGGGCGCTGGCGCGCGGAGGCGTGGCTGCGGTGGTCTGCAGGCGGGCGCTGGCGCGCGGAGGCGTGGCTGCGGTGGAAGCTGCAGAGGTCGGTTGCTGGCGGTTCTGCAGGTGGCTGTGCGTGGGCGCGCGGAGGGTTTGCGGAGGGCGCTGGCGCGCGGAGGCGTGGCTGCGGTGGTCTGCAGGCGTGGGGAAGAGGGCGTGTGTAGTGAGGCGTGCGCGGGACTGTTGGCGAGAGGGCGTAGGGGGGTGGTTCTGCAGGTGCTGTTGCAGATGGTGGGGCGCGCAGTGCAGTCGGTGCGGGAAGGTGCTGCGGGTGGACTTCAGATGGGTGCGCCGGTGGTTGCGCGTGGAGATGGCGAAGGCTGCAGGCGCAGGGAAGGTGGCGTGAGCGGGCGTGAGGGCTGGAGGTTGTGCACGCCTTGCATGCGGTTGGAGATGAGCGGGCTGCTGCGGCGTGGGTGGTGGAAGTGAAGTGAGAGGACGGAGATTGCTGCTGGAGTGGGGGTGGACTTCAGACGTCCGGGAAATTTCCCGGACGTCTTAAGTGACTGAAAGGGTGATTGCACAGTGGCTCGGCGGTGGTGGTTGGTGACGACGGCGAGGGAGATGCACGCTGATGTGCTCACGGTAATGCGGGCGAGCTCCGGATGGCGGTGTGGCCTGTCACACCACACGCCCACGGTGGTGGAGACTCGCCGCCACGGTAGAGGCCGGCAGTGTGGAGTGGAAGAGAGAGGATTTCTCTGCACAGTGGTGGGTCGGTGGCGGAGGCCTGCTGCAGCCGGCAGCTTCCGTGCTCCTTTTATAGTGTCTTGAACAATTTTGAAATCAGCCGCCGACCAGATCCACCGTACCCGCTCCCCCTTGAATGGCTTTCACTGCATCACGCGGGCGTTGGAGCGGCAGCCAGCCGTTCTGAAAGAAGACGAATAAAGCAAATATTATTAAAATATTAGGGTTATTTATGTATAGACCCTCAACTTCTATGTTAATAAAAACAATATACCTAATTGGTTATCTAATTAGATGAATGCTATTCTAAGCTAATTCTAAATGCACTTAAGATATGAATGTAATGTATGGATTATGTAATTAGATTAAAACTATGAATTAATCTATTTACATCCTAATTTATACTAAATAAATGTTAGAATTAACCTAATATGTAGGCACTTAAATACTTAAATAGCCCACAACTATGGGCTAATCAAATACCCCCATGCCTAGTTTTTGCTAGTCCCTAGCAAAATTAAGCGAAACCTAGCACTCTAAGTAGACTAGTCAACTCACTTAGTCTTCCTTCAGAAGCATATTAAGTTCAGGTTCTAAACCCAAGGTTCCTAAGTAGTTGCTAAGTTACAGACTAGGTCGGCTAAAGACGAGTTGCCAGCACAAGTTTGCCTGATTTCTGACTCTACCCTAAAGTTTATTGATCCCTGAGATTAAAGCATCCGTGCTTGTGCATTGGTCCGAGTTATTTGAGTTAAAGGATTTTTTTTTTTTTTTAATATATATACTTTTTTTTTTTTTTTTTTTTTGATTCTTCTAAGTCTAACCTCAGATCAGCTATCAACACGGTCTGTGTCGGATTCATTGTCCCCATTACCATACCTCGAAGGGTGCCTGGCTTTCGATGCTTCGAGATAGCACCGCCCATAACGACCCCAAGAACTCCTGGCAATCGACACTTCGAGATAGTATTGCCCATGGATTTCTTAAGCGAATTCAGGCCTATGGCAATCGGCACTTCGAGATAGGGCCGCCCATGGTACCTGAACCGCGCAATGCGCTTACATGCCCCCAGTAGGATGGATATCCTAAGAGACAAGCGCCGAGGAGGTAATATGTTATCATCGCATCCTAAAGGTGAGTATATACTCGACCTCTCCTGCGGCGGGAACTCTTCCAATCAAAATGTGTTTTCAAGCCTCTCTTAAGCCAAAACTAAGAGAACCAGACCAAGTGTGAAAAATTTGGATGCTTGGGTTACAAGGACCCGTAAACCAAAAGGTAGAATAAGACTCCAGGTACTATCCCACCTTTTAACTCAAACCCTAGCTTCCCTTCCTCAACCTCTTGAAGAATGGTCCGCAACTTAACTCCTACTTAAGTTTTTAAGTCCACAAAGGACCCTAAAGGTCTAAAGCTAGTAGCTTATTTAGCTTCTAAAGTTTGACCCTAGAATTAATTTAGTCTACGCTAGAGTTCTGATTTGCTTAAGAATGCAGGACTTAGCCAGTTAAGCTCAAAACTTTTTTTTTTTTTTTTATATGTACAAATGTATGCAATTATGCTATGTATATCCCCAAGTACACCCCCCCATGCCTAAAATCTGCAATGTCCTCATTGCATAGAAGGATATTACCTGGGTCAAAGCTGGGCTGAATAGCCGAAGAACCTGCAAATCAGGTTCAAGAATTGCAGAAATAGGCCCTAAAAATGAGGAAAGCAAAGTTGGCCTAGAAAATAGGTAACTTAGGATGTTGGCGAGCTGATGATGAATCCCGATAGCAAATGCTCGCCCAACTAAAATGGGAATGAAATCTTCCCAGGTCACCAGAAGAGGTTCTAAAGGATAAACAGTTAAAATAACCTCCAAAGGGGTAGGGGTAGGATGACAAGGATCCTCCAAAAAGAATGGGGAAGGAATGGTATAGAGATAAACCCCCAGGGTAATGGACTGACTAAAGAAATCATCAATCCATACCCGATACTCCATTACAGAAAATATTGGTCTGTTAAGCCCCCTAGTCAGAATAAAACTGAGCAATTCTCTAAGGCAAGGATCGTCTAGGGTGTCCAAGTTACGAGGTTGTGGGATGGCCATAAGATCTAGATTGGGTTTAATCAGCTTGGTGTCCATCCCAAACACTCTTTCTAAATCCTCAATTTCATCCCTAGCATTCCTTGCACCATCACGTGGATCTTCCTGCTCTTCATCAGGAGTCACAATTTCGCTTTCAGTTATAAGAGAATCAGAGGGTGACTTCGAAGTGAATGAAGGCAGGTTGGAAGCAACAGATCTAGGGATTATCCTATTAATGTCATCCCCGGGTTTTTGTTCTTTACTCACATCTTCCCCGGAGTCTATATGTGAATCCACATAAATCTTAGAAATTGCTTCCAAATTTTCCATCATTTTATCATGAGGAGAAATATCATCAATGGGTGTGCCAAGGAAACCTAATTTGGTCAAATTTGTGACATCCTCAGGGGTTAACTCTTCAAATAATACATAATCACCCTTAGTGTCACTCCAAATCTTGAATGTAGGTTCCTCATATAATTCATCTTCCTCCTCATCACACAATTCATCATGTACCCGAGGTCTAGAATCATTTAATATATCAGCAGATCCCCTAGGGTGCTCTATCTGAGGTAAATTATTTACATTGGTTACATCAGACTCCTCAGATAGGTCAATTTCTTTAGGGTTAGGTTCCCTAAGGGTGGGTTTGAGTTCCATATCATGATCAGAAGGGAGGGTAGGATTAACAACTTGACTTTGACCCACTTCATCAAATGTCACGAAAATACTATCATCTGGGTCGAGGTCTTCCAATGGCACCATCATTCCCTTCTTTTGACTCCAATATAATTCAGGTGGATACTCAACCTTATCATCATCTTCCTCGGGTTGCCACCTTTCTTCATCCAATGCATAGCTACTTTCATGTGTATTTTCCTCCCACCTAAAGTGTAGATCTCTCAAGGAAGTGTCATCTAATGGGGAGGTTTCAAAATCGATCCTCGAAAAGTAGCTATTTTCCCCAGAATTTCCCTTCAACTTAAAGTGTAGCTTTCCCACGGGAGATGCATCTATTGTAGAGGGGTATACGTCATCGTCAATGGGGCAGATTGGGTGGCTAATTTCATCTCTTTCTTGTTGGCCTGCTCTCAAAGATTCTCCTAACAATTCACTCATTTCATTTTGCATTTTCTGTATTTCCATCTTCAAAGAGGAGAGGTCATTTTTATCATAAGAGAAGTCAGGCTCAGGCTTATAGTACCCAGGAGTGTTTGTCCAACCATTATAAGTTTTCAGGGAGGGTGGGTTGGGTATTTCTTTGGTATGTGGGATATTGGGCAAAGCAAATCCCGCTCCTGAGTTCTGCTCACTAATTTGGGGCTTAACTAGGCCAATACTCCTATAATAGGAGTAAAACGGATCCCAATGATTGTCATTATGTCCATCAAGGAATGGACCATCTCGGCGTCTGGGATCAAAGGATGCAGAGTGGGGGTGAGGGTGTGGGCAAGATGTGAAAGGATGAAAATCAATGTGGTCCATTCTAACTCACACTTCAATCAGAATTCCCCAAGCAAGACACAATTCAAAAAGGACCTTTTAGGTCTTTCCCAATTTAGGCTTTTGATTTTAAGTCAGATTGCAGGTGACAATACAATTTGTTCAATCAATTTACGCGCCTATTGTCGACCTACGGCTCGCCTAAAAAGACCTAGTTGGAGCTTAGGTGTTCTTCCCTAAATCTCAAATGGTCAAGTAAATCCAAAGACGGAAGATCGAGGGATGCAAGTAGGCCTAAGCCTTCCTTTGAAGCTGTGCTTTCGCGGTGCTCCTCAACTACCCCCAAAAATCCATGACAGGGTATCCCCCTCTTTGGATTTACAAAACCTTTGATCTCAAGTTCCGAACACTTCAAAATCCAACCAAAGGAGGGCTCTTGTCCTAGTATTTCCAAACCTAAGGAGTGTCTAGAAACGTGCCGTGGTGCAAGTGAAATAAGTGTGCATACACCGTCAAAGATTTTGAACTTTGAATCGCACGCCAAGTTTGAAAATCAAATCCTTGGTTTTTAAAATGTCCTTCCTTTAATTAGTCCTTTTTCTAAAGAAAATATGTGACCACTTGTTAGATTTATTCAGTACAGATTAGGTGGTCTTCGCATTAAATCCCAAATGCGATGCGTGATCAAAAATAGGATGCAAAGTAAGAGAATGCGTACCTTGCCTCCAGCGATCTTCGATGCAAAAATGCACGCAATGCAGAAAAGCAAATCTAGAGGCTGCTCATACAGACCTAAATGGTTCGTCCTAGGGCAGGCAGCTTCTAGCAGGCAGCTCGTTTTTTTTTCTTTTTTCTATTTTTTTTAGAACTACTTATGCACAAGCAAATAAAAGAAAAAATAAACCTAAATCTAAAGAAAAGGGAACAGGCTCCCAAAAATTACCCAACACGGGTCCAAAATAAAATCAGGGAACAAACCCTCAAAATATGCCCCAGAACAAGGGTTTCAAACTAACTGTAATGAAAAATTAAGTCTTCAGTCTTAATTCTATTCTAATTAAATTAGCGATTAAATACAGTGGTGTCCGTCGCGTCCTCGTCCTTCTCCTCCTTTCAAAATTGCTTGTCTACTTCTCGTCTGGCGACGTCAAGGGTCGCCTCTCACAGTGGCTGATTCTTGCACAAAATTTCTCGCACAGAAAAGAAAATAATAGATGGTCAAATCTCTGTGCAATTGACAAATAATCAAAATAAAATTAGGCGAAATTATTGCGTCTGTTGCCTCCCCGGCAACGGCGCCATTTGACCGGGTCGATCTTTCGCTTTTAAGTCGTTTGTAGTTTAATGTGGTGGAAAAATCGACTAATCAATTTTTAACAAGAAATAACCACTCGCAGAGGAGCGGGTCGTTTCCACAGGGAGACAATAACGTATTAAAATTCGCGCCACTTAAAAATGTTTGTTCGGAGTCAATTTGGACAAGAACCAAGCCAAGATTGCCTTTAGATTAAGGTTTAAGCAAGAAATAATGCTGAAATGGCAATTATGAGAAACTACAGGATATTTTCCGCAATGCAGAGTGAATAGAATATGAATAAAATCTGGCAATGGCAGAAAATGTAAATTTTAATCAACGTTTTACTGTAGCAAAACAGGGGAATTGTTCCCCGTTGTCTTGCGCGACGAGGAGCCGATGGCTGGGCGCGGGAAGCTCGGCGGAGGTCCCTTGGATCAAGGGCTTCGAATCGGTGGTGACGGCGAGTCGCGCGGCGGCCGGAGGTGGCCGGATGAGCTCCGGCGGAGGTGCTGTAGGCGGTTGTGCGTGGGCGCGCGGAGGGTCTGCGGAGGGCGCTGGCGCGCGGAGGCGTGGCTACGGTGGTCTGCAGGCGGGCGCTGGCGCGCGGAGGCGTGGCTGCGGTGGAAGCTGCAGAGGTCGGTTGCTGGCGGTTCTGCAGGTGGTTGTGCGTGGGCGCGCGGAGGGTCTGCGGAGGGCGCTGGCGCGCGGAGGCGTGGCTGCGGTGGTCTGCAGGCGCGGGGAAGAGGGCGTGTGTAGTGAGGCGTGTGCGGGACTGCTGGCGAGAGGGCGTAGGGGGGTGGTTCTACAGGTGCTGTTGCAGATGGTGGGGCGCGCAGTGCAGTCGGTGCGGGAAGGTGCTGCGGGTGGACTTCAGATGGGTGCGCCGGTGGTTGCGCGTGGAGATGGCGAAGGCTGCAGGCGCAGGGAAGGTGGCGTGAGCGGGCGTGAGGGCTGGAGGTTGTGCACGCCTTGCATGCGGTTGGAGATGAGCGGGCTGCTGCGGCGTGGGTGGTGGAAGTGAAGTGAGAGGACGGAGATTGCTGCTGGAGTGGGGGTGGACTTCAGACGTCCGGGAAATTTCCCGGACGTCTTAAGTGACTGAAAGGGTGATTGCATAGTGGCTCGGCGGTGGTGGTTGGTGACGACGGCGAGGGAGATGCACGCTGATGTGCTCACGGTAATGCGGGCGAGCTCCGGATGGCGGTGTGGCCTGTCACACCACACGCCCACGGTGGTGGAGACTCGCCGCCACGGTAGAGGCCGGCAGTGTGGAGTGGAAGAGAGAGGATCTCTCTGCACAGTGGTGGGTCGGTGGCGGAGGCCTGCTGCAGCCGGCAGCTTCCGTGCTCCTTTTATAGTGTCTTGAACAATTTTGAAATCAGCCGCCGACCAGATCCACCGTATCCGCTCCCCCTTGAATGGCTTTCACTGCATCACGCGGGCGTTGGAGCGGCAGCCAGCCGTTCTGAAAGAAGACGAATAAAGCAAATATTATTAAAATATTAGGGTTATTTATGTATAGACCCTCAACTTCTATGTTAATAAAAACAATATACCTAATTGGTTATCTAATTAGATGAATGCTATTCTAAGCTAATTCTAAATGCACTTAAGATATGAATGTAATGTATGGATTATGTAATTAGATTAAAACTATGAATTAATCTATTTACATCCTAATTTATACTAAATAAATGTTAGAATTAACCTAATATGTAGGCACTTAAATACTTAAATAGCCCGCAACTATGGGCTAATCAGAATCCAACGCTTTAAAGCACCCATGCATAGAATGTAGTAAGTCTAGGTTTAGTTTGTCAGTGCATTTTTGTAAGAGATAGAAGGATTTTTCATTTGGAGATTTTTCTCTCTTTTCTTTTTATTTTTCCCTAAATCTAGCCTCAGATTAGCTCTAAACATAGTCTGTATCGGATTCCTTCTCCCCATCATTAATCCTTGAAGGGTCCTTGGCTTTTGATGCTTCGGGATAGCACCTCCCATGGCAACCCCCAGAACCTTGACTTTTGACACTTCAAGATAGTGCTGCCCAGAGCTTTTGTAGCTAAATTCAGGCCCTGGCAATCGACATTTTGGGATAATGCCGCCCATGGCACCTGAATTAGCACAAGGTGCTTACATGCTCTCGGTAGGATATTTAGATATCCTAGGAGACAAACACCGAGGAGACGATGTGTTATTACACATCTTCGAGGGAAATTTCCCACCTCTCCACGTTGAGAACTCATCTAATCAACCTGTGTTGCCGAGCCACTCCTAGGTTAGATCTTTGAGATAGCCTTTTTCAGAACAAAACACTTTTGGCATGATTTTCTTTATTAAGCACACTGAACAAAACTGGTGTGTGATTTTGGGTGCTTAGGTTACCAAGTCCCACAAACCAAAGAGTAGGTAACAGGGTCGAATAATCCCTAAACCTTAGACCTACCACATCAGCCTTGCACTTTCCTCAACCTCTTGAGGACTAATCTAGATCTTAACAAATACATGAGTGTTTAAGCCCTAAAATAAGCCTAAGAGGCCCAAGATCAACACTCATACTAATCTTCTTGTCTCTAGCTTTTCAAGACTTAATCTTTCTTTTGATTAGGTCTAGAACTTAAATAGATCTCATAATCATTTACTATGACTATCAATTTTTTCTTGATTTTTCTCCTTTTTGACATTTGAATTTCCTCCTCTTTTCGTCCTCAAAAAGGATTTGTAATCAATTCACAAAATTTCCTCCCCTTTCTCTATCTTTTTTTCATTTTTTTAATATATTTTTTATTATTTTTGAATATGTATTTTTTTTGTGAGTCCCCCTCAGAGAATTGAATTTCCATATGTTTGCACTTTAACACCCCCCATGCTTAAGTTTTGCAATGTCCTCATTATAAACTAGGAGGGTACAAATTCAGCTTGGTTCAAGTTTAGAACAGGGTCAAAAGGTGGGTGAATAGGTCAGGATGACTATTGTGAACGATTTCAAGCTTTGATACAAAAACTAAAGGTGGAGTCGGTTCTTCTAAAGTTGAAGCCAACAGTACAGTAGGAGTATAGCTCAAAAGAATGATTAGAAAGGTCTCAAGTTTTTGGAATGAAGGGTTGCCTCTCGTTAAGTGCTAAATTCAATGCCTTCAGCTGAGCAGAAGGTGGTCAAGGAGAAGGGGTGGTCAAATCAGAGGAATTTTGTAGGACAAGCACCTTGATAAGTAGCCTGGTTGGTCTAACTAGGTGCTTATTTAGATCAACAGGCTGATGATGTAGACCAAACCCAATCAGTTTGGTGGGTTGATGGATGCGAATTAGTAAGTGTGGAGCCCACCAGATATTTTGAGGCTCAAAAAGATGTGAAATGAAAATCACAGGTTTAGCTGAATTGGTTCAGCCTAATCAGAGTAGGGGTCCTCAAAAGAAAAAGATTTGTAGAGTATGTAGGAACCTACGGATGAGATTAGAGAATGATAAGAAGTGATTTTCGGTCTAATCAATGTCCGATACCCAATCAAAAGATGGAGGTGAATCATATGCAACCGGATTAGAGAGAGGTGAATCAGAATAGAAGTTAATTCCGGTGGTAGGTCGGGGTTGGGATCAAATTTTGGAAAGCTCTAGCTCTGTGATGGAAGATGTGGCTTCTTTTAGGTCCAAATTATTGGCCTTAGCATCAGAATCAAAGAATAGGTCATGGATGTTGAGGTCGTAAACTGGCTCGTAATCGTCAAGAAACAATGGATCTTCGAAGTCAAAGTAGGATTCGAAATTATCGGAGAATCTATGAAAATCAGTTTCTGAACCTGATTCCAAATCAGGATTTCCACCACTGAATGAATCATGATTCATAGAATCAACAATCTGACTTGGATCTAACATAATCTCAAATTCCGATCTTAAAGTGGTGTCCTTATTAGGCATAAGCTCAGGATCTTGGCTCCTAGGATAGACCCAATCAAATCCTAATTCTTCCAACTCCTCTATTTCTGTATTGTAAATCAATGTGACTTGTGAAAAATCAATACATTTTTCTGAGGAGTTTGGAGAGGTGTAATCATTAAATACAGGCCCAGAATCATAATGCAGATCTAATATCTGATTCCCATCATATTGGGCCTCATGATCATACCAAATAGGCTCGAATCTAGATTCTAGGTCAGGGTTTGGAATTGGGTCACTAGAATCTGGACTTGATTCTATTTGGATGTCAAAATTACTCTTAAGGATTACCTTAACAGGATAAGTTTCGAGAATTGCATCTTCGAGAGGTTTTGATTCAAGCTTACTACAGGTGTTTAGGAAATCAAGGCATGATGGACCAGCTTCATGTCTCTCTAAGGCTAGTTCAGAATCAAGAACACCTGCAACTGGATCTACCCAACCAACATCAAGATTAGGTATGTCAATCTACACAAAGTTTGAATCTGATTCCATTTGGGTTGGGTGTCCACAACAACCTTTATTTTCAAATCTGGGTTTTGGGAAATCATGTTGATCCTCAATGTTGTTCCAAGATGTCTCATCAGTTTCTGAGGGGATATATGGGTATTTTTTATTGATGGCTTTATACACCATATTTAGCAATTTTCCACGTTTCTCCATGAGACCTTGGTGTTTTTCCAAAAGTAGGGGATTTGACCAACATTATAGATACTCATTGCTATGTAATTTCCCCAATTCAATATATTCTAATAAGAGATCATCTCGGGTTGAACCATGTATCATTTATGTCAATATCATCGCCACACGGTTCATAATGTGGGTTGTTTTTGAAGCATTAACTTGAATGTGCCTAGATGGATCTGAGGTTTTGTAATACTCATCATGATGTCTAAGAGTAGCCTCGATCATCTTTTCTTTCATGCTCATTTGGGATTCAGGTTTCTTAAATATTCTCCTAAATTGTCAGGTTGCATTTTCAAATCAGGTGGTGGATCAAGATGTAGAATCAAATTTAGGTTCAGATTGAATTGATCAGATCAGATCAGAAATCCCAAGAAGATCAACTCTAATGAGGCCTCTAGGTCAACAACCTAGGGACCTTTTCTATATATGTGCTCTAAAGAATAGATGAGGGACTGGATATGAATTGGACCCAATCATGGCACCCAAAGATTTTTAGATGACTAAGGCTGCTTCAAGGTGGATGGTACCTCTGAATAAAAAATTCACACACCCGAGAAGTACTTGGGTAGCCAAGAAGGGAGAGCCCCGCAAAGACCCCCTACATGGTAGAGCATCCCCACAGGTTACAGGATTTCCCCCACCTGACCTTGTCATTGCAGTTCCAAGTAGACTGGAATGTGTGAATTGAGGCCTCAAGTCTACTAATTTTAGTCCTAATTTGTTCCTTGAATTTCACTTGATTAAGGAGTTGATTCAATTTGTGACCTAATTTGGAGGTTGATTGGCCCACAAAGTAGACCAACTTCACCTAACCTGCCCTAAAGATGGAGGATAAAATCTGGGTCAAGACCCAAAAATTCACCCTGAATTGACTCTCATTTTATTAGGTCCAAAATTTTAGGATTTAAGTGAATTTAGAGCCTGATTTTAGGGTTTACTTGAATAGATCTTTTCAACCAAGGGCTTGGGTAGCACACCAATACAGGAAGATCAATTTCCTTTAATGCATGCAAGTGTTTACTAGAACTTCAAAACGCTAATGTGGAACCCTAATTGGCTCTATTTCAAGTCCAATTTAATCTCAAAGGTAGCACCTTGGACTCAAATAAGAAAGTGAGTAGTTAAAGATGTCGAAAATTTAAGCGTGAATCCTTTATAGGTACAAGAAATTAGGATATGGATCTCTAATCAAAATCGTCTCAACTTCAATCAGTTATCAAATCAATTTCGCAAACCAGGAAAGTTTCCTTTAAATGATAATTACTAAAAAAGTAAGGCAAGTGAATCCTAATTATTTATTTCCTTTCTCTCTTTCCCCAAATTAAGAGGTTGATTAGGGAAGAAGAGAAATTTTACTTGCCCCTGGAATAGTTGATTGCTCATAAGATCTCTTCGTGATGTACATCACAAGATCACAACCAAAGTAAATAGGGTAAATTAGTAATAAGCTCAATCAAATCTAATAAGACTAGCGCTGAATTGCGCATTTCTCCCTAGCAACAGCACCAAAATATTTAGGGCAAAATTGTCATTGTATAGGAAATGCGTCGTAGTATAGTTGACAAAATCGCATAAAACATTTAAATTTATAAATCTCAGAATCAAATTATAGTCCGTGGTCATTTGAAGTGATAAACACACATAAATTCATTGTAAAATGCTTATTTATGATAGTTCCTAGGCCCAGCATTGCATAGCATGATATAAATATTGCATAAACATCCATTGCATTACATTTAGGATAGTTGTATATTATGTACATTAAATCCATCTTTTTACATGGTCAGGAGGTAGTGCAACATCTTTATGGGCTTCAGATGAAGAATCCGACTGATGAGAACCTCATCATGAGCCATAACTAGCTCATTTTGACCCAATACAAAGTATAAAAGCTCCTACATAACTCAAGGAAAGGCTTAACTCAGAGAATTCTGAGTTTAAGGAGAAAACAAGTCATAAGGGGTAAAAATGCAATTTTACCAGTATAATCTGCATTCAGGGTAATTCAGGGTCCAAACATAGGTCAAAGCAACTTAATAAGAATAAAAGTGGGATGAGATGATCTAGCAAGGGCTACAGCAATTCCAAGAAACTAAATGATAATCTGTAACCCTAAAACAAACTCACTTCAATTCACGAGGTTCAAGGCAAAGCAAAAATGGAATAAACCCTCTAAAATTCATAGAAAAATAATCTCTAGGGTTTAGAACCTTCAATTTGACCTTAGGAACCCATCTTGACCTACATTGAGAACCATACCCAATTAATAACTTAATTTGGGTTTTTGCGTAAATTGACCAGTCAAACAAGGTTTAATCTAGAAATAAAATTCACCATTAGATTCCTTAGGTCCTAATTAGTCATGTATAAAAACTTGAGCCTAAGAAGAAACCTTCTTGACCAACTTTACACTTTGGTCCTCATATATTTACTTTTTGGCCCTCAACTTTTGAACCCTCACATTTTGGCCCCTAACTCTCCTTCGTTCTTTGCGTTCAGGTCCCCCCTGCAAAACCTGCCAGCACCATGCTCCGGCGACCTTGCGCGGAGCATGGCGCCGCGCAGGGTGAGGGGGAGAGCCTGGCAAGTAAACCGGGGGTGCCCTGCGTCGTCAACCGTCGCAGGGACACCCCCCTGGTCGCTGTAACCCACCATACCGGCCGTGCGAACGTACGGACGGTATGGGTTTCCATCTCCGGCGTCCTCCGGCGAGGGAGACACGTCGTCTCCCTCCGCCTTCCTCCCTGATTCGGTCCCTATAAATACCCCCGTCGCTCCACCGTTCTTCCCAGCTCGGATCTGACGGAGAAAACCCCCAACTTTCCTCCTCACTCCGACAGACGCCCACCAGCTCTGGCAGTTCTTCCTCCTCCTCCTCTTCGCTGTGCCGCAATACCAGCAGCAGAGACTTCTTCCCCTACTCTTCCCGCGCCACGCCGCACCCAGCTGGCGCCTCTCCGGCCCTCTGCTCGCCGCCGCCCCTTCCCCCGGGCATCTTCTTCTCCGGCGACAGTCGATACGACTGTCGCCCGCTCCGGCCCCTCCTCCTCCTACTAAGTAGGTAGAACTCCTCCTCTTCCTCCGCTCTTTCTTTTCCTCACTGTCTTTTATTTGATTAAACCCTCGACCGCTCCTGTCCACCGTCACCCCCTTCGTCTCCGGCCAAACTTCGGCGAGACCCCCCCATCACTCCACAGCCCCACACGCCTCGCCGACCCTCACAGAATCTCCGCCTCCTCACCCTGATCAACCTCCGCCCTTTCACGTCCCGCCACTCGCCCTCTGCAGACCCCCCGAACAAACCCACTTCTCCACCCGCAGTTTGACCTAGGGCGACCCTCACGCTCCGCCCCGCCGCCTGCCAGACCCCCCACCACCTTCGCCGTGCCACGGCGAAGGTTCTCCGCGTATCTGATTAGGCCGAGAGGCCGTTCCTCTGTGTACAGGTGTCTTGACCGCCGTCGCCATTGCTGCGTGGAAGGAGCACCTTCAACCTGCAGCTCCAGGTGCGCTTCGCCCAGGCCTGACTCCCAGGCTGCGCGGGGCGCCTCCGCGAAGAGTCCCAGGCTCGCAGCTGGGGCGAAGGCCTCGCGTGAAGCCGCGATTGCCCGCTGCTTTCTCCGCTGCGAGCGCTCAATTAGGGTGGGACATTTAGTCCCACCTCGGAGAGCCACTGAGGCGAACGGGCGCTTAAAGGCAAAAGGTGCCTTAAGCTGTTCGCCTCAGTTCACGGGGTGAGGTCCCCTTCACCCGCCCGGTTACCCGGTCTCGTCCGCGCTCACGCCCCGCGGACCTGACCCGACCCGACTTAGACTGACCTGCACTCCTCGCCCACCATGCACGCCATTGGGCCTGGACCCGGGCGCGACCCGTACCCGGCTACCCGGCTGCTCTGGGAGAGCTATCCTATGAGCAGATTCTGTGAGAGAGAGACGGGGGGGGGGGTGGGGGTAGAGTAGGTTTTGCCCTCTGACGTAAACTCTGAAGTGTGCAGGCATAGGTGAAGAAGAAGGACCGCGGAAGAAGAAGAAAGCTAAGGGAGACACTATAGCAACAAGCGGGTTAAGTCGTCTGATTGGAAAATCAGACGACGTCCTGAAGGGAAAAGAAGAAAGAAGGAGAGACGACGTCCTGACAGGTAAAAGAAAAGAAGAAAGAAGAAGATCTGAAGAACAAAAGAACAAGGAAGAACAACAGAAGAAGAAGAGGAAAGAACAAGGAAGAACAACAGAAGAAGAAGAGGACCACAAGGAGATAAACACAAAAGAAGAACAGGAAGAACAAAAGCTAAAGAGGAGAAAGACAAAGAGAAAGAAAGAAGAAAAGAAGAAGAACTCAAACTTTCATCTCTCTCCCTCTCTCTCTCTCTTTATTTTTTGTAATAGAACATGTATATCTCTAGAATACAACTTGCTCCCTGAGTTCGACCTCGGGAACTCTTTTATTTTCCGAGTAAAAAATTTTTTTGAAATGATGGCAATAACTGGCTATACTACAACGCTATAACAATAAAACCCGGTTATCTCTCGAAGCCAACGTTTCACCGACCATACGGATGGATTTAGAGCATCAATCACAGTCCATTAACGCGAACATCACCCCGATCAGAGCTCCATAGCATCCTCTACAAGGAAAAGAAGATGGACGGTCTAGATGGATGGTGCCACGTGGCACCATCCAAACCGTCGAACACGAACCACAGCCACCCTAGCACTCACACATGGAGAGATCTCAGCCGTTGGATCTCAATCCAATAGCTAGGGGCGCCCTAACTGCATGACTGCACCAAGCCTCCACTCGACAAACTACGGCTTTGACGCATTGGTGAACACACACACTCCAAACTGCGAGTGCAAGTTCGAGCCGTGGTGGGCGGAGGCAATCTTGCGAGCCCGGGCGCAATAAATTTTGCTTGTTGGATGAGCATGGGTGCAATCAAGAGGCAGAGGTGCCACCACGTGGCACCACTCGATGGGCATGAATGCAGCACGCGGCTGTTGACGCACCTCGAGAATGCGCCATCTCACACGTGATCAAGAGGCACGATCTCCATGCCATCTCATCTGTTCACTTCTAAATCCAACAGTTGCGGCGCATCCAACCTCAGCAATAGCTGCAGGCGTGAGCGGTGGGTGCAAGATTTGCAGCGACAGAAGAGCGGGCCTTTAGTGACACTTGCAGCTGTCACTAATGGCCTGCGTAGTGCGTGCACCAGCCAAGGGAATGAAGAGGCACGGATCTTTTGGCGACAGCTTGAGCGGCCTTTAGTGACGCTTGTAGCTATCGCTGAATGTCTGTGTGCGGGATGCTCTTCCTCCCATCACTATGTAAACACCCCTACAACCCTCATTCCTCTTCATCTCTACCTACTCTACTCCCACCTACTCTTGAGCTCTAGCAAGCCTACCAACGCTCCATTAGAGCTTACTCTCAAGCTCCAAAGGCCTCCTATTAGTGTAGCATTCCTTTATCCCACCAAATATTCGTCCCTCATCTCATCACCTTCATAGGTCACCTTGGAGCCGTCCTCCTACCTCCATTCCGATAGTAGATCACCTCCACCTCCTCACCTCCATTCTAGAGCCATGCTGAAGGTTTCCTCTACTCGACGTCCTCCTACATCTCACCTCCGTCGTCTTGCTCCTCACCTCCTTCGTCCAAGCTTCCGCTAGGCATTGTTGTCTCGCCGAATGGCCGATTCGGGAGATTCCTTCTCACCTCCCTCTCTTTTTATGCTTTCGTAGATTATTGTAATAGATAATTGTGCAATATATATCATATTTGTTTCTATGTCCATTGTGATCCATATTTTTTTCTTACTTTATGAAAACAAATGAAAAAAATAATAAAACCTAAAAACACCAAAAACAAACAAAACGAAGCATGGTTTTCAAACAAAGTGAATGTCGCCTCCTTGTGTTCGACCCGAGACTCCCTTGGAGTTTCGGTAAAATTTTATTTGATAATGAGTTTTGCGACTACAACGATGGGCTACTATTAACCCCGATTTCAAACATGCAAAATGCATACATCATTTTGGCGTCGTTGCCGGGGAGGCAACGGAATTTACTTTATTATTTTCTGTGCTTCTTTGCATTTACATAGCACTAACCCTGCTTATCTCTGATCTATTATCTTGCAGGTACCCTAGCATGGAGATCCAAGTGCAGTAGACCGGAGTAAAGTACGGGTAGAGTACTTTGTAAGTGTCCCCCACATCCCTTCCACAAGTTTCATTTTGCCATACCCATAACCAAGACTTAATCTACTTAGGTGTTTCCATAAACACTAAGATAGACTATGTGTCTTGTTTGCCACCTTTACCCATCTCACCCCGGCATTTTATAAAAACAAAAAAAAAATAAAAAGATACTTTCTGTGGGGCAAATCAATTTACACACTTTATACACCCACATTGGAGGCACATAACCTGACTTGATTTTCATCTACTCAATCGGGATTTCAACTTGTGGACCTAGTACACCAATTCAACACATAAAACCCTAGAAATCATATTAGGTTAATCACCTTTCTATGTGCCTTAATCGGTGGTGCATTTGAGTTGATTGATTGAATTGTTTGGGCCGCACCACCTAATTTAAAAGAAACTCATTTGTGGCTGCCCCATAGGATTCAATATTTAGGTCAAGCCAGGCACTCCATATTTTCTCGATTTATAAAGAAAAATACTTGAACACGTGCTTTCAAAACTTGGTTTGCCTCGCAAAACTTTGTTGAATACACCTAACATTTGAATCTTAAAAGCTACTAAGCAAGATTCGAACCCTAAAACTCACCTCATCATTAACAATCTTGCTTGAAAACTTCTTGGTTGTGCACATTCACACATTATCAAACAAATCATTAAGGGCACAACCCATTAAGGGCCCATCACATTCCAGAAGCACCAATTTCCCAAGCCTAACTAAAATCTATTAGACGTTGGCCCTTAAGGACTCATTCGCTTGTTGGGATCTAGATTGAGATTATTCACGATTAACCTACTTATACTAGTCAATCGGATGTCTAGCTAGGGAGTAGCGTTAAATGACCGCGGCTAGGGGGTACACTAGGAACCAGAGGCACTAGCCAAAGGAAGAACCTTCTCTTCAATCCCTCCTCCTAACTGGTTGGATTGCCTAGATATAAATAGAGTAAATCGTCCATAATCTTAGGACAAATTCTGAGAGTCTGTAGACCTTTAGGCTACCCCACCTAAGGACAGGCTTGTATTTTTGTGCTGTTGGGTTCCCTCTCTTCCCCGTCCTTCCGACTTCCTTCCAGTGTATGCTTGGAAGGAGGTCATTGAACCCTAGATTGGAAAAACCTTTAAACCATTCTCGGAGGCAGAGGTTGAGCTATAGCCAAGCAGATCCCATGGCAGATCAGCAACCACCTCCCCTGCCCCCGAACCAGTAGAAGCTGATTTAGAGGCAGTTGGAAGAATTGCAGGAGATGAAGCAGTGGTTCCAACGTATGCATGGTCAGGGTGCTTGGCCCTTGAAGGATTTTTATGATTCTTCAAACTATGGGGAATGTCCCGGTGTTATGATTCCCGTCGGAGACATAGAAATCAAGCCCCAAGTCTTAAGTCTGATTAAGCATTTTCATTAACTTGGCTCGGAGGACCCATTCCAGCACCTGGAGGATCTGACCACTTTGGTTCAGACCACCAGAGCAAGGAATGTGAACGAAGAGCAAATGATCATGAGGCTTTTCCCCCACTCTCTCAGGGATAAGGCCACACATTGGTACCGGACCATAGGAAGGCCAATAGAAACTTGGGCTGCTTTTAAGTTGGCTTTCAAGAAATTCTTCCCTATCAGAAGGACCAATGCCTTGCGACGGGTGATTACTACTTTCGCCTAGTGGCCGAGGGAACTGTTTCATGGTGCCTAGGAGTGATTCCAAGAACTTTTGAGGAAGTGTCCACACCATAAGGTGCCAAAATGGCAACTCGTGCAGATTTTCTATCACGGGTTGGTTGAGCAACTCCGTAATCACGTGGATGCCTCCTGCAGAGGTAATTTCCTCAAGAGGGATGCAGATGGTGCATATGACTAGTTTGAGGAAATGAGCAAGAACTCAATTAATCATGCCTCCATGGAAGCATTCAATCGGTCCCAACAACCCAGGTCAAGTGCTAATGAGATCCAGGATTCTCATTCATTTGACATGGAATTGATTTGTAATAAACTGGATAAAATGAACTTGGTTGCTAAGAGAATGAAGAATGGATGTCTTGGAATTCGGGAAACACTACACCTACTCAATCCTAGAATTTGGTATTCCATTCCTTACGAGCTCCCACGGGGCGGGAGTTTGTGAACCAACTTGAATCAGCTCAACCTGTGAGCTAGGATTTCTTGGAACCTTATGGGTTTCAAACTGGAGCCTTTGATCCTAGTTTTTCTGATCCTTCCTTCTCTCCATCCTCGTCCTATGAGGATGCGTATGCAATGCAGGAGAATGTTAGGTCCAACCCGTATTCCAACACTTATAACTCAGGTTGGAGGAACCACCCTAACTTCTATTGGAAAAGTCAGGGGCAGCAGACCCAAACTCGACCCTACAACTATGCATCTCAAAGACCTATGGGTCAGGGTCAAGTATACAACTAGTTGCCCCCGAGACCGGATACTCAGCCATCTTGGAATGCCCAACAATCTATAGGGTAGGCTGATTTGAACCAGCAGATGGTGGAAATGCAAGGGTCCATGCTTCAGCTGATGTAGAAAATGAAGACATCATTGGATAACTTGCAATCTGGGTTAATTGCCAACACCCGACAACCCGAATCTCTACCATCCCAACCCGTACCCAACCCGCACAATGTGCAAAATTAGGGCAACAGAGCCCAAGGGTATGAGAATCAAAGGAACCCACACACACATCTTAGGTGGTTGAGCAGGGTCCCTTGTCTTCTTCTTCTGGTTACATGACCAATCAAGGCCCTCCAATCTTCACTAACCCACCTCAAGACCCGAACCCTTATGCCTCTACAAATTCCATCACCTTGAGAAGTGGAAAGGACACCCAAAATCTTGAATTACCTTCTAGATGCCAAAACCCTAGGGAGCTTGAGAGAGAGGAGGAGATCGAAGAAGACAATAAGGCCCAAGGACCAAAAATTGAAAATACCACCCATATCCTGTTCCCTAAAGCCCTATTGAAAACCAAGAAGAAGAAAACCCTAGATAGCAACGTGGAGCTCCAGAATTATTCAATTGCGTAGAGATCAATATTCCGCTCCTCGATGCTATTAAACACATCCCGGCTTACGCCAAATTTCTTAAAGAACTATGTACCCAAAAGCGTAAGCTGAGAGAACCCACTTCGAGCAAGGCGATTCTATCTGAGTAGGCAAGTTCTGTGATCCTGCATCACCTTCCTCAAAAGAAAAAAGATCCAAGTGCCCCCTTGATCTCATGCATTATTGGGGAATACACCTTTGATAGAGCATTGTTGGATTTACGTGCATCCATTAACCTGTTCCGACTTCTCTTTATGAGAGGTTTAGATTAGGTGAACTCAGGCCAACCTCAGTAACGCTACAATTAGTGGACTGTTCGGTCACCACATCGAGGGGCATTATTGAGGATGTAATCGTCAAGGTTAAGGATTTCTCTTTTCCTGTAGATTTCCTCATCTTGACATGGATGTACCTAATGATTTGAGGAACATGCCCATCATTCTGGGGCGTCCGTTCCTAGCTACCGTCAAGGCCAACATAAACTGTGAAGCGGTAGTATGGAGATAGCCTTTGGGGAAAAGAAGCTAACTCTAGATATTTTTAAGGCGATAATAGGATTGTGGATTCATTGAGGAGCTCGAGGATCAGGATCTTGAGACTTGTATGACAATCAGTGCACTCGAGGACTCCACCAGCATTAGCGAACCCAACCCACAACCCTCTATGGTAGACCTGCCACATCTTGAAGAGGCTGTTGATTTTGTTCATTCCCAGCCTCTTCCACTGGATCGTCCTGGTGAATCTTCATCAGCATCCTCCCTACCTTCTATATTGAACCCACCTCAGCTTGATTTAAAACCATTGCCTAAAAATTTGAAATATGAGTTCTTAGGACCTGAAAACATGCGCCCTATGATTATTAGTGTTTATTTGACTGAGCAAGAATCAAAGTTAATTAAGGTCCTTAAGAATAACGAGGTAATTGGTTGGACCATCCACGACCTTAGGGGGATCAAGCCATCTTATTGTAATCATCGTGTTTTCATGGAAGATGGATCCTACCCTTCTTGCGAGATGCAAAGGAGGCTAAACCCAAATATGCGAGAAGTGGTCAAGAAGGGATAATTAATTGGCTTGATGCTAGGATTATATACCCAATCTCTAATAGTCTGTGGGTTAGCCTCGTTCAAATTGTACCCAAGAAGACGGGAATAACCACTTCGACTAACGAGAAAGGGGAAACCTTCACCACTCATTTAGCTTCTGCTTGGAGAGTCTGTATTGACTATAGGAAGCTGAACACAGCCACTAAAAAGGATCACTTTCCCTTGCCATTCATCGATCAAATACTTGAAAGGTTAGTTGGGAAAAAATACTTTTGCTTCCTGGATGGTTATTCAGGATATAACCAAGTCCCTATCCATCCTGAAGACCAGGAAAAGACAACCTTCACATGTCCCTACGAAACCTTTGCATTCTGTAGAATGCCATTCAGGCTATGCAATGTGCCTGTGACTTTTCAAAGGTGCATGCTGGCCATCTTTTCTGACATGGTAGGAGATTGTCTTGAGGTGTTCATGGATGATTTCTCCATTTTTGGAATTGATCCTCCAAAGATACTTCAAAACACGGCTGGTCCTTAGCTGGGAAAAGAGCCACTTTATGACTTAGGAAGGCATTGTCCTGGGTCATGTGGTCTCTAGTCAGGGTATTGAGGTTGATAAAGCTAAGGTGGATGCTGTCTCTAGAGTTCCTCCACCCACATCTGCAAAACAGATTCACTCTTTCCAAGGGCATGTGGGTTTTTACAAAAGATTCATTAAGGATTTCTCGAAGGTTATTCGGCCCTTGAGTAACCTTTTGGCCAAAGACACACCGTTCGAGTTCAATGAATCATGTCGTAAGGCATTTGATTTATTAAAAATGGTAGTCACCTGTGCCCCGATGTTGCAACCACTGGTCTGGACAGCCCAATTTGAGATTATGGCTGACTTATCTAATTATGTTGTCAGGGCTTTCTGGGTCAGAAGATTGAGAAAAAGCCCTCTATGATCTACTACGCTAGCAAGACTCTGGACGGAGCCCAAAGGAACTACACCGTTATTGAAAAAGAATTGCTAGCTGTAGTTTTCACTTTAGAAAAATTCAGGGCTTATCTGTTAGGTTCTTGTGTCATCATCTATACCGACCACTCAACCTTGAAACATCTCTTGGCCAAAAAGGATGCCAAATCCCAGCTTATTCGTTGGATTCTACTGCTTCAAGAATTCAATCTTGAAATCAGGGATAAAACCAGGGCATAAAATGTATGAGCGGATCACCTCTCGAGAATCCTAATTGATTCTCCTCATTTGGATGTCTCGATCTCTGATACCTTTTCGGATGAGACTATCCTTACAGTCTCAAGTATCTGAACCCCCTAGTTTACATATATCATCAATTATTTGGCTGTTGGTCAAATCCCCCAGGATTGGACCAAACAACAATAGGATAGACTTGTGTCTGAGGCCAAATATTATTTTTGGGAAAAAGATGGCAGCAAAAATCTTGCAATTCGGATTCTATTGTCCATCATTATTTAAGGATGCCCAAGAATTCTCAAAGTCATGCACCCGATGCTAGACACTCAGGAACATGGCTAAGAGAGATATGATGCCCCTAAGTCCAATACTTTCCGTCGAAATTTTCGACATTTGGGGCATCTACTTTATGGGACCCTTCCCTCCTTCATTTGGACACCAATACATTCTGGTTGCTGTTGATTATGTGTCCAAATGGATTGAGGCAATTCCGACCCGGACTAATGACCACAAGGTGGTCATTGATTTTGTGAAGAAAAATATCTTCAGTCGATTCGGGGTTCCTTGGGAAATTATCAATAATGGTGGTACACATTTCACTCATGCCCAATTTCAGAATTTACTAGGGAAATATGGGTGAATCATCAGATTTCCACACCTTACCATCGTCAGACGAATGGATAGGCTGAGGTCTCCAATCGGGAGATCAAAAACATTTTGCAGAAAATTGTTGGCCTAACAGGAAGGATTGGACCCAAAATCTAAATGATGCTCTTTGAGCCTACCATACAATGTACAAAACGACTATCAGTATGTCTCCGTTCTGTCTGGTGTTTGGTAAGGTGTGTCACTTACCCATAGAACTTGAACACCGGGCATTTTGGGCCATCAGAAAATGTAATTTTGACCTTGAGTTGGCCAGGAAAATCAGGAAACTCCAACTATCTGAGTTGGAGGAGCTTCGAAATGATGCTTATGAAAATGCCAGAATCTATAAGGCAAGAACCAAAGCTCTCCATGACCAAATGATTTCACATAAGAGCTTTGAGTCGAACCAAAAGGTCTGGCTTTTCGATTCTCAATTGAAGCTTTTCCCTAGCAACTCAGGTCTAAGTGGGATGGCTCATTCGTTATTGAGTGGATTTTCCCTAACAGGGCCATCGAAATCTCTGACTCAAAGGTGGGTAATATCTTCAAGGTCAACGAACAGCATCTCAAACCCTTTGTTGACCATATGCTCCCTGAACCCATCTCGGACAAGGTTGCTCTTACCTTGCCTTAACAACCATGGGCCGATCATTGCCTAGCTGAAGGCACTAAACTCATCACGTGTAAAGACTGTTCCAAGCTGACCAGAATCTCATGGAAACCAGGTGCAACTTTTCCACTTCTACTCTCTTGCATGCTTTCATTTTTAACAATAAGGACATTGCATTAGCTAAGCATGGGGGTGTGAATATATTTTATTATCTTTTTGTCAGTTGTAACAGTAATTTTCTATTATTTTAGCTTAAAAAAAAATAGAATTAGGAGACAAGAACTTAGGCATTAGGAGTTGCAAACTTTAGGAATTGATACTTTGAGACCTGAATACTCAAACTCTTTAGGTCATCGGGCTTAATTAGCCTGGGTGTCCACTCGAATGTGGACTTAGTCTCGAGTCCTCGTTATGTCAATCTTATTTTAATTCGGTAAATAAGTTGGGATGATAAGTATGTGACTTATCAACTCAACCTCTGATTTGAGGGGACTTTAAGCCTAAGCATCTACACACTTTTTGGCACTGACTTACTTTTTGGTGATTTCTTCGAAAATTGGGTAGCCAATGAACCATCTAGGGTGCTATGGTTGGCAAGTTGTCGATGGTAACAGCTCATCGGTCGGTTGTCCAGAGCCCAGCCACAAGACCATTTTCTTTGTATTGCCTTTAGGTAAATCTCAGATCAGGGAAGCCACCTACTTAAAAAAAAACAGAGAGAAAAAAGAAAAAGGAGAAAATAAAAAAAATAAATAAAACCACACTTCACTGCACAAGTATGGCTGGCAAGTTACCGTGGGTAACATCCCATTGGCCTGTTGTCCAGAGCCCAGCTCGCAAAAATGCACAATAATTCCCAAAACATGTAGGGAAGAAGCAGGGAAGTAGAATAAATCGGAGAGATATACACTGGGTTCGCCCTTGTGTTGGCCCCAAAATAAAAGTAGGGAAAAAGCTACTATTCGAAAAGATAAACCATTAGGCATGGTCACCTAGGGTCGTTGAAACCCAAAGTCTGTTTCAACGACCACCTAGTGAGTCTTTCACTATTTTCACAAGATACTTAGCATTTAGAGTCCTTTTTGAGTCTTGGCAGGTCGAGTAGCCATAAAAAGTTATCCCGACACCCTCAGACTCTAAAAATCCAAAAAAAATTAGAAAAGAAGAAAAATAGAAAAAATGTATCTTCCCTTTGCAAATAAAGCGAGGACTTGGGCAGCCTGCATTCTGGCAGACACTTGGGCACTGTTGAATCTTTGTAACCAGCTCTTGGGTTGAAAGTTCCTGAAATAACCAATAAATCATGCCCAAGAGATCGAATCCTAATTAGTGCAGAAACTGGGAGTGACAGAATATCCTATTAGTGGAGTTGAATTCATCTGGAGAAATGGCAGTGGACAGTCATCTAGGTTGGACAGATTCTTTGGCAGTCCTTGCTTGTTGGAGAGGCATCAATTATCAGTTGTTATGAGCCTTGATAGGCCTTTCTCTGATCACACTCAACTAGTGTGGGACAGTGGGACGAACTCTGATATTGGATCTTATTTCAAACTCAAGAGATCTTGGTTTAGGGAGGAGGGGTTTGTGCAAATGGTATCTCAGTGGTGGCAAAACAAGGTAGTGCAAGGATCTGCCACACAGCAGCTGGCTGCAAAGCTGATAGGTTTGCATGACATGTTGAAAGAATATGGACAGGCAGTGGCACTAATCAGAGAACAAAGGATGGAGGCATTGGCAGTGATCAGAGAATTGGATTTGAAGGAGTGCAGGCAGTCTTTGAATCCCCAAGAGCAGTAGCAAAGACAGCAGATGCAACCAGTAGTGGGGGAGGAGGATTTGAAAAGAGAAGTGCACTGGCGTGAAAGGTCTAGACAGCTATGGCTCAAAGAGGGTGATGCAAACACGAAGTTCTTTCATCACATGGCCAGTGCTAGGAGAAGATTCAATCTTATCTCATCAATTAAAGTAGATGAGAGAACTATTAATTCTGTTAACGAAATCAGAAGTGAAGCAGGCAAATATTTTGAAGAATTGGCCAAGGTTGCACCAAGGGGCTCTTGGAGGATGGCATCGGCGGATTTCCCAAGTGTCAGTAGTGATCAGAGGGACATGTTAGTTACTCCTATATCTGAACAAGAAGTATTGAAAGCAATCAAAGACTTAAATAATGAAGGGGCCCCTGGTCTGGATGGGATTCAGGTTTTCTTTTATAGAGAACTGTGGAGTGTTGTCAAAATGGATGTAATGAAGGTTATTCATGAATTTGAGTTGGGCAACTCTGGTTTTGAGAAATTGGATAAATCCTTGGTAATGGCAACCGCTTAGGCTGTTTTTGCGTCTTTATGTTTATTATAGTACAGTCGTTATAGTATAAGACAAGACAGCTACGGTTGTCATTACAATAGATTTTTTTTACTCGAAAATATTTTTCCCGAGGTCAAACTCAGGGAGCTACTGGAATTCTAGAAGTACAAAGTTTCTCTATTGGATTACAAAAATAAGAGAGAGAGAGAGAGAGAGATTTGTCTTGGCTTCTTCTTCTTCTCTTCTTCTCTTTGTGCTTTCTCTCTGATCCTGTCTTCTTCCCTCTTCTTTCTTCTTTTGCTCTTCTTTCTTCTCTTTTCTTCCTGGCTGCTCATCTTCTTCTTCTACTCTTCAGCTGCAGAGTCTTCTCTTCTTCCTTCTTCTCTTTTCTTTCTCTTTTCTTCAGCTGCAGAGTCTTCTTCTTTTCTTCTTCTTCTTCTCTGCTTTATCTCCTCTGGCCGCTGCTCAACCGTCATCTAATGCAGTGGTCAGATGACTTAACTGCAGGTCCGCTACAGTGCTTCTCTTCTTTTCCTTCCTTCGCTGCTTCTTCTTCTTCTTTCTTCTTTGGCGAGCCTTCTTCTTCTGAGTTCTCTCTTTTTCCTTCCTTCTCTTTTCTTCTGCTCGGCCTTTCTTCAGAGATTCTTCCTTCTCCTTCATGTGGCTAAGTACTTAGCCTTTCTCCTTCGGCGCTCTGTTCCTACACAGAAGGCACAGCAAAACCTAACCCTTCCCTCTACCCGCACGTATCTCTCTCTGCGAACCGCTCACAGGAAGCTCTCCCAGAGCCGGGTTAACGGGTCGGGTAGCGTACCTGGGACCAGGCGCACCGGCGTGATATGGTGCGTGAGGTGTGCTCAGTGGTGTCGGGTCGGATCCCGCCAGGTCCGCGAGGTGATGGGCGAGGGACCTCACCCCAGTGGATTCAGAGGCGATAAGGCTTATTCACAAAAACAATTTAAACCAGTGCGACGCGTTGTGAACTTACGATGTGGGACTAACTGGTTGCTTCTCCTCGCGCGCGCCCGCAGGAAGACCTCCTCGCAATCTCCTCAGCTGCAGCCTCGACTCCCTTCGCTTGCTAGCTAACTACCTTCACACAACCCGCCCGCCTTCGTGCAACTGAAAACCTGGAGCTCTGAAGCCTGGAGCTTGCTTGGGAGCTTCTCGAATCGTCGATAATGGCGGCCGGGGCAGCAGACTTGTCAATCACTAAAAGGGCCTCTCGGCCTAATCAAACCACTGGGGAACCTTTGCCGTGGCACGGCGAAGGTGCTGAGCTGTGCAGCAAGCCACGGGGCAGCCTAGGCATGCGTGCCTAGGTCATCTTGTGGCCGAAAAAGTGGGTGTGTTTGGTGGCGTGTTGAGTGAGTGTGGAGGGACTGTGGAGGGGCGGAGGGCATTCAGTGTGGTGAGGCAGAGCTTGTGGGATAGTCGGCGAGTTGTGTGGAGCTGCGGATTGACGGAAGCAACTCACCGGAGGTTGGCCGGAGGTGAGGAAGGTGATGGTGGTCAGGGACAGTTGAGGGTCGATTTGAATGAAATAATGTGGGGAAAAGAAAGAGGGGAAGATGGGGAGTAATTGTAACCTACTTGTAGGGACGAAGGGGGCCGGAGAGGTGGGCAGTCATATCGACTGTCGTCGGAGAAGAAATACCCAGAGGGATAGAGCAGCGACGAGGAAGTGGGCAGGGAGGCGTGCGCTTGGTGCGACGCGACACAGGAAGATGAGACGAAGCTGGCTCTGCTGCTGGTATGGCAGCAGAGCGACGAGAAGGAGGAGGAGTGGTCGCCGAAGCTTGTGGGTTTCCTGTTGGAGAGAGAAGAGAGGAATGTTTAAGGGTTTCTCCGCCAAGACAAGTCTGCTTCAAGCGGCTGGCCCTGGGGTTTCTTTTAAAGGCGCCAGCAGAGGGGTAGATGCATGGAGGGTGAGCGAAGCTCTCACCGGAGGTCGCCGCAGGTACAACACCCCTACCTCTCGAGCATTCGCACGAGAGGTATGGTGCGAAATAGGGCATGGGGAGCTGCTCAAGCGGTAGGGGACTTCACAGGGAACCCCCTTTCACATCTGAGAGCAGCTCCCTAGGGAAGCGAGGAGAGATCCTCCTCGAAACTTCGCCGGAGTATGGGTCTTCTGCTGCATTGGCAGAAGGACAGGAATGCAGAAAGTGACAACAAAAGTTGGGGGGGTTTCGCAAGAGTTTTGAAAAGTTAGGGGCCAGAGTGTAATTGGGTGGACTATTTTCAAAGTAGGTCAAGATGACCTTCCCTTAGGTCCAAATTTTGGTAAAAACCTAATTTGGACCTAAGGAATCCAATGGTGAAGTTGGATTTTAGGTTTGACCACGTTTGACTGGATATTTTGCATAAAAACCCAATTTAGGTCAATTGATGAGCTAGGACCCTAATTTAGGTCAAACTAGGTTCCAAAGGCCAATTTGAATGTTCTAAACCCTAGGAGATATTTTTCCATGATTTTTAGAGGGTTTATTTGATTTTTATCCTGATCAAAACCTTGTTGAATTAAGCGGGTCTATTTTAGTGTTACCAAATGTCATTTAAATCCTAGATTGCACATAAACCCATTTCTGATTGATTCAACCCACTTTTTATCCTATTTAGACCATTTACCTATGCTCTATCTTTGAGAAATTCCGTTTATGTACTGCAATGGTAAAATTGTAGTTTGAACCTTTATTTCATATTTTCTTCTCAGAACATTTATTCCTCCAATTAAGCCCTCTTCTAAGTCATGTAGGAGCTTTTATTCTCTTTATTAGGTCAAAATGAGCTAGTTATGGCTCATGATGAGGCTCTCATCATACCCCCATGCCTAGCTTTTGCTAGTCCCTTAGCAAAAACTTAAGGTTTCAACCCTTGTTCTAGACCATGAAGTTCTTAATGATTTCAGATAAGTGCTTTTTCATTTGAACCTAGATTAGGTTAGAATGCTGACCATAGGCCTAAAAGGTACTCTAGTACCAACCAAGATCCAAATCTGTCTAGCCTCAGCCTCAGTCCTTAGTAAAGGTTTTTAAGGCCTACAAGAACTAACCTAAGGTTTATTGGACTTTGTGGTTAAAGCACCCGTGCTTGAAATGATTTTAGCCCTGGCTCAGTTCGCAGTGCGTTTTGTAAGAAAGAGAGGTAGAACATTTATCTGTTTGGAGAGTTTTCTCTCTCTTTTTATTTTTAATTCTAGCTTAGGATTGGCTTTTCAACACGGTCTGTATCAGATTCCTTGTTCCCATCATCAATCCTCAAGGGTTCCTGGCAATCGATGCTTCGAGATAGCACCACCCATGGTAACCCCTGGAACCCTGGCTATTGAGATTTTGAGATAATCCCATCCATGGTGTTCCATGGCTGAATTCAAACCCTGGCAATTCACACTTCGCGATAATGCCATCCATGGAATCTGAGCCAGCAGAGTGCTTACATGCCCCCAGTAGGATATGTAAATATCCTAAGAGACAAGCACCGAGGAGATGATATTTTGTTACGCATCTTCGAGGGGTATTTCCCACTTCTCCGCACTGGAAACTCGTCCAAATCAGCTTGTGTTGATCGGCCACTCCTACTCTAGGTGTGATTTTCAGAATCTTGCGACGCTTCTACGTGATTTTGATTTTTACGCTTACTAAACCAGGCTGTGTGTGGGGTTAGGGTGCTTAGGTTACTGAGTCCCGTAAATCAAAAGTTAGTTAATGAGGCCAAATACTCCCTAAGCCTTGAACCTAATACTTAAGCTTTTCATTTTCCTCAACCTCTTGAAGAATGTCTAGATCTTAATGGGTACTAAGAGTCTATCCAAGAATGCTTAATGTTCGCGTTCTTACTAATCTCACTATGCACTTTCATTTCTTTTCTTGAATGAGGTCTAGAACTTAGGTTAATTCCTTAGTTTCTTACTAATGACTATCACTTTTTCTTTCATTTTGTGCTCCTTCTTTTCATTTTTTTGTTTCTTTTTCCCCTCCTCCACAAAATTTCTTTCCTTCTCTTATTCTATTATTCTTTTTTGAAATTTTTTTTAATTTTTATGGTGTTTTTGGCATATGTGATTTTTTTTGTTTAAAACCTTTTCTTACAAGTTTTGCACTTTCATACCCTCCCATGCCTAAGATTTGCAATGTCCTCATTGTGACTTAAGGAGTTTTTATTCAACTTAGTTCATTCCTTAGGACAGATGTTTTGATGAGTGAATGGGCCGGGGTGATTGTTGCGGACGATTTCTAATCTTAGATGCAAGCATCTGAGGTGGAGTCGACTGTCTTAAAGGGTGAACCTTAAGTGAACAAAGGTGTCAAAAAAGGTTTCAGGTTTTCAAAGAGAATGACGAGCTGCCTCCCATTGAGTGCTAAATTTGATGCCTTCAGCCAAGGGGGAAAATGGAATGGAGAGGGGATGGTCAAATCAGCAGAGTTTAATATAACAAGCACCTTGATTAAGAGCCTAGTTGGTCCAACCAGGTGCTTGTTAAGATCAACAGGCTGATAATGCAGCCCAAACCCAATCAATCTGGTGGGTTGATAGATGTAGATCAACAGATGTGGGACCCACCATATGCAATGTGGCTCAGATGGATGTGGAAATGTGAATACAGGGTTTGGCTGAGTCGAATCAGCCTGGTTAGAATAGGGACCCGTAGAATAATGAGTGATTAACACGGGAACCCTACAGGGGTGATCAGAGAATGATGGAGCATGGTATGTAGTCTGATCAGTGTTCCAAACCTGATGTGGAAATGCAATCGGCTTGGTGAGAGGTGAATCTGAATAGAAATTGAGTCCGGTTGCGGGTCGGGGTTGGGAAGAGGTTTTGATCGGTTCTGTGTGTGCTGACGAGGTGGCAACTATGTATGAGGGCTCTTCTAAAAATGAATGACAGGTGGTTTTCTGTAGAGAGTCCTCTGGGTAACTATCAAATGCCTGAAGAGTGTCTGTAGGATGAAGGAAATCTGATTCGAGAAAAAATTTGAATTCTGGGTTGTAATCACTCTTGTCATTTTCTATTTTTGGTTCCTGAGGATCGAAAAGGAATGATTCTGTGTGATCGGTGATCTCAAGAACCAGGACCTTAGAATCGGAGTCAGAGATTGAGTCATGTAAACTGAGGTCGTAGATGGGCTTGGTGTGTTCAGGAAGGAGAGTCTCTCCGCAATTATAGTCAGATCTGAAGTTGTCAGAGAGTTTGCGAAAATGAGATTCATGATCATGAATTCCACCGCAGCATAAATCATCAGATGTGGAATCAGTAGCCTGATTGGGGTCTAGCCTATATGTCAATTCTGAGTTTAAAAAGGTGTTCTATCTGGGCTCAAGTTCCAAGCTGGTAGGAGAGACCCAATTGAAACCCCACTCATCCAACTCCTCGGTTTCTGTATCGTAAATTGGCATATCTTCTGGAAAATCAATCAGATTTCCAGAGGATGTTGGAGAAGGACATTCATCAAATAGAGGCCCGGAATCATATTCTTTAAAATTTTGATCTTTCTCATATGGGGCCTCATAATCTTCCCAATAAGTTTCGGATCTAGATTCTAGGTTTAGGATGTGGGTAGAATTACTAGAATCAAAGTCCGAATAACTTTCGAAGGTTACCTTATCAAAATAAGGGGCGAAATTTATACCCTCAAGAGGTTCAGTTCTAATCTTATTATTGCAGGAGTCTTGGAATTCTAAGCTTGGCGATTCATGGTCTAGGGTTGGCTCAGCATTGTGTTCTCCTGCAACTTCCCAACCTAATTTAATGTTGTCTTCTATCTAGGTTGGGAATCTATAGCCACCCTGTGTCTCAGTCCCGAGGTCTGGAAGCCAGATTGATCTTTAGTACTGTTCCAAGATGATCATCCTCTGTTTCTGGTGTATATGGGTATTTTTGGTTGATAGTTTGTTCCAGTAATCTCATCATCTCTACCCATTTTTCAAGAGAATCTTGGTTTTGTTCCCAAAGTACAAGATTTGTCAAGCATTGAAGGTATTCAGATTTGTGTAATTTTTCTATCTCAATGTATCCTGTTAGGAGTATTTCTCGGGTTGATCCTTTTATGGCTTCTGTTAATAGAGTTTGGGCACAGTTTATGATGAAGGCTGTGGTTGTTGGGACATCAACCTGAATGTTTTCTATTGGTTTATATTTGATTCCATAGAACTCAATGGTTTCCTCAATTATCCTATCTCTCATGGATCTTCGAGATTTAGGTCTCTTGAAGGGTGATGCTAAGTAATTAGGCTACATATTTGAATCAGGTGGTGGAATCAAGATATAGAATCAGAAGTTCAATGTAGACTCAAGTTGTGCCAAGATGGAAGAAGGGAAACTTGGTTCAGTATCAGAGGAAAGGACTAATGTGGTGGGGTTGCATAAATAAGGGCGTCGAGGCTTGGCCTCGACGAGAGTGAATTTCTAAAGGAGGTCTTAAGGGTGGTTTTAAGGACCTCCTACCGAACATGCACCGAAGGATGTGATGAGATTAGAAGGTGCTGGACCCAATCGAGACACCCAAAATATTGGGTGACTATAGAGGTGCGGGGCAGATGGACCCCTTGATCAAAAAGATCGACCACCTGAGAATTACCTGGGCAGCTAGAGAGGGTGAGTCCCACGAAGACCCCTACACGGTAGAGCGTCCCCACGGGTTACAGGGTTTCTCCCACCCGACCTCTCTTGTCACTGAGATTCTAGGTAGACTAGAATGGGGATCTTGACCTCTTAAGTCTACCAATTTTTAGTTAAGATCAAGGTGCTTAGGTTTTCACTTGAACTTTAGCCTTTTGATTGTGAAGAGTGACCTAAGTTGGAGGTTGGTTGACCCTAAGGGGTCAACTTCACCTATTGATTCCCTTGAGAACTTATTAGGTCTTGTCTTTTAGGGTTCAAGTGTCTTTAAAGAGCTAATTGTTTAGGGTTTTTCTGAATAGGCATATTCAATCAATGGCTTAGGCACACTTCTTTTTGGGATTTCTCAATTCTTGATTAAGGGGTGTGTCTTTGAAACCCTATTGTTAAATCTTATGTTGGCACTATTTGGTCTAGTTAATTCCTTGTTGGGTAAGTAGGGCTCAGGCAAGAAGATGTTAGCCCTTAATTACCCTTAATACTGTGTGCAGGAATAGTAGTTTGAAAATATGCAGCTGTTTACTAGGTACGAAAGATAGGTTATACCTATATTGTTTATTCTTTTCTTTTTCTTCCCCTTTAGGATCTAGGGGTTAATAGTGAGAGGATAGAAGTTACCTGTCCTTGGAGTGGCTGTGGTGCGGCTGCATCTTAATTTTTTCCGTACCTGCACACAAGAGAGAAGAGGTTATTATAAACTCTTAAATAGAGAATTTTATAGCTTCTAGAATAGCCGTTGCTCCCCGGCAACGGTGCCAAAATGGTAATGGCAACTGCTTAGGCTGTTTTTACGTCTTTATGTTTATTATAGTACAGTCGCTATAGTATAAGACAAGATAGCTACGGTTGTCATTACAATAGATTTTTTTTACTCGGAAATAGATTTCCCGAGGTCGAACTTAGGGAGCTACTGGAATTCTAGAAGTACAAAGTTTCTCTATTGGATTACAAAAATAAGAGAGAGAGAGAGAGATTTTTTTCTTGGCTTCTTCTTCTTCTCTTCTTCTCTTTGTGCTTTCTCTCTGATCCTATCTTCTTCCCTCTTCTTTCTTCTTCTACTCTTCTTTCTTCTCTTTTCTTCCTGGCTGCTCGTCTTCTTCTTCTACTCTTTAGCTGCAGAGTCTTCTCTTCTTCCTTCTTCTCTTTTCTTCAGCTGCAGAGTCTTCTTCTTCTTTTCTTCTTATTCTTCTCTGCTTT
The DNA here is from genome assembly GCA_037157565.1 of Thalassia testudinum. Lineage (NCBI taxonomy): Eukaryota > Viridiplantae > Streptophyta > Magnoliopsida > Alismatales > Hydrocharitaceae > Thalassia > Thalassia testudinum. The sequence goes on along the minus strand of JAZHRO010000056.1, from coordinate 99,855,042 downwards.
ATCTCCTCTGGCCACTGCTCAACCATCGCCTAATGCAGTGGTCAGACGACTTAACTGCAGGTCCGCTACAGTGCTTCTCTTCTTTTCCTTCCTTCGCTGCTTCTTCTTCTTCTTTCTTCTTTGGCGAGCCTTCTTCTTCTGAGTTCTCTCTTTTTCTTTCCTTCTATTTTCTTCTGCTCGGCCTTTCTTCAAAGCTTCTTCCTTCTCCTTCCTGCGGCTAAGTACTTAGCCTTTCTCCTTCGACGCTCCGTTCCTGCACACAAGGCACAGCAAAACCTAACCCTTCCCTCTACCCGCACGTATCTCTCTCTGCAAATCGCTCACAGGAAGCTCTCCCAGAGTCAGGTTAACGGGTCGGGTAGCGTACCTGGGACCAAGCACACCGGCGTGATATGGTGCACGAGGTGTGCTCGGTGGTGTCGGGTCGGATCCCGCCAGGTCTGTGAGGTGAATCCGCGGATGAGGCGGGTGTTATGGGTGAGGGACCTCACCCCAGTGGATTCGGAGGTGATAAGGCTTATTCACAAAAACAATTTAAACCAGTGTGGCACGTTGTGAACTTACGATGTGGGACTAATTGGTTGCTTCTCCTCACGCGCGCCCGCAGGAAGACCTCCTCGCAAACTCCTCAGCTGCAGCCTCGATTCCCTTTGCTTGCCAGCTGACTGCCTTCACACAACTCGCCCGCCTTCGCAACAACTGAAAACCTGGACCTCTGAAGCCTAGAGCTCGCTTGGGAGCTTCTCGAATCGTCGATAATGGCAGCCGGGGCAGCAGACCTGTCAAGTACTAAAAGGGCCTCTCGGCCTAATCAAACCACTGGGAAACCTTTGCCGTGGCACGGCGAAGGTGCTGAGCTATGCAGCAGGCCGCGGGGCGGCCTAGGCGTGCGTGCCTAGGTCGTCCTGTGGGCGGAAAAGTGGGTGTGTTCGGTGGCGTTTTGAGTAAGTGTGGAGGGACTGTGGAGGGGTAGAGGGCGTTCAGTGTGGTGAGGCGGAGCTTGTGGGACGGTCGGCGAGTTGTGTGGAGCTGCGGATCGACGGAGGCAACTCGCCGGAGGTTGGCCGGAGGCGAGGAAGGTGATGGTGGTCAGGGACAGTCGAGGGTCGATTTGAATGAAATAATGTGGGGAAAAGAAAGAGGGGAAGATGGCAAGTAATTGTAACCTACTTGCAGGGATGAAGGGGGCCGAAGAGGCGGGCAGTCGTATCGACTGTCGCCGGAGAAGAAATACCCAGAGGGAGAGAGCGGCGATGAGGAAGTGGGCAGGGAGGCGTGCGCTTGGTGAGGCGCGACGCAGGAAGACGAGACAAAGCTGGCTCTGCTGCTGGTATGGTAGCAGAGCGACGAGAAGGAGGAGGAGTGGTCGCCGGAGCTTGTGGGTTTCCTGCCGGAGAGGGAAGAGAGGAATGTTTGAGGGTTTCTCCGCCAAGACAAGTCTGCTTCAAGTGGCTGGTCCTGGGGTTTCTTTTAGAGGCACCAGCAGAGGGGCAGATGAACGGAGGGTGAGCGAAGCTCTCACCGGAGGTCGCCGCAGGTACAACACCCTTACCTCTCGAGCGTTCGCACAAGATGTATGGTGCGAAACAGGGCATGGGGAATTGCTCAAGCGGTAGGGGACTTCACAGGGAACCCCCCTTTCACATCTGAGAGCAGCTCCCTGGGGAAGCGAGGAGAGATCCTCCTCGAAACTTCGCCGGAGTATGGGATTTCTGCTGCATTGGCAGAAGGACCGGAATGCAGAAAGTGACAACAAAAGTTGGGGGGGTTTTCACAAGAGTTTTCAAAAGTTAGGGGCCAGAGTGTAATTGGGTGGACTATTTTGCAAAGTAGGTCAAGATGACCTTCCCTTAGGTCCAAATTTTGGTACAAACCTAATTTGGACCTAAGGAATCTAATGGTGAAGTTGGATTTTAGGTTTTACCACGTTTGACTTGACATTTTGCGTAAAAACCCAATTTAGGTCAATTGATGAGCTAGGACCCTAATTTTGGTCAAACTAGGTTCCAACGGCCAATTTGAATGTTCTAAACCCTAGGGGATATTTTTTCATGATTTTTAGATGGTTTATTTGATTTTTATCCTGACCGAAACCTTGTTGAATTAAGCAGGTCTGTTTTAGGGTTACCAAATGTCATTTAATTCCTAGATTGCACATGAACCCATTTCTGATTGATTCAACCCACTTTTTATCTTATTTTGACCATTTGACCTATGCTCTGTCTCTGAGAAATTTCATTTATGTACTGCAATGGTAAAATTACAGTTTTAACCTTTATTTCATGTTTTCTTCTCAGAACACTTATTCCTCCAATTAAACCCTCTTCTAAGTCATGTAGGAGCTTTTATTCTTTTTATTAGGTCAAAATGAGATAGTTATGGCTCATGATGAGGCTCTCATCAATCCTATTTGTTCCTTCTTCCAAAAAAATCAAGTGCGGAGAATTTTTCTAATTATAGGCCCTTTGCACTATCTAATTCTATTTGCCTTATTATCAGTAAGATTATAGCCAACAGAATGCGGGAGGTATTGAAGGACATGATAATGCCGGTCCAATCTGCCTTTCTTCTTGGGATATCGCTATAGGAGTCCTTCATTATGGCATAGGAGATGGTAATGGGATGGCACAGGCGAAAGACTAAGGCCTTTTTATGGAAAGTAGACTTCTCCAAGGCTTATGATTCAGTCGCCTGGTCGTATCTGTGGGAAATCCTTAGAAGGAGGAAATTTCCACCTAAGTTGATACAGTGGGTGAAGAGATGCATCACGACAGCCTCCTTTTCCCCATTGATAAATGGGAAACCATGCTGAACTTGGATTCAGCCCCAATGTGAAGTTAGGCAAGGATGCCCACTTGCTCCTCTGATTTTTAATCTTGTAGTGGATACATTGGCAAGATATGCATGCAAACTAGTAGCGGATGGATTTATAAGGGGGTATTTAATGTCTAATAATAGGGCTTTAGCTCCCATCCTCCAATATGCAGATGACACTATTTTTTTTGTGGAAGGGGGGAAGAGAGAAGCGCAAGTGCTTTTTCATATGGTTAAGATTTTTGGTGAGATCTCTGATCTTAGACTTAATGGAAGCAAATCTTCCCTGGTCTGTTTTGGGATGAATGGAATGACCCAGAATGACATCTCTACCACTTTGGGTACGCCTGTGGTCTCATTGCCTATCAAATATCTGGGTTTGCCTCTGCAATGCACTAAAATGAGGAAAGCAGATTGGTCCTTCCTATATGAAAAGGTGGCTACGAAGTTGGAGGGTTGGAGTAGTCGATATCTCTCAAAAGGGGGGAGGTATATATTACTGAATTCTGTCATTACATTGATTCCTTTTTTTCTCTTCTATGTTCTCAAAGCCCCGAAGTCAATTTGGAAAAAACTTGGTGTGATGCACAAAAGATTCTTCTGGAAAGGGGCCTCTCACCAAGGGGCTTTTCTTCAACCTTTAAATTGGGATTTGATTCGCAAGCCAAAAAAGATTGGTTGCATGGGTGTTAGATCCCTCAAGGAATTTAATGATGCTTTGCTATTGAAGTGGGCCATTCGACTGCTGCAGGGGGAAAAAATGTGGACAGAGATAGTTCAGGATTGCTATGGGGCTGCCAATGATGAGAAGAACCACCTAAACCCCCATAAACCATCTCCTTTTTGGTCTTCAGTGGTGCGTGCCTTGAGGGATAATTGGACTTTGTTCAAATACATACTAGGGGATGGGAATAGCTTCAAATTCTGGCTGGAGAATTGGGTACCTGGGGGGTGATTAAAGATAGGTACCCCTTTGCTTATGTAGCGGCTTCGGATAAAAATGTTGTGGTTTCTGATTATCGGGATGTGGAGTCTGAGCAGTGGTCTTTAAATAATGCTATGTGGAATAATCATGAAACAAGAACACGAGCAGAGAATGAGCGCCTCATGCAAGAACTTGCTGCCTTCAAACCCATGCCTCATGAATATGACACATATAAGTGGGATGGTAAGTTTTCTTCAGCGGCTGCCTATGACAAGTTAATTAACTCTTCCAGGATGGCAGAACTTGGTGAGGAGGGGAAAAAGTTATGGAATTTAAAAATACCACTGAAGGTACAAATTATTTTATGGCTCTGCAGAAGGGACGGTCTGATTACTGCAGATCTGAGGCACAGGAGAATGGGAACTCCCACTCAGTTTTGCCACTTATGTGGGATGCATAATGATTATAGCACTCATATTTTTTCTTCTTGTGTGATCACAGATTATATCTGGAGGAGAGTTTGTAATGATTCTCATCCCACATGGGAGAATCTGTGGTGTTATCTTGTGGATGGGAATAAGCCATGTTTACCTATGGTGGCTGTGTTATGGTCTGTTTGGAGGGCTAGGAATGAGTGTGTTTTTAAGGAGACTCCAGTGAATGTGGATAAGATTGTAAATTGTTGCTGGAATCTCATATAGTAATGGGGTTCAAATATGTAATTGTGTTCATTTTTTATTAATAAAAGCTCTCCTGGTTTGCTATCGGTGACTCGATAGCATTCCTTTCCTTCTAAAAAAAAAGAAGAAATCGAATACTAATTCTACTTTTATACATAGCACTTAGGTTAATTTTGCTAGGGACTAGCAAAAAGTAAGCATGGGGGTATGATAAACACGCAAAAATTCATCATAAAATGCTTATTTACGATAGTTCCTAGGCCTAGCATTGCATAGCACGATATAAATATTGCATAAACGTCCATTGCATTGCATTTAGGATAGTTGTATATTATGTACATTAATTCCATCTTTTTACATGGCCAAGAGGCAGTGCGACATCCTTACAGGCTTCGAATGAAGAATCCGACTGTACGGATGGATTCAGAGCATTGATCGCAGTCCGTCAACGCAAAAATCACCTCGATCAGAGCTCCGTAGCACCCTCTACAAGAAGAAGATGGACGGTCTAGATGGGGCCACGTGGCACCATCCAAACTGCCCAACACGAACCACAACCACCCTAGCACTAACGCATGGAGAGATCTCAGCCGTTGGATCTCAATCCAATGGCTGAGGGGTGCCCTAACCATGCAACCGCACCAACCCTCCATTCGACAAACTGCGGCTTTGGCGCATTGGTGAAGACACGCGCTCGTAAATCGCAAGCACTAGTTCAAGCCGCGGTGGGGGGAGGCAATCTCGCGAGCGCAGGCACAATCGAATTGCGCCCATTAGATGAGCGCGAGTGCAATCAAGCGGTGGAGGCATCACCATGTGGCACCACTTGATGGGCGCAGATGCCACACGCAGTCGTCGACGCGTCTCAAGAACGCGCCATCTCACGTGCAATCAAGAGGTGCAATCTCCATGTCATCTCAGCCGTTCACTTCTAAATCCAGTGGTCGCAGTGCATCCAACCTCTGCAACAACTACGAGCGTGAGTAGTGGGCACGCGATTTGCAGCGACAAAAGGGCGATCCTTTAGTGACACTTGCAGCTGTCACTAAATGGCCTGAGTAGTGCGTGCGCCAGGCAAGGCAATGAAGAGGCGTGGATCTTTTGGCGACAGCTTGAGCAGCCTTTAGTGACGCTTGTAGCTGTCGCTGAATGTCTATGCGTAGGATGCTCTTCCTCCCATCACTATATAAAAACCCCTGCACCCCCATTCCTCTTCATCTCTACCTACTCTACTCCCACCTACTCCTAAGCTCTAGCAAGCCTACCAATGCTCCATTAGAGCTTACTCTCAAGCTCCAAAGGCCTATTAGTGTAGCATTCCTTTATCCCACCAAATATTCATCCCTCATCCCATCACCTTCATAGGTCGCCTTGGAGCCGTCCTCTCACCTCCATTCTAGTAGCAGATCACCTCCGCCTCCTCACCTCCATTCCGAAGACACGCTGAAGCTTTCCTCTACCTGACGTCCTCCTGCATCTCACCTCTACCGTTTTGCTCCTCACCTCTTTCGTCCAAGCTTCTGCTAAGCGTTGTCGTCTCACCGAACAACCGATTCAGGAGATTCCTTCTCACCTCCCTCTCTTTTTATGCTTTCGTAGATTATTGTAATAGACAATTGTGCAATATATATCATATTTGTTTCTATCTCCATTGTGATGCATATTGTTTTCTTGCTTTGTAAAAACAAACTAAAAAAATAATAATAAAACCCCAAAACACCAAAAACAAACAAAATGAAGCGTGGTTTTCAAATAAAGTGAATGTCGCCTCCTTGTATTCGACCCGGGACTCCCTTGGAGTTTCGGTAAAATTTTATTTGATAATGAGTTTTGCAACTACAACGATGGGTTACTATTAACCCCAATTTCAAACACGCGAAATGCATACATCACGCAGGGAGCAAATATGGAATTCATGCACTAATCTCAATTCAAAAATAATGAGCATAATCAATTAAGCTCAATAATATTCAATGAATAACTTCTCATAAATAATATTCAAATATAAACCAATGTATCTCAAGGATTCATGGGATAAAAAGAAAGAGAAGCAAAACAATGGTGATTTAAATCACCAATTATTCTCTTAATTAAACATGGTATCCCAAGTAACAAATTATTCAAATAATCCAACAGTAATTTCAACCATTAATCCACATCAGCTAAGTTCACAATACTAGATGAGTAATGCCACAATGTTTCTGTACCAAATCAGATGTCGAATATGAAAGCCAGATGCCTTAACTATCAAAGCATGGCACTACAGTAAGGACACAAGGGTGCCTCTAAAGCACAGCACAAGGCTCACACAAGCACCTCAGAGACTAAGTGCTAGCCTTCAGCATGCGCCTGAGGTCATGAAAGCCAAAGCAAAACCCTCCCCTCTCCTCCTCACAAATTCTCCTCTTCTATAACTGAGCAATCTGAGCATTAGGCAGATAAACGGGTCATGAACAGTACCGAGTCCAGACTCACCGGGGGTGCATGTGTGGGAGGAGTGAGGGCTAAGTGAGCGAGGGACCCGACCCCCAGTGTCTTGGTCGAAAAGGCTATAGCACAAAATCCTTTTATGCGTTGTCGCCAGATCCGTTCCATATGATGTGGGACTAAAGTCCCTATCTTTCTTGTGCGAATGCAGCTGGAGGTGAATTCGTTGAATTGGTGTGGTGGTTGCTACTACTTCTTTGAATCTAGAGCCTGGAGCTCTTTGTGGATGCACTCCACAGCTCCTTGAGGTAGAAGAGAAGTCAAAGATGGTCGCAAGTGGCTGGAATGTTATAGTAGAAGGTGGCGGTGACAAGTGGAGATGGGGAAACCTAAAATTCAATAATACGAGCCTTAAGCCCCAATTAGTAGGTCCACAAGCATCGTCAGTGTTTATGGAGTGCAGTGGCAGGGTCGATTTGGTGGATGATGGCGTGTGGAGGGCTGACGGAGTCAGGGAAGGTGAGTGGAAGTTGGGTTGTTCGGTGGAGGTTTTGAGTGGATGAAAGGTGGAATAAATACAGGAGTTTTGATGGCGAAGGCAAGGTGAAGGTTGTGGGAGTGTTGGTGGAGCGGTTGGTGGTCTGTGGATGGCGTGCAACCTCGCCGGAGTGCAACCGGAGCGAAAGAAGATGATGGGAGAGAGAGGTGGTTGTGGGTTGAAATAGGAGAGGAAGGAGTTGAACCTAATCTAAAGAGGGAGAGAGAGAGTTTGGGATCCTAGATAATGGTCGAAAGGGAGAGACAGCTTCGGCTTTGATTGGCCGGCACCGGAGACGAAGAATCCTTCGGTGAGGGAGATCGGCGAGGACGAATGGGTTGGAGAGCTCTTACGGGTATTGCGAGGAGAGGAAGACTGAGCGGAGGAGATTCTCACTACCTATGGTACGTGGCAGTAGGCGAGGAAGACGGAGAAGGAGGTGTCATCGGAGCTGCGGTGGAGGTCGCCGAAGAGAGAAAAATATGAAGAAATAAGGCCTGAACCGAGCTAAGGAGATCTGCATGAAGTTCAAGAGTTTTTATAAAGCTCCTAACCGAGCTCTAGATGATGAAAGAATCTCTAATTAGTTGAGATTTGGAATCACGAATACCACGAATTTAGTTGGTTCCCTGGGGCTATTCAGTGCAATTTGGGATCCCAAATTGCCTTTAGAAGATTCCTTACAATGTGAACACCAATCCCACCAAATTTGGTGGTGATCTGATGCTGTTTTGGTGTGGTCATGGTCAGTTTGACCTCCAATGGCAGCAGAGATGTGTTTGTGAAGAAGAAGGAAGTTAGGGACCCATTTGCAAAGATTTTATAAAGTTAGGGGCTTATTTGAAAGAAATAGAGACTTAATGGACCAAAATGCAAACTAGGTCAAGATGAACTTTGATTGGGTCCACATTTTGGTAAAAAATCTAATTTGTACCCAAGGAATCTAGTGGTGAAGTCTGATTTGAGTTTTGATCAAGTTTAACTAGGCAATTTGCGTAGAAACCCTAATTAGGGTAGAATTCTATCTATGACTCTATTGGTCAAAATAGGTTCAGATGGTTAAACTAAGGATACCAAATCTCCCAGAATATTTTTACATGAATTTTAGGAAGTTTAGATGAATTTTATTCTAACCAAAACCTCTTTAATTCAGGTAGGTCTAAAATTAGGGTTTTATGTATAATTCGATTCTCGAAATGTGTGAAACCCCATTTCTGTCTGTATGAACCCACTCTTTGGACTTTAATGCTCATTAGACCTTAGATTAACCCATAGCAAACCCTGTGGTTACTCTGCTTTCATGATGTGATGTTAAAACTGTAAAATTAACCCTTTTTAATGTTTTCTGCTCAGAATGGATTTGCATGGAATTATGGCTCTCAGGCGATTATGTAGGAGTATTTGTTACTTGATTATGACTAAATAACACTAGTTATGGCTCATGATGGCGTTACCATTAGTCTTCAATAGGTATTCCTATGTTTGGTTGTTTCAACCAAGGTGGTGAGGTTTCTAGGTGTTGGAAGAGGTCCTCATTACTATTTCCAAAAAAATGTTTAATCAGGCCTAGCACCTATAGTTTGATATCTAATCTCCCTCCGAGATTAGCTTTGTGTTTTGAGGGATCATAAAAGTTTCATAGTTTCGCTTCTCCTCCTCAGGTCGGGTCATCTGTGCAACAATCCATTCTTGGAGTTGCTGCATCTGGGCCAACTAGTACTAGATCTCTACTTGTGGGTCCTTAAGTCAGGGGTTGTCAGCCATTTATTTAGATGTCCCAAAACCAGGCTTTCTCTTAAGTCTAGGTTCAAAAGGTCCTTCAAGCAATGGTTTTGTTACCTCCTACCATGCATACATTGCCAAAAGAATTGTAAGAGATGCAAAGGGAACAAATATGAGAATAGTGGCCCTAGCTAATCAGATGAAGCAACTAGATCTAGCCTTGATGTGTTAACCTTATGGACCTAAGCCTTGAAAGGAATGACCTGACCTGCTGGTAATTAAATCTTCCTTCCTATAACTAATCCGGCCTGGTTGCTTACAAGTGGGGTAGAGGGAGCATTTCCAAGGCTCTCACCAAGGTACTAAGTGAGGAACCTCGTTCCCGCTTAAGTCATTTGACTTATGGACCTGCAGCCTAGACATTAGATTTTGTAATGGGAATTAAGATTTAACTACTTCACCTGCCCAAGGACACCTTCAAGACTAAAAGTTCCAACCTTAAGGCCAGCATCTACTTGCTTTTAATTAGGGCTAGGATTGAGGTGCTCAAGGCTTAATGGGATATACCCTTAATATCAATTTTAGAAGTATGAGTGCAGTGGCAAATAATTGTAAACAAGGCCTTTAATTTGAGAGTAGATGTCTTGTAGGGTTTTGGCCTTTGTTAAGTCCTCTTTTAGGGTTTCTCTTTTAAGTTTTCAAACAAGTTCTAGTGGGCACCATAGATTTTGCAAGCATGTGTTTGGTATGTTCCTTTATTAAGTCCAAAGCTTTGTGTCCACTAAAAGAGAAAACCTTAGTGTGATCACCCTAAGTATGCAACTTCTAATTAGATTTGAGGAAAGGGTGATTCCAATTTTGTCACCAAGTGCTCGAACCTTGCTCAAACAAAGGAATTCTAAGTTCTGTTACACTACTTGGTCAAGATTAGAAATTAATTTTCTCGGACTTTTTAGGGGTTTTGGTAATTTAATAGAATTTATCTTTCCTAGTATGTTACATTGGCAAAAATCACCCCCAATCAATAAATCAAAAAAATAGTACATGTTCCTTGCTCAGAAATTTTTACCAATTTTTTTCATGGAAATTATATTTGATTACAAAACTAATGGCATAGATTTCATGTGATTTGGAGCATTACAAATATCAGGAAAATTCTAGGAACCCAAAAATTTTCTGTTCTATTTCAAGTCTGACCCACTGATAGTAAATGAATTTTTCAGATCAAAATACAAGAAATTTCAATACAAAATTCGATGGGCCTGCTCCTTACTTGATGGGGCACCAACAATAAAAATTTTACAATTTTTTTGTTCCCAGAAATAGTTGAAATTTATTTTTAAAACTGATTTAGAGATTTGATCCGAGTAGAGAGATGTTGAGATGTGATAATTGGTAGAACAAACTATCACAACTCAAGAGCTTCTTTTTAAAAGGATATGTATATATATATAAAGAGAAGAATGGGATGATCTGGACACTCAGCTCAGGTCTTCACCCACACATGCTCGAGATGTGCTTCTTCATGTGTTTTTTTTCTTCGAGTCTTGCACGCCAAAGAATAATTAAATAAGCAAGTTGGTTAAGTACTAAAATGAAAGAAATATAAAACTGACTCGTGCCTTTCTAGAAATAGCACCGAAATCTAATTCGTGGAAATCGCATAGGATAAAATTGTGTCGAAATAGAGCGAAATCCATGATCATTTTAAATTTGTAAAAAATCAAACTTGCAATATTTTCAAATCGTAAAGTTGAGTCTAAGTCACTCACAAGGTGGCAACTATAGTTAGTCAACTTTCAAAATACTCTTTGGTTATACTTTTAGCATTTTATATTTTTTGATTTTTCATATTTTTGAATAAAGAGCAAGATGTGAAAAGCGGCTATGATCTAAATCTAACTATGAAAGTGAAATCTAGCTATGAGCATCAAAACAAACAAAGCTAATAATAAGAAAGCATAAATAGAAATGGGAGGTGTGACTTAAAACTTTCATTAATAAAAAAGAGAGTTGATTATGAGGAAAATAAAAAAAACACTACATTTAAGAGAAAATAGAAAAAGATAAGGCAATAATAAAGAGGAAAAGTTGTTGGTGTGGTGGAGTGGGTGTAGGAGCCACTGTGGGTGGTGGTGGTATCCACTCAACCTTCTTGGCCTTGGAATGGTAGGAAGGAGGTGGAAGATGGAACCTAAGGGAACATCTAAGTTGCTAACCTAAGCTATGGTGGCATGGAGGTAGATGAAGGCTTAGGGTTAGGGTCATGGTGGTTGGTAGGTGGCGATGGAGAGACCTAATGGACGACCATTAAGGTAGAGAAGGTACCTAATTATTCTAATGGAATTAATAAACCATATGAAAAATCTAATAAAAAATGATTTTTCTATAATCCCAAGATCAATCTAATCATTACATCATCAACCTAAAATGACACAGAAGAGGAAAGATGGAAATATACCTGAATCCATCATTGTGGTGATTCGACGGAGAATCATGTGTGGATTCTCTAGAGCGTGGAGTCATTCTCCAGAAAAGGGGGCGATGATGCTTCCAGAGGGTTCAAAGAGCGAGAGAGGAAGAAGATTGAAAGTGAGCATATCTCTTGGGTTTTGTCATGGGCCCTATTTATATTTTTTTCTGCACTGGGATGCAAAAAACTGCAAGGCCCACTTCACTCACACCCCTCCAGGGACCATAACTGTCAAAACTTAAATGACAATTCTACCCATCACAAAATTGCATTTATTAATGGTTTCTATGTATGAGACTTCTATACCCTTATCAAATGTGAATAGTCTAACAATATAATTAGATCATATTAAAGACCGTAAATGTGATGTTAAATACGCATGTATATATGTAACGGATAATTCCTTTATATTAATATATGATGGTTCGCATTATGATTCTAACATATTCTCCTTAGGAAAGCCCTTGGAAGTAGTGGAGAAAGGAGTTGGAAGAAGATGATCTAAAGGTGGAGCCTAGGTAGTGTATTTGTAGGAATGGAGGGCTACTTAAGAATGCACAAGTGTCACTCTAGGATTGGATATCAGGAAGGCTTTCGGATTGTCCTTGTGTTGAATGGTTAGGATGTGGGTAGGTTGAATCAAAGGCTAGGTTTAGGTTGGTTATCTAAGGTTTAAAGGAGGCCTTAGGATGGGATTTTAAGGGTATGGATGGAGTAAATTATGGTTGACCAAAGTGTTCTAGATAGGGCTTATGTAGTGGAGGCTTAGGATTACTTTGATTCAAAGTTGAGGGCTTAGATGGTGGTGTAAAGGTGGTGCCTGACGGAAGAGTTTTGCTTATTTATAATAGCAAAAGAAGGATATGCCGTTGTAATTAATGTGGTGGAAATCTCTCAATCAAAGATTAACATATATATGAATTTTAAACCACGAAAAGGATGTCGTATCCACAGAGAGGAACAAATTAATAAGTTCATAAAGTATTTTCTTCCTTTGTACTTATTCAATCACGTGTGCAATCCATGTTCAAATCTGATGTGAAACAAGGTGAAAAGAAGGAACACGGAATTATTTAGAAATGCAGGGATATGGATGTAATTTTCCTTTCATGAAATAACTTGTAATGGCATGTAACATAGTTGCATTTCAAAACATGGGGCTTTCTCTTTTAGTTCATGTGAGTGTATGGATGAGATCTTATGCATTTATCACATCACCATTTAAAAGTTAAGTGTATGAAAGAAATACTATAACTTGTAAGGGCATGCATGCAATTTCACTCAAATATAAAAATCAATTAAATATTGAAATAGGGCTTTTAGCAATGGCACAAATGGTAATTTTTAATTTCACCAAAAATAGAGGAAAATTCCTCTCTCCTCCTTGCATGCGTGAAGAGGCTCGGCTGGTTGCGAGGATCTTGGGGAAGGTGCGTCAGAGTGAAGGCTTCACGTTGGTGATCTCGATGTGGGCCGAGGTGGCTGGAGGCAGAGGATGGCCGGCGGCGGAGCTTGCTGCAGGGGCTGTCGCCACTGCTACTGTAACGTGAGCACACGGGTGGTGTAGTCTGCTAAGCAGGCGCAGGCACTAGTGCTGCTGAAGGTTGGTGTGCAAGGGCGCTGGAGGGGCGCGGTGAGGGTGCTGGTGTAGCCGTGGTGAGAGCGTAGGTCTAGTGCAGGCACGGTGAGAGCGCAGGTCTGGTGCAGTGATGGTGCTGGTGCGGGTGTAGGTGCACGCTTGCAGAGGGTGCAAAGTACAACCTGCAGGCGATGGAGGGTGGCACACAAGGGCACTGAGTGCCTGCGGGTGCTTGGCAGTAGCGGTGATGGCGCTGGAGGGGGCACGCCTGTGGGGGTGCACCTGCGGGCATGTGGTGCAGGGTGTGCCTGCAGTGGAGAGGGCTGCACCTGCAGAGGGCACTGGTGTGAGCGGTGGAAGGCTTGGAACTGTGGCGTGGTGAGGGCAAGATGGGGTGGGGCGCTTGCAGGCTGGAAGGGTGCAGTGGATGCAACGCCTATGGGCGAGTGCTGGCCTGCGGGTAGGCTTGCAAGGCTCGGTGCAGGGTGTGGGGGGTAGTGATGGTGCACAGTGCAAGCAGTCTTCCGACAGTGCATGCTCCCTTCACAGTTGGGTCCTCCCAATCCCCTCCGCCTCTCCTCTATATCTCCTCTCTCCACCTCCCAAGGGATTTTCAAAATCCCTTGCTAAATATGGCCAGCACCATTTTCATTTGTTGAGGGAGATGTTGAGGTCGGCTGAAAGATGAAGGCGGTGTTGAGGCGTCGGTTTGTTGGGGGAAATTTATCCCCCCCTCCTTGTTCTTTTCCACCATCATTCCTGCAACCACAAAACATAAAATAATTACATACTAAGTTATAAAATGCGATAAAATAGATAAAAACTCAAGTAATGCTGCATGCACTTATTTAGTGACCTAATGTGATTATTAACAAACATACTATGTTAGAATTGAAGTACTTAGGCATAACAATAGTCCATTAAAATGGACTCATCAAATACCCCCATGCCTAAGATTTGCTAGTCCCTAGCAAAAATGAAAAATAATAGAAGTAATTAGAAGATTTCTTCTTTTCTTATTTCAGAACTTTAGAGATCCAGACAAATGTGAAGTGATGATAGCCTAGGTAACAGATCCACGTGAAGAGCCAATTCGCATTGGGAGTTCGTACTTCACCCTCGGTAAACATTTCTGTCGGGATAGGCAACTAGTTCCCTCAGGGATAAAGTAGAAGATAATATGTAATTTGACCCCGGCTTTTGGCTTAGGTAGGAGATATCGAGTTGAATGGATTTGTATTTGGTGGCACACACTCATTTGGTGCTTCATATAATCTAGTGCTACAGACTCTAGATCTCTAGACTATTAGACAAGTCAACTCGGAGAGAGGCTAAACAACTGTTCTCTCTTGTTGTTCCTGGGCACTCACTCTTTTCTTTCTTTTCTTTCTGAGATCACAAATCTCGCCAGATTTAGTAATTTTACTCACTGTTTGGTGGCCTCACATGGCATCCACACTTCAATTAAAGTCCCAATAACTCTACAACTAAGTTAGAGTCTTCAACCAGTATTTAGGCGATCAGAAATATTGAAAGGTAGGTATGGGTCATATTTGGTGGAACGCGATAGGTGTTTTGTTGCCTCAGAAATAATATTACAGCAATTATAACCCTGGACTCTTTTCTTTTTCTTTTCTCTCTCTTTTCTCTTTTTTTTTTTCTTTTTTTTTCTTTCTTTCATTTATTGTTTGTCCCCTTTTTTTTTTTATTAATCAACACAACACAATACAGACTTTTATTTATGAGGCATTATTACGGATGATGATGGTCAAGAGGATATTGTGTGGCTTATTTGATGGAAGTGTCTATTCTCGGTATCGGGAAGGAATGGATAGGACAGACATATTTTTGACCTTTGACACTATTACCCTCCTTCAGCCGAGGACTCTATGAAGGACGGTTATAACCATCCACCATAGTCATAGCTTTATCAAGACTCAATCTCTGTGTATCTGCCTTATTTGGTGACTCTCAAGAATTCACACAAAGTACGCACACAGGAACAGAGAGCTAAAACTATGCCCAAATCTGAAGTATCATCATCTAATTATCCAAAACTTAAGAGTCCTTGCACTAGACTTAGTGCACCAGCAATCTCTCTACTTTCATCTCACAAATATGGGGTGGATCTACTAGAAGATAGTATGCCTGACTCCCTATTAACTATCCAAGGGTTCAGTAGACTACAAATGCTTACTGGTTTTCTTCAAGGATCCATTACCCAGTCTACGTGCATGTGAAATAAATGTACTGGATTCTAAACTTAAGAAATAATTTAAGAATAAAAACCTCCAATGACAAAGGTATTTTGCTAGGGACTAACCCATTCAGCTCAAGAAAATAAGAGAGTTTTTTTTTTCTTTTTAATATATATATGTATGCAAATATTTATAAATGCTATAAACATTATCAGGTTATACCCCCCCATGCCTAAAACTGACAATGTCCTCATTGGAAAAATGCAGACATAGAAGAATATCACCTGATGGGGAGAGTGGGAGGAGCTGAGGCTCCTCAAGCTGAAGTGCGTCCAAAACCTGGCCATCTGAAAGAGTAATATAAGGTTTAAGTCGTTGACCATTTACCTTAAAGCTCTCACCTGAAATAGGGTTCCGAATTTCTATAGCTCCATGAGGGAAAGTATTGATAACAATGTATGGCCCATCCTAGTGGGACTTAAGCCTTCTGGGAAATAATTTGAGTCTCGAATTATAAAGCCAGACCCACTGGTTGGGCTCAAAAGTCTTTCTAATGATATGCTTATCATGGAAGACTTTTGTACGTTGCTTGTAAGCTTGAGAAGTTTCATAGGCTTCATTACGAGGCTCCTCAAGCTCACTTAATTCTAACATACGTGCCTTTCCCACTTTATCCAGATTCAAGTTAACATTTTTAATAGCCTAATAAGCTTTATGTTGGATTTCAACGGGAAGGTGGCATGCTTTTCCGTAGACAAGAAGGAAAGGAGACATGCCCAAGAGAGTCTTATACGCAGTTCTGTAGGCCCAAAGAGCATCATTTAGTTTTTTAGACCAATCCTTCCGATCAGGCCTGACAATTTTTTCTAAAATTTGCTTAATCTCCCTATTAGACACTTCAACTTGTCCACTCGTTTGGGAATGATAAGGTGTGGCTATCATGTGGTTGACTCCCAAATTTTGTAGTAGTATTGTGAAGTGTACATTCTTGAAGTGAGGTCCTCCATCACTTATGATCGTCCTTGGGCACCCATACCGAGAAATGATATTAGCCTTAGCAAAGCCTAAGACCACGGAATGGTCATTGGTTTGCGTGGGTATGGCTTCTATCCATTTCGATACATAGTCTATAGCCACAAGGTTGTATTCATATCCGAAGGACACAAGAAAGGGACCCATGAAGTCAATGCCCCAAATATCAAAGATCTCAATAGGGAGGATAGGTTGTTGGGGCATCTCATCCCTTTTTCCAATGGTTCCCATCTGCTAGCAACGTAGACATGTGCCCACATACGTATGTGCATCTCGGAATAATGTGAGCCACCAAAAGCAAGACTAAAGAACCTTATGGGTAGTCTTCTTCCCACTAAAATGTCCCCCTCAATGGAGGTCATGGTAGAAACTTAGAACACTTCTTTATTCTTCATCAGAGCCGCAACGACGAAAAAGCTGGTCAGGGCCTACTCTAAAAGGCTTAGGTTCCTCCCAGTGATAAAATTTTGCATTAACAAGAAACCTGTCTCGCTTCTACTTGTCCCAAGTACTGGGGGTAATGCCCGTGACCAGATAGTTAACTATGTCAGCGAACCAAGGAGTTTTAGCTTCCACAGCCCTCAGAGACTCATCAGGGAAAGTCTCTTGAATACCGCCAGCAGGGTTTGATGCCTCAATAGGGATCCTAGACAGATGATCTGCTACCACATTCTCAACTCCTTTCTTGTCTTTAATTTCCAGGTCAAATTCCTGGAGTAGCAGAATCCAACGAATTAGGCGAGGTTTGGTGTCCTTTTTAGCAAGAAGATGCTTGAGGGCAGAATGATTAGTGAACACCACAACCTTGGATCCCAAAAGATAAGATCGAAACTTTTCCAAAGCAAATACTACAGCAAGTAGTTCCTTTTCAGTAACTGTGTAGTTTTGCTGAGGATCCGTAAGGGTCTTGTTGGCATAATGCAGCACATGAGGTTTGCCATCAACCCTTTGGCCTAAGACCACTCCCACTGCAAAATCAAAAGCATCGCACATAAGCTCAAATGGGAAGGTCCAATCTGGTGCTTGGAGAATCGACGCGATAATAAGGGCTTTCTTCAAGACTTGGAAAGCCTCGCCACATCTATCATCAAAATCGAAGGAGGTATCCTTCGCTAACAGGTCGTAGAGTGGCTTAGAGATTTTACTGAAATCTCTAATGAAGCACCTATAAAATCCAGCATGGCCAAGGAAAGATCTAACCTAACAAACATTAGCGGGCAATGGAAGCTTAGAGATGGAATCAATTTTTGCGGTGTCCACCTCTAATCCTCTCTTGAAAATTATATTCCCTAACACAATGGCCTGCTGGACCATAAAGTGGCTTTTCTCCCAGCTAAGCACCAGCTTTGCCTCTTCGCAATGGGTTAAGACCTTATCAACGTGCAAAAGGCATAGGTCAAACGACGAAACATAAATGGAGAAGTCATCCATGAAAATTTCAACGAACTCGTATATCATATCAGAAAAGATAGCCATCATACAATGTTGGAAAGTGGCAGGAGCATTACATAACCCGAATGGCATTCGATGGAATGCAAATGTGCCATACGAACTCGTGAAGGTGGTATGCTCCTGATCGTTAGGAAAAACGACTATCTGATTATACCCAGAGTACCCATCAAGAAAATAGAAGTACTTGTTCCCCGCCAATCGTTCCAAAATTTAATCGATAAATGGTAAGGGGAAATGGTCTTTCTGGGTAGCTGTGTTTAAATGGCGGTAATCAATTCAAACCCTCCAACCAGTTGAGGGTCTAGTGGTCACTAGCTCTCCTTGGTCATTCTCCTCCACAGTGATTCCTGCTTTTTTGGGAACTACATGAATAGGATAGACCCATTTACTATCTAAAATGGGATAGATAACACCTGCATCCAGCCATTTCATAATCTCCTTTTTAACAACCTCCCGCATATTTGGATTGAGCCTTCTTTGCATGTCTCAGAAAGGCTTCACGGACTCGTCCGTGTATATATGATGCATGCAAAGAGAGGGATCAACACCCTTAATATCAGCAATTGACTAGGAAATTGCTTCCTTGTGCCTTTGTAAACACTCAAGTAGATCTCCCTCTTGCAATTTAGATAATGCAGACGAGAGAATAACAGGGAGCGTGTTATTAGGTCCAAGGAAAGCATATTTCAATGTGCTCGGGAGTGGTTTCAACTGCAACTCAGGAGCCTTTTGGATTGAGGGTTTTAGTTGAGATGTCCCCACCTCAAGTAGTGGATCTACCTTCACAGTCTAGGGTGGGGATAGAGACTCAGTGTGTATCCCCAGCAACTCTTCTAATTCGGGCATTTCCCTTTCAATTTCTTTAATAATCAAGGGATGGTCCTTAGATATGACCTTCTGAAGGGGATCTCTACATAAGAGTGCTGGAGTAGTCTCTTCAATTATTTCATCAACGACCTCCATCTGAGAACAATCTTCAAATCTGGATTGCTTGTAAGTATCAAAAACATTCAACTAGATCTTGTTCCCAAAGCCCATTTTAAGTGCCCCAGATCTACAATTTATAGAGGCATTGGCTGTGGCCAAGAAGGGGCGTCTTAGAATAATGGATGGCTTTGTGGGCTTATTTGATGGGTCAGTATCAAGCACCAGAAAGTCAGCAGGGAAGAAGAAATCCTCCACTCTCACAAGGACATCTTCCAACAATCCCCATGGTGTCTTAAGTGATCTGTCTGCAACCTAGAGGATTACTGGACTAGGCTTTAGCTTGCCACCTCCCAAAAGATTGTAGACAGAGCTCGGTAGAATGTTCACCCCCGCACCCAGATCAAGCAGAGCCTTGTCAATGTGTTGGTTACCTATAACCACTGAAATATACGGGGCCCCTAGGTCTTTCATTTTTGGGGGGTGTTCCATGCTAGAGAACCGAGCTAACATGGTCAGGCAGGATGACCTTGGTCTAGACCTGTTTCCTAGATCGGCGCTTCTGGGTGCACAGGTCCTTCAAAAACTTGGCATAGGATGGGATCTGTTTAATTGCTTCCAACAGAGGCAGGTTAATCTAGACTTGCCTAAAAGTATCCATAATCTCTTCCGTCCTATCCTTGGCTCCAGACGAGCCAACAGAAGATTCCCCAGGAGCAGATAGGTGCTCTGGATAGGGCACCCTCGGCTTCTGGGTAGAGGGATCATCATGGCGGGAAAGGGGTGGTGGAAGGATGACATCCTCATTCGGGGTGATTTTGTGTGAGGGAGAGCAGTGTGGCTCTTCCTCAGTGGAGATGGAAGTTGGGTTAGGTGTGGAAGGGGAATTCTGAGACATAACCGTAGGAGTGTTATCAGGCTTGTCAATCTTTTTTCCACTCCTCAACAAGGTCACTGCTTGGGCATGCTCCCTGCATACAACCCCCTTGCCCTTAGGGTTCTCAGAAGAGCTAGGCAGCTTCCCCAGATCACGTTGCCTAACTGCCTTAGTAAGATGACCAATTTAGGATTGCATATCAATAATCATCTTATTCTGAGATTGGATGACCATATTCTGATGCTCTTGCATTGTTTTCATCATGGCCTTCAGTTCATCCATCTCAGAGGGCTTATTCTGAGGAGGGCTTTCATAAGATGGTTGGTATATGGGTTGGGCAGGTAAGGGTCTTGTATTCCCTGAGTTAGAAGCATCACCTTGCTTCCAAGAGAAGTTTGGATGGTTCCGCCACCCTGCATTATAGGTATTGGAATAAGGGTTATTGCGAGGGGGCAAAAACCTTGGGCCGTGTTCAAGTCGGCCTGAATCAACTCAGGGAATTGATTTGCCTAATGGCACTCTGCAGTGGAGTGCATTGTGCTTTGGAAAATGGAGCATTCTCTTAAAGCCTGAAAGATAGAGGCTGCTTACGGGTTCATGCCGAGGTTTGCTAAAAGCCTATCAAAGTTTTTATTCAATAGTTAAATCTGATAAGCCAAATCCTGAGAAGCCCCGACTTCATGGGCCTCTATCTTCCTCTACAAGATTGATGGTTTTCTTTCTTGATAGGCAGAGGATAGATGTATGGAGTTGTCGCTTAATGTTTCAAACAGTGCCCAGGCTTCATCCTCAGTTCTGGTCATGAAGGTTCCTGCACAGCCTGCATCGATGGTTTGCCTATGCCTTTCAGATAATCCGTTATAGAACCTTTCGACCAACTGCCATCTTGGCACCTGATGGTGGGGGCATAACCTAAGAAGGTCATTAAAGTGCTCCCAAGTCTCACGAAATTGCTCCCCTTCCTGTTGAGTAAAACCCATAATCTCTCTTCTGTAATGGTTAGTTTTACTCATAGGAAAATACTTTTTCAAAAATTCTCCCTTAAGGGTGGCCCAATCATTTACCTTTGCATCGAGGGTATGATACCAGTGCTTGGCATTATCCTTTAGGGAGAAAGGAAATAGAGTCCTCATCAGGGCTTCATCAGTAAAGCCCTGGAGCTTCACCGTGGAACAGACCTCGGTGAATTCCTCCAAATGCCGGTAGGGGTCCTCCCTAATAGTACAATAAAAGGAGGGCAATAAAGATATGGTACTACTCTTGGTCTCATACGGATTATCCCCTGCTGGTTGTCTTAGTGCATGTGCAGGTTGGTTGGTTGGAATAAAATAGTCCCTTAGGGTCCTTTGTTGATTTGCTCCTTGATCAGCCATTCATTCTCTTTTCTCTCCTAGGTGAGCTCTCCTAAGAATTCTCTCGAGCTCAGGATCAAACACTAGACTACCCTCAAGAGAGTGTCTACCAAGCATACAATATCAAACGCAATTCAGGTTCATATTAAGTAAGTGAAACCTCCACCCCAAAGATAAGTCAAAAGGTCAAGGCTTATCCCTCTGTTCCCATGTAAGTGGTATAAGAGGGGTGTTGACTTGAAATCTTAACCTTCTTTGTTGCGGAGGTCGAATTACTTGATATAAATAGCCAAACAAGTTTTTCACTGCAATTACGTACCTTAATTCAACCTTCGAGTGCCCTAGGACCTATACTTTGCTTGGATGATACTCCCAAGTGATCAAGTGAGAAGTTACTCCAAGGACGAACAAAGGGATGCAAGTAGGGGGAACCTTTCCTTTGAGGTGATGCGTATGCGGTGCCCCTTAACTACCCTTTTGTTCCTTTAAGGGGTTTCCCCCTCCGTGAAGTATCAAAACACTTAGTCAAAAGATAGTATAACCACCACCACAAAGCATAATAGGAGGGTTTGCACCGATAAAGAGATCGGCGCCTATTGCCTTAAGGGATCGAGCCTTAGTGCGGTGCCTAATGTGCGTGCTTAGTGTCAGAAGTGTGCAACACACCACAAATCTTTGTAATTTCTTTTGAAATCGCAGACAAGTCCCTCAGAATCAGATCAAATGTGAATTGATTTTAGGGTTGAATCTAATTATCAGTCCCACTTTTAGTTATGCGACCACTAAATTAGTAAATTCAAACAACTTGGTGGTCTTGAATTTTAATTTGAATGCAAATGCATGAACAAGAGTTGGATGCAGAAGTTAGAAAGGTGTACCTGTCTCCAGCAATCTTCGTGCTAATATGCTTGCAATGTAATAATAAGATCTAATGTGTTACTCAATCACCCCTAAATGCATACACCTAAGGGCATGCAACTTCTAAATAGGCAGCTCGATATTTTCTTCTGTTGGTTTAAAAGGCAAGCAAGCAAGCAGAAATAGAATCACACATGAAAAAAAAATGTAAACCCTAGTAGCTAAAGAATGTGGGGACAGACCTCCAAAAATTCTACCCCAATTACTACAAGGACGAAAAGACAGAAGTAAATTTTGTGATGATGAAGAATCCCTTGTGAAATCGAGATCCAGGTCTCCTACGTCTTTTCCTCGTGTGGCTTAGCTCGTGATTAATGTCGCCGCTCTGTTACGCCTCGTTGCCTCGTCAGATTCCTCACACAATAACAAAAAATGATCAAATAATTACGCAACTCAAAATATTCAAAAATAATAACGTGAATCTATTGCGTCTATTGCCTCCTCGGCAACGGTGCCATTTTGATGGAGAGAGTTTCACTTATTTATAATAGCAAAAGAAGGATATGTCGTTGTAATTAATGTGGTGGAAATCTCTCAATCAAAGATTAACATATATATGAATTTTAAACCACGAAAAGGATGTCGTATCCACAGAGAGGAACAAATTAATAAGTTCATAAAGTATTTTCTTCCTTTGTACTTATTCAATCACGTGTGCAATCCATGTTCAAATCTGATGTGAAACAAGGTGAAAAGAAGGAACACGGAATTATTTAGAAATGCAGGGATATGGATGTAATTTTCCTTTCATGAAATAACTTGTAATGGCATGTAACATAGTTGCATTTCAAAACATGGGGCTTTCTCTTTTAGTTCATGTGAGTGTATGGATGAGATCTTATGCATTTATCACATCACCATTTAAAAGTTAAGTGCATGAAAGAAATACTAAAACATGTAAGGGCATACATGCAATTTCACTCAAATATAATAATCAATTAAATATTGAAATAGGGTTTTTGCCAATGGCACAAATGGTAATTTTTAATTTCACCAAAAATAGAGGAAAATTCCTCCCTCGTCCTTGCGCGTATGAAGAGGCTTGGCTAGCTGCGAGGATCTTGGGGAAGGTGCGTTAGAGTGAAGGCTTCACATTGGTGATCTCGATGTGGGCCGAGGTGGCCAGAGGCAGAGGATGGCCGGTGGTGGAGCTTGCTGTAGGGGCTGTCGCTGCTGCTGCTGTCGCGTGCGCACACGGGTGGTGTAGTCTGCTGAGCAGGCACAGGTGCTGGTGCTGCTGAAGGTTGGCTCGCAAGGGCGCTGGAGGGGCGCGATGAGAGCGCTGGCGCAGGCATAGTGAGAGCGTAGGTCTAGTGCAGGTGCGGTGAGAGCGCAGGTCTAGTGCAGCGATGGCACTGGTGCGGGCGTGGGTGCACGCCTGTAGAGGGAGCAAGTATAAGCCTGCAGGCGATGGAGGGTGGCGGGCAAGGGCGCTGAGCACCTGCAGGCGCTTGGTAGTAGCGGTGATGGCACTGGAGGGGGCACGCCTGTGGGGTTGCACCTACAGGTGTGTGGTGCAGGGTGTGCTTGTAGTGGAGAGGGCTGCGCCTGCAGAGGACGTGAGTGCGAGCGGTGGATGGCATGGCACTGTGGCGTGGCGAGGGCAGGATGGGGTGGGGTGCCTACAAGCTGGAAGGGCACGGTGGATGCAACACCTGCGGGCGAGTGTTGGCCTGCGAGCGGGCTTGCAGTGCGCGATACAAGGTGTGGGGGGCGGTGATGGTGCACAGTGCAAGCAGTCTTCCCACAGTGCATGCTCCCTTCACAGTTGGGTCCTCCCAATCCCCTCTGCCTCTCCTCTATATCTCCTCTCTCCGCCTCCCAAGGGATTTTCAAAATCCCTTGCTAAATATGGCCAGCACCATTTTCATTTGTTGAGGGAGATTTTGAGGTCGGCCGGAAGATGAGGGTGGTGTTGAGGTGTCGGTTTGTTGGGGGAAATTTATCCCCCCTCCTTGTTCTTTTCCACCATCATTTCTGCAACCACAAAATATAAAATAATTACATACTAAGTTAAAAAATGCGATAAAATAGATAAAAGCTCAAGTAATGATGCATGCACTTATTTAGTGACCGAATGTGATTATTAACAAACATACCATGTTAGAATTGAAATACTAAGGCGTAACAATAGTCCATTAAAATGGACTCATCAGTGCCACTTGTTGGTAGGCTAGGTTTCAAATGGTATCAATGTATCTCCTTTATGATAACCCAAGAATACCCCGAGAACGATCTCATTATATTTGGATTCCTAATACAAAGGATGCTTTACCAAGATCCTTCATTTCAAAATTACTTGACAGAAATGTCTTGGTTTCCTGAAGCAAACCATTATCATTACAAGAAAGGAGAATGTCATCCATATATAATACCAGGAAGATATATGTTCCCCTACAAAATTTATGGCATACACAATCATCAATTGGATTTGTCTCAAAACCAAATGAGACAACTATTTGTAATACCATTGTCTTGAAGCTTGCTTTAATCTATAAATGGTTTTCTTCAGCTTGCAAACCGTTTGCTTTGCATCTCCTAATGCAAAGTTTTCTGGTTGCACCATGTAAATTATTTCAATAATGTCTCCTTTAAGAAACACCATCTTTACATCCATCTGATGTAGCTCTAAATCAAAATGAGCTACCAAAGCTATTATGGTTCTAAATGAATCTTTAGATGAAGCTGGTGAAAATGTCTCTTAATAATCAACACCTTCCTTTTGAGTAAA
Source organism: Thalassia testudinum (assembly GCA_037157565.1). Lineage (NCBI taxonomy): Eukaryota > Viridiplantae > Streptophyta > Magnoliopsida > Alismatales > Hydrocharitaceae > Thalassia > Thalassia testudinum. The sequence continues at coordinate 99,830,400 of JAZHRO010000056.1, read as the reverse complement.
TCCTTTGGGAATTAGACAAGCCTGATATTTGTCTACATTGTCTTGTGAGTCCCGTTTGGTTTTAAATATCAATTTACAACCAATGGACTTCACACCTTCAGGGAATGGGACAATATCCCAAACCTCATTGTCACTCATGGATTTCATCTCTTCATGTATAACATTGATCCAATCCTGAGAGTGGGAACTCCTCATGGCATGAGTGATCAAAATGGGATCCGTATCCATTTAGTTTGCCTCTAGTTCCTAGAGAAAGACAACATAATCACTTGATATTGTGTTTCTCCTTTCTCTACTAAATCTTCTAATGGGTGTAGGATCTGGAATGTTTTAAGGTTGTTTGATTTGATTTATAGAAAGATTATCCACATTACTTTCTTCCTCTGATGTTGTTGGAACAACATTTGGAATAAGAACTTAACCCTATTCGATGGTTTCCTTATGAACAGAGTCAGGTTCTTCAAAAGTAATGTGGCGACTATCACCCCACAAACCAACATCCTCAAAAAAATAGGCATTTCAAGTCTCAAAGATTGAGCAAGTCATTGAGTCATAAAACTAATAACTCTTCGACCTCTCAAAGTACCCTACAAAATAACAAGTAACCGTTTTAGAGTCCAGTTTCCTTTCGGTAGGCCTATAGGGCCTAGCCTCAGTTGGACATCCCCAAATATGAAAATGTTTCAAACTAGGTATCTTAATAGTCCACATTTCATAAGGGATTTTAGGTATTGCTTTAGATGGCATTCTATTGAGAACATATACAGTTGTTTTTAATGCTTCTCCCCATAGAGACTCAAGTAAAGAAGTATGACTAATCATAGTTCATACCATATCATTAAGAGTCTTGTTTGGCGCTCAGCAACACTGATGTAAACACGTTTATATCACATAAACTGTCTATTTATGTGTATTCTTAGGCGTAGAGTTGCATCATACATTATAAATATTGCATAACATGCATCATCTTGCATTTAGGTTAGATTGTATAAAGTTTAAGTTAATTTTCTCTTTTTGTGGTCAAGGCCTCGAATTGAAGATCCAACCGTACCGATTTGATCAGGGCGACGATCAGAGTTCAATGACTCCAAGATTGCCCCGATCAGACTTCCGTAATATTAGATGCAATCCGAGAAGGATTAGAGGTCAAGGGGCCAAGATGGTGTAAATCTGTACATCAGATGACAAATCCGACCACACAGATGGGTTCGAATCGACGATCGTAGCCTAACGGTGCTAAAATCAGTCCAATTCGACATCTGTGGAACCATCTACAAGACATAGAAGAAGGATGGCCAAGATGGCACCACGTGGCACCATCCCAGCTGCCCAACTGGCCGAAGGAACCGTCACTGCCTTCTCTCTCTCAACGCCACGAACGATCTCAACCGTTGGATCAAGATCCAATGGATGAGAGAGCTCGCGCCTAAATGCGTAAACTCGCCTCAAACATGTGCATAGCACGTTGGGCGAATGCGCGTTCGCAACGCGGAGGTCACGAGTTCGAGACCTCGCGTGCTCAAAATCAGAGCAAGAAGTGGGTGCGGTTAAATTGAGCCATGCGATGCATGATGGACGGCAATGGAGCGGCCACGTGGCGCGCCCAGAGGCAAGGAGCACTGCACATGCGATCAGAAGTGCATGCAAACGCGTAATCGCACGCAGGAGGCACTATCAAGGTGCGAGCGAGATGGATTCCAAGCCGTCCAATCTCGCAATCAGACGACTGATATGAAAAGAACGTGGATATGCGTTGAGGCAGCCGAAGTTGAGGAGGTAGGCATGCGCATGGATCTTCAGCCACATTCAGGCCTTTGGTGACAGATAAATCCATCACTAATGACCCTGAAATTAATTTTTTTAAGTGTTATGACCTATTTGCCCCCTCCAATCTACACCTATATATAGCCCTACGACCCCCACACTTTCTTCATCCCTTCCTTTCTTCTCTCACCCCCTCTAAGGCTCTAAGAGCTTGTCCCAAACCTGGGATACTCCATTAAAGTTAAAATTAGAAATTTTCCACCTTCTTCCCCCTTCATGGAGCATCCCACGGTTGTCCTCTCACTCCATTAAGGAAGTGGATTTCGCAACGACGACGTCCTACCTTGCCCCCGGTTCTTGTCGCTCCATTCTCCTTCTTCCTGCTTCGTCTTCCATCTTCCAGGCGTCGCCCTGTCCAGCTCATCCTCTAAGCAATCGTCGAGGAGGATACTTCTCTCTCCATTCTCTTTACCGCTTTCTAGAGTAGATTTACTGCTTTCTAGTGTTGATTTCCTACTTTCTAGTTGTAATGATAAGTATAATGAACAACATTTGATGATGAAATCCATGTTTATTCTACATCTCTTTTGTCTTTATTTGTAATATTCTCTCTCTTCTATTTATTATTTATTAAATAGATAGCTAGTTTTTGACTAGCTAAGTAATTCGTGACAAACCAAACAAATGCATATTTTTAATCAAATGTCTGCCTCCCTATGTTCAACCCAAAATTCTTAGAGTTTCGGTATAAATTTATCTATTGATGGATTTCTTTGCAAATCATACTACGACGATGGGTTTTTCAAAATCCAATCCCTTTTTGCGACGATCATTCCATTCAAACATTTTGGCGCCGTTGCTGGGGAGGCGATGCTCTTTGATTTTTCGCATTTTCCCACCTTACTCATCTTTTACCTCACTTCTCTCCTTTCTTATTGTGATTGAAGGTACTCTCACGAGGCGAGCAAAAGTGGTAGATTGGAGTAAAGTGCTGTTGAAGGGTTTGTAAGTTTACCCCAACCTCCTACCCGCTAGTTTTTATTCCACCACGTAATAACACAAACAAAAATAAACCTAGATGTTCTTATAAACTCTATGATTAGTTTTTGATTGTTTGTTTGTCACCTTCACCTGCCTCAACCTCCACATATAAAAGAAAAATTAAAAAAAAAAAAATCTCACAGAGGTACACAACCTCTTCTGATTTTCAAACTCAACCGGTAAATCAATCTCTACAACTAGTACACACACCGAAATACATAATCGAGTAGAAATCAGATTAAGTAACCACTTGTGCTTAACTAAGTGGTGCATTAGGCCCATTGTTTGAGTTGTTTGGGCCGCACCACTTCAATTAAAATCAACTCATCAAATAGCTGCCAAATATGTTCAACTTCTAGGGATTTACCAGGCACTCCACATTCTTTTAAGCTTTAAAGGAAAACATCTTCACTTGTGCTTTCAAAACTTGGTGTGCCAACTGAACTTGATTGAAAACACCTAAAGATGAATCCTAAAAGATGCTAAGCAAGATTTAAACCCTAAATTCATCACATCCAAAGATAATCTTGCTTGAAAATAATTAGTTGTGCACGCACACACATATCAATCAATCATTAAGGGCACAACCCAGATAAAGGACCCATCACATTCCAAAGCACATTTAAACCTAACCCTAATTAAAATAGAGTAGACGTTGGCCTTAAGGATTGGACTCTCTCTTTGGAGCCCAGACTGAGATTATTTTCGATTAGTCTATTTCTGTCGTTCAATCTGTTGTCTAGATAGGGGAGCAGAATCAAATGATCGCGGCTAGGGGGTACACTAGGAACCAGAGGCACAAGCCAAAGGAAGATCCTTCTCCCTAATCCCTCCCTCTAACTGGTTGGATTGACCGGAAAGAAGTAGATCAAATTGTTTCTCTATCTCAGGACAGGTTTTGGAAGTTTGTAGGTCTTTAGGCTAGCCCACTTAAGGATAGGTTTGTTTGTTTGTGTTGCAGGGCACCTTTCTTCCATTTGTTCTGTCATGGATTCTTCCACATCCTATTCTCACTTCCACTCCTACCCTCCTACCACTACTTATTCCCAAAATGATTATTATTCCAACCAGAATTATTCTCATCCATCTTCTAGTTGGGATAATCTTAATTGGGAATACAGTTCCAGACCTCCATGTTCAGGGTCTAACCCTGGACACCATGATCTTGATTCTTATCCTTCTCCGAGCTACATCGATTATAGATCACCGCCCTCATTTGGACAACCTAATATAATCTACAATCAAGAAGGATATGATGATACTGTGTATAGGTCATCACCCCTGTTTGAACAACCCGAAATGACCTATTATCAGGGAGGGTATCAAGAACCTCAATTCGTTAACTCCCCTACACTGAACCCAAACCCGCCCAACCCTGAACCAAATCATTTGGTTCATGTGAACCAGGTCCAAGATAAGGTGTTGGTTAACTTAAGGAATACCATACAATCTTTAGAAGCTCAGCCAACACCTTGCCCTGAAGAATTGGAGCCCCTGATTGAAATGATTGACAATCTTAACAAGTATCTATTGGATTGGCTCCAAGATGTTAAGTATAAGGGCCCGGCTGAGTTTTTACTTGGGAGGTTGTCTAAATTGAGGATGAGATTTGTGATTGCTTTAGTTCAATCTTGGGAGGATTCCCAGGATGAACCCTTAATGGGAGAGCCGATGTCAGAATCCATTCAAGCACCTATAGGGGGGAACACGTTTTACGAGACCAGGGTCAACCAGGTTGTTCTAGAGCAATCAAGGATGATTTGATTTCTTCTCCTGAGATCCTTGAGCCAGGGAATGAGGAAATGTATACCTCCATGGAACAGAAAGTAATTGATGATTTTAAGGCATACATTAATGTGGATTTAGAATTCTTTGATTCTGAAGGTGAAGAATCATTATGCGAAATCTCACATGAGTTTACAGAACACGATTTTAGTGAGACGACTAGACCTGAGGAATTTGATAAATCATATGACAACCCGATAATTGAGGAAATTGATCTTATTGGGGCTCACATGGTAGATTCAGATCCTTCCTTTCTAAAGGATTCAATTCAAAGCTTCGATCCTCAATCACACCCCATTGAGCTTACTAAAGATTTTGATCTTGAAATCACTAAACCCAAGTCCATTATGATTTAGTCACATCATTTAGACTTGGAAAATTAAGATGGGGTGATTAATATACAAGAGGTCCCAGAATTTGAAAGCTTGAATGAGGAGGATAGGAGTTGGGAAGTATTGACATGGGAAGTCAATTTCGGAGGAAGCAAAAGACTGAGTCTAAGGATTCCAATTTGTCTAAAACTCCAACTTTCCACCAGGACCTTTATGATATCTTTAACTCAGAGGATGTCCAACCTAAGCAAACATTCATTGATTATCCTTCGGAGCTTGATCTCTCTGTTATCCAACTTTTTGGACTTGGGTTGCATCCTCACAAATCGCAGGCCCGACCCTGCTTACATGTTGATTTTAGGTTTTAGGTAATTTTTATTCAAAGCCTTAGATATACTCGACCATGGGACATGGGTCTGCACCACAATCTGGTCCACATCTGTGGACATCTTCTCCTAGCAGGTCCAAAGCTAAATTTTCTCATTCTGATTTTGACCTGCACCCGTGAATTCTTTATTTCTTCTTCTTTGTATAGTGTGCCTAGCTGAAGGCACTAATTTTAGCACGTATACAGTTTCTTTTCATCTTGGAGTGGACCTGTTATTCACACAATTCAAGTGCTTTCTACTCTACGCCACTCTGTTTCATGTCTTTTTAATATAATGACATTGCATTAGATAGGCATGGCGGGGTGGATATTCATGTCTGAATTATTTTGTCAGCTCCATAGACTTTTTTGTTTTCTTGTTATTTATTAAAAAAAAAAGAGAAAAAGTTTGAATTAGGAAAGAGAACTTCGGCTTTACAAAATTTTCAATCTTAGAGAATAAAACTGTATGATTTGAACACTAAGACCCTCCAGGTCTTCGGGCTTAATCAGCCTGGGTGTCCACTAAAATGTGGACTTGTTTCTTGAATCCTCGCCATTCTAAATTTAGATTTTAATTAGTCAAATAAGTTGGGGTGATAAGTACATGACTTATCAACCTACCCTCTGATTTGAGGGGATTTTAAGTCTAAGCATCTACACACTATTGGCATTGACTCACTTTTCAATGGTTTTAATGGAAATTGGGTAGCTAATGAACCTTCTAGGGTGGTATGGCTGGCAAGTTATCATTGGTAACAGCCCATTAGTAGGTTGTCCAGAGCCTAGTCACACGACCATTCTTTCCCTGTTGCCTTTAGGTTAATCTTAGATAAGGGAAGCCACCTACTTAAAGAAAGAAACGAGAAAAGAAAAAAAAGAAAAAAAATAGAAACAGAGAAAAGAAAAGAAAAAAAAGAAATAAGCCACACTTCACCGCTTGGCAAGTTATCATGGGTAACAACCCATTGGTAGGTTGTCCAAAACCCAGCTCAAGAAATGCAAGTATAATTCCTAAATACTTAGGAAGAAGCGAAGAAGTAGAATAAGCCAGGAAGATATACACTAGGTTTGCCCTTGTGTTGACCCCATAAAAATAAAAGTAGGGAGAAAGCTACCGGTCAAATAGATACACCTTTAGGCATAATTTCTTTTCAAGGTCACCTAGGGGCGTAGAAACCAGAAGTTCGTTATAATCGCCGATCAGTGAGTCCATCACATTTCACATAAAGATGCTTAGGGTTCTCTTCAAGTCTTGGGTGGGCTGAGTAGCCATAGAAAGCTACTCCGAAACCCTAAACTCAAAAATCCAAAAAAATTAGAAAAGAAGAAAAGAAGAAAAAGTTCCTTCTTTGAATAAGGTGGGGACTTGAGGCGGTTTGCATTTTGGCAAACACCTGGGCACTGTTATGTCTCAGTAGTTCAGGTCGAAGTTGAAATTCATAAGCATTGAAAAATAACTATTGCCTAAGAAATCTGACCTAATTCTTTTATAAATAGCATGTAGTTTTGCTAGGGACTAGCAAAAAATAGGCATGGGGGTGTGATGCAAACACATTTATATCACATAAACTGTCTATTTATGTGTGTTCTTAGGTGTAGAGTTGCATCAAACATTATAAATATTGCATAACATGCATCATCTTGCATTTAGGTTAGATGGTATAAAGTGTAGGTTAATTTTCTATTTTTATGGTCAGGTAACAAGGTGATATTCAATTGGGGCCTCGGATTGAAGATCCAGCCGTACAGATTTGATTAGGGTGATGATCGGAGTTCAACGACTCCAAGAGTGCCCCGATCGGACTTGCGTAATATCAGATGTAGTCTAAGAAAGATTGGAGGTCAAGGGGTAGGATGGTGTAAATCTATACATCAGATGACAAATCCGACCGCACGGATGGGTTCGAATTGACGATCGCAACCCAACAACGTGAAAATCGATCCAATCCGACATCCGTGGCACCATCTACATGACATAGAAGATGGACGACCAAGATGGCACCACATGGCGCCATCCTAGTCGCCTAATCGGCCCAAGGAACTGCTGTTTCCCTTTCTCTCCTCAACCGCATGGACGATCTCAACCGTTGGATCAAGATCCAACGGTAGAGAGAGCTCACACCTAAATGCGTAAACTCGCCTCAAACGCGTGTGTAACACGTTGTGCGAGCGCGCATTCGTGATGCAGAGGTCGCGGGTTCGAGACCCCGTGCGCTTGAAATCAGAGCGAGAAGCGTGCACGGTTAAATTGAGCCATGCGATGTGCGATAGATGGAGATGGAGTAGCCACGTGGCGCACCCAAAGGCGAGGAGTGCTGCACGCGCGATCAAACGTGCATGCAAACACGTGATCGCATGCATGAGGCACTATTAAGGTGCGAGTGAGATGGTTTCTAAGCCATCCGATCTCGTGATCGAATGCCTGATATGAAAAGAACGTGGATATGTATTGAGGCAGCCGAAGTTGAGGAGGTGGGTGTGCGCGCGGATCTTCAGCCATGTTCAGGCCTTTAGTGATAGATAAATCCGTCACTAAAGACCCTGAAATTAATTTTTTAAAGTGTTATGACCTATTTGCCCCCTCCAATCTACACCTATTTATAGCCCTACGACCCCCACACTTTCTTCATACCCTCCTCTCTTCTCTCACCCCCTCCAAAGCTCTAAGAGCTTGTTCCAAACCTGGGATGCTCCATTAGAGTTAAAATTAGAATTTTTCCACCTTCTTCCACTTTCATGGAGCATCCCACGGCTGTCCTCTCACTCCATTCAGGAAGTGGGTCTCACGACGACGACGTCCTGCCTTACCCCCGGTTCTTCCCACTTCATTCTCCTTCTTCCTGCTTTGTCCTTCGTCTTTTAGGCGTCGCCCCGTCTGGCTCATCCTCTAAGTAATTGTTAAGGTGGATACTTCTCTCTCCATTCTCTTTACCACTTTCTAGAGTAGATTTACTACTTTCTAGCATAGATTTCCTGCTTTCTATTCGTAATGATTAGTGTAATGAATAGCATTTGATGATGAAATGCATGTTTATTCTACCTCTCTTTTGTCTTTATTTGTAATATTCTCTCCCTCTTCTATTTATTATTTGTTAAATAGATAGCTAGTTTTTGGCTAGCTAATATATTTCGTGACAAATAAAACAAACTCGTATTCTTAATCAAACATCTGCTTCCTTGTGTTCAACCTGGAATTGTTAGAGTTTTGGTATAAATTTATCTGTTGATGGATTTCTTCACAAATCATACTATGATGATGGGTTTTTCAAAATCCAATCCCCTTTTGCGACAATCATTCAGTTTAAACATTTTGGCACTGTTGCCAGGGAGGCGATGCTCTTTAATTTTTTGCATTTTCTCCCCTTATCTTTTACCTCACTTCTCTCCTTTCTTATTGTGATTGTAGGTACTCTCACGAGGCGAGCGAAAGAGTAAGATTGGAGTAAAGTAATGTTGAAGGGTTTGTAAGTTTACCCCCACCTCCCACCCACTAGTTTTCATTCCACCATGTAATAACACAAGCAAAAATCAACCTAGGTGTTCTTATAAACTCTATGGTTAGTTTTTGATTGTTTGTCACCTCCACCCGCCTCACCCTCCACATATAAAAGATAAATGAAAAAAAAAATCTCACAGGGGTACACAACCTCTTTTGATTTTCAAACTCAACCGGTAAATCGATCTTTGGAACCAGTACATACACTCAAACACATATTCGAGTAGAAATTAGATTAAGTAACCACTTGTGTGCCTAACTAAGTGGTGCATTAGACCAATTGTTTGATTTGTTTGGGCCACACCACTTCAATTAAAATCAACTCATCAAGTAGCTGCCAAATAGGTTCAACTTCTAGGGATTTACCAGGCACTCCACATTTGATGATGAAATCCATGTTTATTCGTGACAAACAAAACAAACGTGTATTTTTAATCAAACGTCTGCTTCCCTGTGTTCGACATGAAATTCTTAGAGTTTTGGTATAAATTTATCTGTTGACGGATTTCTTCGCAAATCTTACTACGACGATGGGTTTTTCAAAATCCAATCCCTTTTTGCGATGATCATTTCATTCAAACAAACACCATTCATACTTGGTGTCCTAGGCATAGTGTACTAAGGTACTATGCCGCACTCATCTAGGAAAGAAGCAAAGGTTCTTGGATGTTGTTATCCTGATCCATCATATCTGCCATAGTACTCACCACCACGGTCAGACCTAACGGCCTTAATCATTTTTCCGAGTTGGTTTTCCATCTCAGCCTTATAGGATTTAAATGCATCCAAGGACTGTGACTTTTCGTGAATAAGGAAGAGGTATCCGTATCTAGTGTAGTCCTCTATGAATGTAATAAAGTACTGCTATCCATTCTAGGAAGCTGTAGGGAATGGACCACAATTATCTGTATGTATTAGTTCTAAGACATCTAAAGCTCTAGTGGCCCCTATACCTCTTTTATTTATTCTTTTACATCTCAAGCAATCTACACATTCACCTAAATTTGTGTAATCAAGAGAATCAAGAATTCCATTTAATATTAGCCTATCCTTTCTTTGTTTAAAGATATGGCCCAAATGCTTGTGCCATAACAAAGCATAATTCTCTGAGGTTAATTTTCGCTTTGTACCACTCAATGTTGCATGCAAAGTCTCATGACTGGAGGAAAATGTATGAGGCATATATAATTTACCATTGACATACAAAGAGCCAAAACTAACTAAATTTAAATTAAGAAACAATTGAAATTATCTATCTCCAAACAAATAAGAGTACCACATTTGTATAATAGATAAATAGAAATCAAATTTCGACTAAATGACGGTACAATGAAAGTTTCTTTCAAATCTAATTGATAGCCAATAGTCAATGATAGCCTAAAATATGCAATGGATTCTACCTCCACCTTCTCGTTGTTACCCACATAAATATGCTTTTCAGCATCACTTGGTAGTCGGCAATTTAGACAATGCTGCACAGACGTACAAATGTGAATAGTAGTTCCTAAATCTATCCACCAAATGTCTGAGGGTACAAAAGCATAATGGACTTCTAAACAAACTAAAGAAAATGATGTACCTTTCTTGTTATGCTAAGAGTGATATTTGGTACATTCCTTCTTCACGTGTCCTTCACCATTACAGAAGAAGCAAGGTACCTTAGGGTTCTTTTGACTCCCTTTGGAGGAGGATGAACTGGTAGTAACTATATGTTTAGCTTGCTTCCTTTTAGGCCTAGATATTATATGAGAATTTTCTGATTTGTCCTGTTTTAGCCTTTCTTCCTCTTGCACACTATGAGAAATGAGCTCGTTAAGAGTCCACTTCTCCCTTTTGTAGTTATAATTGACCTTAAACTACCCATATTGTGCAAGGAGGGAGATCAATACTAAATGCACGAGGAGGTCATTCAACAACTCCAACTTAAGTGCCTTTAGTTTCGAGGCCAAATGGGACATTTCCATGATCTACTCCCTTATGTTTCAAGTGCCTTTGTACTTTAGTGAGATAAGTCTGCTAAGGAGACTGGTTGCCTCAGCTTTCTCATTGTTGGCGAATCTTTTATTGATCTCATCAAGGAATTTTTTGGCATTTAATTCCTTTGAGATTGCAACCCTAAAGTTCTTTGAGATGGCATGCTTTATGTTCATCAGACAAAATTTGACCCTCCCACCTCTGAGGGTTCTTTATTTCATCAGAAGAACTCTTATTCGTAAGAGGGGAGGGAGGATTGATTGCACAGCAAAAGTACACCAGTAAATATGCCATCTTGTGTTATTCGTAGCATTGCCCATGCATCTTATGTAGCCATACTTGCATTTGTAAATATACACCTGCATGCATTTATAAAGAGGGGAAGAGAGTGAGAATAAATGGCCATCCAATTCACTTCCATTGTTAACATTTTTTCCTTGAGTGTGGCATTACAATTTCACCATTTCAAATTTTATTCCCATGCGGCTGCAGGGCATGGTGTGCACCTCTCCTCGCCGCTCCTCCTGCCAGCAGCATGGGGAGAGGCATGCTCTCCGTATTTAAAAGACCATGCATTCCCCCTTACTATGGCAGTCGGCAATCCCACCTTCATACAGATCCATCACCACCCTTTGACAACACCTCATGCATCGCTGGCCAACCTCCTTCCCTCTCCCTCTCCATACACAGTTCCTCTTCTCACAAGTTGAGAAGAGGCACACCGTGTGCAGGAGATAGCTCACAGTGGTCTCAGACCACCACTGTGAGTTCCACCACCACCCAGCTCTGTTGTGAGCAAGTGGGTGTGGTGGTTTCTTGCTTCATTTTTTTATTTGCATTTTTCTTTCCTTTTTCATTTTGTTGCTGTTCTTCTCCTCCACCATTAATGCAGGGCTCTAAGCTCTGAAGCTCACACCCTCCGCGCACCTCCAGCACATCCAAGCAGCTCCAGCCAATCACCGCCTGCGCAAGCAGACCGCTTGGGGCTCCTTTCCATGCGCGCGGGCGCTCCACAGCGTCGATTGTGCGCTGAACCGCCTCCAGCTGGTCACCAAACCACGTGCGCACTGTAACCACCGGCTCATTTCTCACTTAGATGGTTGCTACGATGCTCTCTCTCCTCACCCGTACCTGCTCCAGTCGGTCACTGCGCTCCTGCCCTCAGCGTTGTGCACTGCACTCCGCAATGCGAGCACTTCATCCTATGTGCAGCCACACTGCACTACGCTCACCCACGTGCACGCGTTCGCCTTTGCCTCTGCGCCCGCACACCTGCGCACCTCCAGATGATACCCCCGCTCCACAGATGTCTTAAACGGCTGCCTCCATCCCCTCCAGCCTACACACACACACCCTGATACACACACGCTCATACACTCACACCTACACGCATACATATACATATATATATACTCACACACCCTCACCCTTAAATATTTATACATAAGTAATTAAATATATATATATATTCCTTTGCATATATATATATATACACACACATCTATATAGCTATAGCTACTTATATAGATATATACATATATACTTATATATCCACACACCCGCATTCTCCCTTACACACCTCACATACACTACCCACTACCCATGCACTCACCTCTCCACCGCGCATCGTATTGTGGGAATATTCTCACCAGTTGCTAATATTCCTTGATACCCGTGCAAAGCAAGCACGTCCACCCACACTCACACACATCTGCTCCACACTCCACGTGGCACTTAGTCTTGTTGGTTGCGTCTTGCTACACATGGACCAACTTGACAACGTGCTACATCCCATTCACATTTCCATCTTCACCCCTATCTATATAACACCTATATAATTATACATATTCTACATCTACTATATATACATATATGGATATACTAAGCTAAGTATTTCTTTCATTACATTCTATTTTGCTTTCAATTTGTCTTTTCTTTCTGCTACTAAAAGGACTAAAGTAAGTATAAAATAGAAAAGATAAATCTTGATTTGTAGGCACACGGTCTCGCGTGTGGTGAGACAGGATTCAGTGTATTTTGGTGTATAGCCAAGGACCTATTTGAGGGTGTGCCTCAAGAACAAGTTTATCGGAAAAAAACCTAAAAATCAAGAAAATCAAAACATAATAAATGCAAGGAATAGATACATTTTAGGAAAGGCGTAGAAACTTCGCAAATCTCCTAATCCTCGCCTCCCTGAGACCAACCCTGGGCCAAAAAGTGATGAAGATAAAATCCAGCAGGCCAGGTTAAAAATTTTGTGAAACTGGTGTAGACTCGATTTATGTTAACTCACTATACTCATTTTGACATTAATATCACCATATTAATAAAGCCTATTCGATTACACATCAAGGATCAATCCTAAGTGCAAGGTCCAAATCCATACATCCAAGAACTATAAGGACACTTTCTTTCCAGAACTTAAAATTAGATCCATTTAATTATGGAATTGAGTTTAAGTTGGCAGTTATGGTAGATGCAGAGGAGTTAACTGAAAAACAAAGGAATAAATAAAATACATGAATAGAATAAAATGAGTAATACAACATTAATACTTAGTCTTTAGACAATAAATATTAATATTGTAAAGGGTAGTCTTAAGAAAAGATAAATAACTATTGAAAACAATCATGTAAGTCATTAAGCCATCTTTGGATTAACTTAACTACTCACATGAAACCTAATAATTCAATATTAAAAATTTATCACAAATATATGTGTGTGTATTCAGTAAAGAGGCGATTTTCCTTTTGGGCCAATCATCCACACATGAATACAAATATATAGTCGTTTTAATGTTTTAAATAAACTAGCACAAGAAGCAAACTACTTTGGATAGAATTACTAAATGTGCTAGAATACTTCATACATTAAAATCAACCACCAATGTTTGTACCAGAAGATTCATGACCATAATATTTTATCCTAAAAGAAAACACACCTGTACTGGTACTAAGGATGGGTGCCGATACCAACAAGATGGACCAGGTATTGGTACCAGAGTTAGCAACAGTGCTGGATTTTGTATGTATTGATACAGAAGATTAGTATTAGTACTGGTTGGGTAGCCTGAGTATCGGTACCTTATGAGTACCAGCCTTTCCTGATTTCCTCATGTACCAGTACCTATAGGGAGTACTGATATACACAGGGTATGGGCTTCGAGAAACCATACCTTATGTGTACCAATACCCAAATGATATGTATCGGTACTGATCTTATGTACCAGTACTACATTGGTTCTAAGTACGTTCCAAGAATCTGATCTATATCCCACATGTACCAGTACTAACGTTTAGTACTGGTACCTGAACGATGCAGAAAGTGTTCCAGAATCGCCTAAGTATTATCCGTACTCTACAAGTACTTGTACTCATGATGAGTATTGATGAGAACCTCATCATGAGCCCTACTAGCTCATTTTGACCTGAGAAAGTAAACAAAAGCTCCTACATAACCTAAAGGAAGGCCTAATTCAAGAGATTACTGTTCTGGGAAGGAAACATGAACTAAAGGGTAAAACTGTAATTTTACCATTACAGTACATCAATGGGATTTCTCAGGAGCTAAACATAGGTCAATTGGGCTTAATAAGAGGAAAAGTGGGATGATTTAGTCAGAAAAGGGTTATTGTGAGATTTAAAAATTAAATGACATTCTGTAACCCTAAAATAAACCTACTTAATTCAACAAGGTTCTGGTCAGGATAAAAATCAACTAAACCCTCTAAAATTTATGGAAAAATATCCCCTAGGGTTTAGAACCTTCAATTTGGCCTTTGGAACCTATTTTGACCTAGATTGGGGTCCTAGCTTAATATTTAGCCTAATTTGGGTTTTTGTGCAAAATATCTAGTCAAACGTGGTCAAACCTAAAATCCAACTTCACCATTGGATTCCTTAGGTCCAAATTAGGTTTTTACCAAAATTTGGACCTAATGGAAGGTCATCTTGACCTACTTTGCAAAATAGTCCACCCAATTACATTCTGGCCCCTAACTTTTGAAAACCCTTGTGCAGAGCCCCCTAAATTCCTCACCACCCTTACATTCTGGTCCCTCCGCCATTATAGTGGAGGAATCCTACTCCGGCGAGGATTTGAGGATGATATCTCCTCAAATCCTCAGAGATCTCCCAGATTTGGAAGGGAGATTCTCTGAGGATTTCTCCATCTTCTGAACGAGATCTCCAGATCAGATTTACACCCAGTCTCTCGTGCGAACACTCAAGAGATTTGGGTGTCTTACGCACCTTCCTTCTCCGGTGAGGCCTTTGCGCTGGAAGGCTTGCCTTCCAAGCACAAAGGGTTCGGCCAGCGGCTATAAAAGGACCTCTGGTCCTTTACGCATCTTCCAAGCTTGATTTGGCCGTAGATACCCTCTCAATTTCCTCCTTCCTCATCTCCAGTCAAACGCCCGCAAGCTCCGGCGATCTCTCCTCCCTCCTCTCGTCGTTCTACCACCATACCAGTGGCAGAGTTAGCTTCGTCTCATTCCTTCGCGTTGCGCCGCACCATCGCATGCCTCTCCAACCTTCTCCTCGTCGCCGTCATCTCCACCTCAGGGCTTTCTTCCCCAATGACGGTGCCAAAATGTTGACGAGGAGAGATCATGTTTTTAGAAGATGTTCATTGCAGTATAAATGAAATCACTGCGAAAACAAATAAGAATTTATAACTTGAAACCAAGGTATCCGAGGTCAAACACAGGGAGTAATTGGGTATTTAAAAACTTAAGAGCACAACTCTCAATTTAATAAAAAGCAATAACCAATCCAATCAAAATTGAGAAATAATGTCAATGTAGAAATAAGCTAAAAAATTAGACGTCTGATGAAAAATCAGTCGTCTTAAAAGTTTTTGCTACAGTGCTTGATTTGTCCTTCTCTTTCTGATTTTTGCCTTCTCTTTCTCTCTTCTTTCTCTTTCTCTGCCACTATGCTTCTTCTACCTTCAGTCTTCTTTCTTCTTTTCTTCATTGTCTTTCCTTATCTTCTTCTTCTTCTGTCTCTGCTTTGGCCGCTCCTGCTTCTTTCTTTCTTCAGCCCTTGCCTTCTTTGGCTTCTTCTTTCTTCTTCTATGGCTAAGTCCCTCCTTAGCTTTGCCTTCAAGTCCTGCCTTCAGTAGCTGCCTTCCTCTTCTGCACTTGATCTTCTTCTTCAGCTGCTCCTCTTCTTCCTTCTTAGCTTTCTACTCTTTGATGCCTGACTCAAATTATTCCCAGGAAAGCTACGATCTAAGTGGATCGGACCCTACCTAGTCCGACGAATCTTTGGAAATGGAGCCGTTGAGATCAGTCCACTCAGCCACGAATTTGAACCCTTCATTGTGAATGGTCAGAGACTCAAACCATTCATTAACATGACCAATATAGATTTGGCTGAGTCATCATTTATCCTCCATTCTCCCTGAGCTCATTGTGCCCAGCCGATGGCGTAAAACTCAGCACTTAATGGGAGGCAACCCGTCATTCTCTAAAAATCCCAAAACCTTTCCTAACATTTCTATGCTGAATTCATATTGCACTTTAGGGTTCATCCATTAGCACAACCGACTCCACCTTAGGTACCTGTACCCAAGTTTAGAAATCGTTCGCAACAGTCACCTCGACCCATTCACTCACCCAACACCTGTCCTAATGAATGAACTAAGCTAAATTCGAACCCACCTAAGTTACAATGGGGACATTGCAAATCATAGGCATGGGGGGGGTATGAAAGTGCAAAATGTCATGAAAACTCATATCAAGAAAAGGTTTCAACAAAAAAAATTCACATATCACAAAAAACAAGAAAATTGAAAATTTTGGAAAAAGAATAAAAAAAATTAAGGGGGGAGAGAAAAAATTTTTTTGGGCTATACAAAATAGGAGGAGGAAAAGAGCAAAATGCCAAAAAGGAGCACAAAATGAAAAAGAAAAAAGAATAGTCATTAGTAAAAGATTAAGGGATTAACTGAAGTTCTAGACCACAACAAGAAAAAAGGGAAAAATGAGAAAAAAAAAGTGCTATGGAGACACAAGAGATTAGCAGGAACGCTAACTTTAGGCCTTTTGGGCTAGACTCTTAGGCTTAAAAATTCAAGTACCCGCTAAAATCTAGATATTCCTCAAGAGGTTAGGGAAAATGCGAAGCTTAAGGATTAGGTCTAAGGCTTAGGGAGTATTCGACCTCATTAACTGACCTTCGGTTTACGGGACTCAGTAACCTAAGCACTCCAATCGACACATAGTCTGGTTTAGTACGCATAACTATCAAAATCACGCAAAAGCATTTTAATGCTCTGAAAAAATTGCCTAGATTAGGAGCGGCCGATCAACACAAGTTGATTTAGACGAGTTTCCGACGCGGAGAGGTGGGAAATTCCCCTTAAAGATGTGTAACAGCATATCATCTCCTCGGTGCTTGTCTCTTAGGATATTTAAATATCCTACCGGGGGCATGTAAGCACTCTGCTGGTTCAGACACCATGGGCAGCATTATCACAAAATGTCGATTGCTAGGGTTTGGATTCGGCCACAGAACGCCATGGGCGGGATTATCTGGAAATCTTGAAAGCCAAGGTTCTGGGGGTTGCCATGGGCGGTACTATCACGAAGCATCGATTGCCAGGGACCTTTGAGGATTGATGATGGAGACAAGGAATCCGACACAGACTGTGTTGAGAAGCCAATCCGAAGCTAGAGATAAAAAGAAAAGAGAGAGAAAACTCTCCAAACAAATAAATCCTCTGTCTCTCTCTCTTACAAAAATGCACTGCAAATTGAACCTTGGCTAAAAATGTCTCAAGCACGAGTGCTTTAACCGTGGAGTCCAATGAACCCTAGGATATTTTTTCTGGGCCTTAAAAACCTTTGCGGAGGACTGAGGCTAAAGTGGGTCAGGTCCAGATTTTGGTTGGTACTTGAGTACCTCTAGGCCTATTATCGGCATTCTGACCTAATCACAAAAGAAAAAGAAAAAGCACTTTTCACAACTGGTAGAAGAAACTCATGGTTTAGAACAGATGTTAAAACCTCAAAATTTTGCTAAGGGACTAGCAAAAGCTAGGCATGGGGGTATGATGAGAACCTCATCATGAGTCCTAACTAACTCAATTTGACTTGAGAAAGTAAACAAAAGCTCCTACATAACCTAAAGGAAGGCGTAATTCAATAGATTACTATTTTGGGAAGGAAACATGAACTAAAGGGTAAAAATGCAATTTTACCATTGCAATACATCAATGGAATTTCTCAGGGGCAAAACATAGGTCAATTGGACTTAATAAAAGGAAAAGTGGGATGGTTCAATCAGAAAAGGGTTATTGTGAGATTTAAGAATTAAATGACATTTTATAACCCTAAAATAAACCTACTTAATTCAACAAGGTTTTGGTCAAGATAAAAATCAACTAAACCCTCTAATATTCATGGAAAAATATCCCCTAGGCTTTAGAACCTTCAATTTGGCCTTTGGAACCTATTTTGACCTAGATTGGGTCCTAACTCAGTATTTAACCTAATTTGGGTTTTTATACAAAATGTCTAGTTAAACGTGGTCAATCCTAAAATCCAACTTCACCATTGGATTCCTTAGGTCCAAATTAGGTTTTTACCAAAATTTGGACCTAATGGAAAGTCATCTTGACCTACTTTGCAAAATAGTCCACCCAATTACATTCTGGCCCCTAACTTTTGAAAACCCTTGTGCAGAGCCCCCTAACTTCCTCACCACCCTTACATTCTGGTCCCTCTGCTATTACAGTGGAGGAATCCCACTTCGGCGAGGATTTTAGGATGATATCTCCTCGAATCCTCAGAGATCTCCCAGATTTGGAAGGGAGATTCTCTGAGGATTTCTCCATCATCTAAACGAGATCTCTAGATTAGATTTACACCCAATCTCTCATGCGAATGCTCGAGATATTTGGGCGTCTTATGCACCTTCCTTCTCCAGCGAGGCCTTTGCGCTGGAAGGCTTGCCTTCCAAGCACAAAGGGTTCGGCCAGTGGCTATAAAAGGACCTTCGGTCCTTTACGCATCTTCCAAGGTTGATTTGGCCACAGATACCCTCTCAATTTCCTCCTTCCTCATCTTCAGTCAAACGCCCACAAGTTCCGACGGTCTATCCTCCCTCCTCTCGTCGCTCTGCCACCATACTAGTGGCAGAGTTAGCTTCGTCTCATTCCTCTGCGTTGCGCCACACCAGCGCATGCCTCTCCAACCTTCTCCTCATCGCCGTCATCTCCACCTTAGGGCTTTCTTCCCCGACAATGGCACATATGCGTCACTTGTCTCCTCTACTTCCCCTTCGTCCCAATACTCGCAGATAAGTTCTTCTCCTCCCACTCTTCATTTTCCCTCATTTAATTTCATAAATCGCCCCTCAACTGCCACTGTCCACCTTCATCTCCTTCATCTCCAGCCGACCACTGGTGAGGCACATCCACTGCTCCGCACCTCCACACACCTCACGACCAACCTCATCACCTTTGCCATCACCCACTGATCACTTTCCACCCATCCACTTACCGCCACACACGCCCTACACTTCCATCGAGCAAACCCACAAGCACAGTCACAGTCTGACCTAGGCATGCATGCCTTGGTCGTTCTATGCCACGCCGAACCCCACCTCACCTTCGCCATGATACGGTGAAGCTTTCCTTGTTGTTTGACAGGGCAGCAAGGCCATCTTTGTGTCGCGCAGGTCTGAGCCTCCTTCCGCCATTAACGCTGAAGCAAGCTTGCTTGCTTCAGAGCTCCAGGCTGCGCACTTCAGGCATAAGGGCTCTAGGCGACGTGTGTTGAGTGTGCCAGCGTATCCAGCCTGAGAGAAGACTTCGTGAGACTCCTAGCTGCTCCAATTAAGTGATGTTCCCTCCTGCAGGTGGGACATTTAGTCCCACCTCGTAAACTCAGGGGTGAGTGGTGACACTTATATTGATTTTGTGCTTTCTATTGGTTGCCTCAAGTAACACAAGGTGAGGTCCCTCGCCCTCACTCGCTCACTCCTCGTCCGCGACCCCTGCCCCCACAGACATGGCACCTGACCCGATTACCTAGACCTAGCACTCCTCGCGCACTACACCATGCCGATGCGCCTGGACCCGGGCACGCGAAACCTGACCCGATTACCCAGCTCTGGGAGAGAGTACGTAAGAGCAAAATAGAGAGAGAGACGCGGGGAGGGGTAGGGGTAGGTTTTGCTCCGTTGTGCTGTGTAGAAAAGAAAGAAGAATCTGAAGGTAGAAGAGGAGAAAGCTAAGAAGGAAGAAAAGGAGCAACTGAAGAAGAAGATCAAGTGCAGAAGAGGAAGGCAGCTGCTGAAGGCAAGACTTGAGGGCAAAGCTAAGGAGGGACTTAGCTGCAGAAGAAGAAAGAAGAAGAAGCCAAAGAAGGCAAGGGCTAAAGAAAGAAAGAAGCAAGAGTGGCCAAAGCAGAGACAGAAGAAGAAGAAGACTAGGAAAGACAAAGAAGGAAAGAAGAAAGAAGACTGAAGGCAGAAGAAGCGTAGCCACAAAGAAAGAGAAAGAAGAGAGAAAGAGAAGGCAAAAATCAGAAAGAGAAGGGCAAATCAAGCACTGTAACAAAAACTTTTAAGACATCTGATTTTTCATCAGACATCCAAGTTTTGAGCTTATTTCTACATTGACATTATTTCTCAATTTTGATTGGATTGGTTATTGCTTTTTATTAAATTGAGAGTTGTGCTCTTAAGTTTTTAAATACCCAATTGCTCCTTGTGTTCGACCTCGGACACCTTGGTTTTCGAGTTATAAATTCTTATTTATTTTCGCAGCGATTTCATTTATACTGCAATGAACACCTTTTAAAAACACGATCTCACCTCATCAACAAGTACCAGTACCAAATCAATATCGATTCGATTCTAGGGCGGCGATCAGGGATTGAAATATGGGGAAAAAACCCCTAAATCATGATTCCAACCGAAAACTTTCATTTCGGAGACCATGCATAGGATATAAACAACCATGAATACATAAAACAAGCATTGGTTTGCATTGATTCATCATGGATGGGATTGAATCAAACCAAAACTAGATTGAAGAATAGTCTCCCAAAACTAAATGAAAATTGTTCTTCCAAAACCCAAATCGTTAGGGCAACGATACAATGAAAATATATGCTCTGATACCACTTAATGGAATTAATAAACCGTATGAAAAATCTAATAAAAAATGAATTTTCTATAATCCCAAGATCAATCTAATCATTACATTATCAACCCAAAATGACATGGAAGAGGAGAGATGAAGTATACTTGAGTCCATCATTGCGATGATTCGATGGAGAATCACATGCTAATTCTCTGGAGTCGTGGAGTCCTTCTCTAGAGAAGGGGGCGATGGTGCTTCCAAAGGGTTCAGAGAATGAGAGCAGAAGACTGAAAGAGAGCACATCTCTTGGGTTCTGTCATGGGACCTATTTATATTTCTTTCAGTGATGGGATGTAGAAAACTGTAATTCCCACTTCGCTTGCACCCCTCTAGGGACCATAACCGTCAAAACTTAAACAACAATTCTACCCATCACAAAATTTTAATGGTTTCTATATAGGAAATTTCTATACCCTTATGAGATGTGAATGGTCTAACAACATAATTAGATCATTAAAGATCGTAACTATAATGTCAAATATGTATATATGTAACGTATAATTCCTTAATATTAATATATGATGGTTCGCATTATGATTCTAACATATTCTCCTTAGGAAAGCCTTTGGAAGTAGTGGAGAAAGGAGATGGAAGGAGATGATCTAAAGGTGGAGCCTAGGTAGTGTATTTGCAGGAATGGAGGGCTACATAAGAATGCACAAGTGTTACTCTAGGGTTGGATATCAGGAAGGTTCTCAGATTGGCCTTGTGTTGGATGGTTAGGATTTGGGTAGGTTGAATCAAAGGCTAGGTTTAGGTTGATTATCTAAGATTTAAAGGAGGCCTTAGGATGGGATTTTAAGGGTGTGGATGGAGCTAATTATGGTTGACCAAAGGGTTCTAGATAGGCCTTATGTGGTGGAGGCTTAGGATTGCTTTGATTCAAAGGTGAGGGCTTAGATGGTGGTGTAAAGGTGGCGACACTTGTTGGTAGGCTAGGTTTAAAATGGACTATTGGATGAAGTATGGAGGGTAAGTATTAGGTCTTCACTTGGCTATCCATGATGGGCTAAACATAGATGTTGGTCTAGGCTAATAGATGAAGGATGAAGGGTAGTGATAGGTAGGCTTTTATTCTAAAATTAGGTTGGTGTTTAGTAGCCCTTAGATGAAAGATGAAGGATGATGTGGAATTGCCTAAATGGGGTTTAGGACAAGGCTAGATATAGAATAGGTTGTCTTAATGTTGTGTGGAAACGATGTGGATGTGATATCTATCCCTTTGTCTTGTCCTTCTTTATCTTGTCTTTTATTTGAGCTGCATTATTCCTGCATGTCATAAACACATGAATTAATTATGATAGAAAACTCATTAAGTCAAATATGCATATATGACCTAAATGCATGAAATGGAAACATATATGCATATTAAATACACTAAGCTAGATTAGGCATTTTATATCCATTAATTACACATTTATCAACATTTGAATGGATTTAAACATGGCGATAGGAGATAAGGTTTCCTCATAGTCAACCCCTTCCTTCTGGGTATAGCCATTTGCCACAAACTGTGCTTCAAAGGTCCCTACCTTCCCATTCAGTCCTCTCTTTCTCTTTTTGATCCATTTGCACTCATTGTGTTTTACCCCATCAGGAGGATCCATGAGGATCCATACATCATTCTTATGCATGGAGTCTATCTCATATTGCATTGCTAGCCTCCAACCGTTTGTTAGTGATAAAGCACCATGATCATTGATTTCTATGATAACAAAACATGTTATGTTTAACATTGTACTTGGAGATTAATATGACAGGCTTAAGGATGGACGGAGCTTTATGAAAGCTGAAACTCAAGCTCTATAAGAGGATGGAGGAAGAAAAGCATTAAGGAGATGAAGCTAGATAATTTTGATAGTTTCATTCTTTTTATTTTGATCTTTTAGAATGTAAAAAGAGTCTTTAGCATTTACAATCTTGAAAATACCCATAGGACACATCTTCAAACCCATCTATTCAATTCTACTTCTTTAAACCCTTGAAAACCCATTCTCAAAATTTTTCTGATGACTTATTATTTTTTCAGATGTCTATATCTACTATTTCAAAGGCCTGACTTTTCTTTTAGATGTTTGATTTCCAATTTCAAATGTTTGACCATTTATTTCAAATGTCTACTTTCTTCCAAAATAACATTTCATTTGGAAATTCTTGATCTTGAACTATCTAAGATTTAAGGCATCTATGTTTTCTTTCAGATGTCTGAATATGCTATTAAACTTCATCAACCTTCATATTTTTCATGTCCTAATGTTCAAAAGAGTGATTAATCATCAGTTACTTATATTTTATTAAATGTTTTGAATTTCAAACTTCTAATTTTTCTTTTAGATGTCTACTTCAGATTTTCAAACTTCTTATTTTTCCTTCAGATGTCTAATTCATTATTTTCAAACTTTTCATTTTCAGACTTCTGATCTTTTTTAGGACATCTGATTGAGTCAAACTTTCAATGAATGCAATGTAGTCGTTCTACCTTAATTTATTTCATTCAAATTCAAATACCAACGGCTCCTAAGGCTTAAACCTGACTTCCTACTGGTATAAATACCCACCAAGGGTTTCCTTAAGCCTACACACCAAGCATAGCAACATTCTACTACAAAATTCTTCCAATTCTCCTATTATAAGCTTTCTAGTTCTATTATACTCTATTGTGCTTTATTGTTCCTAGTAAGATCTTGAGAGAATTCCACCTCCACTCTGATTCTCTGCATCTCATAGGTTTGCAAAGGGGGTATCCTAGCCTACTTTATATTCTATATTATTCAAGGCTCTTAGGATCTTTTTCTATTATATTATTTTTATGTGCCCTAGTTGTGGGTTTCCCATTTTCTCTTAGTAGAGGGGTAAAAATTCTCTTTCGGGGTTGTCTAGGAGAGGAGAATTGTATTTGAGGAACACCACTTATGTAGACACATTTATTTAGGATAAAATGCCTATTTATGCATATTCCTAAGCTTATAAATACATTCCATATTATAAATATTGCATAGTATGCATCATTTTGCATTTATAATAGTTTGTATAAATTTTAAGTTAATTCGAGTCCTTTTGTGGCCAGGAGAGAAGGAGATTTATTTTAAGGCCTTAGATTGATGATCTGATGTACGAATCTGATCAGGACTGCGATCAAAGTCCAACACCTCCAAAATCGTCTTGATCGAACTCTTGCAGCACATTGTGTAGTCTGAGGAAGATCAATGGCCAAGGGGCTAAGTGATGCAATTCAGAGCTTCAAATGAAAAATCCAACCATACAGATGGATTCAGATAGACGATCGCAACCCAATTGCACAAAAATCAATCCAATATGACATCCATGGCATCATCTACAAAGCAAAGAAGATGGACGGCCAGAATGGCTCCACATGGCTGTAAGCACCTCTATTTTGATAAAACAAAATTATGTTTTATTATGTACTAATCTTTCAGGATCACACTTGCATAAATTAAGTCAGTTATCCTCTACGTGAATCAAAGTGAAGATTATCTTTAGTCAATGTAATTCTTTTATATTTCTTGAGTCTAGAATTACTATAAGAAACCTCAGGATTAAAGGCAAACCTTTCTAAATCGTGAAATAAACATCTATTTAGTATTAATTGACCAAAATATTATAATTGATCAATTGATCGATCAAAATAAGAATATTGATCGACCAATTTAGCTTAACGGTTAAATCTAATTTTTCCATAATTGATCGACCAATTAAATATTTGATCAATTAGCAATTGATTAACCAACCAAGTTAATTGATCGACCAAAATGAAAATTGATCGACCAATTTGGTTCAAATGGTTTTTTTCAACATTCCAAGAATGCTCTGTTTTCACCTATAAATAGACTCCATACCCCTCATTTCAAAACACACTTTCAAAGAGAAATCCATATAGAAAAGAGCTCTCGTGTTTTCTCTCAAAGTGCTTTTGCGCTTCTATTTTCACGCTCTCCAAAGCACGTTGATTCGAACCTCTGCAAAAATCCAGTTTGACTTTCCTTGAGGTTCCATAGGATTATATTATTTTATTTTACTTATTGCTTTGATTATGGGTCCCAAGCTGTTGGGAGAAATACATTGTTATTGTTGTTCTTATTGTGCTTCTCTTTAGGTTAGTAAGAAAAGGGATCATTGTAAGAGGTTGTGTCACCCTCGTTCAAGTGGTATGTTAGTGGATTGACTAGCGTTGCCAAGTCGAGAAAATCCTAAGATGGGAGGCTTAGGAAGTGGTTTTCTCCCGGATTGGGTTTCAACTATAAATCAGGTGTAGTCTGTGCATGAATCTCGGATGCTTTATTTTTTGATCTGTGCATATATTTTTAAAGCAATACTATTCACCCCTCCTCTCTAGTATTTAGTTGCGATCCACAGGATGTTCTCCTACTCTCATTTGGTATCAGAGCTTGACTGTGAAGGGGATGTCACACCTCACCTCCACATGGCCGCAACAAGTTTTGTGGAGGGACAATCATATTTCCAACCACCACTATTCAATGGATTGGATTTTGATTATTAGAAAAGAAGAATGCAAATTTTTCTTGAAGCAATGGACTTTGAGATTTGGCAAATCACCAAATATATGCCAAAGAAGAAAGAAGAAAAAGAGCTAACGAAGGAAGAGAAGAAGAAAGTGACAAATAATGGCAAAGCCATGAATGCACTATTTTGTGCATTAACAAGAGAGGAATTTGACAAAGTTGCTTCATGCAAAAGTGCATATGAGATATGGAACTAACTCTCTGTCATGCACAAAGAAAGCACTGACGAAGAAGTAACATGGGATGATTCCAACCTAAGTTCGGAATCAGATGCTAAGGAACAAAGCGACAAAGATGGAGTTACTCATCTATGTCTCATGGTACCAATAGAATCAAGTGAAGAAGAGGTAAATTCTGACCTTACTTTAAATGAATTATTAGATGCATATCATGATTTATACAATTTAGCTAAAAGATTAAAGAAAGAAAATAAGGAACTTAAAGATAAGTGCACTAGTTTTGAAAATGAAAAACTTAGTTTTTTCTCTAGATTTTGAAAATAAGAAAAGAGAATTAGATGTAACTAGCATTGTGAATATAGAGTTTCATGAGAAAGTAGAAGATCTCAAGGAACAATATATTAACTTTAAAGACATACTTAATGACCTCAAATATTCTACTACAACATATGTAGAAAAGTATGAAAACATTAAAAAGAATAATTAAAAGAAGATTAGGCATGCATTTTTATATCAAAAGGCCAAGAAAAGAGAGTCTAATGGACCCTCTAACTTGAAAGGAATTAACAACCATGGACCCAAAAGAATGTGGGTACCGAGAAAATTTGTGGAAAATTGTGTTGTAGGTTATGAGAAAGATCGACATGGAAATTACAATTAGAGAGGCAACCTTCAACAGCCAACAATCATCTATTTGGCTATGAAAGATGGTGGAACCAACAATGTCAATGGATGCCAGATTTTTGGTGGAGACCCCCTTCACCTGGCTATTGCTATTAGGTATAACTCCTTATACCTTAGTAGATATGATTCCCAAAAGTCAATCTTTATTACCTGCTTAGTTATAAATAAGTTTTTAATATAAAATTGACTAAGCATTGAATTAATTAATTTGGGATAGCAACTTGATAGGGGGAGAAGAATAAAGAGAATCAAACCTTCATAAGATATCATTGTTTAAGGGGGAGAATCAAGATTAATTTCTTAGTATCATTTGGATAGCATATTTATCTATGTTGAACTGTATAACTCTTACTCAACACTTCATTTTATTTTGATATTGTCATTGTGTTAGACTATCATGAATTTTATCATCTCCGTATCATGAATTTGATAATTTTCATATTGACATCATGATTAATAGAATATTACTTGAAAAAAAAGGGAGAAAAATGTAAATTTCATTCTTAGAATTTTACTTGTTTAAGTATGATTAATAACAAGTCACTTGAGATATATCTTTTTGTTAATAACAAAAAGGGGGAGAAATATAAAATATGCGTGATGATAGGGGGAGAAATTCTAAAGTAATTATTTATTATTCTCGCATGCATAATTGTAATTTTGTTATCATCAAAAAGGAGGAGAATGTAAGTACCTTTGTTTTGATGAAATAAAATTATGTTTTATTGTGTACTAATATTTCAGGATCACACTCGCACAAATCAAGTCCATTATCCTCCGTGTGGATCAAAGTGAAGATTATTTTTAGTCAATGTAATTCTTTTATATTTCTTGAGTTTAGAATTACTGTAAGGAATCTCAGGATTAAAGGCAAACCTTTCTAAATCGAAAAATAAGCATCTAGATGGTATTGATCAACCAAAATATTATAATTGATTGATCAAATCAATTGATCGATCAAAATAAGAATATTGATCGACCAATTTAGCCTAACAGTCAAATTCGATTTCCCATAATTGATCGACCAATTAAATATCTGATCGATCAGCAATTGATAGATCAATCAAGTTAATTGATTGACCAAAATAAAAATTGATCGACCAATCAAGTTAATTGATTGACCAAAATAAAAATTTATTGACTAATTAAGTAAATTGATCGACCAATTTGGTTCGAATGATTTTTCTCAACATTCCAAGAATGCTCTATTTTCACCCTAAATAGGGCTCCACACCCCTCATTTCAAAACACACTTTCAAGGAGAAATCCATATAGAAAAGAGCTCTCATGCTTTCTCTCAAAGTGCTTCTACATTTCTATTTTCACACTCTCTAAAGCACGTCTACTCAAACCTCTACAAAAATCCAGTTTGACTTTCCTTGAGGTTCAATAGGATTATATTATTTTATTTTACTTGTTTTGATTATGGGTCCCAAGCTGTTAAGAGAAATTCGTTGTTGTTGTTGTTCTTGTTGTGCTTCTCTTCAAGTTAGTAAGAGAAGGGATCATTGTAAGAGGTTGTGCCACCCTCATTCAAGTGGTACGTTAGTGGATTGACTAGCATTGCCTAGTCAGGAAAATCCTAAGCTGGGAGGTTTAGGTAGTGGTTTTTACCTGGGAAGGGTTTCTACTATAAATCTTTGTGTATAATGTGTGATTGTTTTTTTATGCCATATTTTTATTATAATCGATATCACACTTGATCTTGTGTTTGTGGCCAAGTAAGATCCACCGGGACACCCTCTCAATGGCACCATCCCAGCCATCCAAATCCACCCTCAGCAGCCGCCCCTGCTCAAAGGTGCTTCCCTCGCAAGATCTGGGCCATTGGATGTCCATCCAACGACTCTTGTGAAGCCATGTTGCTACTCTTGTTAATCACTTTAAATCGGGTTTTAAAATCAATGCGTTGCAGTATAGTTTTAATCAGTGCGAAAAATAAATAAAATTTATACTCGAAAGAAATCCAAGGTCGATCGCTGGGAGCAAGTGGCAATTGAATCTCAAAATCACAATTCTAGCTAAAAGATATCAGTGATTGCAATCAATATTGATTCAAAATGATATAGCAAAAATTTCCAATAGTATTGTGTAAAAAGAATGGGATAAAATGGTGATTTGAATCACCATTTACCCCTCACAATTATATCAAATAACTCAATAGTACTAAGCAATTAAATGCCACGTAGGATAAGTGGTTCTGTTGAATCTCAGACGTCTGCTTCAGCCAATCAGATGGCTTAAATCCCTCTACTCTTCTTCTTCTCTTGCTTCAGTTCCTCTTCTCTTCTTCTACTTCAGCTCCTTTCTTCTCTTTCTCTCTTCTTCTTCCTCCTTAAGCTTTAGAGAAGGCACAACACAGGGCTCAGGTCTCACAAGTGTTGAGAAGAGGGCGGTAGAGCAAAACGCCCCCTCTCCTCTCCTTTTCTCTTCTTCCTCTCTTAGAACTAATAAACCAGCCCAGACTCGGGTATTCGGGTAAACGGACCGAGCCCAGACCCTCAAGGCGTGAGCGCGGGTGAGGGCGTGCATATGTGCATGTGTGAGGGGACCTCACCCCCTGTGCATGCTGAGGCAATGAGCCGGTGGCACTTTTTCAATTTATGCTCCATCGCGTACCCGTTAGTAATCGAGGTGGGACTATGCTGTCCCCCTGATCTTCGTGCACTGTTGCAGGAGGTAATGCTCCAATTGAAGGTGAAGGAGTTATTATGGTCTTCAATCCAGTACTTGGGACAGATCCTGGAGACACTGCGCATTTCTTGGGTGTGGATTTGGCGAAGAACATGGCCGCAAGAGCTTGAATGACGTCGAAGAAGGAGGCGGCGGCGATGGAGCTCCGACGGCAACCTAAAACCAAGAACACAGGCTAAATGCCCTAATTAGTATGATCAGAAGGTTCGTCGGACCATGGCAAGTGTAACGGTGGTCGTGGTTTAGTGTGTATGCGTGTGTGGAGGGCTGACGGTGAGGTGGACGAGGGCGGACGGTGGGTGTGTTTGGCAAGAAGGTAGAGGGTGTTAAACCCTAAATTTCTTTGGAGCTTTTGGAGGGTGAGTCGTGGCGGAGGTTTTGGACTAGTTGGCGAAGAGGATGGAGTTGTGGAGCGGCGGAGATGCTTCACCAGAGATGTGGCCGGAGGCGGAGAAGATGAAGTGTGGGGGAAGTGGTTGGCAGTCGTGCATGTGTCGTAAGTGTGAGAGAGAGAAATAGAGTGAGCGAGAAAGAAATAAAGGGACTTAGCAAGGTGATGGGAACACCATCATGAACCCTAACTAGCCCATCTTGACCCATAAAAGAGAACAAAAGCTCCTACATAACCAACTGGAGGTCCTAATTCACTGAATAACCATTCTGAGAGAAAAGCAAGAAATAAGGGGTAAAATTATAATTTTACCATTACAATACAACAGCGAGTTTTCTCAAGGACTAACACAAGTCAAATATTCTTAACAAGATAATAAGTGGGTTGAATCAAACAGAAAAGGGTTCGTGTGAATTCTAGGAATTAAATGACTTCTTGTAGACCCACTTGATTAAACAAGGTTCTGGTCAGGATAAAATTTACCTAAAACATCTAAAAGTCAAATAAAAATATTCTCTAGGGTTTAGAACCTTCAATTTGGCCATTGAAACCTATTTTGACCCAGAATGGGGTCTCAGACATATATTTGCCCTAAATTAGGTTTTTATGTAAATTGCCTAGTCAAACATGGTCAAACCCAAAATCCAACCACACCATCGGATTCCTTAGGTCAAAATTAGGTTTGTACCAAAATTTGGACCTAAGGGGAACTCATCTTGACCCACTTTGCAAATAGGTCCAACCCAATTACATTTCTACCCCTATCTTTCAAAAACCCTTACATTTGACCCCATAGCTTCTTCATCGTTCTTTGCAATTAGGTCTCTCCGTCATTATATCGGAGGAATCCTACTCCAATGAGCTCTAGAAGGAGATTTCTCCCTGATCTCTCAGAGAATCCTCTTCAAAATTGAAAGGAAAATTCTCTAAGAAATCCCCTCCAATGTTAACCCAATTTGAGGCCCTATTTGGTACCCAACCTCTCATGCGAACGCATGAGAGATTTGGGTCTCTTTCGATTTACCATTGCTGGCGAACCTACCTTGCTTGGAAGCTTGTCTTCCAAGCACAAAATCGACCTCCATGGCCTATTTAAGACACCCTAGATCGCCCCGCATCTCTTAAGCTTGAAATCAGCTGGAGAACCCCCTCAATTTCGTCTCTCCTCCTCCGGTCGACTCGCTCATCAAGCTCCAACAACCTTCCCTACTCTCTCTCATCGCCTAGCCATAATACCGGTGGTAGGTTCCTCTTCCTCACGCTCATTTGCTTCGCGCAGCACCCGTCGACGCCCCTGCCTCCCCTTCGTCCTCGTCTAAGCACCTTCGTCTCCGTCATCGGCAATATGCACCAGCCACCATCCCTGCCTCCCCCTTCATCTCTTCACCACTAGATAAGTTCCTCTTACCCTATACTCCCTTTCCCCTCTTTATTTCCTTCAAACGACTACTGCCGCACTCCACCACCATCATCCCCTTCACCTTCGGCCACCAACTCCGGCGAGTTCGCTCCACCTCCACAAACCACCCCCTCCTCGCCGACCGGTCCATAAGCATCGCCTTGATGCCCTGATCATAACCCCCCACTCATATCACTTCGCCACCCACCCAAACACACCCCCAAACACACCAACACACATGGCCGCAGTGTGTCCTAGGCACACTCCCACAAGCATTCCCACGTCACGCTCACCACCCCTGCACACTCGCAGCACCTTGGCAAAGCTCCCTGAGCTTTTTAACATGGCCGTGAGGCCGTTGTAGTGATTTCAGGTCCAGGAGCTCTCCGCCATTGACGCCAGGCTTGAAGCTTGCTTGCAAGCTGCTCCAGGCCATGTCCGCTCCAGGTCACAGTCCCAGGTTGCGCGGAAAGACTTTGCGAACATCTCTAGGCATCCAATTGGTGTCGAGGGCCGTAGCTGCAGCTGCATTCAAAGGAACCACTCTGCTGCAGGCACGTGCGAAAGGGGTGGGAAGATAGTCCCACCTCAGAAAGTTTCAAGGTGCTTCACCCACATAAATTATTTTCTTGCCACAGGCTCTTCGCCTCCAACTCACGGGGTGAGGTCCCTCTCTCACCCGACTCGACTACCTCGTCCACGACCACGCCCCACGAACCTGGTGACCCGACTCAACTAGCACACCTCGCCCACCACCGCACGCCGGTGGGCCTGGTCCCAAGCGTGTACCCGACCCGATTACTCGAGAAGCGTGGCTCTGGGAGAGTGGAACCTAAGAGAGAAAAGAGAGAAAAGAGCTCGCATGGGTAGGGGGTAGGTTTTGCTCTGCAGAGGAAGAGAAGTGAAGCCAAAAGAAGAGGAAGGAGAAGGACAAGGCCAAAGAGAAGCTAAGGAAGAAGGAGAAGGGCTGCAGTAGAAGGAAGAAGCTAAAGCCAAAGAGAGGAAGGCAAGGAAGGCAGAGAAATTAAAGAGAAGGAAGAAACTAAAGGAAGAAGAAGCTGAAAGTAGCTGGCAAGAGAGAGAGAAAGAAGAAAGCCAAAGGAGAAGAGGAAGGCAGATGAAGTTAAGGGCTAAAGCAAAGCTGAAGAAGAAAGAAGCCAAGGCAAAATCAGAAGAAAGAGAGGAGACACCAGAGAACAGGGAAGAAGGAAGATAAAGAAGAAGAGAAATAAATCAAAGGCATTCGATAGAGATAGAGAAAGAAGAACAGGAGAAGAAACAGAAGAAAAGAAAAAGCCAAGCACTGTAGCATAATCATTTTAAGGCATCTGATTCACAAATCAAATGTCCAATTTTGAGTTCAATTGACATACATTGGTTCCTTTAGTATTTTGTGCCTTACATTTACTCCTATCTTTTTGTACTATAACATTGATTTTATTGCATATTCTTTTAAATTCTAAGTTGTGATCTTGATTTCTAAATCCTAATTTGCTCTCTGTGTTCAACCTCGGACTTTAAAATTCGAGTAATAAAATTGTACTTGTTTTGAACATTTTTTCGACTCTACTACAACGTGACCTTTTTAAAACCCGATCAAGCACGACAAACACTAGGTGAAAGAGAGGCAGTGGCAACCGATTTTGGTCGACCGATGTAGGAGAAGGAGGATGGAATGGCGAGACAGTGACGACAAGGTAGATGGAGATATGCCCTTCCTTTGGATGGGGAGGGTCACGACGAAGAGAGGAGTCAAGGGAGCCAACCAATTTAGTCGTTGGACGGCCGGAGGAAGAGGATTGAAGAGGGTTGCCGTAGGAAGGGTTTTGGTGGCTATAGGAGAATAAGTGGTGGTTGACTCACCAAAACTTGCTGAGGGAATGAGCAAGGCCATAGAGGTCCTTTTATAGGGCTCTACACGGAGTTCCAAGCTTGGGAAACAAGATTAGAATCTCCGAGCTTCTCACCGGCGTAGGATACCCAATCAATAAAGCCATTCGTATTAGGATTCTAGGGAGATTTAGGATCCCTAGATGGGCACATTTGGAAGGCAATTACTTGACAAGTTTCCCTTTCAATTTTGAGAGGGATTCGTCAAGAAATCACAAATATCTTGCCCTTTAAAGGTCACCGGAGTTTCTAGGATTAGGATTTCATGGTGGCAGGGACCTTTTTGTGAAGACGAAGATAAAGTTATTGACTGAAATGCAAAGGATTCGAAAGTTAGGGGTAGATGTGTGAGATAAAAGAATCAGATAGGACCAAATTGCAAACTAGGTTAAGATGATCTAATATTAGGCCCAAATTTTGGTACAAACCTAATTTGGACCTAAGGAATTCAGTGGTGAAGTCTGATTTTGGTCTTGACTTAGTTTGACTGGATAATTTATGCAAAAACCCAAATTAGGGCAAAAGTCTGCCTATGGCTCTATTTTAGGTCAATATGAGTTCTGATGGTCAAATCAAGTATACCAAACCATAGAGAATATTTTCTATGAATTTTAGAGGGTTTAGGTGAATTTTATCCTGACTAAAACCTCAGTTAATTAAGTAAGTCTATTTTTAGGGTTTCAGATGTCATTTAATTCTCAAAACACGTGCAAACCCATTTCTGACTATTCTAACCCCCTTGTTAGACTTTTAAGACCATTTGACCTTTATTTAACCCCTGAGAAAAGCCATGGTTGTTCTATATTCAAGATATGATGGTAAAATTATAGTTTTAACCCTGGTTTCTTATATCTCTCTGAAAGGATTCGTAATGAATTATGGCCTTCTGGTGGTCATGTAGGAGCATTTAATGACTTAATTCGATTAAACTGAGCTAGTTATGTGAGACAAATCACGCATCAGTTGATTTGGTGTTCCCATCAACTCTCCCAACAGCATAAGCTCTACAAGAGCTCACAGCCATTGGATCTTCATACAACAACCATGAGTGATCACGTGTCAGTTGATGTGAGACAAATCACAGCGATAGCACGTTGGTGATGGCCAGTGCTCTCAAAGAGAGGGTGCGGATTTGAAACCCGTCTGACCCCTCTCAGCACAATAGACATGAGCAGCAAATTAAAGTCGCACGATCTTCATCGAACAACGTAGACCTCACTATGTGGCACAACAGATGAGCACAGATGCGGCCAGATGAAAATGTGCGATCGCACACGCCCTCTAGCATGCGATCTGAGCACAATCTTGGTCGTTCATCATCAATCCAATAGTGGGGCACGTGCGACAATTGCAAGTGCTGCAAGCATCAAGGGGCACATGAGCTGGAGGCTATAGCGACATTTACGATAGATCTTCAGCGATATCTTTGATGTCACTAAATGTCCCATGAACAA
This sequence comes from Thalassia testudinum, assembly GCA_037157565.1. NCBI lineage: Eukaryota > Viridiplantae > Streptophyta > Magnoliopsida > Alismatales > Hydrocharitaceae > Thalassia > Thalassia testudinum. The sequence continues at coordinate 99,796,245 of JAZHRO010000056.1, read as the reverse complement.
AATGTCTCCTCTCTATTATAAAAGGACCTTTACCCCTCCCATTTCTCTTCATCTTTTCCTTTTTCTCCCTCACCACCTCCAAGGCTCTAGAGAGAGCTTGTCCCAAGCTTGGAATGTTCCTTTAGAGTAGAAAATCAAATATTTTTCCCCCTTGTCACCCCCTCGTTCATGGAGCATCCCATAGCCATCCTCTCACCACCTTCTAGAGTAAGATCCTCGTCGCAACGTCGTCTTGCCCCATACTTCTTCCTTCGACGCCATTCTTCTTTGTCCAGCTACTCACTACCGTCCTCCAAGCGACGTCAAAGGATTCGTCCTCCAAGCAACCCTTGAGGGCGATTTCCTGATCTTATTCTTTTTATCACTTTTCTAGTGTAGTTTTACTTCCCGTAATTAGCTGTAATAAATAATTTGGATCACCCTTATAATATTTGTCTTTCTCTCTCTCTCTCTGTTTGTGTGCAAGTAGATTAGATAAAAATTATTTCGACCTGATCTCTTACTTTACAAAAATACAAATAAAATCGAAACATGGATTTCTCTAAACTAAACATTTGCCTCCCTGTGTTCGACCTTGGACTCACTTTGAGTTTCAATTATAAATTTAGTTGATAGCGATATTTTGCCACTACGATGACGAGTTCTCCAATGCCCTGATTTTACTCGCGAAAGATACGCCCATCATTTGGCTTCATTGCTAGGGAGGAAACATTTTTGGTTTTTCTCGTGCTTTCTACCTTGCTTAACTTTTATCTCACTTTTTCTTTGATCTTTCTGTGATTACAGGTACCCTTCCAAGGCTAGCAAAAGCAAAATAGATCAAAGTAAAGTGTGGATGAAGTTTTGTAAGTGTACCCCCACCCCCACCTACTTGATTTCATTTCACTACCTAATATCTCAAACCTTAATTAACCTAGGAGATTACATAAACCCTAGGTTAGTCCTGGTTGTTTGATTGTCACTTCACCTCACCCACCCTACATAAATTAAAAAAAAGGCTATTTGATTATGGGATTTACTAAAAGTTACACAGATTAACACCCACAACTCTCGACCTAAGGCACACCACTCTACATTGATTCTACCACTGAACTGGAATTTGACCTATAGATTCGGTACACCTTAACTCAACACACAAATAAGTGAGTAGAAAATTAGAATAGGTTAAACATTCTTGTGTGCCTTAACTAAGTGGTGCAACAGGCCAATTGATTGAGCTGTTTGGGCCGCACCACTTAAGATAAAAGTGATTCATCAGTAGCTTGCCCCATAGGGTTGAGTTTTTAGGGTTGAACCAGGCACTCCACATTATTTCTGATTTCTAAGGAATATATCTACACCTATGTTTGCAAAACTTGGAGTGTTCTATTGAACCTGATTGAACGAACCTAAAGATTAAACCCTAAAAGACACATCATAAAATAACCTTGTTTGAAAACCCTAATTTTGCACACACACATTTTAATTGATCATTAAGGGAACAACCCATTTAAAGGTTCCATCACATTTCAAGAGCACAATCATCTCAAGGCTAATTAAAATTGAGTAGACGTTGGCCTTAAGGATTGATTCTCTCTTTGGGACCCAAATTGAGATTGTTTTCGATTAATCTGCTTATACTAGTCCATTTGATGTCAAGTTAGGGGAGTAGTATCAAACGACTACGGTTGGGGGGTATTAAAAGAACCTGAGGTGAAAGCTAAGGGAAGCACCTTCTCCCTAATCCCTCTAAATGGTTGGATTGACCAAATAGAAGTAGAACAAATCATTTCTTTCATCTCAAGACGAGTTCTGGGAGTCTGTAGGTCTTTAGGCTACCTACTTAAGGATAGGTTTTGTTGATTGTACTGCAGGGCATCCTTCTCTGTTTTGTTTCCCCTCCCTCTTTACAATGTATCCTTCCACATCCTACACACATTTCCAATCCTACCCTCCTACCACCACTTATCCCAAGATGAGTACTATCCTGACCCGACTTTTGACTACCCATCTCCTAGTCAGGATAACTTTGATTAGGGATGTGATTCCGGACCTCAATGTCAAGGGTCTAATCTTGGACATCTAGACTATGATTATTATCCTTCTTACGCCTACACCGAGTATAGTTCTCCATCCTTTGATGATCAATCTAACCCGATCTACAATCAAGAATGATATGCTAATTACAACACCTACCCTCTTTAGGATTATACTGAATATAGGTCACCACCTCTCTTTGAACAACCTAAAATGACCTACTATCAAGGAGGGCCCTAAGAACCTCAATTCCTTGACTCCCCTGAATTTAACCCAAACCCACCCAACCTTAAACCAAACCATTCGGTTCAAGTGAACCAGGTCCAAGATAGGGTGTTGGCCAATTTGAGGAACACCATATGATCTTTAGAAACCCAGCCAGCACCCTACAATGAAGAATTGGAGCCCCTGATTCAAATGATTGATAATTTGAATAGTTCATTATTGGATTGGCTCCAGATATTGAGGATAAGGGCCCCAGTGAGTTTTTACTTGGGAAGTTGTCAAGATTGAGGATGAAATTCATGGTTGCCCTAGTCCAATCTTGAGATGATTCTCAGGATGAACCCCTTCAAGAGAGCCAATGTCAGAACCCGCTTAGGCACCTGTTGAGGGGGACACATTTTATGAGATCGGGGATGACTAGGTTGGTTTAGAGAAACCCATTGAGGATAAATTGATTTTCTCACCCAAGATCCTCGAGCCAGGGAGTGAGGAAAAATGTCTCTACAGACCAAGGAACAACATATGATTTTGAGACATATATAAATGACGATCAAGAATTCTTTGATTCTGAGGGTAAAGAATCTTTAGGTGAAGTATCACTTGAGCATAAGGAGAATGATTTTAGTGAGACTAATGAGCCTAAGGAGCATGATGAACCATTTGATAGCCCGATCATTGAAGATTGTGATCCTATTGGGGCTAACTTGGAGGATCCCAATTTTGATTTACTAGAAGATTTAATCAGTAGCGCCATTCCTATACCACTCCCCAAAGAATATATTGATGATCTTGAAATCATAAAACCCAAGCCAATTCTGATTTAGCCATGATTTTTGGACTTGGGTAAATCACATGGGGTGCTTAATATGCTAGAGACCCCTAAAGCCAAACACTTGATCTTGGAGGATAGGAATTTGGAAATTAAGATCTGGGAAGCTAAATCTGGGGAAAACAAGAGTTTGGATTTAAAGGTTCTTGTAAATCACCTACCTTCTATCAGGACCCTTATGATATCTTTGATGGGCAAGCCAAGTACAGAATAACTGACTATCTTTCTAAGCTGAACTCTAAATGGACACTCGAATCTAGTGAACCAGATCTACCTACTGTCCACCATTTTAGACTTGGCTTGCACACCACAAAACCATAGGCCTGGCCCCGCAAGCACAACAATCTCTGGTTCTGAGTGATTTTCATCCAGAACCTTAGAACTACCTGACCTTGGGGCTTAGGCCTGCATCACAATTTGGTCCACATCTGTGGACACCTCCTGCTGGCGGGTTTAAGGATCGATCTTTTAATTCTGATCCTGACTCGCACCTCTCAGTTCCTACTTTCTTCCTTGTTTGTATATTATACCTAGCTGAAGGCAATAAACTTAGCACATGTGTATACTCCTTTCTCTCTGCGGAGCTGACCTAATTTATCATGAAATTCAGGTGATATTCTGTTTACTCTACCCTTTTCATGTCTTTATTTTTATAATGAGGACATTACATCATTTAGGCATGGGGGGTGGATACTTAATCCTGAGGTTATTTTGTTAGCTCCGTGGAATTTATTTTATTTAAAAAAAATTAGAATTAGGAGAAGAGAACTTAGGCATTAGGAGTTGTTAACTTTAGGAAACGATACTTTCGGACCTGAACACTTAGACTCTTCAGGTCTTCGGGTTTAATCAGCCTAGGTGTCCACTAAAATGTGGACCTGTGTCTCGAGTCCTCGCCACGATAATTTTACTTTAATTTGGGTAATAAATTGGGGTGATAAGTACACGACTTATCAACCTACCCTCTAATTTTGGGGGGACTTATAATCTAAGCATTTGCATACATTTTGCACTGATTCACTTTTCAATGATTTTTATGGAAATTAAGTAGCTAATGAACTTTCTAAGGTAGTATGGCTGGCAAGTTGTCATGGGCAACAGGCCATTGGCTGGTTGTCTAGAGCCTAGCTATATGACCATACTCTTTCTACTACCTTTAGGTAAATCTTAGATCAGGGAAGCCACCTACTTAGAAAAAGAAAAAAAGTATACTTAAAAAAGGAGAAAAAATAGAAAAAGGAGAAAAATAAATAAGCCACACTTCATCACATGAGTATGGCTGGCAAGTTACTGTGGGTAACAACCCATTGGCCGTTTGTCCAGAACCCAGGTCACAAAAAGAATGCACAAATAATTCCCAAACACTTAGGGAAAAGGCAGGGAAGTAGAATAAACTAGGAAGATATACACTGGGTTTGCCCTTGTGTTAACCCCATAAAAAATTTAATAGTAGGGAGAAAGCTGCTGATCGAAAAAATAAACCTTTAAGCAGAAACTTTTAAGTCCCCTAGGGTCATAGAAACCTGAAGTCTATTTTAGCGACTGCCTAGTGAGTCTATCACTTTTTCACAAGATGCTTAGAACATAAAGTTATTTTCAAGTCTTAGGTGGGTTGGGTAGTCGTAGAAAGCTACCTCGAAACTCTAAACTCAAAAATCCAAAAAAGTTAAAAAAGAAGAAAAAATAGAAAAAATGCATCTTCCTTTCACAAAATAAGGCGACAACTTGGGCAGTTTGAATTTTGGCAGGCATCCAGGCACTATTGAGTCTTCGTAGTTTAGGACTTTAGTTGAAATTTTCTATTGTTAATAAACAACTTGAACCTAAGTAATTGAATCCTAATTCAATTCTTATACATAGCATTTAGTTTGATTTTTCTAGGGACTAGCAAAAGATAGGCATGGGGGTATGACATAGACACATTTATTTAGGATAAAATGCCTATGTATGTATGTTCCTAAGCTTATAGGTGCATTTCATATTATAAATATTGCATAACATGCACCATTCTGCATTTAGAATAGTTTGTATAAATCTTAGGTTAATTTGCATCCTTTTATGACCAGGAAAGAAGGACATTTATTTCAAGGCCTATTAATGATCCAACCATACGAATCTCATCAAGATGGGAGTCCAACGCCTCCAAAATTGTCTTGATCGAAGTCCTGTAGAACATTATGCAGTCCGAGAAAGATCAATGGCTAAGGGGCTAGATGATGCAATTCAAAGCTTCAACCGACAAATCCAACCATATGGATGGTGCGAAAGTCAATTCAATCCGACATCCGTGGCATTAGCTAAAAAGCAAAGAAGCTAGACGGCCAGAATGACACCATGTGGCGCCATCCCAGCTGCCCAAATCCTCCCTCAACAGCTGCCCCTCCTCAAAGGTGCTTCCCTTGCGAGATCTGGGTTGCTGGATGTCCATCCAACGACTCTTGTGAAGCCACTCTGCCTCTCTCCCAACAGCATAGGCTCTACAAGAGCTCACGGCCGTTGGATCTTCATACAATGGTTGTGAGAGATCACGCTTCAATTGATCTTTGCGACAAACCACAATGATAGCGAGTTGGTGACGAGCAGCATTCCCAAAGAGAGGGTGCGGGTTCGAAACCCATCGCACCCCCTCTCAGCACAACAGGCATGAGTGGCCAATTAGAGACGTGAGATCTTCATCGAACGGTGTAGACCTCGCCACGCAGTGCAATGGATGAGTGCGAATGCAACTAGGTGGAAACGTGTGATCACACACATGGATGAATGCGCGATCTGACGCCCCTCTAGCGTGCGATTGGAGCACACGGTCCTCTCGCAATCTCGGTTGTTCATCATCGATGCAACTGCAGGGCATGCGTGTCAACAGCAAGTGTTGTGAGCGTTAGTAGGTGAGTGAGCTGGACGCAATAAAGACGTTTAGGGCAGATCTTCAGCGACGTTATTGATGTCACTAAATGTCCCATGCACGAAATGTCTCCTCTCCTTTACTATAAAAGGAACCCTACCCTTCTATTTCTCTTCATCTCTTCTTTTCTCTCCCTCACCACCTCCAAGGCTCTAGAGAGAGCTTGTCCCAAGCCCAGGATGCTCTTTTAGAGAAGAAAATCAAATATTTTTCCCGCTTCTCACCTCCCCTTGTGGAGCATCCCATGGTTGTCCTCACACCACCTTCCGAAAGATCCTCACCGCGACACCATCATGCCCCGTCCTCCAGCCTTCGACATCGTTCTTCTTCATCCAGCTCCTCACCATCGTCATCCAGGCAATGTAAAAGGGAGTCGTCCTCCAAGCAACCGTCGAGTGGGATTTCCTCATCTTATTCTTTTTATCGCTTTTGTAGTGTAGTTTTACTTCCCACAATTAGCTGTAATAAATAGTTTGGATCACCCTTATAATATTTGTTCCTCTTTCTCTCCCACTCTCTCTGCAAGTAGATTAGATAGAAATTATTTCAACCCGATCTCTTGCCTTATAAAAATACAAAAAAAAATTAAAAAGATAAAAACACCAAAAACAAATAAAATCAAAACGCGGATTTCTCTAAACCAAACGTTCACCTCCCTATGTTCGACCCACAACTCACTTTGAGTTTCAATTATAAATTTATTTGAAAGTAATATTTTGCGACTACAATAACGAGTTCTCCAAAACCCCAATTTTACTTATGAAAAATACGCCCATCAACCACCCTTAGATTAGTGGCGTGGCTTAATGATTCCCCTTGATTTGGGGGAAAAATCTTAGTTTGGGAGATCTTTTTCTCACAAGAGTTTCCTCTATAAATTATTGTGTTATTTTGTGTGATTGATTGTATATTGGTTAGATAGATTTGTTTAAATTTTTGTTGCAGAATTCAACCCCCCTTCTTGTGCCACTAATAATTGGTTTGAGAGCCTTGTTTGTTCTTGTGTGCAGGTGTAAGAGCCTTTACAAGATGATTCGATGGCATCAAAGGTGTTTGCAACAAGTGGAAATAGTGTTTTCCCTACCACGAAACCTCCTTACTTTGATGGTACAAACTAGTCTTAGTGGAAGAAAGGGATGGAAAATTTTCTCTAATCGGTGGATTACATTCTTTGGGAAATGATGGAAACACCATTTGTAAAATCGGAGAATCCAGAAAATGGAGTTTTGACAGAGGACAACAAGAAGAACCACTCTCTCAATTCCAAGGCTATGAATGGCATGTATTGTGCACTGAGTCTTGATGAGTTTAACTGGATCTCTCAATGCACAACCACAGATGAGATCACGAAAACTCTCAAGGTTACTCATTAATAATGTAAAAAATTCAAAAGTTGTTATGCTAACCCAAGACTTCGAGAAATTTAAAAAGCAGGAGGATGAAAGCATGAAGAACATGTACACCTGCTTCACATTTATCATCAACTTGAAGGCACTTAGAAAAACATTCATCAAGGTGAGCTTGAAGGTAAGATTTTGGGTTCTCTAAGTAATGTTTTTTAGCCAAAGGTAATAGCAATTGAAGAGGTGAATGAAGTTGAGAACTTGGATATGATTCAACTTCTCGGGAATCTCATGGCCTACGAGACAAAGCTAATTCAAAAGAAGAAGGGAATCAACAAAGGAAAGAAAAAGCTATTGGCTTTTAGAGCAAATTCAGATTTAGAAGAAAGTGATGAAGAAGATGATGAAGATCTGAAGTTTCTCACATGTAAGTTTCAAAAATTTTTGAAGAATAACATGAATTTCATGAGAAAAGGAGATAAGGAAGAGACAAAGAAGGAACCAATCATTTGCTACCATTGCAAAAAGAATGGACACATTAAAAAGGATTGTCCACTTCTCAAAGAGGATTTTGAAAGGACTAAGAAGAGGAAAGATAAAGAAACAAAGAAGTTTAAGAAGTTCAAGAAAAAGAAAGCCTTACAAGCAACTTGGGATGATTCAAGTGAAAGTGAACAAGAAGACAATGATTCAAATAAAGAAGAATCCACTTGTCTTGGATTCATGGCACTTGAGGACGAAAGAAAGGAAGAAAGCAAAAATGATGAGGTATCACCTTCTTACACTATAAAAGATGCTTTAGAAGAAATTTATGAACTTTGTAGGTTGTTAACAATAGAAAATAAAAAGTTAAAAAGTAATTGTAGTTCTCTTGAACATAAAAAGCACAAGCATGTAATAGAAAAACAAATTTTGTTATGGATAAAACCTAACTTCTTGAAGAGAATAGCTCATTGAAAATAGATATTTCCTTCTTGAAAGATAAAATAGATTTTATTTAAAAAGATCTACCTAGCCTTAAAGAGAATTCAAATAAGTTAGTTAGTGATCTTGTTGAGATTTTTAACAGTAAGAATATAATAAATGAAATCAAGCCTAACTTAGCACACACAAAGAAAGATTTTTGTGCACCAAAGCCAAGAGGATGAAATCCAAGAAACACTCTTGGATGAGAAATTCTAACCTTAAAGGACCCAAGAAAATGTAGGTACCTAGATCTTTGTTTGATTCTTATTTTGTAGATAATTGCATAGATCCAGGTCATTATCTATATGGACTTTATCAAGGATGGATCATGGTACTTGAAGAACCAAATGCGTATGGAGGGTGGAACTCATACCATTATCAATCCTTCACTCACTTGGTGTCACCTTCATTTGGTAATGTTGGAGGTAAATTTTTTCTTTACTTAGTTAATTTATTTCATTGATTTTTATAAGGGAGCTTATATTACTTTCAAGGATTAAAAAGGAAAAAAAGGGAGAAAATAGAAGCTTATTGTTAGTGGGAGCTATTTCAAATTTATTAACAAAATTGTTTCTTAAAAGGAGGAGAATGATCATAGCTTAATATTTAGAAGTTAATTTCTCTTGAACAGAGAAGCATGCATATATGATCGCCTCCGATCCAGATGCCTTATTAATTGTGTCATTATTGTAGTATAGTCATAATTCAGATGGAGGTTCAATCATTTATTTATTTACATAATTTTTATTGGTTTATTCCAAATCATTCACTAGGAGGCAATTATTGATATATATCTCTCTATTATCCAAAAATTCTCTCTATTCCTAAAAAATATTAAGTCTATTTACAAATGAATCAATGAATCAAAGAATGAATGGATTGAGTTAATTATGTAAAAATAAATAAATTAATTCTAATTACAATGCCTCAAACGTATATATAATTAAATAGGAGTGAACAACTAATTAAATTACTTTATGTTAGTTATATATACTATACTAAACAATACCTAAGCATAGGTACAAAAATGGCTAGGAATATATACTATCCTAAGTTATTTTAACATATACTAATACATATAGTGACGTATGTAAACGTCGCTAAAACTTTAAACATCTGTACACAAAAGGTAAAACATATACGTATACTTACATACTTATAATCTCTACTTATATACTAAGTATATACATATACTATACACTTATACTATACTTATATATGTATATACTTTACACTAGTTACATATATCACTAACACACACACACATACACTAACTTATATAAACATAATTATCACAATACTCAACACTTAGTTTTTCTCATGTTAACTTACCCTTAACTCTTACTTAATAAAAATTTATTAATGGGTAGGCCCAAGGCTTTTTATAGGATCTACAACCCTACTGGGCTAGATCAGACCACTACTAGGCCCAGGCCCTAGTTTTTATTTGGTGTATTATAGTGCATTTTTAGGCCCATTCAGGTCCACACTCACGCGCTTGCACGCACCCACACATGCACACATGCACCCACAGGCATGTGCGCACGCACGCATGCACACGCCCACGAGCGTGCATGCAAATCAAGGAATAATATGCTCATGTTTTCTTTGCCCCCAATGCTGACAATCAAACGGGTTGTGAGCACCAATGCTAATATGCCATTGCGAGAGCGCCAAAAGGCATGACGTGGGACTTTCCCACAGTGAAATCAGCGTGGAAGCTTAGTGCAAAACCGTGTGATTTGGTCAACTTCCAACATCGATTTCAGTGCCCTAACGTGATCTGTTCTCTAATTAAATTATACAATTGGAAAGCCCTCACATAGAGACAGTTAATTATGTAGTTAATTTTTGATAATTACTTATTTAATTATATTTTTAAATTACTTAAAATTAATGATTTATGCATGTTAAATTAGAGATTAAATACTTAATTAATGAACAAATTGATAAATTAATTATTTAATTGACCTATACATTAGTTAATATACATAATAAAGTATTTATTATACATTTTTAATTTATTTTTGATAGTTTATTTTAATTTATGTATAATTATATACATGTTATTAACAGATATATATATATAATTAAATTTAAATACTGTTGTATAGTATAAATAAGCTAAAAATAATCAAAATTATTATATATAAATGTACAAGATAAGTTATTTCAGTAATAACTTAAATTACTAATTAAATTTATTTGAACTTAATGATTTATCTATTTAACTTAATAATATAATTACGTAGAATAAATACTTAAATAAATAAATATACAGGTATAATACATTATATGATAATTACTTAAATACATATATACAGTTATAGATACAATTATACAAGTTTACATATTTATTTATAATTATCTTAGTTTATGTACATATAACGTATTATAAATTAATAGATAATTATATAATTAATATATATATACAATAACTCAACATAAATATTTACTTAAATATATATAATACATTTATAAGTTAGTTATGTGCATTATAGTTATATATTTTATTATTTACATATAACTCATTAATTAATCAATATCTACAAATATAAATACTATATGCATGGTATTTTTTTAGAATTTTTGGTTTTTCTTTCAGATTTTTATGATGTTTTTATCTTTAATAGAGGTAAGAAGAGAGAGAGAGAAGGTGAGAAGAAAGAGAGGGACTCCTTTTGGTATTTTTGAATTTTGTTTCTATTATTAACTTTTAGAGTAGAGCAAACCATCTACTAGTATGTTCTTCCAACTAGAGGGTTCAGAATACTTTGAAACTTTGTAAACACCTAGAGAAATACCTAATCCTACTAAAGACACATTTATTTTATTTTTTATTATTTTTTTATAATTTTTTATATATTTTCAATCTCACAAAAAATAAGGCCAAGAAGGGTATTGGAACATGAACCTAAGGCATAATTCTCGGATTTAGTAGCTGCAAATGTGGTTCAATAGTTCAGAAGTGTCCAACACATTACACGAAAGATGTATGAAACATTAAATAAGAATTTCAACATTAATTTCATTAAAATCACATGTTGGATAGTTGATTCTATTATAAGTAGCTAACAATGAATTTAAACATAATTTACATGCTAATCTAATCATATTTGAGTCAAGGAATCATACATGAAAGCTTGTAACATACTAATATAACATTATACATAGGTCAGCTCCTTGAAACCCTTCAGATTCATTCAAAACTCAACCAAATTGCTGCTGCTATGATATTCAGTAGATCAGCAACTTAATCTAACTGCTTTTGCTGTTGTTCAGCCTGAACGAGTAGCCAATGTTGCTACTATTGCTGTTGCAATTCTCAGTAGCTCATCTACTACTATTTGAATAGCAATGGCTACTGCAATGTTCATCTATGATCACAACATCACTCAAAAACAAGGTTTAATCCCATTAAATGTAGCTGTTATGCAGGCCTTTAATGTACTAATTTGTGAGATTCAATCCGAAAACAAGCACTTAACCGATAATTAAGGAATCAATTATACTTTAAACTCTTCTTAAGAATCGGATCTAGGCATCAAAATCACCAATAAACATCTTGGATTCCATATTTCATCTCAGGTTTGGGATGTAAAACTGCTAGTGAAATCCACATAAAACCATCTCAGTTTCTATCCTAATCATTCTGAAATCCAACGGAAAACAAATTCAACTCCCAAAAATCATGGAAATCCTAATATGATTCCCATCTTACACTATAGATAGTGTAAGATGAAACTTCACATTGAGTCTTCAAATGCTTTAAATCCTAGTTCAGAAGTATCTCAAAACTTATTTGATAGATCTAGCACTCATTCAAACTCGATTAAAGCTCAAAGACCATGAAAAGCCCTAGTCTAATCTCTCACTTGTGCCATAGACATAGACAACATGAAGAGAGAATTTAGATCAGTCTCTGAAATCCATTAAAAGCGAATCCCAAACCTTCAAATCTCTCAAAACCATTGAGTTACTTCATTCAAAACCATTAAAGGGTCATTGCGAACAAGTGAGATGAGTGAGATGACCCTTAGATGGAATTTGGTGCTCAAATCAGAGCTAAATACTCAAGAGCATAATATCTGATTTGATGCCACGATGAATGGGGGAATGGTGGTTAAATGCAAGGAAAATATTCAAAAGTGAGTGTGAGGTGATGGGGGAGATCAGTGGATCGATACGATGGTGAAAAACCACCTCTTTGACCTGAATTGATCAGAGAGGGTGAAATGGATCTAAACTAATCTACTCCTAACCTAAACTACACAATCAGTGAATTCACTAACTAATCTACTCCTAACTAACCTAGAAAGCAGTAAATCTACCTAGAAAGTAGTAAGCTAATCTATGAAAGTAGGAAATCTATGTAAGGGAAGAATGGGATTCCTGGGCTACAGCTGGTCACTACACGATGAGGGGAGATGAGAGGATCTCTAACTAAGGAATGAGGTCCCTGGATCTCCAGCTGGTGGCTGTGGTGACAAAGATGAAGAAGAGAAGCCGCCCTTCTCACAGACGATCGATGAAGGGGACAGAGAAGCTGGAGATGTGGACGATGACCAACTTAGGGTGGAGGGAGCTGATAACACATGCAAATAGAATACGTGGGATGAAATAGAATAGGTGGCAAAGGTTTTACAAGTTGAGGGAGTGATCTAATCACCGTGGAGTGAGATTAGTCGAGTAGGGCACCAATGGTGGGATGAAATAGAATAGGTGCGCGAGAATTTTTAGAACAAAATCCCACCATAGGATGGAATCTAAAGGAGGCGACAAAGCACTATGGATAGGCGCAAGGAGGAATGAGATGGATCCACCATTGATCTGATGGAACCAAGAACGGATGACTATGGGTAGTAGTGTTCATTTATAGTAGCTGAAGAAGAAGACGTAGCTTTAGGTGTGTTGGCAAATTATGTGAGAAGCCCAACAAGGCAAGGGGGAATGAATTTTGCAAGAAGAACCCATAAGTAAGGAAAATAGTAAGTAGAAGGTCCTTGGCTTGCTACAAATAGGTCCCTGATGAGTTTAAAGTGAATAAAATGTTAAGGAAAGTTATTGAATGTGGACCTAAACGTAATGTGATGATTTCAAGACCCTCATGATGTCCAAATGCAATAAGATTTTTATTGGAGCTTAATTGAACATTTTAGAATATAATTTGACCCTTGATTTGTACTTTTGAGCTTAAAGAAGTGTTCAATTTACATTTGGGTCATCAATTTGTTTTTATGAATAGAATATCTCATTAATTGACTTAATTATGCATTTTTAACACTAATTTGATGTTTTATATCATTTCTATTAATTCTAACGCTTAACCCATTTATCATATTAATAAGATAGTGTTTAATCAAGTTTCTAGCTTACTTGGACATTTTAGCTATGATGATCCACACCTCATCAATATATTAAGAGGAAGTTTAAAATGATTATGATTACATATTTTTGATAATGTCAAAAGGGGGGGAATATTTTTTCTTTATATGGTTTTCTCATTATCAAAAAGGAGAGATGGTTGGTGATAAAGCACTACGATCATTGATTTTGATGATAACAAAATAAGTTATGTTTAATATTTTATTTAAAGATCAATATTTCAGGCTTAATGAAAGCTCAAGCTCAAGCTCTATGAAAGGATAGAGAAGAAAAAGCACCAAGGAGATGAAGATAGATAGTTTTGATAGTTTCATTCCTTTTATTTTGATGTATTAGAATGTAAAAAGAGCCTTTAGCCAAAGTATGTGGAACCCCTTTGCATATGTGGGAAGATTTGTGGAATTGTTTTACAGCAAGGAGTATACACTATACGAAGATGGCAACTGTGCTATGGTCCATTTGGCATGCTCGAAATGTCAAAGTCTTTCGAGGAGTGTCAGTTGATGTAAATAATATAGTGAAGGAAATTTTTTCTTTTGAGATACAGTGGAGGGCATATTTGTAACTACAATATAGTTGATTAATTAATAAAATTTTTTCTCTGGTTTGCTATCGTTCATGATAACATTCCTTTCTTTTTCAAAAAAAAGCGCCTTTAGCCTTTACAATATTGAAAATGCCCATAGGACATACCTCAGAACCTATCTATTCAATTCTACATCTTTAAAACCTTGAAAACTCATTTTGCAGAATTTTTCAGATATCTTATTATTCTTTCCGACATGTATATCTATTGTTTTAGATTCTGATTTCCAATTTTAAATTCTAACCATTTATTTCATATGTCTACATTCTTCTAGAACACCATTTCTTTTGAAAATTCTTGATCATGAACTATCAAAGATTTAAGATGTCTATGTTTTCTTTTAGACGTCTAAATATGCTATAAAACTTCATCAACATTCATATTTTTCAAATACAACATTTAACAAAGTGATTAATCATCATTTATTTATGTTTCATTAAATGTTTTGAAATTTCAGACTTTTAATTTTTCTTTTAGATGCCTACTTTGGATTTTCAGGCTTCTTATTTTTCTTTCAGATGTTGGATTCATCGTTTTTAGACTTCTTAAGTCCCTTCAGATGTCTGATTTTCATTTTTAGACTTTTAATATATTCTTAGGACATTTGATCCAGTAAAACTTTCAGTAAATGCAATGTAGCCACTTTACCTTAATTTATTTCATTTAAATTCAAATACCAATAGCTCTTAAGGCTTAAACCTAACTTCCTACACCTATAAATACCCACCAAGGGTTGCCTTAAGCTACACACTAAGCATAGAACATTCTAGTGCAAATTCTTCCAATTCTCCTATTCTACGCTTTCTAGTTTTGTTATGCTCTATTGTGCTCTATTGTTCTTAGCAAGTTTCTGAGAGCAATTCCACTGTCACTCTGATTCTCTGCATCTCATAGGTTTGCAAAGGGGGTATCCTAGCCTACTTAATATTCTATATTATTCAAGGCTCTTAGGATTTTTTTATTTTATTATTTTTATTTGTTTGTTTGGGTGCCCGAGTTGTGGTTTCCCATTTCCTCTTACGAGGGGCAAAAACTCTTCTTCGAGGTTGTCCAGGAGAGGGGAATTGTATTTTGTGGAACACCATCCTTGGATTAGTGGTGTGGCTTAGTGATTTGCATTTGATTTGGGGACAAAATCCTATATTGGGAGATCTAGGTACAGGTTTTTCCTAGAAGAGTTTCCTTTATAAATTATTGTGTTACTTTATGAGATTAATTGTATATTGGTTAGATAGATTTATTTAAATTTTTGATACACGATTCAACCCCCCTTCTTGTGCCACTAATATCGTGGCAAGATCAATCTTAGACTCTTCAAAGACATGTAATCCATACCTTTTAGGTGGATGTACCACCCTAGAACTTCTTCTAGTTTGAATGGGAGCATCACTTGTTTCTGGCTCATATCTTTCTTCTAGGTCGAGGACTTCATTGGCCTTGCTAGACCCAATAATCTTTCTTCATTTTTGGCTTCACCTTCAAGGAAACCTTCCTTTAGGAATATAGCATTCCTAGATATGACTATTTTTTAGGTCTTATGGTTGTAGAAGTAATGACCTCTACCATCCTACAAAGACCTAATGAAGTAGCACTTGGTAATGCGTGATTCTAGTTTGTTGGGATTCATGTCTTAACATGAGCCATACAACCTAAAATATACAAGTGTCCATCACTTGGCTTCTTCCCATACCACATCTCATGTGGGGTTTTAGTGACAGATTTGGTTGGAATCCTCTTTAGAATATATGTTTTTATCTCCAGCGCATGTCCTGAGAAGTGAACTGGCAATTTCACTTTGCTCATCATTGACCGTACCATATTCAACAGGGTGTGGTTACATCTCTTAGATACACCATTCACTTGTGGCATACCAAGAAGCATGAGTTCAAAGATTGTTCCTTTCTTTTTAAGGTATTCTTTGAATTCCTCAAAAAGATATTCACTTCCCTAGTTTGACCGAATTACTTTGATTCATTTACCTATTTGGTTCTCAACCAATGCCAGATACTCTTTGAACATTTCAAAGGTTTTAGATTTGTGATGCATCGGTAAATGAATCTATACTGCAAATGGTCATCAATAAGCGTCACAAAATATTATTGACCATTCCTAATCTCAATGCTAAATAGACCACAGACATATATATGTATGAGGTCTAGCAAGTCCGCATGTCTTCCCCCTTTCCAGAAAAGGGTAGTGTGAATATCTTCCCATGAATGTAGTGTTTGTAGGTGGGCAAGGGCTGGACCTTTAGAAAATCTAATGGTCCATCCTTGACTAGACAATTGATGCTAACAATAGACACATGTCTGAATCCTTAATGCCAAATCACTATGGACCTGTCTCCATCATCCCTAGCACGCTTAGAAGGTGTTTGATTCTCAATAACAACATTAGAAGGATTCATAATGGACTCACATACATCCAGCTCATACAATCTACCAGGAGTAATGGAACCACAAGCAATAATTTTATCATTATGATTTATATAGTAAGAGTTTGCTAAAATAGAAAAGAATATTAAAATCTAACTAACTTAGAGAAAGATAAAAGATTCCTATTGATGAAAGGTATAAAGAGAATCTCTAAGTAGAAAGATGTGCCTGTTAGGCATCTTAAGTTTGCAGATCCCTATGTCTTTTGTTGCAACCATTGCCTTAGATCCCATCATGACCTACACTTCTCCCTCCTTAAGCCTTTCAATCACCTAAAATACATGCAACAAATTGTAAATATGAAGAGATCTACCAGAATCTACAATCCAACTTCCATCTCGTCCAACGAGCAAGTTGGCCTCAATGATGAAAAGAGATTCATTACCCGCATTAGCCTTTCCCTTGCACTTCTCTAAGGACTTCATGTACTCTGGATAGTTTTGCTTCAAATGGCCTTCTTGTTGCAGTAGTGGCAAATGTCTACTGCCTGTCCTTCTTCTTCTTGGAAGAAATGAGATGTGCAAAAGGAGCTGAAGATTTGTTCTTCTTTTAGGAACCCCTTTCTTTGCCTTACTTCTTCCTTATAAACCTCTCACTATTCTTGACAACCATTGCCTCAAGTGGGTTGCCCTTAATAATTTTCTCTATAGACTTACGCAATGAGATTAACTTAGTCGTAGTTGTCTTCATCTTTCCCATATGAAATAAGATGATGAAGTTGGTGAAGGAGCTATGAAGAGATTATAGAATGATATCCGTAAGGGTCTCACCGTCAATCTTCATCTTCAACCTTTGGAGCTCTGAAATATGTCTACAAATTTTCAAAATGTGCTCCCTCACAAGAGTCCCTACCTTCATCTTGCATGAAAGAAACTCCCTAAGTACGTTGTAGCACTAAGTTCGATTCACATCCCCGAGCATCTCCTTTAGGCTTGTCAAGATCTCAGAGGTAGTTCTCATCTCTTTACATTGCTTCTAAAGCACATTGGAGAGCGAACCTAGGATGTAACGTCAGGAAAGAGTGTTATCCTTATCCCAATTAGCATCATACTCCCTCTCCTGAGAGTTCTTGGGATTCTCGTTCTTGTTTTCCTTAATCACACCCTCTATGCAATTAGCGACAAGAACTAGTTTAAGGTTACAAATCCAATCCATATAGTTAGGGCTTGTCAATTGGTTCTTTCCAAGTAGGCAATAGAGTGGGTTGAGATTCATCATCTGAAAAGAATTAAGCTTTGATTAAACTGCAGTGTATGAAAATAAACTTTACTTCAGGATTTTGAAAAAAAATAAAGGTTCCCACTTTAGTACAATTTGAATGTTATTTCCTCTCTAACACTCAAACCAAAAGGCATTCGACCCTAATGTAGGTTCACTGGTGGGGGGGTGAATAGTGCGGTAGATGAAAATGATACAAATAAAATCAATCACACAAACATTCGTCACAAAGAGACAAGGATTTTTAGGTGGAAATCCCAAGGGTAAAATCCACCAACTAAGCCTTCCCAATTTAGGATTTACTGATCTACCGAGTAGATCAAATCCACTAATGTATCACTTAAACGAAAGTGATACAACCTCAATTACAATCACACTATTTTAACCGACGGTAGTGTACCTCAAACCCTCTTCTTCATGAAAGTATTTTGTCTCACAAAGGAGATGATAATTCACTACATGAATCCTCAGATGTGGGGGCAGTTCTTGGATGATCCTTTTGAATTTTATTGTGGCAAATAGAGAGGTCGTGCCTAGACATCGCCCCCCCTCTTATGCTGTGGTGCTAAAAACCAAAATTCCTCCCCTACAACCAAACTATGCTAATCAGGAAATGGTGGCAGAATGATCTAAAGATAGGGAATTGGTAGATGGGGTAGGGAGCCTGGGAGTTGTGGAGACGAGGACTGAAGCTCTAGCAGGTGTGGTTGAAGTACCTCTGATCCAAGACCTCCCCTCCTGTGCTGAGGTGCTGAAGACCAAAGTCCCTTCCTTGCAACAAAACGGTGATTGCCAGGAGGTGGTGGCAGAATTCTCAAAAGATAGGGAATTGGTAGATGAGGTAGGGAGCCTGGGAATTGTGGAGATATGGACTGAAGCTCTGGATGAAGTGGCTGAAGTACCCCTGATCCAAGAGGTAGATGCAATGGTGGATGTTGAAGGGAAGGAAATGAATATGTCTAATGAAGTTGTGGTTGAGGACCTGAAAACCCATCCTGGTGAGCCTGATGAAGGGTTGGTAATGAATATGACCAATGAGCCTGCTGATTCTGCTATGGTGGACTCCTCTGTGAGTTCCATGAACTTGCAGATTTGTTCTCCTGTGTTTGATGTCGTGCACTCGAAGTCAAAGACTCCTTCTACTGCTAGGAGTGGGAAACCTCCCTACAAGTTGAGGCTAAGAAGGCACACTCCCACACAAAGTGTTGATGAATCAGTCATTGCAGCTGTGATGAAGGTTAGCAGGACTTCTGCAGCTAAGAAGGGGACAGACCTGACTCCCAAATGAAGGTCCTGACCTGGAATGTGCGTGGGCTACGCGATAGAAGCAAGAGGGGGTCTCTAGTTAGATATCTGCGTGAATGGGAAATCTACTGTGCCATCCTTCAAGAGACACACATTGATTGTGAGTATGATAGGGCATGGGAAGAGATGAGGGTAGGGTTTGCAAATGACCTTGTGGTGGTCAATTCCAATGGCAGATCTGGGGGCATTGCCATTTGGTGGAAGAAGCAGCTGCTGTGATTGTAGGAGGTTTCTGTGGCTAGGCACCTTCTGACCTGTAGATTCAAAAGAGGCCAAGGGGACAATGTCTTCTT
Source organism: Thalassia testudinum (assembly GCA_037157565.1). NCBI lineage: Eukaryota > Viridiplantae > Streptophyta > Magnoliopsida > Alismatales > Hydrocharitaceae > Thalassia > Thalassia testudinum. Next base: position 99,776,742 of record JAZHRO010000056.1, on the reverse strand, counting down.
TGTGACAGGTGTGTATGGGCCAAACGATCCTAACAGGAGGCAGGAACTATGGGAGGATTGGAACCTGGCTGTAGACTTTGTAGGTGGGGGGCTTGGCTTGTTGGAGGTGACTTTAATTGTACTTTAGTGGGGAGTGACAGACCTAATGGGGTGGTTGACAGCTCCACCACTGGATTTCAATTGGTGTTCTAGGCCTTGGGGATGTGCGAGTTTCCTTCATCAGGGGCTGAATTCACTTGGAGGAATGGTAATGGGCTCATGTCCAAGATTGACAGATTTTTTGGCAATGCTGAGTTGATGGATCTCTTCCAGATGTCATTTGTGTGTGGTCTTGAACGCCCATTTTCTAACCATACACCCTTGGTGTGGGACAATGGTGAGCAAGTGGTGGCTGGATCCTACTTTAAATTTAGGAGATCTTGGCTGAGGGAAATAGGGTTCAGAGACATGTTTGCCAGCTGGTGGAGGTCATAGCAGGGTGAAGGCACGGTCACCGCCAGACTGGCTTCTAAGTTTATGGCTTTGAAAGGTATGCTGAAGGAATATGGAGATATTGTCTCAGTTCTCAGACATCAAAAGCATCATGAGGCCTTGCTGAAAATTCAAGAACTGGATACTAAGAAGCTGTGGATCATCTGTCTGAGCTGGATCTTGCTGATAGAAGAAGATGGCAAGGGGTGCTAATTGAAGAAGACCTGAAATTGGAGATGGATTGGAGGGAGCGTTCTAGGCAGCTATGGCTAAGTGAGGGGGATGCAAACACCAAATTCTTTCATCTGGCTGCTAGCTCTAGGAGAAGAACAAATTTGATCTCTTCAATGGTTATAGAGGGGCAGAGAATTACCTCCTTATCTAATATCAGAGCTAAGGCTATCAGATACTTCAAGGAATCTTCAAGAGCTACAGGTAGGGGCAATCGGAGAATGACAGCAAATGATCTACCGATGATTAATGAGTCTCAGGGGTCCAGCCTGATTGAACCCATATCTGAAGCTGAAGTCCTAAAGGCCATTAAGGATCTCAATTGTTAAGGATCGCCTGGTCCTGATGGAATCCAAGTGTTCTTTTACAAAGAACTATGAGACATTGTGGGCACAGAGGTTATGGAAGTGATTAGAGAATTTCAAAGTGGCAATTTTGGCTTTGAAAGAATTAATAGATCTTATCTGTTTCTTCTGCCAAAAACCCCGGGTGCTGAATCCTTCTAGGAATTTAGACCCATTGCCCTCTCTAACTCCTTGTACTTGGTGATTGGCAAGGTCCTGGCTAATAGATTGAGGCTTGTTTTGCAAGATCTGATCCATCCTACTTAGTCTACTTTCCTCCTGGGTAGATCTCTGCAAGAATCTTTTATCTTAGCCCAAGAGATGGTTTGTGGCTGGCATAAGAGAAGATGCAAGGCCTTCCTGTGGAAGGTTGACTTTCGTAAGTCTTATGATTCAATCAGTTGGCCTTATCTCTGGGATGTACTTAAAAGAAGGGGCTTTCCCTCTACTTGGATAGGTTGGGTTAAGAGATGTATTACCACTACCTCCTTTACCCCTCTAATAAATGGAAACCCTGTGGTGCATGGATCCAGCCTCAGTGTGGCATTAGGCAAGGATGTCTCCTGGCCCCATTGATCTTTAATTTGGCAGTTGACAGTTTAGCTTGGTTTGCTTGTAAGCTTTCTGAAGCTGGTCTTGTCAGAGGATATTCACTATCTTGTAGGAATAATCTGGCTCCCATTCTTCAGTATGCAGATGATACTATTTTTTTTGTTGAAGGATCCATGGATGGAGCATTGGCTCTGCATCATTTCGTTAATATCTTTGGTGAGCTTTCTAGATTGAGGTTAAATAGAGACAAGTCTGGTTTGGTCTACTTTGGTTTACCTGAGGAGGAGCAAGAAGCCTTAGCAAACATCTTGATGACTCCTCGCATCAGTCTTCCTATCAGATATCTTGGGTTGCCTTTGAGGTTTTCCAGGTTGAAGAAAAGTGATTGGAATTGCCTTTTTGACAAGATTTCTATGAAACTTGATGGTTGGCATAGCAGGTTCTTGTCCAGAGGTGGAAGACTTATCTTGCTCAACTCGGTGATCACCTCCATCCCTGTCTTCTACTTTTCCATTTTCAAAGCACCAAGATCCATTTGGAAAAGATTCGACATGATGAGGAAGAGATTCTTTTGGAAGGGAGCTAGACATAAGGGCAGTTTCTTGCAACCTCTCAAGTGGGATCAAATCTGCTATCCTAAGGAGATGGGTGGTCTTGGGATCAAATCCTTGCAACATTTTAATGATGCCTTGATACTCAAATGGGTTGTTAAGTTGTTGCAAGGTGATATGAAACTGTGGTCTGCTCTGATTAAAGATAGATATGGATCTTCCAACAGCATGATATCCATACTTCAGCCCAACTATCCATTACCTTTCTGGAAATCTGTAACTAAGGCATTGGCTGATCACTTCCATCTGCTACAACCGTCACTTGGAGATGGCAGGTCTTTCAGTTTCTGGAAGGAGGGATGGTCTGAAATGGGTGTCTTGAAGGAGCTCTATCCGAGAGCTTTTGCTGCAGCAACTGACAAGGATGTCACGGTCAGCAAGGTCTGGTCCTGCAACAGTAGCAGTTGGAATTTGGATGGTGTGGAGTCCAGCAGAAGAGCTACCCGGTTATGGGAAGAAAAGAAAAGGCTTATATCAGACCTTGAAAGTTTCAGACCTAGGCTTGGAATGGAGGACAGATATCTATGGGAGGGGATTTATAGTGTCCAATCTGGCTATAACAGAATGTTGAACTTTGAAGAGGGATGGAGATATGATTCCATTGACAAGAAGATATGGTTGTTAAAAATTCCTCTCAAGGTACAAATTTTCCTTTGGCTGTGTAGGAGAGATGGGTTAATCACAAGTGATCTACGCCATAGAAGGTTGGGTACTGGTCATCATGTGTGTTTTTTATGTGAGATGAGCACTGATAATGTAAATCACCTCCTCTCTTCTTGCCTTGTCACTGATGTCATCTGGAGAAAAATTTGTCAGGAGCCATTACCAGAGTGGGATTCTATCTAGCGTGGGTTTGAAGTGAGAGGGAAGCCACATGTCCACATGGCTACTACTATTTGGTGTGTATGGAAGGCAAGGAATGAGAGACTTTTTTAGGAGAGGCCGGTATGTTGTGAGAGTATTGTAGGAGAGTGCTGGTCCCTCGTACACTCTTGGGGATCCCTTTTGTAATCTCCCTTGCTTTGCACATAATATACTATTCCGGACTGCTATCGTAGGACGATAGCTCTCCTTTTTGTTTCAAAAAAAAAAAAAAACACCCAACTAAAATATGAAGCAAAAACAATAATACCTATAGAGTCCAAATATTAAGTTAAACCTAAGCTTTTATAGGCAAGGATTACTTCCCTTAAGGTGGAAGTGGATAGGCATGAGGGGCGCAGCGTAATGGTGCTCTTGAAGATGTATTTGGAAACTTGGAGAGTAGTATCAGAGTTTTCCTCTTTGATTCTTTACTTAATAAGCTTATTATGGTAGAAAGTATTATGTCAAGGTATACGTCACAAAGGAGAGGCTTCCATCTATTTATAGATGTGTTAGGAACCCTCAAGAAGGCTTGGAAAAGGCCTTATGGTTGTTGGGAATAAATCCCAAATGATCAGGCCGAAATCCCATTGAGAGTAGGGTCATGCTTAGGTTTGACAACATAATCAAATGGCTAATTTTGGGTCAGCCGTCTTATTGGACGTCTAATGTAATTTCTAGATGTCTAATTCTGTAGGGTGTGTTTCTTGGAATTGATTGGATCTAAACAGGGATTTGGTCAAATGTTTGAATGTGAATTTTAAGACGTCTTCGTACAATATTGGATGTCTAATTTTAAAGGGGCTCTTCCTGGAATGGATCAGATACAAATAGGGTTCTAGTGTAACAAGGTCAAACGTTTGACTGGGCATCTGATAGTGGTTCTGGACGTTTGAGACTAAAGGTGTTCTGCGGGAATTGATTCCCTCGGAGCCAATGGTTGGATTTGGTCTAACAAGATCCAATGTCTCTTTATCAGATGTCTATAAGGCTTTATGGATGTCTGGATATAATATTAAAAATAATCTTAAGTTAGTTCTCGAGGAGATTGGTCTGACATGAGTAACGATCGTATTATTAGACATCTGACCTAAACATTAGATGACTTAAAATGACCTATCAGATGTCTGGTAATCATGTTAAATGTTTGATTTGTCTGTCTAATTACAGTTTAGATTTGTTAAGTCTATTATAGGATTTGCCTAAGTGTAATAAGATAGAGTAAGTGTTCCTAAGACCTAGGGTGTAATACTTTGGGCTCTCTTGCCAAGAATCTAAAGAAATGAAAAGAGCAACAACAAATAAATATTACAATAAAACTTTCTAAGTCCTATTCTTCAATCTCTTCAAGCTTTGAGCCTAAGCAAAGCTCCATCTCCTTTTCTCCTATATCAAGCTCCTCCATTCCTCCATGATCTTGAACTTGATTACTTGCTTCCATTCACATATTAACTTGAAACTTTAAACTCAATGCAAATGTTAAAATATAAGTGTTTTGTTATTATCAAAATCAATGACCATGGTGCACTTACACCAACACCTAATATCTCATGTAGGATCAAACTCTCCTCTCCAATGAGACTATGCAACCACGAAGGCCTACATACACAATCCTGATGAGAGAAGTAGGGAACTCCTTCCTCCTCGCAAGTCCAACTTGTGTGTCTGTATGATTCAGTCCTTTGGCGTATCATACACCATGCATGTCAAACGCCACTGAGCGTGTGCATGACTATGTATATGAGCCCTTAAATGTACCTAATCGAGGGGCTAAGAACTAAACCCAAGAGACACACATATGTGGCCCACCCCTTTCGGGAAACAAGCGAACCTACTCCACATGCATGTTGTGCCAATGCCCTCCCAAGGGGGAGTGAACTCACTGACACAACCTTGTGGTTACAGCTCCCTCACCTTGGTGGGTACCACGAATCATTATCTCCATGACTAATCCGTTGATGCATTTGAAATAAGGGAACCGGTCCTACTAGACATTTGACTAGGTAATGTTTGAGAAAAAGTCCAATTTAATCCTATTAAATTAGCTAGTTTTCAGCCTAGTCTAAAATTTGAATTGCATTCTAATCTTGTCCTATGTTATGTGTTCGAGATCATATCCCATGCATCACAATCACAATCACATAGATCAATGTAGACAAAATTACTTCATGTGTAAAAAGGGGCTCCCATTTTATAGAGATTACATCAAAATAGCATAACCTGCTTACAATTGCTCTGCATTGTATACCTAGATGATCACATCATCACATTCATTCCACAATAAAAAACCATCAAAATCGCAGAAAAACCTTGGCATTCAGAAAATACTATAACATCAAATGTTGAGGGATGCGATTGCATTTTCTATTATGATTACTAATTAATTGAGTGAGCACAGTTGGTTATTCTACTAATTGCAACCCTAATTTGAGATTGTGTGGAATGTATTGGCATCCTATTATTTTAAAATCTCTTAATCCAAAAATTAGTCCCATTAATTCTAGAATTAAGTTTTCAAAATAATTTCTTTGGTTTGCTTGATTTTGAAAAATCTACATGCCTATGTATATGCGGATCATATCCAGAAGATTAGGTCACCAATCAGTCACCAACAAAACCATAAAAATCCTAGAAAAGCAAATGAATATTATCCAATAATTGTATCAAGTTTCCCCTTTACCATACTGTAAGGCCATCTAATAACTCTTACCGGACATCTAAAACATCAGGTCGAGATTTCATAAATCAAATTTCAGTAATCAGATGTCTGATAGTATTACCAGACATTTGATACTTATTCCAATCATCCATTACTTAAAAAAGGTTGTACTGAAAACATGAGGGCTTCCTATTAGAGTATTGGGTGTCTAATCATAAGATCAAACACCTTATTTGGCAACATCTAACGTCTAATATTGCTATCAGTCATCGAGTCCCTTGATTTTCCTCCTTGATCGTTCAACATCTAATGTCACATGTTCGAGGTTGCTTGTCGACCGTCTGATCCAATGATTAGATGTCTGACCATGACTAATCAAAGGTATGACACTAAAATCAAGTGTCCCCTTGACAATCAAATTGTATTCTGATTATTTGATCTAAATGAGTTTAAAACCAAAATCTATGATGTTCTCACAAAACCCAGACCGTCCATGCTCTGATACTAGTTAAGGGATCGATCGGATTAATCCATGGCAACTTGAAAGCATGAAAAATGACATTTTAAAATTTTCAAAACAACAATCGAATTAATTCCAAAGCTAGATTATGTAATGAAAGAAAAACACCCTAACATCGAAATAACATGGAAGAAACTAATTTTCTCCTATTCTGGTTCCCACGAGATAGAATATTATACCTTGACGGGTGGCGTAGATCAGCACCCTTTGTGCAATGCCTCCTACAATAAGTCCCAACGCACCCAAAATCGACCTCCTTGACGAGTGGATGAAACACTTCATGTCAAGGATGTCTAACTACGATCAATCCAATCTTGCAAACTCTTTCGCAAGGATTGAGGATGACAATCTCCCTTCTCCTTCCTCAGCATTGTGCTCCTAATGTTTAGGATAAGAAGAGATTAGCAAGATCAGACATCCGAAATGGCGTTTGGATGTCTGATACCTTCTTTATTAGACATTGATGTGAATACATTTATTTAAAGAAAAATGGCTATTTATGCATGTTCCTTAGTTAGTTAGATGTACATAGCACAGTAAATATTGCATAATAGCATCATCATGCATTTAGAGTAGAGTATATAATTTGTATATTAATTTCCCTATTTTAATGTCTAGGGAATAGGGTGGCAAAAATTGAAGCCTCAAATGACAAATCCAACTGTACGGATGGACTTAGAACGACGATCGCAGTGATAAATGCCAGTTTATCATCATTCTTATGACCTAAAACAAATCTAGCTCTTAGGTTTTTAACTCCGCAAACAGGTTTTTAGGTTGCATTTAGGCATGCGTTGCATTCTTTTTGTATTTTTAGCATTTTTTACTTGAGTGTTAATGTCAAGCAGGTAATCAAACCTTTAAAACCCTAACACTCAAGAAGGCAGAATTTGAGGAAGAAGACCAGATCAGCTAAACCCTAGCTAGATCCAGCTCATCTCAGCTGGATGTCAGCTCACATTGGTTAAGTTTAGCTCCTTCCAACTCCATTCTGCTCATCTTAGCTCAACCCACCTCAACTCAGCTCAAATCTAGCTCAACTTAGTTGAGTCTAGCTCATCCTAGCTCCAGTCAATTCACTGGGAGCTCTAGCTAGCTTAGCTTAGTTAATAGGAGTTCATTCCAGCTCCAGCTCATTCCAAGTCCAGATCTACCCAGCTCCACTTAGCTCACAGCAGCTGAACTCCCTCCAGCTTAGCTACTACTTGCCTACTTAATAGGTAAGCTAGCTTGGGAGTTCTCATCAGAGGCAGTTTCAGCTCAACAAAGCTTCAGTTAAGTTGAAACCATCTCAACTTAGCTCAAGTACCCAAGCTTAACTACCAGCATAAGAACTAGTTAGCTAAACTGAGTAGCTGAGTCCTCATAAAGACCTCCTCAGCAGATTCAGCTCCAGTCAACTCTTCCTTAGCTCCTTTTCCCTAAACCCTAATTCCTTCTACCTCCTCCTCTACTCTAAACTAGCTTAGCAAAGACATTCATTACATGGCCATCCACCATCCACCATAACTCTAACCTAAACCCTAACCTAACTCCACTCCAAGTCCACCACCTAAGCAAGCTACCTACTCCACTCTTAGTTGGCGCCACCAACCCCCATGTCCCTTCACACCACCACCTCCAAAAGCCACCTAGTTTTCCCTCCAAAACCACCATATAAGTACCCTTTTGTTGGCACCATAACTAACCACCATCCTAGCCCTACATCTCACCACATGTGCCATCTCCACCCTCCATATATGGCGCCAACTACACCCCATTCTAGAAGCCCTTTTGGCACCAACACAAGAGGCACCAAAAGGGAGTAACCACCACTTAACCATCCCCTTAAGTTGGCACCAAAATCTAACCACACCCTCCCTTTTTGGCACCAACTCCACCTTATATCTCCACCATACACACCACCCTACAACCATCATCCAACCCATCCTCACCCTTCAAAAGTGGCACCAACCCTTAACCCTCAACCTCACCAAAAAATGGCGCCAACCCAACCATAACCACCACTCAACACACCCCTACATGTGGCACCAACCTAATCTAACCCTCCATCCATTAACCACCCTCTTAAGACTTCATCCTAACCTTACAACACACCACAGAACCCCTTAACCCTAGTCTCCACCTAGGGTTGGCGCCAACTCCTAAGAAGCCTCTTCATTTTGGTGCCATTAACCCTAGCCCTAGAATCCCATAACCACCCTCTATAAGCCATCCTAGCCATCCATCCTTTAACCATACCTATACCCCTATCCATCCTATAAAAGGACCATTAACTACCCATTTCAAATCATCCTTGGTTACATATTTTTACCCATATTCCACCCATATCAAACATCCAAGGAGAGAAGGAGAGGAGGAAGAAGATCAATGAGACACCCTATCTCCATGGTGGCTTCAACTTCTTCTTCTTCCTTATGTCACCACCAAACCGAGGAAGGCCAGGCAAGGAGGACATCCAGAGGAGGAGATACTGAGGGTGGTCCACACCACCCTAGGGAGAAGTTCTTGGAGTGGAGATCTTCCACTCTAATAGGAGGAGGCATGCCCACCTAGGGTTTTCTACAAGGAAGATGTTCAGGAGAGAAGATTTCCTTTTGGTCTTGGGGCAACCAGGATTGGAGTAGGAATTTTGGGCAGTAGCATCATCATCAACATTATCTTCCTAAGCTTTCTTCTATATTCTTGTTATTTCTTTTTCATGATAGTGTAGTATTTTTGTTGGAGATTACAAGTGAGAACCCCTGTCACTTGTGAGTTCTCTAACCCATTGTAAAATAATTTTTCAAATCAACGAAAGCATTCCTCTACTTTTTTTTAGATAGCTTGTGATTGTGTTGTGTTGAAGCTACGAGTTACTACGCTAACGTATTTGGTTTTGAAAAACCTGTCGTCGTAGTTTGAAAGCGAAGAACTCGTGTTCAACAAATAAAATTTGTACCAGAATAGAAATCTCAGGTCGAACTCAGGAAGGCTACGTCGATCTATATTCGCAATTATATTTTTCTTAGAGTTTTTGTTGAAAAGTAAAGCGACATAATTAAAATGAAGCAATATTAACAATCAGAATAAACGAGAGAGAGAGAGAAAACATGCACTCAATATTTCAATATGTTTATACAATAAAACTAGAGAAGAATTACACTAGAAAGTGGAAAATCAACTACATTAGAAAGCAGGAAAATTCTACTCTAGAAAGTTGTAAAGAAGAATGGGAGAGAAGTTATCCTCCTCGATGATCGCTTGGAGGACAAGCCGGATGAGACGCCGCTTGGAAGGAGGACGGAATGGGAAGAAGGAGGTCGAGGTAGGAGGAATGAGAATGGGGTAGCACGTCGTCGTCGTCGCGGGATCCGCTTCCGAAATGAGGGTGAAAATTTGACTTTATCTCTCGAGGAGCATCCCGGGTGTAGGGTAAGCTTCTCTTGAGCTTTGGAGAGGGAGAGAAGAGAAGGGATGAAAATTTCATATGGAGGGGTATCCTTTTATAGTTCCAAGGAGTAAGGGCAATTTGGTCTTTACAATTTCAAAACATTAAATAAGGGGTCTTTAGTGACGGATAAAACCGTTCCTAAAGCCCCAGTCGTGGGTGATGTGTGCCGCCTGCTCACCTTCCGCGCCACCCACGTCCATCAAGTCTTGGCCATTCGATCGTGAGATAGAATAGCTGAGATGCGTCCTCGCCACGCCTCTTCGAGCCGCAACGCTCGTGTCTGATGCCACGTCACGCATGAGTGTGTGATAGTGCGTGGGCGTTATTGGGTGCTCGCAACCACTCGATCGCGATCAAGCGGTCGTAAAGCCCGCTCACCCATGCCCTAGCATCCGCTCTTGAAGGTTCGAACGCGCACCTGCGCTTCGCGTAAGCACTCTCACCCGCTGTGCTACAGAGGCGTTTGTGTCATAGAAAAACTTTGTGCATGTGCATCCACAGCCGTTGGATGCGCATCCAATGGTGGAGAAGCAGCGCTCAAAATGAAGAAGAGATGGAGCAGCGGGTGCAGCGGCTGGTTGGGCAGCTAAGGTGGTGCCACGTGGTGCCATCTTGGCCGTCCATCTTCTGGTTGATGTAGATGGTGCCACGGTTGTCGAATTGAGTCGATTTTCACGCCGTTAGACTGTGATCGTCAATCCGAATTCATCCGTGCGGTCGGATTTGTCGTATAGAGTGCAGATTCACACCATCTTGGTCCTTGATCTTCTAGGGTTTCTCGATCTCTATCTAATGCTACAGATGTCTGATTTGGGCGATCTTGGAGTCGTTGAACTCCAATCGTCGCCCTGATCAAATCTGTACGGTTGGATCTTTGATCTGAGGCCCCGATAAAAATTTTCCTATCCCTGAACATAAAAGGAGATAATTAACCTCCATTTTATTCAAACTAATCTAAAAGCAAGATGATGCATGCTATGCAATATTTATAGCATGCAATGCAATTCTATGCTTAAGAACATGCATAAATAGACATCTTATGCAGTGTAAACATGTTTACATCACACCCCCATACCTATCTTTTGTTAGTCCCTAGCAAAAACTATATGCTATTTATAAAAGAATTAGGTTGGATTATTTGGGCATGAGTTATTTTCAATCATTAAGAAAATGTTTACTTAGGATCTGAACTTTCAAAGACACAATAGTGCCCGGGTATCTGCCAAAATGTAGACTGCCTCAAGCCCTTGCCTTATTCAATGAAAATTTTCTTTTTCTCATTTTCTTCTTTTCTAATTTTTTTGGACTTTTGAGTTTTAGGATTAAGAGTGGCTTTCTACGGCCATTCAACTCACCCAAGATTTGATGAGAACCCTAAGTTTTAAGCATCTTTATTATGAATGTGATAGACTCGTTGATCAGCAGTTAAAATAAACTTCTAATTTCTATGCCTCTAGGTGACCTTAAAAAGAGAATTCTGCCTAAAGGTGTATCTTTACAATTGGTAACTTTCTCCCTAGTTTTATTTTTATGGGGTCAACACAAAGGTGAATCCAGTGTATATCTCCCCGATTTATTTTACTTCTCTGCTTCTTCCTAAGTGTTTTGGGAATTTTTAGTGCATTTATTGAGCTGGGTTCTGGACAATCGGTCGTTGAGCTGTTACCACCGACAACTTGCCAGCCATACTCGTGCGGCGAAATGTGGCTTATTTCTTTTATTTTTTTTTTCTCCTTTTCTTTTTGACTTTCCTTTTCTCTCTCTCTATTTTTTTTTTAAGTAGGTGGCTTCCTTGGTCTAAGATTTACCTAAAGGCAGCAAGAAGAGAATGATCCAATGACTGGGCTCTGGACAACCTACCATGGGCTATTACCCACGATAACTTGCCAGCCATATCACCCTAGAAGGTTCATTAGCTAGCCAATTTCCGTTAAAATCACCGAACAATGAGTCAGTGAAAAGAAAGTGTGTAGATGCTTAAAACTCAAAGTTTCCTCAAATCAGAGGGTGGATTGATAAGTCGTGTACTTATCACCCAAACTTAGTTACTCCAATTACAATAGAATTAAGATGGCGAGGACTCGAAAAACAAATCCACATTTTAGTGGATACATGAGCCGATTAAGTCTAAAGACCTGATGGGTTTTTGTGTTCAGATCGTAATGTAATATTTTCTAAGATTGAAAAGTCCTAATGTCCAACTATTCCTTCCTAATTCAATTTTTTTTTTATGTATAAATAAGAAGAAAAAAATAATTTACATGAATTTCACAAAGCTGGCCAAATGATTCAAAAATGAATCCACCACCCCCATGCCTAGCTGATGCAATGTCTCCATTGAGAAAGAGACATGAAAGAAAGGGTAGAGTATGAAAGATGTCACCTAAATATGAAGCTCGTGTCAGCTTTGTGTCATATGTACAACTGCTGAGTTTAATGCCGTCAGCTAGGCGAAGTCCAGCCAAAGAAGTCACAGAATAGCTAGAGCAATCATGTCTGAGACGGGTTCTAGAAGAGTACGGTCAATAACAGGCTTCAAACGTTGACCGTTGACTTTGAATGTGTTACCCGTCTTTGGGTTAGAAATCTGAACGGCTCCATTTGGAAAAATCTAGTCAATAATGAATGGGCCATTCCATTTAGATCTAAGTTTGCCAGGAAAGAGCTTAAGTCTAGAATTGAATAACCAGACCTTCTGGTTTGACTCAAAGCTCTTGCGTGAAATCAATTGATCATGTAGAGCTTTGGTCCAAGCCTTGTAGATCTTGGCATTCTTGTATGCATCATTTCTAAGCTCTTCCAACTCAGATGGTTGGAGTTTCCTGGTCTTCCCAGCTAAATTCAGATCTAAATTGCATTGTTTGATCGCCCAGAATGCCCTGTGTTCAATCTCTACGGGTAGATGGCATGCCTTTCCATATACCAAACGAAACGGAGACATGCCGATGGGCATTTTATATGTCGTGCGGTAGGCCAAAAGAGCGTCCTCAAGCTTTTGAGTCCAGTCCTTACGATCAAGCCTAACCATTTTCTGCAGAATGTTCTTAGACTCCCGATTGGAGATCTCGGCTTGTCCATTCGTCTGGGGATGGTAAGGTGTCGAAATTCGGTGATTAACCCCATATTTGGCCAACAAATTCCGGAATTGGGCATTAGTAAAATGAGTGCCACCGTCACTAATGATGGCCCTTGGAATCCCAAACCTACTGAAGATATTTTTCTTGACAAAATCGATGACCACCTTGTGGTCATTGGTTCGGGTGGGTATCGCCTCAATCCATTTGGACACATAATCAACAGCAACCAGAATGTACTAATGTCCAAATGAAGGGAGAAAGGGTCCCATGAAATCAATGCCCCAAACATCAACAATTTTGATAGGAAGAATTGGATTTAGGGGCATCATATCTCTCTTAGTTATGCTCCCAAGTGCCTGACATCGAGAATATGACTTTGAGAAATCTTAGGCATCCTTAAATAAAGGTGGCCAATAGAAGCCATATTGCAAGATTTTTGCAGCCGTCTTTTTCCTGGAGAAATGTCCACCACACTCAGATGCATGGTAGAACTCGAGTATACTTTTGAATTCATTCTCCGGTACCCATCGGCGAATAATCTGATCAGAGCCGATGCGGTATAGTTCAGGGTACTCCCAGAAGTAGTATTTGGCCTCAAATTTGAGTTTATCCCGTTGTTGCTTGGTCCAATCCTAGGAGATTTGACCAACGGCCAAATAGTTAACAATGTTAGCAAACCATGGGGTTTGGACACCCGGAACTATAAGGATAGCTTTGTCCGAAAAATTGTCAACAATCGGGATGTCCGGACGAGAAGAATCACCTAGGAGTCTCGACAAATGATCCGCCACCACATTTTGTACGTCGATTTTATCCTTGATTTCAAGATCAAATTCGTGAAGCAAAAGAATCCAATGAATAAGTCGGGGTTTGGCATCCTTTTTGGCCAAGAGATGTCTCAAGGCCGAGTGGTCGGTATAGATGATAACATGAGACCCTAAGAGATAGGCCCTGAATTTTTTCAAAGCAAACACTACAACTAGTAATTCCTTTTCAGTAACAGTGTAATTCCTTTGGGCCTCATCCAAAGTTTTACTAGCGTAGTAAATGACAAAAGGCTTTCTATCAATTTTCTGACCCAAGACAGCCCCGACCGCGTAATCAGAAGCATCTGTCATGATCTCAAAAGGGGCTGTCCAAATTGGTGGTTGCAACACTGGAGCACAGGTGACTGCCGTTTTTAGGAAATTAAATGCCTTTCGGCATGATTCGTCGAAAACAAACGGCATTTCTTTGGCAAGAAGATTGCTCAGGGGATGAGCAACCTTCAAGAAATCCTTGATGAATCTTTGATAGAATCCCACATGACCAAGCAATGATCGGATTTGTTTAACAGATGTGAGAGGAGGAAGTTTAGTGATAGCATCAACCTTAGCTTTATCCACTTTGATTCCCCGTTCAAAGATTACATGACCCAAGATGATGCCTTCTTGAGTTATGAAATGACTCTTTTCCCAGCTAAGGACCAATCGTGTTTTGATACATCGCTTAAGAATCATTTCCAGATTAGCTAAACAAGAGTCAAACGATTCTCCGAAAATAGAGAAATTGTCCATGAAGACTTCCATAAACTCTCCCACCATGTCAGAGAATATGGCTAACATATACCTTTGAAAAGTCGTAGGTGCATTGCATAAACCGAAAGGCATCCTACGGAAAGCAAAGGTTCCGTAGGGACAGGTGAAAGTAGTTTTTTCCTGATCCTCGGGATGGATAGGAACTTGGTTGTATCCCAAGTAGCCATCAAGAAAACAGAAGTACTTCTGCCTGGCTAGTCTTTCCAAGATTTGATTGATGAAAGGAAGGGGAAAATGATCCTTTTTAGTGGCTGTGTTCAGCTTCCAGTAATCAATACAAACCCTCCAAGAGGAAGCTGAGCGAGTTGTGACAGATTCTCCTCTCTTGTTAGTCACAACGGTAATCCCGACTTTCTTTGGAACAATTTGCATGGGACTTACCCAGGGACTATCAGAGATTGGATAAATAATTCCTACATCGAGCCACTTAATGATTTCCTTTTTGACCACTTCTCGCATATTTGGATTTAATCTCCTCTACATCTGGCGAGAAGGGCAGGATCCATCTTCCAAGAATATTCTATGATTGCAGTAAGATGGCTCGATCCCCCTGAGGTCATGAATTATCCAACCAATTGCCTCCTTGTGTTCCATCAGGACCCTGATCAATTTAATCTCTTGCTCCTTTGTTAATTTAGCATTGATAATCACAGGGAGCGTCTTCTGAGGTCCTAAAATTTGATATTTCAAATTCGCAGGCAATGATTTCAGTTCAAGCTGGGGCAGGTTGATGATTGATGGTAAGGAAGATGTTGAAGACTCAACAAGAGGAAGAGGTTGTGAGTGAACAAAATCAATAACCTCTTCAGAAGATGGCAGGTCTACCATAGAGGGTTGCAGGTCCAATTCATTATCAAAGGAGGAACTTTCAATTGAAGAAATCATCAAATAAGTTTCAATGTTTTCATTATCCTCCTTAAGTTCCTTAATAAATCCACAATCCTCAAATTTATTAATCGCCTTAAAAATATCCAATTTCATTCGTTGATCCCCAAAGGCAATTTCCATGCTACTACTTTCACAATTAATGTTGGCCTTAGTGGTAGCCAAGAACGGACACCCCAGAATAATGGACATGTTCCTCAGATTTTCAGGTACATGCATGTCAAGAATAAGGAAATCTACAGAAAAATAGAAATCCTTGACCTTAACTATAACATCAACAATAACACCTCATGGATTTGTGACCGAATAGTCCGCTAACTGTAGCGTTACTGAAGTTGACCGAAGTTCACCTAATCCAAACTTCTCATAAAGAGAAGTCGGAATTAGATTGATGGATGCACCCAGATCCAGAAGTGCTATATCAAACGTGTAATCTCCAATGACACAAGAAATCAATGGAGCACTTGGATCTCTCTTTTTTTAAGGGAGGTGGTGCAGGATAACAGAACTAGCCTGCTTGGAGAGTACCACCTTCCTCGAAACAGATTCTCTCGACTTACGGTTTTGTGTACATAAATCCTTTAAAAATCTCGTGTAAGCCAGTATATGATTGATAGCATCAAGAAGCAGGATATTGATCTCAACATTCTTAAATATATTCAGAAGCTCCTCATTGCTATCAACAGACTTCTTCTTCTTTGATTTGATCAAGGCTTCAGGAAAAGGAACATGAGTCAGATCTTTGGAATCAGGTTCCTGACCCTTGGTTTCTTCTCCAGAATTCTCCTCTCTCTCCTCAGGTTCTTCAGGATTCAGTAGATCAGAACAATGTGGTTGTGGATCCTGAGTCTGCTTACCACTCTTCAAGGTGACAGAATTTGCAGATGCATAAGAGTTTGGGTCTTGCGGAGGGTTAGGAAAGATTGGAGGGGCTTGATTAGCCAGGAATTGTTGATTTGCAGAAGAAGAAGAGGAGGAACCCTGCTCAACCACCTGAGCATGTGCGTGTGGGTCCCTCTGATTTTCGTACCCATGGGCTTGGTTGCCCGGATTTAGAATATTTCACGGGTTGGGTATGGGTTGGGATGGTAGAGACCCGGGTTGACGAGAGTTAGCAATGAGCCCGGACTGCAAGCTGTCCAGCAAGGTTTTCATTTGCTGCATGAGTTGGAGCATGGATCCTTGCATCTCTACCATTTGTCAGTTCAAATCAGCTTGCCCTATGAGTTGACGGGCATTCCAAGCTGGCTGATTGACCTGATTTGGAGGCAACTGAGTATATACATGACCCTGACCCATTGGTCGTTGCGAAGCATAGTTGCTGGGTCGGAATTGGGTCTGTTGCCCTGGATTTTTCTAAGAAAGTTATGGTGGTTTCTCCAACCCGGATTATAAGCATTAGAGTAGAGGTTGATCTAACATTCTCTTGTACAACACAGACATCCTCATAAGGTGAGGATGGAGAGAGAAAGGGAAGGATAAAAAAAACTAGGATCAAAGACCCCAGTTTGGAACTCGTGGGGTTCCAAAAAATGTTGACTCACAGGTTGAGTCGCATCGAGTTGATTCACGAACTCCCGTCTAGAAGGAGCCCATGAAGAATGGAATCCCGAATTTTGGGATTGAGTGGATCGAGAGTTGTTCATAGAATTTCTAGCCATCCACTCTTCCATTCTCTTAGAAACCAAGTCCACCTTGTCAAGTTTGTTACAAATCAATTCCATATCAAATGAATGAGAGTCATGGACTTCATTAACATTTGATCTGAGCTGCTGGGACCGATTAAAGGTATCCATGGAGGCATGATTGATTGAATTTTTACTCATTTCCTCAAATAAATCATGTGCACTATTTGCATCTTTATTAAGGAAATTGCCTCCGCAAGAAGCATCCACATGATTTCTGAGTTGCTCAGTCAACCCATGATAGAAGATCTGCACGAGTTGCCATTTCGGCACCTCGTGGTGTGGACACCTTTGCAATAGGTCTTGGAATCACTCCTAGGCCACATGAAACTGCTCCCCCGACCGCTGGGTAAAGGTAGTGATTCCCCGTCTCAAGGCATTGGTATGTCCAACTGGGAAGAATTTCTTCAGAAAGGCCAATTTCAACTCATTCCAAGTTGCAATTGGTCTTTCTATTGTCCTGTACCAATGCTCGGCCTTATCCCAAAGAGAATGGGGAAGAGCCTCATGATCATTTTCTCCTCATTCATGTTTCGTGCCTTGGTGGTCTAGGCCAAAGTGGTCAAGTCCTCCAAGTGCTAAAATGGATCTTCGGAGCCAAGCCCATGATAATGTTTGATCAGGCTTAACACCTGGGGCTTGATTTCTACGTCACCAGCTGGAATCTGGATGCCGAGACGTTCCCCGTAATTTGAAGGATCATAAAAATCCTTCAAGGGCTGAGTGCCCTACATTCTCTGCATTTGTTCTAGCTACCTTCAGAATTCTTGTGGATTTCCAGGCAGAGGAGGCTGTTGGTCAGCCATGGGATCAATTTGACCAAAATCCAATTTGTGCCACCTAGAATACTCTAATAGTCCTTCCAATCGGGGATTCAGTGACCATCTTCCCAGCATAAACTAGGAGAAGGTTGGAAGGACTGGGGATAGGGACCCTGCAGCACAACAAAACAAGGCTGTCCTTAAGTGGGGTAGCCTAAAGATTTATAGACTCCCAAAACTCGCCTTAAGATTGTAAATGATTTACTTTACTTGCGTATGCTCAATCCAACTAGTTAGAAGGAGAGACTGGGGAGAAGGTTCTTTCTTCGACTTTCTCCTCCGGTTCCTAGTATACCCCCCAGCCGTGGTCGTTTGATGCTACTCCCCTAGTTAGATATTAGATTAATCAATACAAGTAGGTTAATCAAAGACAATCTTAGACTAGGCCCTGAAGAGCGAATCAGTCCTTAAGGCCAACGTCTACTCAATTTTATTAAGGCCTGGGATTGTGGTGCTTATGGAATGTGGTGGGCCCTTAAAATGGGTTGTGCCCTTAATGATTGATTGAGAATTGTGTAAGTGCGTGCACAACCAGAGTTTTTAAGCAAGATTATTTGTGATGTGTGGATTTTAATGTTCAAATCTTGCTTAAGTAACTTTTAGGGTTTAAAATTAGGTTGATTGCAATCAAGTTTCGAGGCAAATCAAGTTGTCAAACACGGGTGAAGATTGCTTTCCTTTAAAACTAGAAATAAAGTGGAGTGCCTGGAATAGACCTAGATTGAAAACCCTAAAGAGGTGCTACTTGATGAGTTGATTTTAAGTAGAGTGGTGCGGCCCAAACAACTCAAACAACTGGCCACAAGTGCACAACGAAGTTAGGCACACAAAGATGGTTAACCTAGAATGATTTCTACTCTTTTTTGTGTTGCTTTGTGTGTACCAGTTCCACAGATCAGAACCCGGTTGAGTAGAAACAAATCAATTAGGTTAAGTGCCTTGAATGTGGGTGTACATTGTGTGTCTGTTGAAAATTACCCCAC
Organism: Thalassia testudinum; assembly: GCA_037157565.1. Taxonomy (NCBI): domain Eukaryota; kingdom Viridiplantae; phylum Streptophyta; class Magnoliopsida; order Alismatales; family Hydrocharitaceae; genus Thalassia; species Thalassia testudinum. Next base: position 99,758,029 of record JAZHRO010000056.1, on the reverse strand, counting down.
AAGATTATCTTTTTGTTTTTTTTTATAAATGAGGGTGGAATGAATGTGAGTGAGAATCCAAACAACCAAACTATTCCTAGGATTTATGCAAACACCTAGGTTAATTGGAATTTGGATTTAATGTGGCAAATGAAATCTATGGAGGAGGCAGGAATGGGGTGAAATTGCACTAGAGGGGGGGTGAATAGTGAAATTATATTATATTGCAAAAAAAAAATTCAATCACACAATGTACTCAATTATTTTTAGGTGGAAACCCAAGATGGGTGAAAACCACCACCTAAGCCAATCTCTTGACTTAGGATTTTCGATCACAAGGTGATCAATCCACTAACCACACTACTTAAACGAGGGTAGTGTACCTCAATTACAAATCCCACCTCCGATCCCTAAACGGAGGTTTCTCCCTTCAAAATGAAGAGATGGGGACCCGACAAGCCGGATACCCAAAGTACAGAAATTAAGAAGTAAAATAACACCTATAAAGCACCCCAATAATTTAGTTACTTTCTTATCTACTAGGCATGAAAAGAACTCCCTGATGATTTGCAAGACGGAGTGAGCCGGGAGTATGGATTTGCCCTTTGATCAGAGTATTAGCACAGCACAAGGGCAAGATGGAGCTTAGAGTAGTGAGCAAGAGATTTTTCTAATGGAATTGTATCTCAAGAGGTGTGTCTTGCCTAAGAGGAGTTGTAGTCTATTTATAGGCAATTTTGGAACCTTCAAGAACACTTGGGAGAGCTCTTCTAGCCGTTGGAGACAAATCCCAAGAGTTTAGGATGAAATCCACACAAAATCAGGGCAATGATACGTCTGACAGCAATATCAGACGTCTAATTATAGGATCAGACGTCTTATAGGACGTCTGATTATACCTCTGGTCATCTAATGTTGTAGGACATCTTTAACTGACTCTATTGGATCAAAAGGAGGACGTCTGATTATGTTATTGGACATCTAATGAAGGGTGGATTCGTTCCTGTTATCATCAGATCCAAATAGGGTTCTAGGTTTAGAGGATCAGACATCGATATGGACGTCTGAGGACATTACCAGACGTCTGAAAACCTAAGTACTCTTCCCTACTCCTTCTGCCAAAAGATTATGTGGCTGTAAAGAGATACGCACAGAAAACCATGCCAACAGTTCAAAGGCAGACGTCTGGAAGTGTGTCAAGACGTCTGGGATTTGATTTTTGCCTAAGCGAGCTGTAACAGTTAGTATGACGTCTGGGTAAAGAATCAGACGTCTGTGTAGGGTTATCGACGTCTGAAAGTGAAGTCCTTCGACTGATGTTTATGAGGAGACAAACTAAGGCAGAACACTTTGAAATTAGATGTGTGAGACACTTGTCAGACGTCTTAAAGTGGAAAATCAGACGTCTGACCGTTGTCCTAGACGTCTGATAAAAGTATACGTGTTGGGTTTTTGTTTCTAATTTATCTTAAGTGTAGAGAGCCTAAGTTAGCTATTTATAGGTTATGTTTGGGGGCTTTTTACAATATTTCTAGACTCAAATAAAATGAAAGTTTACATGAAAAAGCCTAAGGCCTAATACTTATGCTACTCGTCTTCACGCTTTTAATCTCCTGTCTTGGAAAGCTTTTTGAAATCTTGCAAATATGTTATTACAGAGAGAAAACAATATGCTACGCTTTATTTTTTATTTCATTTTCTTCATTTTGTAAAATCATCAAAATATTATATACGAGTGGTTGAACTAACATGGGGAACACTTACAGTTGTCTTCAACTGCACTTTACTCCGGTCTACCGCTTGATGTTTCCCTGATGGAGTTCTTTGCAAAACAATAGACACAAGAGAAAGCAAGTTAGAAGACAATAAAGTGCATGAAATGCGAAAAGAAGATCGAAAATCGTTGCCTCTCCAGCAACGGCGCCAAAATGTTGAAGCTACAAGTTACTACTTTAACGTATTTGGTTTTGAAAAACCTGTCGTCGTAGTTTGAAAGTGAAAAACTCGTGTTCAATAAAAAAAAATTTTACCGTAATAGAAATCCCAGGTCTAACTCAGGGAGGCTACGTCAAGTTATATTCGCAATTATATTTTTTTTAGAGTTTTTGTTGAAAAGCGAAGCGACGTAATTACAATGAACCAATATTAACAATCAGAATAAATGAGAGAGAGAAAACATGCACTCAATATTTCAAAATGTTTATACAATAAAACAGAGAAGAATTACACTAGAAAGCGGAAAATCAACTACACTTGAAAGCAGGAAAATTCTACTCTAGAAAGCTGTAAAGAAGAATGGGAGAGAGAAGTTATCATCCTCGACGATCGCTTGGAGGATGAGTCGGATGAGACGTCACCTAGAAGGAGGATGGAGCAGGAAGGAGGTCGAGGCAGGAGGACTGAGAATGGGGCAGCACATCACCGTCGTCGCGAGATCCACTTCCTAAATGAGGGCGAAACTTTGACTTTATCTCTCAAGAAGCATCCCGGGTGTGGGACAAGCTTCTCTTGAGCTTTGGAGAAGGAGAGAAGAGAAGGAAGGCATGAAAATTTCATATGGAGGGGGTCTCCTTTTACAGTTGCGAGTGAGGGTAATTTGGTCTTTACAATTTCAAAACATTAAATAAGGGGTCTTTAGTGATGGATAAAACTGTCACTAAAGCCCCAATCGTGGGCGACGTGTGCCGCCTGCTCACCTTCTGTGCCGCCCATGTCCATCAAGTCTCAGCCGTTCGATCGTGAGATCGAACGGCTGAGATGCGTCCTCGTTGCGCCTCTTTAAGCCGTAACGCCCGGGTCTGATGCCGCGTCATGCATGAGCGTACGATAGTGCGTAGGCACTATTGGGCGCTCGCAGCCGCTTGATCGCGATTAAGCGGTTGCAAAGCCCTCTCGCCTGCACCCCAGCAGTTGCTCCTAAAGGTTCGAACGCACGCCTGCACTTCACATAAGTGCTCTCACCCACTACGCTACAGAGGCATTTGTGTCGCCAAAAAATTTTGTGCGTGCACATCCACAGCCGTTGGATGCGCATCCAACGGTGAAGAAGCAGCGCTAAAAATGAAGAAGAGATGAAGCAGTGGGTGCAGCGGCTAGTTGGGCGGATGAGATGGCACCACATGGCGCCATCTTGGCTATCCATCTTTTAGTTGATGTAGTTGGTGCCACGATTATCGGATTGTGTCGATTTTTGCACTGTTAGACTACGATTGTCGGTCCGAATTCATCCGTGTGGTTGGATTTGTCGTTTGGAGTGTGGATACACACCATCTTGGCCCTTGTTCTTCTAGGGTTCCTCGATCTCTATCTGATGCTACAAATGTCTGATTTGGGCGATCTTTGAGTCGTTGAACTCCAATCGTTGCCCTGATCAAATCTGTACGTTTGGATCTTCGATCTGAGGCCCCAATAAAAATTTGCCCTATCCTCGAACATAAAAGGAGACAATTAACCTCTGTTTTATTCAAACTAATCTAAATGCAAGATGATGCATGCTATGCAATATTTATAGTACGCAATGCAATTCTATGCTTAAGAACATACATAAATAGACATCTTATGTAGTGTAAACATGTTTACATCATGTTGTGACTTGCTTCTTCATTACACGAGGCATTCCGTGCTTAGGGTGAGTTGGAGAAGCAAGGAACTTGTTGCTTTGCATTTCCCATAGTTTCAATTTCTATCTCTCTCTCCATATTTGTTTTGTCATATTCAAAACCCTAAAAAAAATTACATATCTCAAAACCTAAAAAAAAGAAGTTGATTTCAAAGATTCAAGTAAGATATTTTGTTAAAAGCATTCCTACCTCTCTTGGGATGACTCGAATACTTTCCCAAGTACTCAGAGTTTAGAAATTTAAAAGCGATCCAAATTACGTGTTGCAAAGACTTAAAACCTAATTTTTATAAATCACACATTTTAGCAATCATCCAACAATGCGAGAAGCATCTCGATTGGAGCTCTGTAGCACTCGATACAGAGCAAAGAAGATGAATGGCCACGATGGCACCACATAGCACCATCATAGCTGCCAACCACCACTGCCCTCCTCTCCTCTCAACAAGCCCTTCAAATCTAGGTCTTGGATCTTTATCCAATGGCCACAAATGTGTGAGCACCAATCCATTTTTGTGACAATCCACGCTCATATCACATTGGGTGAGAGCTTTATGTAGAGTAAGCGGTGCGCGTTTGAGTCACATCAAGCGGATTTAACCCGTTGAAGTAAGGTGCGGATGAAATTCATTCGTTGAATGCAAATTGAGTGGCGATGGCATGCGCTACGTGGATGCGCAGATGCGGAGAAGAGTTCACACATGTGATGAGTAGGTTTGTACATGCGTGATGATTCACATTTGTATGTGCGTTAGGCGCGATCCTTTAGCAGCTTCTCACGCAATCTTGATTGTCCGATCAAGATAAAATGATCCTTGGCACTCCACACGTAGGTCTCGCATAATCAGAGCATTGGAAGTGCACGATAAAGACGCAATCGTGGCCATTTGATGGAGATCAGACGATCCTCATTCCTCCTGGATATGTGGCACGGTTAGAGGGCCTCAAATGCCCATTTTGCCCCCATTTTACCACTATATAAAGGGCCATAGACCTTCCTTCCTCATCATCCCTTCCTACTCCACTCCTCACCTCTCTAGAGCTCAAGAAGCAATTCTAAGCTCTATTCTAATGTTCCCAAGCCCTTGGGATGATCCACTAGCAACAATAATAATATTTCCACCTCCTCATCCCCCGTTCTTGGAGCTCCTACCAGTCGTCTCCTCATACCCCATTCTAGGAAGCGGATCACACCGTGATGACATCCTGCATCCGTCTTCCAGGCATCGTCTACGCAACTTGTCCTCCAAGCAGCCATCAAGGATGATAACTTCTCTTCCCCTCTCTTTTTTCTGCTTTCTAGTTTAGATTTCAATTCCCACAATTTCTGTAGTAGTTATTTTGTAATAAACATTTGTGGAGATTTATATAAAAGTAATTTCTCTCTCTCTATTTATCTTTTTGCAAAGTAGAATAGTTTTCTTACTTAGCAGAGTAAAGTAGATCAGCTAGATAATATTCCATCTGCTATTCTGCCCATAAAAAATACCAAAAAAATTATATATTCATGAAATGCCAAAAAGAAATAAAACTAACATGGATTTCCCATGAAATCAAATGTCGCCTCCCTGTGTTCGACTCAGGACTCACCTGAGTTTCGATAAAATTATTTGATCTTAGGTTTTTCTGTGATTGCGATGACTTAGGTTTCCCTTTCCAAAAACCCTAAATATTTTTGCATGAATTTTTCGACGATCATACATCCAAAATGATCTCTTGATGTCTGGAAGAGGCTCTAAACTTCTAATACAATGATCAAAAGTCTGATTCTAAAGAAAATGAGATCATCGCCACCACTCTCTGTTCTCTTCCTCTCTCTTATTCACACAGCAATGGACAGAATTTTGGTTGATTGTGATTGAATTGATTGTAATTAGCTTTTATAGTTTGCCTTTAGGAGATATTAATAGGGTTCCAACCCTAATTCTAATATGATGGGGAGCCTTGAACTTTGACCTAAGGGTGGAGATCAAATCCAACTTGAATTTTATAGGATAAGCCCATAAAAACCTATGGGATGTTAGGGTTTAGTCTCCTAACATAAATTAATTCTAATCCAATCCTTGGATTTTCAACCTAATCAAATTAGGTATAATTAATCACCAAATCAAGTGTAATTTAACTCTATAAATTACAATTGATTTATCCTACAAGTGGGACCCCATCAAAATCATTGTTGGTTTTATCACACCAATAATGAAGCATTTAGGATTTATGGAATTATGGCACTATGCTTCCCTAGGTATTCCAAATACTCGTGAATCTTCACACATGGAGGATAATATTATCACGAGGTCTAATCCCATTAGACAACCATCATTCCTCCTTAGATAATATTATTTTTGACATCTCTTTTGCATCATTGGGATGAGAACGAAGACTAAATTCTCTCCCAAAGGATTATATTCTTCTCTTTCTTTCATTGAGTCTAATTAGGACTCTGAGACTACATGTGAAATCATTGTTTCCTAGTATACTCAGAGTGAGCTCATTCCTCCAATGTCATATACACCTATGCAATAGATTTATGTGATCCCTTTGAGAGATCATGCACCTCCTATCCCTCCCCACATACACTAGCTTTGTACTGTTAGCACTAAGGTAGGTGCATCTACTATTGGTCCACCAAATGTATGCATTCATGAACAGAGACACATATCTGTCTTAGGTTAAAGGTTACGCCTTCTCAATGATAGCATTGGAGAAGGTCATTGGTTATCTCGTGTTCATCAGGTTAACTTCTTAACCCGAATCACATGATAGTTCTGAATCTCCATTCAGGAACATCAATCAAGTAACGGCCTCTAAAGAAGGTTGCCATCCCAACTTAAATAAAAAACAAGTGACTAAATCAAATGGTTTCTTGATGTGCTATCAGATCCTCTAAACCATTTAGATCTTTAAATCAACGGACATCGGGTTTATTCGATCCAGCTAAGTATGTTACCCTATTCATACTAAGGGACCCAATTCATAAATTGGAAAATAATCTAATTCTTTTTAGTCAAATGTAATACAATCATATTATATTATTCATATGGCTATCTTAGGGCATACAAAATCTAACAGTAAGAGCATCTTCAAAATGGCGGGAAAGAGTGCGGATGTTGTGTAGCAAAGCATCTACCCAGCTTGTTGGTTACCCAACAATGTAACGTCGGGACCTTTCAGACTGCACTAACACAATATAACGGGAGACTTGACTCCCAAAGAGCATGTCTTGCCCTACAATCTCTATTTGTAAAGATAATAATTTCCTAAGTTAATGGTCATGTGGAGAACTCTAAAAGCAAACAAAGTATCAAATAAAAAGGTCAGGAGCTTACCATTCGCAGACAATTAAGATAGATGTTTGACATATTGGAGAGGGCATGCATCATGCATGGCCACTCCAACGCGAAGCTCAACAGCATCATGACCATTTGCTCCATTGTTAATTTTACCTGTTGGAATGCATCTAGTAGGATCTCAGTGCCTTGTTGAGTTGGCAGTTCATCTAGCTCTGAGATTGGGAAACCTCATTGATGGTAGGCCTTCACCTTCTCTAGCACCTCCACCTTCTTTGAAGAATTCATCTTTGGCAAAGTCGACAACTCAAAGAATGATGCCTTTTTATACCTCCATTTCTCCACCTCACCCATGGGCAAAGAATGTTTCACTTGAGGCTCCTCCACTCTTTTGGCGAGAGACAAGGGCAGAGTCTCCTAATGGACCGATCACTCTGAGGACTCTTCAAGCACTGAGCCCTTCATGAAACTGATGGTGACTACAATGAGGCCAAACCCTCCTCGATTAGTCAAGTCAATTGCCACCTGGTGGCCACTCGCGCCGCGACAACTTTTTTTTTAGGGGAAAAAGAACTACTACCATTAACAGAAGCAATCCATCAATTTATTAAGCAGGCAAAGGTTACATAATAGAGATCCATAGACGGCCTAACACAGATGCATCATTGATGCAATACGCGATTTTGTTAAAAGCAAGTTTCGAGTTTTTACAACGCATATAATTCGATCAACTTTTAAATTTGTATTCCTAGATAGCACGAGTATCTAGGGTCATCCAAGGAGGCAACTTTATCTTTCAAAAGTATTTTCTCTCTTGTAAAAACTAGAATCTTCTTTTTTTGCATTCTTGTTTTGTTGTTTTTAGGGTTTTAGAATAATCAAGGCAATGAAAGTTGAAGGTAACGAAATCAAAATGCCAAATAGAAATGAAAGAAAGTCCAACCTTCCTAAACTCACTCTAGGCATGAGTGACCTAGAGTAATTAGGAAGCGTGAAGTGCACTAGGTAAACACTATTTGAATTAAAACATAAGAAAATGGTGAAAGGTGATTGTATTGATACAGGAGAAAACTTGTCTTTACAAAACACTAGTAGAGGAAAGCTTCTACTACAAAATTATTATCAAGAACAAGAAATAGAAATGTCTCCCAAATAAAGTTGAAGAAGACGAGTCTCCTTGCTCTAAGTATAGCAACTTCTGTACTTGAAAAGGGGCTTCTCCTTTCTCCTTCCTTGAAGTGCTCCTCTCTCTAGATCTTCCTAGGGTGGATGACCACCACCCTAGCCTCCTTGCCTAGCTGTCCTTCTTGAATTATGCTCCTTGGCTCTGGCACAAGAAAGAAGGGAAGAAGAAGATGAACACCAAGGAGACAAGGGAGTCTCCTTGATCGACTTCTCTTCTTCTTCCATGGCTGAAATTGAAGGTGGATATAGGTAGAAATAATGTAAGCCAAAGATGGGTTTATGTGGTGGTTATAAGGTATATTTATAGGAAAGGAGGGGAAGGGTTGGCGCCATATTAGATGGGTTAGGTTAAGGTGGCGTGTAGGGTGGTTCAAGGGCTAGGATTGTGTTTTGGAGTGGTAGTTAATTGATGGAAGCTGGAGGAGAGTTGGCACCAACTCTTAGTGTGGTTACAGTTAAGGTGGCGTGGAGGGCAGGTGTAGGGTTAGGATGGTGTTTTGAGTGGTGGTTATGAGATGGAGGGCTACAGTTTATTAGCTGCAAAAGAACGGATGTATGGAGGCATGGTTAAGGGAAGTTGGGCATGGTTGGCACCAATTTGTGGGTGGTTAATGCTAGGTGTTTTTGGCTCCAACCTATGGATGGTGGAGATAGTTTAAAGTGGCTATGTGTAAGGTGGAGATAGGACTCTAGGTTGGCGCCAAGATGAAGGGGTGTAGAGGCATTTTGTCACCACCTTAGATGGTGGTTATGGGGTGGTTAAGGTGGTGGAGAGGTGCCATTGTTGGCGCCATTATGATGGGGTGCCATTGGGGTCTTGGTAACCCCCATTTTGGAACCAAAAGAGGGATGTATAGGTGTTGTTTTTGTGGTGGTTTTAGGGTAGGGAATTCGGCTGTGGAGGTGGAGGAGTAGAGGTGGACCTTAGCTTAGCTAGGTAAGCTAGCTTAGCTAGTAGAGTAGAGGAGGAAGTAGAGGAGCTAGGGTTTTGGTTGGAGGAGCTATCCTGAATCTTCATGGAGCTGTATGGTTGTTGAAGAGAGCTACATCATAGCTCAATAGCTAGTTTAGCCAGCTAGTTCTTTGCTAGCTACTAAACCAAGCTAGATTAAGCTGGCTTCTGCTGATGTAAACTGAGGTGAGCTAGATATGGTCTTCCTGAAGATTACCTAGCTAGCTAAGCAAGTTAGCTTAGGTCAAATAGCTAAGCTCAACCAAGTTGAACTAAGTTGAGTTTTTGGGAGAAGGACTTGAGCTGGTTGAAAACTTTGTCAGCTGTCTAGGCACAGCTAGTTAATAGTAGTAGCTAAGCCTGATCAGGTGGAGCTTCCATGAGCTGGTTGGAGCTGTGAGGAGCTAAAATGGAGCTGGGATCAACTGAGTTGAGCTAGCCTAAGCTACCATCCAGCTGAGGTGAGCTGAACAGAGCTGAGATGAGTTGATCCCAGCTAGGTTGAGCTAGAGTGAGCTAGAATCCAGCTAAGATGAGTTGGATTCAGCTGAAATGCAGCTGAATTGGACTTCTCCTTCATCTTCTGCCTTTCTCGGTGCCAGGGTTTGCGGGATTTGACTATTTGTTCATCTTGGAAACTTAAATAAAGATGTAAAAATACAAAAATAATGCAATGCATACCTATCCTAAGAAAATGCCTAAATGCAGCCTTAAAACCTGCCTGCTTTGTTAATAACCTAAAAGCAAGATGTGTTTTGAAGGCTAAGAGTGATGATAAATTGGCATTTATCACACCCCCATACTTACCTTTTTACTAGTCTCTTAGCAAAACGATATTTCGCAAAATTATTTTTAGGGAAAAGCTAATTTTTTTACTTTTAAGGAAACATTACTGCGTGACTTTGGTTGATTGAGAATAAGGAACGTGCGGGATTTGTTAATGATAAAACATCAGGATTCATCTCTGGATTCAAGGGTTAGATTAATCAAGATCAATGTATCCTTCAAGAATTACTAATTAACGCTTTTCTAATTCAAATGACCCAAAACTGTTTTCGTAGTTAAGACTTCCTTGGTTCATGAATCTGATATGTAACTTGCATAACTATGAAGAACTAACTGTTAGTGCTTGTGATTTGCCAACATTTTTGGGATACCATATTTATATGATCGTGTCTTTCTGAAACTTTTTTTTATAACAAGTTTCATTTGTTTGCTTCTCCATGCTTAGCGTTAGATCAATCCTAATACAGATGTGTCGGGATCATCTTTTCCGTTACCAATCCTCAGGGGGCTCTAGCACGGGTACTTCAAGATAGCACCGTCCAAGACACTCCCCAGGAGCTCATAACCCTAAAACACAGAGCGATGTCAAGGGGCGCGATAGGCTATTGTAGGTGAACTAAGGAGATTTATGATATGGTCATCGTAGTATACTCCTAAATCACACAACAAATACTTAAATTTATAAACTCAAATTCAAATGTGAGTTCGACGTCATTCATAGGGAGCAAATGTGGAATTCACGCACTAATCTCAATTCAGAATAAATGAGAATAGTAAATTAAGAATAATAAATTATATGCAATGAATAAAACTTGTCAAATTGATAATCAATGTCTCTCAAAAGATCCTTGGGACAAAATGAATTAGAAGGATAAAACAATGGTGATTTGAATCACCAATTATTCTTCTTAATTAGGTATATATCCCAACTATTCAAATCATTCAAATAAATCAACAGTGTTCTCAATTAATTAATCCACATTAACTTAGATACGTAAATGTGGCCACAGTACCCTTGAATCAATATCTGACGACAGCACTCTTCTCAGATGGCTTAAGTGCCATAGCATCTCACCATAGTAAGCACACAAGGGTGCTTAAGCTTCTTGAGGCTTCTTCAAACACAACACAAGAGCCAACTTCCCTCGAAGGCTAAGTATCAGAGCCTTCTCCTTTAGCATGCATCCCAAGGCATGCGCACACACATCTCAGAGCGAAACCCTCCCCCCTCCTCTCAGAAATCCTTCCCTTCTTCTCTCTCAGACCCGAAGCTAATCGGGTATACAGCTGGGTAAACGAGTTGCATACAGGGTCTAGACCCACGGGCATGCATGGGAGGGACCCAACCCTCATGTTCTTGGGTGGTAAGCATCTATCAAAAAATCATAATATACGCTGTTGGTACATTAAAATCCCACGATGTGGGACTATGTTGTCTGCCTTCTTCACTAAGTAGTAGCAGGTGAAGATGTATGGATTGGGTGCTACTGTTGTACTCTTCCACTCAATTGATTTTGCATCTGGATACATGGATGTAATCCACGTCACCTGGAAGTGGTGTTGATGATGATGATGGTCAGATGAAGTGTGACGGCACCAGGGAAGACAACGATGATGATGAGGCACGGTGAGACCTGCAATTCATGAATACGGCTGCTAAGCCTCAATCAGATAGTCCAGCAAGGTCACTGTGAGGCAAGGAAGTTGATGGCAGCATTGATTTGGTGATCGGGTGCATGTGGAGGTCTGGCGGAGTTGAGGAGGTGATGCGGAGGAGACGGAGTTTGGTGGGGTGATTGAGTGGATGGAACGACAAATTGGTAGAGGGGTTTCGGTAGTGGTGTGCTAGCGAAGGTTTTGGAGGTGGTCACGTGGAGTTTGGTGCGGTGTGGAGTGCGGAAGGCCTCGCTGGAGGTTTGGCCAGAGCGGAGGAAGATGATGGTGAAGGCGATGATTTGGCGGTCGAAGTAGGGAGTTAAGGGTCTTAATCTAAACTATGGAGAGAGAGAGAGAGGGAGATTTAGAACCTAATTAAGAATGAAGGGGGTGAGGGAGGCGCTAGCTTTGATTGGCCAGCACCAGAGAAGGGAAGTTCTTCGGTGAGGGGATAGTGGCGAAGAAGGGGTCGAATGTGATAGGGCTTTGGCTGGCCGCCGTCAGAAGAAGGCGAGGAAGAAGGCGGTGCTTCCAATTTGATGGTTGGAGGCACAGACGAAGGGGAAATGAGGAATTCGCTGGAGTTGGTCGGAGCTGGCCGAAGGAAGAAAGGAAGAAGGTTTTAGAGGCCAAACTGGACTAAGGAGCAAGGCCTCGCTATTGGGGGCCTTTTAAAGGTCTAAGGGCAGCTTCCAAGATTGGAAACAAGCTCGAGGAGCTTGGAATTTTGGGGAAGAAGATCCCTAATCTTGAGGAGTTCACACGAGGTCTGTGGTGTGAATCAGAATCCAAGGTGTGGTTCAGATGATTGGGGATTTTCTCAAGATCATTTCTTCCAATTTTGTAAGGATTTGGTCAAGAAATCAGGGATAAATCCCAGATTGAGGATCGATGCTTTGGGTTCCTCCTGTCAATGGCGATTGGGACTATTTTGAAGAAAATGATGAGAAGTTAGGGGGTTTTTTACAATTATTTCAAAAGTTAGGGACTTAATTGAGAGAAATAGAGTTTTAATGGACTGAAATGCAAACTATATCAAGATGGACTCTAATTTAGCCCAAGTTTTGGTACAAATCTAATTTGGACCCAAGGAATCTGATGTGAAGTTGGATTTGAGTTTTGACAAAGTTTGATTGGGTAATTTGTGCAGAAACCCAAATTAGGGCAGAATTCCATTTGAGACTCTATTTAATGTCAAAATAGGTTTAGATGGTCACACCAAGGGTATCAAACCTCAAGAAATATTTTTCTATGAATTTTAGGAGGTTTATGTGAATTTTATCCTAACTAGAACCTCGTCAATTCAAGTGGGTATGAAATTAAGGTTTTAGGTGCTGATGTGATTCTCGAAACACACGAAACCTTGTTTCTGTCTATGTGGACCCTCTTATTAGACTTTAATGCTCATTTGACCTTAGATTAACCCTTGGAAAATCCCATGGTTACTCTGCATTCATGATGTGATGTTAAAACTACAAAATTAACCATGTTTTAATGTTTTCTTCTAAGAAGGATTTGTTTGGAATTATGTCTCTCAGGCGATTATGTATGAGCATTTGTCACTTGTTTATCACTAAATAAAGCCAATTATGGCTCATGATGGTGTTACCATTATAGGACAACTTTAGTCGACTAATTTAGTGCCTAAATACATTATTATTAGGATGTAAATGCAATTTAAAGGATGAATAATATTGACAAAATTATGTAAGCTATAGAATTATCATTTCATGCATTGCATCTTAATCAATTCGAGTGATTATGGAAGGGGAAATTTGGATGGAATCATACCTCAATTTGGAATGCCATTTTCAGCTATTTAATTTGTACCATGTAAGAAAGGAAAGAGTTCTTTAATTCCCATCTCCAATTTTGGAAAGGAGTTGACTCTCTTAATTAGAATATTCTCCATGAGGATTTTTTGAAGTCATGTACAAAAGAAAAAGGAAAGAAAGAAAAAAAAGAAAACAAATAAAGAGAACCTTCCTATTCTTTCCTTTCTTGAATCTCTCTCCCACAAATCTCTCTCTCTGAGATTCTCTCTGACTCTCTCTCTTTATAAATAGGCAAACGGTGGATGGTAGGGAGATCATCTTCCCTCAAGAAGGAGGACCGGCCCTCCAACATCTGTCTCCCTCAAGATTGCATGCCCCGACTACCACCGTAAGCCACCCACAACAACATCCATCACCGCGAACCGCCACCGTGTTTGGCAGTGACAGCGTCGACGTCACCACTGCATCTCGTTCCCGCCATCAACTACGTACACCACCATGACCGCTGACCACCGCGTCTTGCATATCACGTCGACCACCACCATCAGTGCATCCACATCACTGTGTGTCTCCTTGATTACGCATCAATCATAGGTCCTAATCAACCTTAATAATGTTTGAACCTAGCTTAATTTGTGAATATTGCACTCATATCATGCATATCATTCATTGCATCATTTTATATAGAATAAGATGAGATATCTTGCTATTTAATGTTTTTGTTGCTATTTGCAGGTAATAAAGTGATCCAGGATGTGAGATGGAGTGGAATAAAGCAATAAAGAAAAAAGACTGATCTAGACAACAGGAGTGAGGAGCATAGCCTTATCCCTATCCGTAGAAACACCTTAGGAAACCTAATTACATACCTCCTAAGCCTATCCCACTATCCATACCCTTACTTATCTTATCCCTAACCCAACCTATTAGGATTACCTTAGCCTACACACACATCCTATTAGACTTGACCTAGACCCAATTAGGTTCACTCCTCTCCAATTAGACTTTCCTTAACCTAATTAGGTCCACACCCACCTAATCTAGGTTGACCTAACCTAGATTTACCAAAACCCACACAACCTAGCTCTACGAAATTAAAAAAAAACACACTTCTTCTACCTAGCCTATTCTAGAACACCTATTCTTAGCCATTCTAATTTTAGTAAACCCAACCTAAGAACCTACTACTAAGCCCCCATGGATGGCCAACACTCCAACCATTCTCTCCTCCCCCTCTCAACTTGCGACTACACCTTCCCCTCCAACCTTAAGGGTTGTCCACCCTCCTCCTCTCAAGGATGCCCAAGGTGCTCCTCCTCCTCCAAAGCTCCTCCATGGGTGGCTGCTAGCAAGAAGAAGGAGTCCATCTATCTTCTTCTCCTCTCAACATCAAGGCAAGCTTCCTCTCGTCCAAGGGATTCTCTTCCTCCTCCAAGCACCTCCATGGACGGCTAGCAAGGGAAGGGCTACAAGGGTGCACGACCACCCTATTCTCTCTACTCCTCTCCTAGTGGACAGCCAAGAAGGCTTCACCATAGCCTCTCTTGGTTGATCCCTTGCTTAGCTTTCTTTCTTTCCATGTATCCGGATTTTTAGTGACTTAACATTTGATGCATGATATTCTTTTGGTTTTATTTGCACCTCTTACAATTTGGATGCACACCTCTTAGTCTCCATAGGAACGACCACTTTAGGGATAGTCACACAATGCACGGCCACCATGGCCTCATTTACATGCACGTAGTCACTTAGGTTTTCGCTAGCATATTTAAATCTAGGTTTCATGTAGCTTTTCAAAAATCAAAAACACAAAAAATCACAAAATAGAAAAAGACCAAAAAGATTAGGATAGGTTAGATCTAAGTTGACAATAAGAAAATTGCAAATCTAAACTTGTTTTCACGCCTCCTAGAGACGAACGATCGTGACTCAAAAGAATAAAAATCAAGCAAGTTTCATAAACAACTAAATATTTTTTATTGAGGATTTAGCGCAACTATACTACGAATTCTGATGTATTTCAAAACATGTGAGAAAATGCCTTGTCACTCCTCCATCTTCAACCTCTGAACTAGAGGCTGTGTCCTCTCCTCGTGACAGCAGTAGGGTCGACAACTGGCCTCTTGTCCCTCTACAACAACCAATAGAGAAGGTCGACCTCTTCTTCTTCCTCTTCCTCATCCTCTATTTCCCCTTAACAGCAACCCATCAACAATAGCCACCATCGATCGGTCACCCTTGACTTCTCACGCACCACCAGCCTACGTGCCCTTGCACGTGCCATCCATGTATCAATAGCCAACCTCCTCGTGTGAGCCTTAACATGAGACTGCGTGATCATTGCATGCAGCAGCCTGCGCCTCAGGCCCCTCTCCATGCACTGTTCTTCTCTAAGAAGAACCCATCGCCGCTCTCATGCCATCCACGTGCAGCCACCTCGTTTGGCCACCATCCTCCGCTCGGTCAACACTGTTGAACTCATCGCGAACTCATGAGTTTGCCCACTGATCACAGGGGTTTCTCATGTTTGAAATCGGGGTTACAAGTTGCCCACCATCGTTGTTGCAAAACACGTGATCAAATAAAATTTATACAGAAACTCCAAGGGAGTCCCAGGTCGAACATAGGGAGGTGACATTTACTTTGTATGAAAACCATGCTTCGATTTGTTTCTTTTTGGTGTTTTAGGGTTTTGTTATTTTTTCTATTTTTGAAATAAAATGACAATCAATCACAAAAGAGAGATGGAATTGAATTTGATATATTGCATGAATATCAATTACAATAATATAGAAAATGTAACAAGAGAGGGAGGTGAGAAGAAATCTCCCAAATCAGCTATTTGGCGAGACGACGGTGATAGGTCAACTTTTCGCTTAGCGTTATAGTATTTAAGTGGTGGAAAAATCGACGAATCAAAAATAATGAAAGTAACCACTCGCAAAAGAGAGGGTCGTTTCCACAGGGAGGCAATGATGCAAACAATACTTAATTATTTAATGTTATTTCGGATAGTGCGAAATTCCTTTTCAAATTGGACTTAAAGTGTGAAGGAAAGTAGATTTGCAATACCCTAGAAAGTTAAGGGTGTAAGTGCAATTTTCCCTCACAGAAATCCTCAATAAATTTAGGATGAATTAGTTCAATTTTCACGTAATGTGTACTAAATACAATTAGTACTTAAATCAAGTCCAAAATCAATCTTTAAACTAGCCAATACTAATACCATGCAATTAGAAAGAACTGTGAGTGCTTAAATGTAATTCTACCAGAATATTATATTAATAAAAAAAATGAAATTGCTGGCAATGGCATTGAATGTAATTTCTAATTCCAACAAAAACAGAGCTTTTCCTCTCTCTCTTCCTCGCGAGAGAGAGAGAGAGAGAGATCTGCGGGGGTCGATGCAGGGCTTCAGAGGATGGCGAGGTCGAGAGCTTTCTGACGGTGGCACCGGCTGTGGCGGAGGTGGCCGGAGCTCCGGCCTGTGGAGCAAGATAGCGGCTGCTGCTGCAGCTATTCGAGCGGCTGTGGCGTGCAGGCTTGCGTGCGCGTGCCTGTGCGCGGAGACGCAGCGCCTGCTGTGGTGCTTGGAGGCGCACAGGGTGGAGATGTAGCGCCTGCTGTGGCAGTGGGGTGCGCTGGAGGAGAGGTGCGGGCTTGAGTGCGAGCGCTCGCTGTGTCGTGGGGGCGGTGGAGGTAGGAAAGCACGCACACTGGTGTGCGGACTGCAGGGATGCAGAGAGGGTGCTGGGGCACGCGGTTTCCTTCAGTAGCGTGCTGGCTGCAGGGACATAGCAAGGAGGCCGTGCGGGCGTTGTGGGTGGTGTGGCTTTGCAGATCTGCAGGCGATGGAGAGGGTGTTGGTGCTGGCGCGCGGTTGCCTGCAGCGCGCAAGGAGGATTCACCGGCAGCGATGTGTGGGCAGAGAGACTTTCTCCCCACAAGGGGAAAGAGGACGCAGTGCGGCACAATGCACGCTTTTCTTCTTTCTCTCGATAGCCTTCTTCTCTCCCCGCCTCTTCTTTTTAAGTTCTCCCCTCACCGAGTGAGTTCAGGGATTTTCCAAAATCCCTGGTCATGGCTATTGAGAAAGGAGGCGCCAGAAGTTTTGCCCAATGTCTGGTGGGGTAAGGGGGAAAGAGAGTTGCGGTTGTTTTGGGAATTTTATCCCCCTACCCTTGCTCTTTGTGTATTTTAGTACCTGCACATAAAAACCATAGAATTATGAAGTTATAGAATGTTATAACTTAAATTATGAGGTGTATAAATCTTCTATAACTTAATTACCATTATTAACACACCTAAATTGTATAATTAAAGATACTTAAGCTTAATAATAGTCCAATTTAATGGACTCATCAAATACCTTCATGCCTAAGATTTGCTAGTCCCTAGCAAAAATGAATAATAGAAGTAATCAGAAGACTTCTTTTCCTATTTCAAAATTTTAGAAAACCAGACAAATATGAAGTGCTGATAGCCTAGGTCACAGATCCAAGTGAAAGAGCTGATTCACATTAGGAGTTCGTACATCACCCTTGGTAAAAATTTCTAATGAGATAGGCAACTATTTCACTCGGGGATAAAGCAGACGATAATCTGTAATTTGACCCTAGTGTTTGGCTTAGGTGGGAGATAATAAGTTGAAAGGATTTGTATTTGGTGGCACACTACTGGTGCTACATATAATCTAGTACTGTAGACTCTAGCTCTCTAGACTATTAGACAAGTCAACCCTGAGAGAAGCTACATAACTGTGCTCTCCTGATGTTCCTGGGCACTCTCTCTCTTTTTTTTGTTTTCTTTCTGAGATCACGAATCTCGCCAGATTTAGAAATTGTACTCACTATTTGGTGGCTTCTCATGTCATCCACACTTCAATTAAAGTCCTAATAACTCTATAACTAAGTTAGAGTCCTCAACCAGTATTCAGGCAATCAGAAATACTAGAAGGTATGTATGGGTCATATTTGGTGGAACGTAATAGTTGTTCTGTTGCCTCAGAAACATTAAAAACTTCGACTTTTTTTCTTTTTTCTTTTTTTTTTGTAATATAACTATTTTTTTTCTTTTTCTTCTTCTTTTCTCTTTTTTTTTTCTAATTTCTTCTTGTTTTTGTTTCTTTTTCAATCAGCACAACACGATACAAACTTTTATTTACGAGGCATTATTAGGGATGATGACGGTCAAGAGGAAGTTGTGTGGCTTATTTGGTGGAAGTGCCTATTCTCGATACCGGGAAAAAATGGATAGGACAGGCGTATTTCTGACCTTTGACACTATTACCCTCCTTCAGCTGAGGACTCTATGAAGGTCGGTCATAACCATCCACCATAGTTACAGCTTTATTAAGACTCAATCTCTGTGTATCTGCCTTATTTGGTGACTCTCAGGAATTCACACAAAGTACGCACCCAGGAACAGAGAGTGAAAACTACGCCTAACTCTGAAGTATCATCATCTAATTATCCAGAACTTAAGAGTCCTTGCACTAGACTTAGCGCACCAGTAATCTCTCTACTCCTTCTCACAAATATGAGGTGGATTTACTAGAAGATAGTATGCCTGACTCTCTATGAACTGTCCAAGGGTTCAGTAGACTACAAATGCTTATTGATTTTTCCAAAGGATCCATTACCAAGTCTACGTGCTCGTGAAATAAATGTACTGGATTCTAAACTTAAGAAATAATTCTGAAAGAAAAACCTCCAATAAAGGTATTATGCTAGGGACTAACCCAATCAGCTCAAGAAAAGAGAATTTTTTTTTTTAAATATGTATGCAAATATTTATAAATGCTATAAACACTATAAACATTCTCAGGTTATATCCCCCCCATTCCTAAGACTGACAATGTCCTCATTGGAAAAATATAGAAATAGAAGAATATCACCTGAGGAGGAGAGTGGAAGGAGCTAAGGCTCCTCAAGTCGTAGTGCGTCCAAAACTTGGCCATCTGAAAGAGTAATATATGGTTTAAGTCGCTGGCCATTTACTTTAAAGTTCGCACCTGAAATAGGGTTCCTGTCTCTACAGCTCCATGAGGGAAGGTATTAATCACAACGTAAGGCCCATCCCAACGGGACTTGAGTTTTCCAGGAAATAATTTAAGTCTAGAATTGAAAAGCCAGACCCACTAGTTGGGCTCAAAAGTCTTTCTAATGATGTGCTTGTCATGGAAGACTTTTGTACATTGCTTGTAAGCTTGAGAAGTTTCATAAGCTTCATTACGAAGCTCCTCAAGCTCACTTAATTCTAACATACGTGCTCTTCCCGCTTTATCCAGATTTAAGTTAACGTTTTTAATGGCCCAATAAGCTTTATGTTGGATTTCAACGGGAAGGTGGCACGCTTTTTCGTAGACAAGACGGAAAGGAGACATACCCAAGGGAGTCTTATATGTAGTTCTGTAGGCCTAAAGAGCATCATTTAGTTTTTTAGACCAATCCTTTCGATCAGGCCTGACAGTTTTTTCTAAAATTCTCTTAATCTCCCTATTAGACACTTCCACTTGCCCACTCGTTTGGGGATGATAAGGTGTGGCTATCATGTGATTTACTCCCAAATTTTGGAGTAGTCTAGTGAAGTGTACATTCTTAAAGTGAGGTCTTCCATCACTTATGATCGTCCTTGGGCACCCATACCGAGAAATGATATTACCCTTAATAAAGCCCAAGACCACAGAATGGTCATTAGTTCGCGTGGGGATGGCTTCTATCCATTTTGATACATAATCAATAGCCACAAGGATGTATTCATATCCGAAGGACACAGGAAAGGGACCCATGAAGTCAATGCCCCAAATATCAAAGATTTCAACAGGGAGGATAGGTTGTTGGGGCATCTCATCCCTTTTTCTAATGGTTCCCGTCTGCTGGCAACGTAGACATGAGCCCACATACGTATGTGCATCTTGGAATAATGTGGGCCACTAAAAACCAGACTGAAGAACCTTATGAGCAGTCTTCTTCCCACTAAAATGTCCCCCACAGTGGAGGTCATGGCAGAAACTCAGAACACTTCTTTGTTCCTCATCAGGGACGCAACGGCGAAACAGCTGGTCAGGGCCTATTCTAAAAAGCTCGAGTTCCTCCCAGTGATAAAATTTAGCATTAGCGATAAACCTGTCTCGCTTTTGCTTGTCCCAAGTACTAGGGGTGATGCCTGTGACCAGATAGTTCACTATGTCACCGAACCAAGGAGTTTTAGTTTCCACGACCATTAGAGACTGATCAGGGAAAGTCTCTTGAATACCGCCAGCGGGGTTTGATGGCTCAATAGGGATCCTAGACAAGTGGTCTGCTACCACATTCTCAACTCCTTTCTTGTCTTTAATTTCCAGGTCAAATTCTTGGAGTAGCAAAATCCAACGAATTAGGCGAGGTTTGGTGTCCTTTTTAGCCAGAAGATGCTTAAGGGCCGAATGATCAGTGAACACCACGACCTTGGATCCCAAAAGATAAGACCGAAACTTGTCCAAAGCAAATACTACAGCAAGTAATTCCTTTTCTGTGACTGTGTAGTTTTGCTGAGGATCCGTAAGGGTCTTGCTGGCATAATGTAGCACATGAGGTTTTCCATCAACCCTTTGACCTAAGGCCGCTCCCACTGCAAAATCAGAAGCATCGCACATAAGCTCAAATGGGAGGGTCCAATCTGGCGCTTGGAGAATCGATGCGGTAATGAGGGCTTTCTTCAAAGCTTGGAAAGCCTCGCCACATCTATCATCAAAATCAAAGGAAACATCCTTCGCTAACAGGTCGCAGAGTGGCTTAGAGATTTTACTGAAGTCTCTAATGAAGCGCCTATAAAATCCAGCATGGCCAAGGAAAGATCTAACCTGACAAACATTAGCGGGCAATGGAAGCTTAGAGATGGAATCGATTTTTGCGGTGTCCACCTCTAATCCTTTCTCGGAAACTACATGCCCTAACACAATGCCCTACTGGACCATAAAGTGGCTTTTCTCCCAACTAAGCACCAGTTTTGCCTCTTCGCAATGGGTTAAGACTTTATCAAGGTGCGAAAGGCATAGGTCAAACGACGAGCCATAAATGGAGAAGTCATCCATGAAAATTTCAACGAACTCATCGATCATATCAGAGAAGATAGCCATCATACAACATTGGAAGGTGGCAGGAGCATTACATAACCCGAATGGCATTCGGCAGAATGCAAAAGTTCCATAAGGACTCGTGAAGGTGGTACGATCCTGATCATCGGGAAAAATGGCTATCTGATTGTACCCATCAAGAAAATAAAAGTACATGTTCCCCACCAATCGTTCCAAAATTTGATCGATAAATGGTAAGGGGAAATGGTCTTTCTGGGTAGCCATGTTTAAACGGCGATAATCAATGCAGACCCTCCAACCAGTTGAGGGTCTAGTGGTCACCAGTTCTCCTTGGTCATTCTCCTCCACAGTGATTCCTGCCTTTTTCGGAACTACATGAATCGGACTGACCCATTTACTATCTGAAATGGGATAGATAATCCCTGCATCTAGCCATTTCAGAATGTCCTTTTTAACAACCTCCCGCATATTTGGATTGAGCCTTCTCTACATGTCTCAGAAAGGCTTCACGGACTCGTCCGTGTAAATATGATGCATGCAAAGAGAGGGATCAACACCCTTAATATCAGCAATTGTCCAGGCAATTGCTTCCTTGTGCCTTTGTAAACACTCAAGCAGAGCTCCCTCCTGCAATTTAGATAATGCAGACGAGATAATAACAGGGAGCGTGTTATTAGGGCCAAGGAAAGCATATTTCAATGTGCTCGGGAGGGGTTTCAACTCCAATTCAGGAGCCTTTTGGATTGAGGGTTTTAGTTGAGATGTCCCCGCTTCAGGCAACAGATCTACCTTCACAGTCCAGGGTGGGGACAGAGACTTAGTGTGTATCTCCAGCAACTCTTCTAGTTCAGGCATTTTCTTTTCAGTTTCTTTGATAATCGAGGGATGGTCCTAAGTTATGACCTTCTGAATGGGATCTCTACATAAGAGTGCTGGAGTAGTCTCTTCAATTATTTCATCGACGACCTCAATCTGAGAACAATCTTCAAATCCGGGTTGTTTGTAAGTATCAAAAACATTCAACCGGATCTTCTTGTTCCCAAAGCCCATTTTAAGTGCCCTGGATCTACAATTTATAGAGGCATTGGCTGTGGCCAAAAAGGGGCGTCCCAGGATAATGGACGGCTTTGTGGGCTTATTAGACGGGTCAGTATCAAGTACCAGAAAGTCAACAGGGAAGACGAAATCCTCCACTCTCACAAGGACATCTTCCAACAATCCCCGCGGTGTCTTAAGCGATCTGTCTGCAACCTGGAGGATT
Organism: Thalassia testudinum; assembly: GCA_037157565.1. Lineage (NCBI taxonomy): Eukaryota > Viridiplantae > Streptophyta > Magnoliopsida > Alismatales > Hydrocharitaceae > Thalassia > Thalassia testudinum. Next base: position 99,735,452 of record JAZHRO010000056.1, on the reverse strand, counting down.
ACTGGACTAGTCTTCAGCTTTCCTCCTCCCAATAGGTCGTAGACAGAGCTCGGTAGAATGTTTACCCCCGCACCCAGATCGAGCAAAGCCTCGTCAATGTGTTGGTTACCTATAACCACTGAAATATATGGGGCCCCTGGGTCTTTCATTTTGGGGGGTGTTCCATGCTGAAGAACCGAGCTAGCGTGGTCAGGCAGGATGACCTTGGTTTGGACCTGTTTCCTAGATCGGCGCTTCTGGGTGCATAGGTCCTTCAGAAACTTGGCATAGGACAGAATATGTTTAATTGCTTCCAACAGAGGCAAGTTAATCTAGACTTGCCTAAAAGTATCCATAATCTCTTCCATCCTATCCTTGGCTCCAGACGAGCCAACAGAAGATTCCCCAGGAGCAGATAGGCGCTCTGGATGAGGCACCCTCGGCTTCTGAGTAGAGGGGTCGTCATGGCGGGAAAGGGGTGGTGGTAGGACGACATCCTCATTATGGATGATTTTTTGTGAGGGAGAGTGCTGTGGCTCTTCCTCGGGTGAGATGGAGGTAGGGTCAGGTGTGGAAGGGGAATTCTGAGATGTAACTGTAGGAGTGTTATCAGGCTTGTCAATCTTTTTTCCACTCCTCAACACGGTCACTGCTTGGGCGTGCTCCCTGAATACAACCCCCTTGCCGTTAGGGTTCTCCTCAGAAGAGCTAGGCAGCTTCCCCGGATCACGTTGCCTAACTGCCTCAGTAAGATGACCAATTTGGGATTGCATATCAGTAATCATCTTATTCTGAGATTGGATAACTATATTCTGATGCTCTTGCATCGCTTTCATCATGGCCTTTAGTTCATCCATCTCAAAGGGCTTATTCGGAAGAGGGTTTTCATAAGAAGGTTGGTATGTGGGCTGGGGAGGTAAGGGTCTTGTATTCCCTGAGTTAGAAGCATCAGCTTGCATCCAAGAGAAGTTTGGATGGTTCCGCCACCCTGGATTATAAGTGTTGGAGTAAGGGTTATTGCGAGGGGGCAGAAACCTTGGGCCGCATTCAAGTCGGCCTGAATCAACTCAGGGAATTGGGTTGCCTGATGGCACTCCGCAGTGGCGTGAGTTATGCTTTGGCAGATGGAGCATTCTCTTGAAGCTTGAAAAATAGAGGCTGCTTGTGGGTTCATGCCGGGGTTTGCTAAAAGCCTATCAAAGTTTTTATTCAATAGTTGAATCTGATAGGCCAAATCCTGAGAAGCCCCGGCTTCATGGGCCTCTATCTTCCTCTGCAAGATTGATGGTTTTCTCTCTTGATACGCAGAGGACAAATGTATGGAGTTGTCGCTTAAAGTTTCAAATAATGCCCAGGCTTCATCCTCAGTTCTGGTCATGAAGGTTCCTGCACAGGCTGCATCAATGGTTTGCCTATGCCTTTCAGATAATCCGTTATAGAACCTTTCGACCAACTGCCATCTTGGCACTTGATGGTGGGGGCATAACCTAAGAAGGTCATTAAAGCACTCCCAAGTCTCATGAAATTGCTCCCCTTCTTGTTGAGTAAAACCCATAATCTCTCTTATGTAATGGTTGGCTTTACTCATAGGAAAATACTTTTTTAAAAATTCTCCCTTAAGGGTAGCCCAATCATTTACCCTTGCATCAAGGGTATGATACCAGTGCTTGGCCTTATCCTTTAGGGAGAAAGGAAATAGAGTCCTCATTAGAGCTTCATCAGTAAAGCCCTGGAGCTTCACCGTGGAACAGACCTCGATGAATTCCTCCAGATGCCGGTAGGGGTCCTCCCTAGTAGTACCATAAAAAGAGGGCAATAAAGATATGGTACTGCTCTTGATCTCATACAGATTATCCCCTGCCAGTCGTCTTAGTGCTTGTGCAGGTTGGTTGGTAGGAATAAAATAGTCCCTTAGGGTCCTTTGTTGATTTGCACCTTGCTCAGCCATTTCTTCTCTTTCTTCTCCTAGGTGAGCTCTCCTAAGAATTCTCTCGGGCTCAGGATCAAACACTAGACTACCCTCAAGAGAGTGTCTACCAAGCATACAAAACACAATTCAGCAAAATTTTTATTTTATTATTGAGTAAGTCAAACCTCCACTCTAAAGATAAGTCAAAAGATCAAGACTTATCCCTCTGTTCCCACGTAAGTGGTATAAGAGGGGTGTGGACTTGAAATCTTAACCTTCTTTATTGTGGATGTTGAATTAATAAAAATAAATGGCCAAACAAGTTTTTCACTGCAATTACGTGCCTTAATTCAACCTTCGAGTGCCCTAGGACCTATACTTTGCTTAGATGATACTCCTAGGTGATCAAGGGAGAAGTTACTCCAAGGACGAACAAAGGGATGCAAGTAGGGCGAACCCTTCCTTTGAGGCGATGCGTATGCGGTGCCCCTTAACTACCCTTTTGTTCCTTTAAGGGGTGTCCCCCTCCGTGGAGTATCAAAACACTTGATCAAAAGATAGTATAACCACTACCACAAAGCACAATAGGAGGGTCTGCACCGATAAAGAGATCGGTGCCTATAGCCTTAAGGGATCGAGCCTTAGTGCGGTGCCTAATGTGCGTGCTCAGTGTCAAAAGTGTGCAACACACCGTAAATCTTTGTAATTTCTTTTTGAAATCGCAGACAAGTCCCTTAGAATCAGATCAAAAGTGTATTGCTTTTAGGGTTGAATCTGATTATTAGTTCCGCTTTTAGTTATGTGACCACTTAATTAGTAAATTCAAAAAATTTGGTGGTCTTGAATTTAAATCAGAATGCAAATGCGTGAACAGAAGCTGGATGCAAAAGTTAGAAAGATATACCTGTCTCCAGCAATCTTCGTGCTAAGACGCTTGCAATGCAATAATAAGATCTAATATGCTGCTCAATCACCCCTAAATGCGTGCACCTAAGGGCATGCAACTTCTAAATAGGCAGCTCGATATTTTTTATTGGTTTTTAAAAGCAAGTAAATAGAAAATATAATCACGCATGTACCAGAAATACTGTAAGCCCTAGTAGCTAAAGAATGCGGGAACAAACCCCCAAAAATTTAACCCCAAATTACAAGGGTGAAAAGACAGAATTGAATTGTGATGACGGAGAATCCTCTGCGAAACAGGATCTTGGTCTCCTTCATCTTTTCCTCGTGTGGCTTAACTCGTGGTTGCTGTCGCTCCTCTATTGCGCCTCGTCGCTTTGGCGGATTCCTTGCATAATAATCAAAATGATTAGATAATTTCGCAACTCAAAAGATTCAAAAATAATAAAGTAATTCTATTGCGTCTGTTGCATCCCCGGCAACGGCGCAAATTTGATAGGTCGACTTTTCGCTTAGCATTATAGTATTTAAGTGGTGGAAAAATCGACGAATCAAAAATAATGAAAACAACCACTCACAGAAGAGCGAGTCATGTCCACAGGGAGGCAATGATGCAAATAATACTTAATTATTTAATGTTATTTCGGATAGTGTGAAATTCCTTTTCAAATTGGACTTAAAATGTGAAGGAAAGTAGATTTGCAATAACCTAGAAAGTTAAGGGTGTAAGTGCAGTTTTCCCTCACAGAAATCCTTAATAAATTTAGGATGAATTAGTACAATTTTCACGTAATGTGTACTAAAGACAATTAGTACTTAAATCAAGTCCAAAATCAATCTTTAAACTAGCCAATATTAATTCCATGCAATTAGAAAGAACTATGAGTGCTTGAATGCAATTCTGCTAGAATATAATATTAATAAAAAAAGAAAATGAAATTGCTGGCAATGGCATTGAATGTAATTTCTAATTCCAACAAAAACAGAGCTTTTCCTCTCTCTCTTCCTCGCGAGAGAGAGAGATCTGCGGGGGTCGATGTAGGGCTTCAGAGGACGGCGAGGTCGAGAGCTTTCTGACAGTGGCAGCGGCTGCGGTGGAGGTGGCCAGAGGCGGTGGCCGGAGCTCCGGCCTATGGAGCAAGATAGCGGCTGCTGCTGCGACTGTTGCGTGCAGGCTTGCGTGCGCGTGCCTATGCACGGAGACGCAGGGCCTGCTGTGGCGCTTGAAGGTGCGCAGGGTGGAGATGCAACGCCTGCTGTGGCGGTGGGGCGTTGGAGGAGAGGTGCGGGCTTGGGTGTGAGCGCCCGCTGTGTCGTGGGGGCAGTGGAGGCAGGAAAGCGTGCACACTGGTGTGCAGACTACAGGGATGCAGAGAGGGTGCTGGGGTGCGCGGTTGCCTTCAGTAGCGAGCTGGCTGGAGGGACGTAGCAAGGAGGCCGTGCGGGCGTTGTGGGTGGCGTGGCTTTGCAGATCTGCAGGCGATGGAGAGGGTGTTGGTGCTGGCGCGCGGTTGCCTGCAACGTGCAAGGAGGATGCGTCGGCGACGGTGTGCGGGCGGAGAGACTTTTTCCCCGCAAGGGGAAAGAGGACGTAGTGCGGCACAGTGCACGCTTTTCTTCTTTCTCTCGATAGCCTTCTTCTCTCCCTGCCTCTTCTTTTTAAGTTCTCCCCTCACCACGTGAGTTCAGGGATTTTCCAAAATCCCCGATCATGGCTGTTGAGAAAGGCGGCGCCAGAAGTTTTGCCTATTGTCCGGCAGGGGAAGGGGGAAAGAGAGTTGCGGTTGTTTTGGGAATTTTATCCCCCCACCCTTGCTCTTTGTGTATTTTAGTACCTACATATAAAAACCATAGAATTATGAAGTTATAGAATGTTATAACTTAAATTATGAGGTCTATAAATCTTCTATAACTTAATTACCATTATTAACACACCTAAATTGTATAATTAAACATACTTAGGCTTAATAATAGTACAATTTAATGGACTCATCAGACGGCTCCTGGCGGAAGCTTGGACGAAGGAGGTGAGGAGTGAGACGATGGAGGTGAGATGCAGGAGGACGTTGGGTAGAGGAAAGCTTCAGCGTGGCTTCGGAATGGAGGTGAGAAGGCGAAGATGATCTGCTACCAGAATGTGATAACACTGCATTTTACAATGTTAATTCTGCCAAAAGGGGACGATCTTAAAGGTAAAATGCACAGAGGATACATCATAAATAGGAATAGGAGCATCGCATGCATTGCATATCAAGATTGCTTATAGTGCATTATTAACGGCCATGTGTACAAGTACATGTCAAAACAGGCCTCAAATGAGCGATCGAACCGCACGGATGGACTCAGAGTGACAAACAGAGTCCAACGGACTTGAAATCAGCTAAATCCGACATCCAGAGCTCCCACAATTGGCCTAAGAAGTTCTGATCGTCGATTTGATGATCAACGGGCATAGGGCCACCACGTGTCAGCATCACCGCGCCCCTCAACCAACCGTACCACGTAACGCAACTTTAAGCCATCCGATCTTCAATCGGACGGCTGTGAAGCATTCTTCTCTCTCCCCATAGCCTTAGCACCCTCAGCCGCAACAGCTCACAATCGTTGGATCATCATCCAACGATCACCCGCACCGTGCTAGCATTGCGTCTCCATGACAAAGCAGAGGGCGTGCCGCAGTGGTACGCAGCTCACCCCCACATAGTGGGGCGCAGGTTCGAGGCGCCCTCCGCAGCGTAAAATCAAGGTGGGTTCGAGGCACGCGATTACGGCCATCGATGTGCGATCAAGCGGCTCGACAGCAGGCGACATGGCGCAATCTCGCATACCCGATGCAGATGCCCGCAATGATGCACTAGGCACGTGCGCAGTAGGCGTGATCCAAAGGTGCACCCTACAAGCGATCTCGACCATCCGATTTGCGGTCGGATGGCCCACAGCACATGCACATGGATCATGCGTGAAGAAGAACAACGTGCGTACGAGTCAGTTGGGCAGGGGGCTTCACCAACACTTTGAGCATTGGTTTAGCAACGTCTCGGACGTCACTAAAGCCCATGCTTAAAATAGAAACCCCTTCTTCCTATATAAACCCCCCAACCACCCATGTAAAGCATTCAATTTACTTAGCAAGTGTTGTAACACCCTCCTAGCCTCCTTTAGCATCTCTTATAGTCAACGAAGTCAACAAACCACCAACAGAGCCTCCTTCCACCGTCGTGGCCGCCTCGCCATCTCCCCTCTCTCTCTCTTTCTCTCTCTTTACTCTAGCTTCACCTTCCTCTTGTTTAAGCATTTAGCTATCGTTGTATTTGTAAAACTTGAATTGCATGTTTAATATAGTGTTGATGTTGTTCTCCATCATGATTTGAGTGATTGCTATGATTTAAAAGATTCTAACCCTACTTTCTCTCCTTCACTCTCTCACTCATTTTTCTCCCACGTCTTCGCACAAGCAAAAACTCGTTATCTCCGTGACATTAAGTGACAAAGAAAATCCGATTTTCACGCCTCCCTGTGATCGACACTCGGACTCACATCTGTTTCTTCTTTTAAAATCGACGTTGCAAGCGTGAACTATAACGATCCTTTTAAACAAACACGTCTTTAGCACGTCAGTTTTTGGCATCGTTGCCGGGGAGGCAACGGATTTATTTTGTCACTTCCATTTTATATCCATGCTCACAACATCTAACGCAATTTCTCCTTTTACTTGATGGTTGCAGGAACTCGGCACTTGGACAGTGAAGCAGTGCAACTGGTGACGGTAGAGATGGAGTAAAGACGAGAAGGACCGATTGTGAATAATTCTTCACCCGTGGTTGTTTGCTTGCCTAAAAAAATCTAAAAAAATTGTAAAATCGAAAAAAATTGGCATGGTGCATGATTACCTGATCCACATCCTCAATACATCACCCAACAAAAAAATATACACTATAATATTCTTAATGACCTAACCTTTTTGGAGTGTTCTTTCCTTTTGAGTGGTGTTTGTGAAGCCACCGTGAATTGACATGGGCCGCACCACTCAACCCTAAAATCAACTCATCTGATAGAAGTTGCATGAACACTAGGATGAGCACTTTAGGGTTTTAAAGCCTCTTCACATCAAAGGAAATCTACTCTCACCAATTGTGTGAAAAGCTTGGCGTGTCCACTTGAAACTTGTCTAAAAACATTAAGACACATTAATCCTAAAAAAAAACACAAAAGTAAGGACAAACATTAAAAGATACCACATCTTAAATCCTTGCTTGAAAACCATGTTTTGATAGGAGCACACACATTGGAATTGAAAAACTAAGAGGCACCACCCCAATCAACGCCTCATCACATAACCCAAGCATAAGCACTATCCTTGCCCCATTAAAATAGAGTAGACGTGCCCTAGGTAAGACTGGGTTAAGTCTCAGGAGGTGTGGTTTTGTTCGCTGGGCACTTGGCTTTAATTTCCTTTGTAGAATCTGGTGACTAGGTTGTGGGGAAGTGTCAAACGATTGCGGTTGTGGGGTCTATGGGACCGGTAGCGCAAGCCAAAGGAAGAACCTTCTCTACAATCCCCTCGTAATCAACTTGGCTAGATTAGCTTTGGGAAGGGTAGTCCAGTGCTTACGGACTTGATCGCCCCTCTAGAGATTTCTAGGCCCCCTAAAGAATACACTATAAGGACTAGGCTTGTTTGCTTGATTGTGCACACACACTTCTCGCATCTATCGCTCTTCGCATCCCCTCCTGTTCTTCTCTAGTGTATGCACGGGAGACGATCACTTCATCCTAAGTTGTTTGCTTTGGGACAGGAATTCAGGAGACCTAACTTTGCTAGAAACATGGCTGAACCTAGAGTAGATGAGGTTGAGGACCAACCCACACCAGACACAATGGCCATCATCCAGGCCCAGATCAATGCAAACCACTGCTTCAGCAACAATAAATCCACACTATCATGCAAGCCATACATCGGTTGTAGAACCCACAGGGGCAACCACCACCACCTTTCCAAGGCCCACAAGGACAACCACCACTTAATCCACCACCATTCCAAGATCAACCTAGGCCCCTTCGCGACTTCTACAATCCTTCTGCTATTCGAATCGAGCCACACCTTAGGATCTCTGAAGGGGGAGATGATTTTGAGCTGAAAACAAATGTCCTGAGTCTGATTCAGAGCTACTTCCATGGAAGCTCAAATGAGGACCCCTTCAAGCACCTAGAGGATCTTGACCGGATCACCTAGACTGTGAAACCTAGGAACATTAGCCTTGAGATTGTTTTGATTAAGATGTTCCCCTTCTCACTGAGAGACAAAGCATCTCACTAGCTTAGAACCCTAGGTAGACCCATCACCACCTGGGAAGAACTGAGACAAGCATTCTTAAAGAAATTCTTCCCCATAGGAAAAACCAATGCCCATAGAAGAGCCGTTACTACCTTTACACTCTAGGGCGGGGAACAGTTCCATGAGGCGTGGGAAAGATTTAATGAACTATTGAGGAAATGCCCACACCATAAAGTACCAAGGTGGCAATTGGTCCAGATCTTCTACCACGGTCTGGATAGCAACCTTCGGAACTTTGCCAATTCCTCATGTGGGGGGGACTTCCTAAAAAAAGATGAGGAGAGCGCGTTTGAGCTCTTTGAGTCTATGAGCGAGACTTCTCTCAACAATGCCTCCATGGCCCAATTTAGTCAATCTAGTCAACCCTCGTGGTGGGATCTATGAGGTACAAGAAAATTCTGGAACGGTTGACATGGATATCATTGCTAAGAAATTGGATCGAGTGGAATTGGTAGATAAAAAGATAGATGAATTACTGAACCAGACCAGGAACCCGTTACAGACCTTCTCCCTAGCAATGGGAGCTCACAATGTTGACCTGGTCCAACCACTAAGCCAAATGACCCTGGAACAACCCCTGACCACGTTCCAGGGAGGAACCTTTGCTCCCTCAACCCTTGATTACTCTCTTCCCTCCCCCTCGACATCTGCTATCTTTGAAGATGTACAGGCTATCCAAGGTTATTCCAAACCTGACCCTTTCTCCAACACTTACAACACCGACTGGTGTAATCACCTAAAATTCACTTGGACAAACCAAAAATCACCTCAATTTCAGAACCAGCCCAGGCTAAACCGACAGTCAAACCCGCCCCCTATCAGCAAGGACCACCAGTTAGACCCCCATATAATCCGAATAGGGCAACCCATCCCCCACAAAACCAAATGGACAACCTAATAAAAATGATGGATGAAATGAACCAAAAACATCAGGAGGAAATGGCTTTAGTGAAGGGATAGTTAAGCCAGTTGTTGGACTGTAAACAACAAGGATCCAAGCCTTCCCAACCACAACCGAACCTGCGAAACATGATTAATAGAGGCCCCAATTTGCAAGGGTTCCAAGGAAATCCCGGACAGGCTCACATGGTCCAGCCAACCCCACAAACACCCCCTGGGTTTGGTGCTTCTTCGTCCTCGTCTTCTCAAGGATCAGCCCATGGTCCCAATGCCACTGCAAATGCGGTACCCTTGAGAAGCAGCACCGAAACCCAGGATCCCAATGGCGGACTCTTCCCGTGACTTCACCCTCACAAATACCCGACTCAGAAGAGGCACAGGAGAAACCCAAGGTCCCAGAAATAGACCCTACCCACATTCAGACACCATATCCCGAGGCCTTGGAGACAATCAAGAGAAAGAAAAGTGTTATGGAGACTGAGGAGCTTTTGGAGATCTTTAAGTAGGTTCAGATTAATATTCCGCTCCTCGAAGCTATCAAGCACATTCCAGCTTATGCCAAGTTCATAAAGGATGCCTGTACACCAAAACGTAAGCCAAGACCTCAAGCACCTAGGAAGGTTGTGCTCTCAGAGCAAGCAAGTTCCTTAATATCAAGCACCCTTCCGCTCAAGCGAACTGACCCAGGAGCACCCTTAATATCCTACAATATCATGGACATGACATTTGATAGAGCGCTCCTGGACTTAGGTGCTTCCATCAATCTGATTCCGACAACCCTATGCCACCAATTTGGATTCGGAGAGTTGACACCCACACCTGTTATCATCCAATTGGCTGATAGATCTGTGAAAACCCCAAAGGGGGTTGTCGAGGACATAATTGTGCAGGTCAAGGACTTCTATCTTCTGGTCGACCTCTTGGTGCTCGACATGAAAGTCCCTAAATAACTACATAACATACCCATCATCCTAGGTAGACCCTTCTTAGCTACGGCTAAGGCGAACATTGATTGTTACACGGGATGCGTGGAAATCGCCTTCGGAGATAAGAAAATGTAGTTGGATATCTTTCGGGCGACCAAGTCTTTTGATTGCAAGCATATCGAGGAACACGATCCCGTGGAACCTTGGTCGAGGAATGCCTCACCCTTAGCTTTGTCTCGGACTAGCAATCCTGTAACAACTGTTTTGACCCATCACCATCTATGCCCATGGACCTCTATAGGGCTGATTACCATCAACCAACACCATTTGAGGAAATTGATGTTGATCAACTCGCACCTTTCCCCTTTCCATCAAACATTGTTCCGCCCACACATGAATTGAAGTTGCTACCCAAGAATCTCAAGTATGTCTTCCTGGGCCATGACCAGACCTTCCCCGTAATTATCAATGCCAACCTAACTAAGGATCAGGAACTTAGATTGACAATGACCCTATCAGAACATAGGGCAACCATTAGCTGGACTATTTCAGATTTAAGAGGAATTAGCCCTACCTATTGTACCCACAAGATCTACCTTGAAGATGGTGTTGGTGCTTGAGCACCGCGATCGTTTATTTTGATGATAACAAAACACGTGTCATTTAACATTTGCACATGAAGTCTTAGATTTCAGGTCAATTGCAAATGGAGACGTGGTTAGACGGAGTTCGAGCTCACATCAAGGATGGATTGGAGGAGCTTGATGGAGAGCAGAGGAGCTTCGCGTGGAGTGATAGCTTGAAGATGGAAGGACAAGAAGAATAAGATAGAATTCTATTTATCTCTTTCTATGTACTTTTGTCTTTATTTCCTTTCTCTTTTTGTTTCTTAGACTATCATGTTAAAGAGCCTTAAAGAACTCTAACAGTAGTCCTAGGAACACTTGCACAACCCTAGGATACTTAGGTTTTATGTAAAAAACTTAGAAAACCAAACTAGGGTTCAAACAGCCTTTTCAGATGTCTAATCTGAAAATTAGACGTCTGTTAAATACTTTTAAGACGTCTGACTGTTGACTCAGACGTCCGATTATATTTAGGCTGGACTTAGTTCTATCTGATGAAAACAGACGTCTAGACCTTAGTCCAGATGTCTTAGAAGACGTCTGATGTTTTTGCTAGACGTCCAATTAGTGGACCGTTGGCTGGCTTAGCAAACAATGAAGGATATGAATGTTAGCCTCGTATCAGACGTCCGTAGAGGATCGCAGACGTCTGATACATGACCGTTCTACCCCGGCTGACCCAAAATCTCTTCTCAGAGATTTTATAGTCGTTGCACTCCCTTAGGAATCCATTTCAACAGAAAAGTAGGTTTCCAGACGTACAAACATCATTCCAGACGTCCTGTATGTCGTCTGATGATAATTCACTAGAACCGTGTTTAGATTTGATTCAAGTCAGGAAGGAAACCCGCCTAAAATCATACATCTGACTTTGTTCCCATACATCTTAAACTGGTTTTCCTGGCGTCTGATGTCAGGACCAGATGTCTGATAACCCTGTCAGTGTAATGATTAATCCTGATTTCGACCTGATTCTCTTGGAGGTTGTACCCAATGTCTATGGAAGCCTTCCAAGGCCTTCCAAAGACTTCCTAGGGCCTCTATAAATAGAAGAGAACCTTTGCCACTCAAAAATACACCAAGACACACTAAGCAAACCACTTTCCACATCTTTTGTGTCCAAGAGTAGTTGTTGAAGCTCTTGCTCTCCAAGCTTAAGTTCTACATCTAGAGAGCATCGATCATTTGCGCACCCGCTTTCCTACCATAGTTCATGAGAGCACCGTTGGGCCGTTGTGTGGCTCACGCACCCGTGTCACCGATTCGATGCATTTCCAGCAAAGGGAAGCATCCTAACTCCTATAGAAGCTTAGTTTAAGAATTACTTTGTTGGCTCTATAGGATTATTTTTGTATTTTACTTTGTTATTTGGTTGGGTATTCGCTTGCGAATTCCCGTCTCCATCGAGGGACAAAATCCTTCTCGTGAAGAGAAGGGGTTGAGGAACACTACCATTGCACTTGTAGCATGGTTGTAATTGAGGTTAAATCACCCTCGTTTAAGTGATTCGTTTAGTGGATTTGATCAACTTGGTTGATCGGAAAATCCTAACTCGAGAGGGTTAGGTGGGGGTTTTCACCCGGTTTGGGTTTCCACCTAAAAATCATTGTGTACATTGTGTGATTGTCTATTTTGTGAGATTGTTCCATTTATAATTCCGCATTTTATATTACGTCACGCTGATCTCTCCCCTCCAAGTAGGGAATTACAATTGGTATCAGAGCAGGTTTCGCATTTTCGACGTTACACACCGGCGAAGATCCGATGCAGGGAAGCGTCACCACCACCAGAATCATCGAGGGGCAATCCACCGTCCGACCGCCTTTCTTCGATGGAAGCAACTATGGCTACTGGAAGTTATGGATGAAGATGTGGCTTCAAGCCACCGACTTCGCGTTATGGGAACATTGTGAAACCCCATATGAAGCCCCGGAGAAACCAGAGAGAGGCTATTCACAGCAGCAGACCCGCGAGCTTTCCCTCAATGCGAAAGTTATGAATGCGTTATACTGCGCCCTTAGCCTAGAGGAGTTCAACCATATATCTTAGTGCGCCACTGCATATGAGGTATGGCACACTCTAGAAGTGACACACGAAGGTACGACCAAGGTAAAAACTTCTAAAATAAATTTACTTTCTCAAGAATTTGAATCTTTTTCTATGAAGTCTAACGAATCTTTAAGTGAGATGAACACTAGGTTCACTCTCATAGTAAATAATTTAAAAGCTTTGGGAAAAACCTTCATCAAGGGGGAGCTTCAAGGGAAGCTTCTTCGTTCCCTCAGACTAGAGTGGGAACAAAAGGTCACCGCCATTGAGGAGGCGAATGAAGTGGAGGAGCTCAACATGGAGGATCTCCTAGGCAACCTACTGGCGTACGAGACAAAGCTAAAGCAGAAGAAGAAGGATACATCGGAACCAAGACCGAAGAAGACCCTTGCATTCAGAGCTGCGTCAGATAGCGAGGTAAGTTCCGACGACGATGACTTTAAAATTTTACTTAAGAAATTTTCCAAGTTCTGTAGGGAGTCAAAGAAAGAAAAGAAGGAGAAGAAGGAAAGCCCAAGATGTTGCTACCACTGCAACGAGAAAGGGCATCTACGACCAGAATGCCCTCTTCTCAAAAAGGAGAAGAAGAAGGAAAAGGAGAAAAGTCTATGAAGGATGAAACCGCTTGCTTTGGTTTCATGGCCTTAGAAGAAAGCGACAGTGAAAGCAGAAGCGACTCTGACAACGAGGTAAATTTCGATTTACAAAATGCTTTTAATGAGCTTTTTGAAGTTGGTAAATCACTTAAGGTAGAAAATAAAAATATTAAAAAGAGCCTTAGTTTTCTTAAAAATGAAAATGAAAGGTTAGAAAAAGAACTTAAGGATCTAGAAGCTAGTCCTAAAACTGATAAATTATTCAATGAAAATAATAAGTTAGTTGAGGAAAATGCTAGTCTAAAGTTAGAAATTTCTGATTTAAAGACTAAAATGAATATTATAGAAAAAGAAATCGCATGTCTTAGGGAAAATTCTAACAAATTAATCAAAAAAGTAAAAAATTTGCATAGCCCTAAAGTTGAGAAAGGATCTCTGTCAAGGAGACCCGCTAACAGATCCAGATCCAAGATCACTTGGATACTGAAGAAAGACTTGGAATATTGTTTTGTAGGTTTCAAGGGTGACTACAATACAAAGGACTGGACCTAAAGCTCAAGGCTAGTCAACTCGAGCTGGGAGGACCAAAGAGTAGACCAAGGAGGAGAACGAGAAGACCGACGAGACGATGAACAAATGATGGACCTGCCGTACGTCAACCACCAGATTAGAGACCGACGCCGATGCCTGGGCCTTCAAGCTACGGATGGCAGCCCCATCCGATGTGGCATCCACCACCTCCATTTGGGTCATTTTATTGGCCATAGTAGGTGAGGTAAAACCCTATACCCTATCTTTTAATCATTAGCATATAAATAGGGGGAGTTAAAATTATGAGCTAATTGTCAATTATTAAGGGAGAGATGTAAGTTAGCTAAATTTCCTTTAGTAAGGGGGAGAAAAATAATAGCTATCTTGTTTTTACAAAAAGGGGGAGGACATTACTCTTGTTAAAAGAAATTCAACCCATTTATAGAAGAGCATGTTTTAAGGGGGAGTTATAGGAAATTTAAAATCAATTAAACCTTTTTGATAATGTCAAAAAGGGGGAGGATTTTTTGCATTATTATTTATGATTTTGTCATCATCAAAAAGGGGGAGATTGTTGGTGCTAGAGCACCGCGATCATTTATTTTGATGATAACAAAACACGTGTCATTTAACATTTGCACTTAAAGTCTTAGATTTCAGGTTAATTGCAAATGGAGACGTGGTTAGACGGAGTTTGAGCTCGCATCCAGGATGGATTGGAGGAGCTTGATGGAGAATAGAGGAGCTTCGCATGGAACGATAGCTTGAAGATGGAAGGACAAGAAGAATATGATAGAATTCTGTTTATCTCTTTCTATGTACTTTTGTCTTTATTTTTTTACTCGTTTTGTTTCTTAGAATATCATGTTAAAGAGCCTCAAAGAACCCTAACAGTAGTCCTAGGAACACTTGCACAACCCTAGGATACTTAGGTTTTATGTAAAGAACTTAGAAAACCAAACTAGGGTTCAAACAGCCTTTTCAGACATCTAATATGAAAAACAGACATCTGTTAAATACTTTTAAGACGTCTGACTGTTGACTCAGACTTCTGATTATATTTAGGCTAGACTTAGTTAGTTCTGTCTAATGAAAACCGACGTCTAGACCTTAGTCCAGACATCTTAGAAGACGTCTGATGTTTTTGCCAGACGTTTAGTTAGTGGACCATTGGCTGGCTTAGCAAACAATGAAGGATATGATCGTTAGCCTCGTATCAGATGTTCATAGAGGATCCTAGATGTCTGATACATGACCGTTCTGCCTCGACTGACCCAAAATCTCTTCTCAGAGATTTTATAGCCATTGAACTCCCTTGGGAATCCATTTCCACAGAAAAGTAGGTTTCTAGACGTCCAGACATCATTCCAGACGTCTTGTATGTTGTCCGATGACAATTCACTAAACCCTGTTTAGATCTGATTCAAGTCAGGAAGGAAACCCGCCTAAAATCAGACGTCTGACTTTGTTCCCAGACGTCTTAAACTGGTTTTCCAGACATTTGATGCCAGGACCAGACGTCTAATAACCCTGTCAGTGTAATGATTAATCCTGATTTCGGCCTGATTCTCTTGGAGGTTTTACCCAATGGCTATGGAAGCCTTCCAAGGCCTTCCAAAGCCTCCTAGGGCCTCTATAAATAGAGGAGAACCTTTGCCACACAAAAATACACCAAGACACACTAAGCAAACCACTTTCCATATCTTTTGTTTCTAAGAGAAGTTGTTGAAGCTCTTGCTCTCCAAGCTTAAGTTCTACATCTAGAGAGCATAGATCATTTGTGCACCCACTCTCTCGCCATAGTTCATGAAAGCACCGTTGTGTCGTTTTGTGGCTCACGCACCCGCGTCACCGATTCGATGCACTTCCAGCAAAGGGAAGTATCCTAACTCCTATAGAAGCTTAGTTTAAGAATTACTTTGTTGGCTCTATAGGATTATTTTTGTATTTTACTTTGTTATTTGGTTGGGTATTCGCGTTGCGAATTCCCATCTCCATCGAGGGACAAAATCCTTCTCGTGAAGGGAAGGGGTTGAGGAACGCTACGCTCACACTTGTAGCGTGGTTGTAATTGAAGTTGAATCACCCTTGTTTAAGTGATTCGTTTAGTGGATTTGATCAACTTGGTTGATCGGAAAATCCTATCTCGAGAGGGTTAGGTGGTGGTTTTCACCCGGTTTGGGTTTCCACCTAAAAATCATTGTGTACATTGTGTGATTGTCTATTTTGTGAGATTGTTACATTTATAATTCCGCATTTTATATTACGACTTGCTGATCTCCCCCCTCCAAGTAGGGAATTACAGATGGGGCACGACCCTCCCGTCAGATGCAGAGACGATTAAACCCAAATATGCGGGAGGTCGTTAAGAGGGAAATTATCAAATGGCTTGACACCGACATCATCTATCCCATCTCCGATAGCCCCTGGGTGAGCCCCACTCAAGTGGTTCCGAAGAAAGCTGGCCTCACCATTATCACCAATGAGTGTGGCGAATCCATCCCCACCCGCACCACCACTGCATGGCGGGTGTATACTGATTACAGGAAACTTGATGAAGCAACCAAGAGAGGTCATTTCCCCTGCCATTCATCGACCAGATTCTTAAAAGATTGGCAGGGCAAAAGTATTTTTGCTTCCTAGATGGATATTCAAGATATAACCAAGTCGCAATTGCTCCTGAAGATCAAGAGAAGACCACATTCACTTGCCTGTACGACACGTTTGCATTCCGTCGTGTGCCGCTCGGGTTGTGCAATGCACCCGCTACATTTCATGGTTCAAGAAGGAATCGTCCTCGGTCACATCGTATCACATAAGGGCATTGAGGTGGATCGGGCTAAAGTTGATTTGATTTCCAAACTTCCTCTGCCTAGCTTGGTTTGGTAGATCTGTTCGTTACTGGGACACGTTGGCTTCTACCGAAGGTTCATCAAAGACTTCTCCAAGCTTTCCAAACCCTTGACCGACCTTCTGGCCAATGATGCCCTATTCCACATGACCTTTGATTGCATCCAGGCTTACCACACCCTCAAGGACTTAGTCTTCACAACACCTGTACTTTAGCCCCCGGATTGGTCCTAGGACTTTGAGATCATGTGTGATGCATCAGATTTTGCCATAGGCGCCATCCTGGGACAAAGACAAGACAAGAAACCCGTGGTGATCTACTATGCGAGCAAGACGTTGGACAAGGCCCAACAAAATTATACGCTCACAGAAAAGGAACTTCTCGCTGTAGTTTTTGGACTTGAAAAGTTTCGATCTTACCTTCTGGGATCCCACATGACCATCTATACGGACCATTCAGCCATCCGGCATCTATTGGCTAAAAAGGATGCGTAGCCCAGGCTCATCATATGAATCCTGCTCTTACAGGAATTTAACCTGGAAATCTACAATAAAGCTAGACCAAAGAATGCGGTAGTTGACCACCTATCCAGACTCCACCCAGACCACATTGGGCCCTCCCTGCCTTTATCTGACACCTTTCCTGATGAGCACATTCTGGCTGTGCAAAATAGGAAACTACCTTGGTATGCTGACTATGTCAACTACCTGGTTGTAGGACAAACCCCGCACAGCTGGTCCAGACAGCAACAGGACAAGTTCTTGGCCAAGGCCAAGCACTATTTCTGGGATGATCCCATGTTGTTTCGCCTTTGTGCCGACCAGATCATCAGGAGGTGTATCCCTGAGGATGAAGTTCAAAGTGTGTTATCTTTTTGTCACGACCAAGCTTGTGGTGGCCAATTCTCATGAAAGAAAACGACTGCAAAGGTTTTGCAATCCGGATTTTACTGGCCTTCCTTATTTAAGGATGCACACAATTTCGCTACGACTTACTCTCGTGCCAGACTCTGGGGACCATGACTAGTAAAGACATGATGCCCCTCTAGCCCATTTTAATTGTCGAAATCTTCAACATTTGGGGTATTGATTTTATTGGCCCCTTCCCACCATCCAACGGCTTTGGGTACATCTTAGTCTCTGTAGACTATGTCTCCAAATGGATTGAAGCTGTCGCCACTTGCCGATGCGATCATAAGGCTATCATGGACTTTGTTAAGCAGAACATCTTTTCCCAGTTTGGAATACCAAAGGCCATGATCAGTGATGGTGGAAGTCATTTTATCCACACCCAATTCTGTGCCCTACTCAGAAAATATGGGGTTAACCACCGCATTGCTACCCCGTATCATCCGCAAACAAATGGGTAGACTGATGTCTCAAACATGCAGATCAAGAATATTCTATAGAAGACTACGAGACTTGACAGGAAGGACTGGTCCACACGACTGGATGATGCCCTGTGGGCATACTGAACTGCTTTCAAGACCCTGATAGGCATGTTGCCTTATCACCTGGTCTTTGGCAAAGCTTGCCACCATCCTGTCGAGTTGGAACACCGGTCTTATTGGGTCATTAAGCCATGTAACATGGATTCCTAGTTAGCCGGTGCGTAGAGGATGCTCCAACTCTTCGAGCTCGAGGAAATTCATCGAGACACTTTTGAGAATAGTCAGCAATACAAGGAGAAAATGAAAGCCATCCACAACTGACTCATCCATAGAAAAACCTTCAAGCCTAATCAGCAAGTTTGGCTTTTTGATGCCTATCTAAAACTCTTTCCAGGGAAGCTCAGGTTCAAGTGGATAGGACCATTTAGGGTAGTCAAGCCCTACTCCAATGGGGCAGTTGAAATCGTTGATCCAAATACTGGTCACACTTTCACAGTCAATAGCCAGAGATTGAAACACTTCCTCACCCAGGTTCCCTCGAAGGAGGTTGTCACCCTCATTGAAGGATGACACGAAGCACCGCCCATCTGGAGGCATTAAACCCAGTGCTTCCTAGGAGGCAACCCAAAAGATTCAGACTGATTTGGTATTTTAATTCACTTAGGTAATCTCTTTTTAACCCCTATTGTATCAATGTATTTGTCAATGAGGACATTGTCCAACATAAGCATGGGGGGGTGGTAAATTGCATGATTCTGAGTTCATTTAATCGGTCTGAATAGAATAAAATTTAAAAAAAATTTGAATTTAGTAAGAAAAACTTAGGCATTAGAAATTTGTCAATAGTGGGAAATAATATGAAAGAACCTGAACACTTAGACTTTTCAGGCCTTCAGGCTTAATCAGCCCTGGTGTCCATTAAAATATGGATTTAGCTTCAAATCCTTACAACCTTAATCTATTCTAATCCACCAAATAAAATATGGTGATAAGTATACGACTTATCAACTTACCCTCTATCTCAGAAGGACTTTTAGTCTAAGCATCTGCACACATTTTTCCACAGACTCACTCCTCGGAGATTCTGACAGAAATTGGGTAGCTAATGAACCTTCTAGGGTGGTATGGCTGGCAAGTTGTCATGGGTAACAGCCCATTGGCAGGTTGTCTAGAGCCCAGCCACAGGACCACCTTCTTTTTATTGCCTCTAGGTAAATTTGAGATCAGGGAAGCCACCTACTTAAAAGAAAATAAAGAGAAGAAAAAAAAAGAACAAAATAAGCCACACTTCACCGCACGAGTATGGCTGGCAAGTGATCATGGGTAACAGCCCATTGGTCAGTTGTCCAGAACCCAGCTCCTTAAATGCACAAAAAGACCCAAAACACTTAAGGAAGAAGTGGGGAAGTAGAGTAAGTTGGGGAGATATACATTGGAAAAATCCTTGTGTTGACCCCAAGTAGAACAAATGTAGGGAGAAAGCTACCGATCGGACAAATACACCTTCAGGTAAAACACTTCCTTTCCCGGTAACCTAGGGGAGTAGAAACCCGAAGTTTGTCTAAATTACCGTTGAGTGAGTCTATCACAATCTTCACACCAAGATGCTTAGCACTTAGTCTTTTTTGAGTTTTAGGTGAGTTGGGTAGCCGTAAAAAGTTACCAACGCACTCTTAACTCCAAAGATCTAAAAATGAGAAAAGATAAAAAAGAAAAATATATACATATGTACATGCCTTAAAGCAAGGATTCAAGCGATTCATATTTTGACTGACACCCAGGTGTTGCTTAGTAGCCATGGATCAGGATCTTAGTATATTTCCTCCTAGTGACAAGTGAAAAAATGTCTAAGTAATTACTTCTTGGATTCTGACTGGAAATGATGGTTAGAATAAACCTTGCTAGGAACTAGCAAGGTGTACGCATGGGGGTACAATAACACTGCATTTTACAATGTTAATTCTGCCAAAAGGGGATGGTCTTAAAGGTAAAATGCACAGAGGATACATCATAAATAGGAATAGGAGCATTGCATGCATTGCACATCAAGATTGCTTATAGTGCATTATTAACGGCCATGAGTACAAGTACATGTCAAAATAGGCCTCAAATGAGCAATCGGATCGCACGGATGGACTTAGAGCGATGAACGGAGTCCAACAGAGTCAAAATCAGCTAAATCCGACATCTGGAGCTCCCACAATTGGCCTAAGAAGTTCTGACCGTCGATCTGATGATCAACAGTCATAGGGCCGCCACGTGTCAGCATTGCCACGCCCCTCAACCAACCACACTGCGCAGCACAACTTTAAGCCATCCGATCTTCGATCGGACGACTGAGAAGCGTGCTCCTCTCTCCCCATAGCCTTAGCATCCTCAGCCGCAGCAGCTTACAATAGTTGGATCTTCATCCAATGGTCATCCGCACTGCACCAGCATCGCATCTCTGCTACAAAGCAGAGGGCATGGTGCAGCGGTATGCGGCTCACCCCCGCACAGTGGGGCGCAGGTTCGAGGCACCCTCTGCAGTGTAAAATCAAGGCAGGTTCGAGGCGCACGATTACGGCCGTCGATGCATGATCAAGTAGCTCAGCAGCTAGCGACACGGCGTAATCTCGCACATCCGATGCAGACACCCGCGATGACGCGAGGGGCACGAGCGCAGCAGGTGCGATCCAAAGGTGCACCCCACGAGCGATCTCGATCGTCCGATTTGCGAACGGACGACCCACAGCGCGCACACACGGATCGCGTGTGAAGAAGAACAGCGCGCACACAAGATTGTTGGGCAGGGGGCTTCATCGATGCTTTTAGCATGGGTTAGTGATGTCCTGGACGTCGCTAAAGCCCATACTTAAAATAGAAACCCCTTCTTCCTATATAAACCCCCCAACCACCCATGTAAAGCATTCAATTCACTTAGCAAGTGTTGTAACACCCTCCTAGCCTCCTTTAGCATCTCTTATAGTCAACGAAGTCGACAAGCCACCAATAGAGCCTCCTTCCACCGCTGTGGCCGCCTCGCCATCTCCCCTCTCTTTCTCTTTCTCTCTCTTTACTCTAGCTTTACCTTCTTTTTGTTTAAGCATTTATCTATCATTGTATTTGTAAAACTCGAATTACATTTTTAATATAGTGTTGATGTTGTTCTCCATCATGATTTGAGTGATTGCTATGATTTAAAAGATTCTAACCCTACTCTCTCTCTCTCTCTTTCACTCATTTTTCTCCCACGTCTTCTCGCAAGCAAAAACCCATTATCTCCGTGACATTAAGTGACAAAGAAAATCCGATTTTCACGCCTCCCTGTGATCGACACTCAGACTCACATCCATTTCTTCGTTTAAAACCAACGTTGCAAGCGTGAACTATAACAATCCTTTTAAACAAACACATCTTTAGCACGTCAGAATGGAGGTGGGAGAACGGCTCCAAGGCAACCTATGAATGGGGATGGGAAGATGGAGGAATATTTGGTGAGGCAGAGGTTCGCTACACTAATAGGCACCTTGGGAGCTTGAGAGTAAGCTCTAATAGAGAGTTGGTAGGCTTGCTAGAGCTTAGGAGTAGGTGGGAATAGAGTTGGTAGAGATGATTTGGAATGAGGGGTGTAGGGGTGTTTATATAATGGTGGAATGGAGGTGGTTTGCGTGCACGGGCCTTTAGTGACATTTAAGACGTCGCTAATGACCCGCTAGAGACGTCGCTAAAGCATTCATGCTCCTTGGCTGGTGCTTGAGCTCGACTGCAGCTGTCGTAAGGACGGCGATCATCGGCCGTTGGATCAGGCGTGGACGGTTGTGATTGCAAAAGGAGAGCGTGTGCCTACCAGCATTTGAAATTCGCACTGCTGGCGCCTGCGGTGGCAGCCATTGAATGAGGCATCACACGGTCGAGGCATGGCTGCAGATCGCGCGCACTCTGATTTGAATCGTGCACCTCGCACAATTATGAGGATCGGATGGTGGACGCTGCTTGCGGTTGACTTAAATGCATGACCTAGATGGCACACGTGTGATCTGGCATGCGCCTTCGCATTGGTGGGTGGCGTTGGATCGCGTGTGGGGAATCTCAATTGCTCCATCGAGATCGAGCAACCCTATTACAGCTGGCACTATAGCAGGCGCAGTGAATCATTGCTCGAACTCACGCTTGCTCTTTGAGAGCGCTTGTCCTCATCGTTGCACCACGTTTGCAGGTGTGTCACGAGGAGTTGCAGCTGCGTGGTGAGGGTGGGCTCTCAGCCATTGGATTTCCATCCAATGGCTGAGATCACTCGATGGGCGACCTTTGGAGATGTGGCGGGTGGCTTTGGGTGCTCCAGATGGTGCCACATGGCACCATCTGGACCGTCCACCCTTCATTGCTTACAAAGGATGCCACGATGCTCGGATCGAGGTGATTTCTATGTAGTCGGACTGCAATCATCGCTCTGGATCTATCCGTATGGTCGGATTTTTCATCTGAAGTCTTTAAGGACGTCTCATTGCTTCCTGGCCATATAAAATGAAGGAATTAATATACAAAACATACAACTATCCTAAATGCCATGCAATGGATGTTATGTAGTATTTATA